>CM055116.1:714730912-715330912 GCA_029206835.1 Rana muscosa | reverse complement strand
TGGACCAGAGTTCAACGTTCCACATGGCTCTTTTCCAAAGCAGGAGAAGCAGTGGGGCAATGCTTCCTCAACTCTGAAAGTCGAGAAAGAACATGCACGCAATACTCCACCAAACGGTTACGACTGAGTCCCTCATCATTAACCTTATCTGTGGTACAGTGCATCCGGAAAGTATTCACAGCGCTTAAATTTTTCCACATTTTGTTATGTTACAGTCTCATTTCAAAATGGATTAAATTCATTATTTTCCTCAAAATTCTACAAAAAATACCCCATAATGACACCATGAAAAAAGTTTGGTTGAAATCTCTGCAATATTATTAAAAATATAAAAAATCACATGTACATAAGTATTCACAGCTTTTTCTCAATACTTTGTTGAAGCACCTTTGGTACCAATTACAGCCTCAAATCTTTTTGAGTATGATGCTACAAGTTTGGCACACCTATTTTTGGGCAGTTCCTCCCATTCCTCTTTGCAGGACCACTCAAGCTCCATCAGGTTGGATGGGGAGCATCGGTGCACAGCCATTTTCTGATCTCTCCAGAGATGTTCAGTTGGGTTCAAGTGTGAGCTCTGGCTGGGCCACTTAAAGCGGAGTTCCACCCAAAAATGGAACTTCCGCTTTTCGGAACCCTCCCCCCTCCGGTGTCACATTTGGCACCTTTCAGGGGGGAAGGGGGAGCAGATCCCTGTTTAATACATGTATTTGCTCCCACTTCGAGGAATAGATAGATGCAGATAATGCGGGTATCTACGCCACATCTGGCGCCTCCTCTGCCCCTCCCCGTCTTCTGGGAGACACACAGGTCCCAGAAGACAGCAGGGACCATTCGGATCGTGCAGCGCGACTCGCGCATGCGCAGTAGGGAACCAGGAAGTGAAGCCGCAAGTCTTCACTTCCTGATTCCCTTACCGAAGATGCCGGCGGTAGCATCTGAGAGCCGAGGGATCGATTGGCTTTAGGTGCCGACATCGTGGGCGCCCTGGACAGGTAAGTGTCATTATTTTAAAAGTCAGCAGCTGCAGTATTTGGAGCTGCTGACTTTTAAATAAAAAAGTTGGGCGGACCTCCACTTTAAAGGACATTCACAGAGTTGTCCTGTAGACACTCCTTTGTTATCTTGGCTATGAGGTCCAGAACGCTCTGGAGCAGGTTTTCATCAAGGATGTCTCTGTACATAGCTGAATTCATCTTTCCCTCGATCCTAACTAGTCTCCCAGTTCCTGCCATTGAAAAACATTCCCACAGCATGATGCTGCCAGCAACATACTTTCCTGTAGTAATGGTATTTGCCAGGTGATGAGCTCAAGAGTTGTTTCATCAGACGAGAGAATTTTGTTTCTCATCGTCTGAGAGTCCTTCAGGTACCTACTCCAGGTGGGCTGTCATGTGCCTTTTACTGAGGAGTGGCTTCCGTCTGGTCACGCCATCATACAGGCCTGATTGGTGGAGTGCTGCAGAGATGGTTGTTCTTCTGGAAGATTCTCCTCTCCCACAGAGAAATTCTGGAGCTCTGTCAGGGTGACCATCGGGTTCTTGGTCACCTCCCTGACTAAGGCCCTTCTCCCCCGATCGCTCAGTTTGGCAGAACGGTCCGCTCTAAGAGTCTTGGTGGTTCCAAACTTCTTACATTTACGGATGATGGAGGCCACTGTGCTCATTGGGACCTTCAATGCTGCAGACTTTTTCTGTACCCTTCCCCAGATCTGTGGCTCGTTACAATCCTGTCTCGGAGGTCTACAGACAATTCTTTGGTCTCCATGGCTTGGTTTGTGCTCTGACATGCACTATTAACTGTGGGACCTTGTATAGATAGGTTTATGCCTTTCCAAATCATATCCAATCAACTGAATTTACCACAGGTGGACTCCAATCAAGTTGTATAAACATCTCAAGGATGATCAGTGGAAACAGGATGTGTCCGAGCAAGTTTGAGTGTCATGGCAAAGGCTGTGAATACTTATGTACATGTGATTTTTTCACTTTTTATTTTTAATAAATTTGTGAAGATTTCAAATAAGCGTCTTTCCCGTTGTCATTATAGGGTATTGTTTGTAGAATTTTGAGGAAAATAATGAATTTAATAAATTTTGGAATAGGGCTGTAATATAACAAAATGTGGAAAAAGTGAAGCGCTGTGAATACTTTCCGGATGCACTGTAAAATCAGAGCCACTAAGCTGTACCAATAGTAAGCCAGCTCCCAGTGCTCAGCCCGATTGACTTACTTACAGAGTGAGTACTTCAGAGGTGCCAGCAGCTCTGAACCTAAAAATGTGCTGTTAACTAATCGAAAAAAAAAAATAGCAAAAAAATTGTTAGACTTCTAGCAGAGCTGAAGAAAAGACATCCATCCTCCAAGGACACTAACAAAAGTGAAGCATGCTGGCATGTGAAGGGGTTATCCTGAACTGACTTTCAGACATTTTTGTTTGCACATGTCCATTCATCCTGTAGGCAACAGTATAACTCAACAGTAGATAACTTCCTGTAGCCCTCAATGAACAAAGAAAGAAGATGGAGCAGGCAGAAATTGTAACAACTGCGCATGACAGCCAATCAGCTTCTGTCTTCAGCTTCATTCAGTTAAGCTTTGAAAAAGAAAGATAGGACCTGACTGGTTGCCATGCACAGGTGCTCCAGATTCTGACTGCCTCAGTTTTGATAAATTTGCCTCTATATGTTTTCTTTTGGAATTCATAGTTATGCAGCCTGTCCACAACAGAATGTTCTTTTAAAATTTTTATTTGAAACAACTAATCAAAAAATAAATAAATAAATAAACGTTCTGAGAAGTAGAACTCTATACAAATGCTTGTGTATATTCCAAGGTTTATCTCTCAAGTATGAATGAAAAGCAGTAGCCTGGTATTGTCCTCATGAATTGTAAATAATGCATTCTACCCAGCTACACAAACATTC
Organism: Rana muscosa; assembly: GCA_029206835.1. Classification (NCBI taxonomy): domain Eukaryota; kingdom Metazoa; phylum Chordata; class Amphibia; order Anura; family Ranidae; genus Rana; species Rana muscosa. The sequence goes on along the minus strand of CM055116.1, from coordinate 715,327,986 downwards.
CAAAAATTAAAATAAGCTCTTTGTGGCATACCTATAGAAACAAAAGTGCACTACTCTAACTGGCTTGGAAGTGTGATGTGAGAACATAAAACAAAACATTCCAAAAATTAAAATAAGCTCTTTGTGGCATACCTATAGAAACAAAAGTGCACTACTCTAACTGGCTTGGAAGTGTGATGTGAGAACATAAAACAAAAACCCAAGGAAACAATGGTCGGCTTGTTTTGCTTGGTGATAAGGTTGGACCCAGCAGGTGATACATTCTGATTTAGGAAATTAAAATGAATGAAAATACAAACACCACCAAGGTCTTTTTCATTTTCTTTTCTGCAAATCAAAGCTGCATCTACCTCTCTCCAGCTGCAGCTACTCAACAAGGAATGCAATTACTGCTTTCTTCAAGGAAAACAGTTTTAGGTGGGAAGGAAAGGATTACAAAAAGATAAAATAGAACTTCTCCACATGCAAGAAACCCCCAAAGAGCCTGCATTTACACAAACAGCACATGCAACGGATAAAGAGGAAGTGGAGCGGGGTTCCTAAAGGGTTAGTGAGGGCATTACACAATGGAAGGCTTTCTAGAATTGACTAGGTAATGCGTTTATATTAGAGGAAAAGTAGGTGAAAATAAAAAGACATGCAGGGTAAGGTTAAAACATAGGAAAATTAGTTAAAATCTAAGCATAGTGTCACCATAGCATTTGTTTGCGGAGTATATAACATGTTACTTAATTGCAAAAAGAAAAAAAAAGCTGTTCATTTTTGGATCAAGCTATAGAAACGGTTATTATGAAGAATGAGACAACTGAACAGAAGATGATAAGCCATGCGGAGCTTTTGAATCACCGATACTCACACATAAAATGGGGCCTGATCATCAGCAGGTGCGGGAGAAGATCTAGAATGGGAAGCATATGATGCAGCATCTTTTTACAATAGTGTTAACAAATGCCAAAGCCTCGCACTGCATGTTTGAAGCATACATATGTAGTTAAAAGTATGTGCAATTTTATTTTGTCTCCCTTTTTCCTCTAAAATCCCAGCTCTCTTTCATCAACACCTCCCCCAGATAGCATCTGCTCTTTCTGTGTGTCTATAACCGTGATTATGAACAAGGATGGGGAAATGTTAACGCCATCCGTCTTTCTCTCCCTTGATCAGGAATTTATTCTTTAGGTGAGGGCAGGTGAATTTCATTTCAAACTGGTAATTATCTGACAGATGTTGGAAGCAGCTGCTGCAGTAGGCAAAGCCCTGGCTCTTATTCCAGCACAGATAGCGGAAGCTTCTGGCAAGGTGGATAGTGAAGTGGGACAACATGCATTCTGTGAGTGGCCGCACAGCTGGTTCTCAGTGCAAAACAACGCAAACCTGCAACCCTAGCCAGCTGTTTTAAAGCTTGCGATTCTCAAATTGCTCTATCCTTTCAACGAAAAAGAAAAACCTGTGGTTTAACAAAAATGCCAATATGTTCATCTTGGAAGTTTCCCCATTTTCATTCACACAAGGTTGCTGTAAGGTCTGCAGAGTGTTGCAGTACATTTTTGTTCAATAATTTTCTTTTTTTTTTTTCTAGGTAGCTTGAATGACAAAATAGGTCTGAACCAAACAATATGCTAGGGAAAATTTGAAGGAAGACGCACACAACACAAGGCAAATGTGCTAAATAGAAGGAAACCAGTAGTTTTTAAAAGTGGATATGAATTACTAACGTTAAAACTGAAAAAAAAAAAACAATCAATAGTTACTGAATGCAGGATATATATATATATATATATACATACACATATATATATATATATATATATATATATATACATACTATGGGTTACTAAAAATATTTGTGACTCTCTGGAAAGACTTTATTTCTTATAACATTTTGGACTTTAATAAGGAGCAAGGAGACCAGAAACCATGAACAAGTACAGATCACCTACAAACAGTCTGACAAACAACTTGTGGCTCAGGCTGGGTTCACACTTGTCTGACAAACGCTCCGACATTGGGAGCTCATGTCGCATGACGTGTGAAAATCAATGTTTCCCTATGGGAGCCGTCCACTGGTGAAAATGATATTGCTGCTATATATTGCAACATATCATCAGTGCATATTTGCATACTTAAAAAGTTACTGAAAAGGGCCACTTTAGGTTTGGCACATGTATCTGGGAAGCATCTCGGTGGTCAGATCCAATGCATGTGTATCATCTCAGAATGTCATAGATGCTGCAGCTTATAAACGCCCTGGGCAAGCAGCAGCAGTGGAAATAGGAGGAAGTATATATTTGATAGGGGGGGTTGGGATTATGGGTTTTAGTGCAGTTAAAGTTACCTTTTAGAAACAAGATTTTTGACTTACCATAACATTATTTTCAAGTTCATTAAGAGACACAGGTTTTTCTACTGCCTTCAAGAAGATTGGACACCAGCAAACAAAGCTGTAGGAGAGCCTAGTATAAACCTTTCCACTCCCAGTGTGCTCCAGTTTTGTGGGAAAGCAACAGTGGGAGTGGATCATAAGAACAGAGAGCGGAACTTGTGTCTGTTAAAGAACTTCAAGAAAAACATTTTACAAGTCAAAATTCCTGTTTTCTTAATCATTCATTAAATTACACAAGGTTAATTTATTCTGAAACACTGGGCCATCCAAAAACAGTCCAAAGAGGGGGTGGCAACTGCCCCACAAATAACAGATGTGGCTCAATAGAACTTATAGAGCTGCTAGAAGAACCTTACAACTAATGCTGGCCATACACTATACGAAAAATCGTCCGAACGAACTTTCGAAAAACGAACGTTCGGTCGTGAGCGCAAACGATAGTGCCATCATGTAATGACCCATAAATCGTTCAGTGGACTTAAATAAAATAAAATTTGGTTAGTTTTTTTTACATATACCTAGTGCAGAAAGTTCAGACGGGAAACACATTAACCTTTCAATTTATCGTTCGTTAGGCAGAAAATTTCCAAACTTGTCCTTCATTTTTTCGGCTCAAAAACGTCCCAACGATTATCGATTTTGTGCCCATTAACTGTTCGAAAAACGAACGAACTGTCTGAACGACCGATTTTCGGCCGATTTTTCGTATGGTGTATGGCCAGCATAAAGCTGGCATCAGATGAGGTTTAAAAATCTGTCAAAATCGAATGAACCTGTGAACAGAACACCAGGTGGCAGCCTTGGAAATCTGAGAAACAGATGCATAATGCTGAAAAGCCCATAAAGCACTAACTGATCTAGTGGAGTGTGCTTTTACAGGGAAGGATGGGATCTTGTCCTTAAGCTCAATGGCTTGAATAATGTGCTGCCAAATCCATCTAGAGATGTTGGAATGAGAGGCATATTGTCCCCTACAGGGAACATTAGGATTGATAAAAAGGGAGTCTGTCTAAAGAAAATGTAGCAGAGAGACCGACTTAAACAGGGTGTACCGTATCCAGACAGTGGACAGAATTTTCTTATGATGCCTAGAAGCAGGACAGAGAGAGGGTAGAACAATGTCCTGGTTAAAGATGAAAGGAAGAAACCAACTTGGGAAGAAAAAACCTTCTGCCTCAAGAAAAACTTGTCTCTGTGTAACACCAGAAAGGGTTCTTTACAAGTTAAGGCTGCCAACCCAGAAACTCACCTCAGAGGTGAATGCAATGAGGAATCTTATGTGAGAGACAGAGGAATATTCCTGACAAGGCGACAGAACCAGGTTGAGATCCTGTGGTGTCATTGGCGAACATTAAACGAGGAACGATGTGAGCTGTAAAAATTACTTTCACTAAGGAGTGAGGCGTAAGTGGTCATTGAAAGAACAGCTAGACACATTCATTAGCAAGGCCATTAAAACCAGAAGCAGGGTGGAAATCTGGGAGTGACACCAGAGAGTTTGTTGAGGTCCAAGAACATCGTTCTAGGCCAGGTTGGGGCGATGAGAATGACCAGAATGCTCTCCATCTCATCCTGTAGAGCAGGTGCAGAAGGAATTTCAGAGGAGGAAAGGCATAGATCAGGTTGAACTGATCCCACAGATTCAATACAGCACTAACTGCAATAGCTAGAGCGGGCATCACTAAATGGCGGACCACAGGCCACGTCCGGACTGAGGCACTGTTCTGCCCGGACCGCCCTGATCCTGCCATTTAGGAGTCGGATTTCACCCTCAGCCGTCGCCACCACTGACATCCCCACAGGCTGCTATCGGCATCGGGAGGCAAGACAGCTCTGGACAAAGTGGAGCTGCAAAGTTAACTTTTCAAGTTAAGCAGAAGGCAATTGGTTGCTAGGCATTCCTAGCAACCAATCACAAGCGGATTAACAGAAAAAGTTGTGTAGCTCCTTTGTTCCATTCAGAACTGTCCTGCCTCCTGATGTCAGCTCTAGACCTGCTGTGTCTGCTGTGCTCAGCCCTGTGTAAGGTAGGACATGGGAGACGACTATGCCACTGCTGTGCTGGATGGGGAGGAAGTCAGGGGAGATAAAAAAGAGGGGTTAGAGGACAGGAATATAAAGAAGTGGGGGGTGATATGAAGGGGGGCAGGACAGTTTTGTGAGGGGGGGGGGGTGATACTGTATGAGAGAGGACTGAAATGTAAAAGGAATACAGGGGTGATATACAGAGGAGCCAGAACAAGATGGTGAAGGAGGAGGGGGATGATTTAAAGGGGGACTGAGGGCAGGGATGTGAAGGGGGAGGGTAATATGCACTGGGACTTAGAATACTGATGTAATAATGGTATTGTGATGTGAAGGATAAAGGATCTGGGGTTACATTTACATCTTTGCAACCTGCGTTGTGCATGTAGGCAGCCCATTGAAATTAATGCAGAAACGCAAAAAAATTAAGTCACTGACCCTATTTTAAATTGCATTACGCTGAGCCGCATGGTGCTACAGCAAAAAAAAAAAAGATTCTGCGTTTGCCGATGTGCGGAGGGGTAATTATTAATCAAACATGCTATTCAGACCTCTGCAGGAATAAAATTTCACTGACTGGACCTCTGTGGATTTTAATTCAATACCCCTGAGCTAAAGAATCCCTGGCCCTGGAGACAAACTTGCTCAATTTTTTTTTTAACCTGGAAAGCAGGAGATCTAGGTCTGGCATTCCCTACTGGTAGGTAAAAGAAAAAAGAGGGCGCACCGACCTAGTGCATTACCAAATGGCTAGGTTTATTAAAAGTAAGTTAAAAGATCATGTAGGGCTGGGCGATTTTCCCCCAAAAAAAAATCTGCGATTTTTTTTATAAAAAACTCGATTCACGATTCGATTTTTTTTTTTATTATATTAATTAAAGTGCATCAACAAACAAAATTGCAAAGACAAACCCTTTTTCTAACTGCAAAGTCAGTGTGCAACAAACACACAATATATTCCAGCGCTCATGGAACATACATTATTAACTATTGAAAACTCTTGAAACTCTGTGTGTGATTTACTCCCAGCCTTGCTGCGATCCTGGCTCTGCATCCTTTTGGGATGGAGGGCCCTCCACATGCTGGTCTGCCTTTTGTCCATCATTCAAGGTACTGTGCTCATAGGGAGATCATGCCACAGGCTTTGTTTTGACTTTTTTAACCCCTCCTTGCTCCACGGATGTCACTGCAAGTTTAACTAGTTTGTCACCACTGGCAACTGGAGAGTTAAGATTCATTTGCCCTCTGCACATTTGGGATTGGATCCCTCTCTTTATTGTGATTAATAAATGGACTAAGCTTTTTTATCAATTCTTCAAGAGTTTTCAATAGTTAATAATGTATGTTCCATGAGCGCTGGATTATATTGTGTGCATGTTGTGTATTTTGTACTTCTGGGTACGGATTTTTTCTTGCTGCGCTGGATCCTGTTTTTTCCCCCTTTTGGATACTTTGTACTTCCCAAAATATTTGGGATTTTTTTCTTCTTATTATTATTATCATCCATTATATATTTTTTCTTTATCCACCAATTTAGCGCTTGTGACCTTTTGTTGTTTTTTGCAGTGTGCAACAAAGATTGTTAAACATCCAAATTATTAATACTGTATTTGGATTTAGCTAATAAAACAACAAAAAATCCTGAGGTTACTCTTAGTTGAATTGAACTGTGTCCATGCCTCACTGTGCCCGTGTCTCACTGTGCCCGTGTCTCACTGTGCCCATGCTTCAATCACTGTGCCCGTACCTGATGCAGATTTTCATGGTATACGGATTTTACTGCTACACCGGTGGCCATTCCAGTATTCAAAAGCCGCGCCTCCTTCTCGTCTGTGATAGGCGGAACACTCAATTTCCCAGCATTCAGTGTTCCGCCTATCATGGTCATCCTCATAACACAGACGAGGATGAGAGGATGTTCGTGATAGGCTGAATACTGCCTGCTGTGAAATTGAGTGTTCCGCCTATCACAGACGACGAGGACTCGGGAGGCGCGGCTTTTGAACACTGCAATGGTCGCCGTCTGTCTGCATGACACGCTGATCAGGTAGGCAGACGGCGGCTGCAGCGAGTAGATGTAATTGGGGTAACGCTGCCCAGTGCCATTCCGGATACGCCCCCTGCAGTCCTGCTACGGAAACTTTGAAGGAAAAAAAAATAATACAATTTTTTTTTTTTTTTAAATAAAAAAATCAAAAAAAAATCGATTTTCTTCAAAACTGAATCGATTTGAGCTCAAAACTCGATTCAAGATTAAAATCGATTTTTTTCCCAGCCCTAAGATCATGGATACTCACAAAGCAAGTAAAATAATAGGCACATAACATTCCATCCAAGGAGATAGCCTCTTGCTGGAACCAGATAAGCAGATAACCAGAGAGTCAAGACGACAGATGTTACAGCTACGGCTGACGCATTGCGAGGGTGAGTCCTCTTCCTCAGAGCCAAAAAGTGATCACTTTTTGGCTCTGAGGAAGAGGGCTCGCCCTCGCAACGCGTCAGCCGTAGCTGTAATATCTGTCGTCTTGACTCTCTGGTTATCTGCTTATCTGGTTCCAGCAAGAGGCTATCTCCTTGAATGGAATGTTATGTGCCTATTATTTTACTTGCTTTGTGAGTATCCATGATCTTTTAACTTACTTTTAATACACCTAGCCATTTGGTAATGCACTAGGTCGGTGCGCCCTCTTTTTTCTTTTACCTTCTAGTCCTGAGAATACCAATTATTCTGAGGAGGGCAGCAAGATTCCTGGTCATTCCCTTTCTAATGGAACACTCTGGTTGTGCCACTAAGAGACCAAGCTTCCGAGCGCAGGAGACTGTTTGTGTTTCTGTGAATTCCCTACTGGTAACAGAAGTCTTTAAAAACACTTCCAAGTGGGGGAACCATTCTTCCGAGTCCAGACGTTGATGACAGAAAAAGTCTGTCTTCCAATCTTCCACGTCTTGAACGTGCACGTTGGACAGGACTGAAGTTCCAACAAAGTCAGAGTCTGGTCAGCTGCAAGACTTCTTGTTCCTCCCTGTTTGTTGATGTCAGCCACTACTGTGGCATTGTTTGACTTAATCTTGGTCAAATGACCATGCAGCCAAGAGGTTCCGTATTGAAGGAATAATCAAATCACTCTGAGCTCCAGAACATGGATTAGGAAAATACCTTCTTCCAGTGGCCAAGTCAAATGTACCAAGATAGTGTCTAGGACTTCTTCCTGGCTGTCATCCATGGTGTCATGACATCCATCGTGAGAACCTCTAAGGTCAGTGGGTGAAAGGATTTCCCACACTCCAAGGCTAGACTTGTGAGCCACCAGCACAGGGCTAGCCTGGTTTTGGGGGTAAGGCAAATGCAGTATTACAAAGCATATGCTTTCTTGTCCTACACAGCCAGAATGTTGAGCTGAAATGGCATGTGGAATTTGGCATAGGAAACTGCATCAAACAAAGCCACCATTAAGCCCAGAACCAGCATGCAAAAATAGAGGTTTGGTTGGGTTCTGGACTGTAGTATTCGAACATGAGAGAGGAGAACTGGGAGTTTTTTCTGCAGATGGAAAAGCCTGGACAGAGTAGTATCCAATAACTGTGTCCTTTTTCAGCCTTTATCCACAGGATCTTTAAACAACAGGATGTCCTACACAGAAACAGACAGTCTTGTTAATACAGGAAATGGCCATATCTACTACAGAGAGGAAGCCCTTAAAAAGAGGAGCAAACACTTTTCCTGAATATTGTCAATCACTATACAAAACAGGTTGCGGAAGTGAGTGTGCTAGGAACGTTTTAAAAAGGCTGGGGGCTCTTTAGAGATTGATGACACAGGTTGCAGGTCCAATGAGTGGACCATGTCAATAAGGAGCAAAATGCTATCTTCAATTTTAGAAGTTATAACAGCCTCCTCATGTACAAAGTCATCTAATAAGGATAGGGTACATTCCTCAAAGTAGCTACAGTCGCTGTGAAATCAGAAATGGTTTATGGAGGTTGTGGCCCCTGAGTTCAAAGCCAGCTAACTTGGCTGTAATTTTCCCCATAAGTTCAGACATGGTTGCAGAGTGTTCCTTTCTGGACAAGACAGAGGGGCATGCCACACCTAAAAAAAAGTTTAAAAGTTAAGAGGACTCCAGAGTGTGTTGTTACACAAAAAGAAGAAAGTGGTTCATGCTATCTGTGTTGGGTCCCTGGAGCTGTTGGTGAACTGTAGGCAGACAAGGACTGCTGTCCTTGTGTTTAAGATCGGCCATACTAAAGTATGCAAATGAGGGATTTCCTGAAGTTGGTACTCAAAACAAAAAAACTGCTGAAGCAGGAAGGGTTCAATGCTTATTACTGTAAGGTAGTAAAGAGTGAGACTCATGGCAGTGGTGTAGTTAGAAGGCTAAGTGGGTGCACGTGTGCCCAAGCAGTGGTGCATGCATACATAGTGTGGTGACATGAAAGAGGCCTGCATATAAATCAGTAGAGCCTATACTGAATACCAAATTCAAAAATAGTCCATTGCCCGAAAGTGTCACTGCCAAGATTTTGGTGTTAACCTCCTCAGCGATAAACTGGTGCATAGTACCAAGCAAAACACCATGCTCCCTCATCAAAAAGGCAAAGTCCTGACTTGACTGACTTGTCGGGGCCGCAGGGCGTCTTTCGGACCACCATGGCAGTAAAGCTGGAGAGGACAGGAACCAGGGGAACAAGCCCCATTCAGACATCCTTCATCCTCCTAGTTAGAATACTCCCTGAGGAGTCTTCAGGGACATGGTTCCACCAGATGGGTTCACCACAGCTCTAGATCTGTAAAGCACTCAAACTTTACATGAAATGTCTAGAAGGGTGCCTCAGCAGAGCCCAGTGTCTGCACTTCACACTCCAGGGTAGACCTGCTTGTTCCTCACAACCAGGTTCAGGCCTCTGTGGCTACGCCAAGGATAAGACGATCCAGAAATCTGCAAACATAAGGCCCTTCTGGCACTGAAGCAACTTCCATTCTCCTAGGACACTGGCAAACTGGAACACGCCGGAAGTGGGAGCTTTATACTAGGCTGTCTAACAGCTTTGTTTGCCAATGTCCAATCACCAAAAGGCAGCAGAATAACCCAGTGTCTGAGAATTACTTCATCCCATGTTCCTTAATGAACATTTAGGTTTGCATTTTTCCAACAGCACATTCAATCAAAACAATAAGCATTTTCAAGAAAAAAAGAAGAAGAGTGGAACAGATATTTCAGGTATAAGGGAGATAAACAAGTTAAAAAAGACAAATAAGAAACAAATAGGAAAGGATTAAATACTTCAGTGAGGACACCAATTGAATGTGTTAAAATGTATAGGGTGTTTTGCCATCATTACCTTAGTGAAGGTTTGATAAGAAAAATATATATGGTTGTGATATTTTCTTCCCTCAAGTTTTCATAATCTGCCTCTATGTTGTAAAATCAGATTCTTAGATTTTTGGCACACTAAGCACATAAAGTAAACACTCTTAATAATTATTAGCTCCCCTACCTTAAATCCGGTCCAAGTAAAGAATGCCTCCGCAGCATGGCCCTTGCCTGGGCATTGGTTAGGTTTGCTGTGGACTCATTATTGATCGCCAAAATACAGTCTCCCACATGAATTCGACCATCACGACTTATGGAACCGCCATTTATAATGCTGCGGACAATCATTCCTAGGCCATCTTTATTGGCACTTACAGTCATGCCTGTCCAAAAAAAAAGAAGAGTGAAATGTTCAACAGCTGAGATACTGGTACACAAATCTTTCCTGAACAACTACTGTGCAGAGCAAAACAACAACAACATTAAATGACTTACAGGATATCACAAGATATTGTAAGCTAAAATGTTAGTTATGTTGATACCCTGCTGAGTGCACTATATGTACAAATAATAAGCCCAAAAACTGCCTCAAAATAGTACAGAAGTGCTGTGTTTCCCAGGAGACATACTGACAAGTGGCATCTGTTACATTATAATATGTTATGAATAAACTTTTAGTAGAATGGTAAGAAAAGGTAAAAGTTTAACTCCAGTCTTCAAGGGAGGAAATTATTTTCACGAAAGCAACATACATTGTAAGGATTTTAGCAAACGGTATTGCAAACTTTGACTTGCCCCAGCTATAAGAATTACTGCATTCTTTGTTAAACTGATTGGCTGACTGCTAAACGTGAGTTTTCCCTTCACTATTATCACCTGAACAGTCCTGTTTTTCATTAACTCAGACCATGGCTAGACCAGCTCACCCAGTATATATGATCCAAAAGACCATACTCGAGTATAAGCCAACCCGAATATAAGCCGAGGCACCTAATTTTACGACAAAAAAATGGGAAAACTTATTGACTCGAGTATAAGCCTAGGGTGTCCATCTGCATGCCTCACTGTGTCCATGTGCATGTCTCACTGTGTCCATGCCTCACTGTGTCCATACCTCACTGTGCCCATGCCTCACTGTGCCCATGACTAGACTGACATTTAACATGGTAGTCTATGGAAGGGTTGCCCGGCTTTGAAAAATCAGTGCTCCCCGGCCGTAGGTCCCCCTGACAAAAAACTTTGCACACTTATAGAGGCTACATGTGTGCCAAGTTTGGGGTCCAGAGGACCTACGGCCAGCCAGTACCGGGTCCTCAAAGTCCGGGAGATCAGGCGCAAAAAGGTGACTCGAGTATAAGCTGAGGGGGGCATTTTCAGCACAAAAAAATGTGCTGAAAAACTTGGCTTATACTCGAGTATATACGGTAATTACCTTTCAACTTTCCTAATGCAGAGTGTCTGCAGAAACCCTTACAGCAGGAAGAACACACTCCATTGAAGGACCCAGGTGACCCTTTGGTCACCTGACAAGATGTCATTGGGATCCTGCCATAAGGGGTTATGGGGCATGATGAACACTTTGGTGTAATTGACACGTGGCATGCTGGTGGATGCTGGAAATTTGAATCACAGACTGCCTTCTTATATGTCTTGGGGGTTTTGAGCAGAGGAATCTCCCTGTTGGAATTCGGCCTTTGGTTTGCCCCTTCAGTGAGTCCTATGGCTCCTCCTGCAGCATTATTTGTAACAAAAATAACGAAATCCAACAGATAAAGTGATAAAAATGTCAGCAGTCCTCTGATTCAAACATCCAACACAGCCTTTGGAAGGGAGGGGGTAGGGATGAAACTAAAACCCCAACAGGGAATGTGGGAAACCTTGCATAATGAGGACAGCAGACCCGGTAATGCAAATCAGTTCTAAAAATATAACAGGCTGTCTCCCCCTCCCCAAGCTATCAAAAACGGTTTCTTCAAAATCCGTGACTGACACCTTCTGATAAGCTAGGTGTCTGCCCAATGACAGTATCATCCTACCAATAAAGTTTTCAAAATGGCAAGCACTGAAGTTTGCACTGGTACTTTTCACTGGCCCCTACCCCATCACAGCAAACAGTAGTGAAGTAGGGTTCAGTGGAAGGAACCCCAGTGGGCAGCAGGAGATGCAGCATTCAACACTGCCAAAGAATCAAATGCTAAATATGTTGCCAGAGGCAACACCGCTCGGAGACAGGTGTTCCAGACTGCTGCTTTCATGTCTTCTGCACAGAGCAGCTCTTCAGCTTTTTTTTTTCAATTTGTTAGTGTCTTTAAATCTGCTAGTCAAATACTCCCTTCCCCCCAGACTGGCAATGTTGCTTTCCAAAGGTGCTCCCTGTGCTCCTCCCCCCAGAGTGGAGGTACTCCTAATACAGGATACTGGTAAAACCACCAGGTAAAAACAAAGGGAAAGAACCCCCCAAAAAGGTAAGCTAATGCAGCCACCACATCCAAGGTTTGGTAAACTGCAATATTTTTTATTTTTGGTTGAATACCGCTTTAATATAAATGTATCCTTGTGATCCCTTGCAGTCAAATTTCATAGAGCCAATTACAAGTTTGATGGAAATGTATATCTTGCAGAATGCACTGTTATTTCTTCTCTTGCTTTTGCTTGCTGATTCACATCCGACTTTCAAGGCAGGTCTGCAGTAAATTTGTATACATTTTATTTTTGCATCAGGCTTTGTGTATGCGAGAGATAGCAAGGAGCATGCAGTGGGTGTGTTTGGGAACAGCTCCACAAGCAGGGGTTCTATGAGCACAAGATAACTGACAAAAACAGCAACACCTGAATGAAAAATTTGAATGCTAAGCTGTTAGGTTGTACTACCATTAGACATATTAAGATTTACTCTTCAATCGAACTGCAGTGTACCTTTAACAATATAGTTATAGTATGAAGAAAGACTTTATTTTTATTTTTTACTAATGCTGCATATGGGCATATAGTGGAAACAGCATAACAGATTTACAAATACTGGTAAAAGTAATTACTCAGTGATACTCCTAGTTTCAGCTATAATAATGCTGTTTTATTGCAAAATAAAAGGACATATGCCCGATTACTATGGATACTGGATAGCACCAACCAACATGGACTGAAAACGACCTTGTTCTTCATAATCTTTGAGTGCGATGTCCAGCATTGATCAGCACTACATTTCAATATAGAATAATCACAGGATGCCTTCAATATGACCAGTAAAATGTCACCTCCGTTGCAACTTAACATTTAGGTGGTGATATCTATTATAATAAATCTGCAACTTTGTTTTAAATTAAAAGTTAATAAAAAGGCAGGGCCTGAGATGATGAAAAGCAGAAAAGACTACCCTATGCATTAATTATTAATACTCTCATAAGCTTCTAAAACAGTACAACATCTGCTGGCGTCTTTGATCTCCAATATGCAATGGATAATTGGACACTGTTCCACAGCAGTCAATCCATGCAAACAGATATGATTTTAGGATGCTTGGTTACATTTTTTTTCTAAGAGAGGTGAGTTTACTGGCGATTAGCTGCAGAAATATTTAATGAATGGAAAACTAAGAAAACATTTTACAATAATCTCATTATGTTAAAGTGAAAAGTCCTAAACCCTGTTTTTTATTTCCCTTGCATAGAATTGGGTATTCAAGGTTCACCTTATCTACGAACATTATGCTTCGCAGCCTTTTGGCTAAGATCTTGTATCGGTATCATTCCGTTTCTGAAGGCACCAGTCCCGTTCGGCCTTGGGGTGTTTGTTCAGGGTGCACCCCATGCTGCTATTGGGTGGGACGCTGCCTGAGGTTTACTGCAATCCTGTGAGTGTGTCATGGTGCTTTTGGCAACAAGATGAGGGCTGCATACTCTTGAAACTCCAAATACAGTTAGGCTAGATGTGGCCGAGTCTAGGAGGTGCGAGATTGGCCTATATAGAATCCAGAAGTACATTTTTGAGGATCTGTTCGGTATGGTGTGTGATACTATCTTTTGTGTTCAGTTTTTTCTTAGCTCTGGATACTATGATGTTACCTTCTGGTACAAGGAGGTGGTTCAAACAATTATGCTTTATAAGAGAGAGAATGCGGACAATCCCATATTGCAGGGAATGACTTTTCTGTGCAGTGAGCCCAGACAGTAGGTGTCTGACCATTTACATGTACAATCCCTTTCCTGCTGCATTACTGTGACTTTGTGTCAGCCGGCACAAATCTCACTAACGTGTTTGGCATAGGTGGTTTTGGGTGAAGTTCGAGGCTGACCTTGATGCAGTATAGGGGGTGTTGCACCCCATGAGGCTTTTTTGTTTGAAAGCAACCGGAGCTACCTTTGGTATCCATGGCAGCCTTCGTTTTGTCTGTCCTGTTTGCAGTTTGATCACTCAAAGGAAAACTGTGGTACTGGGCAGGTTTGCCCAAACTGCTTTAAGGTGGGACATGTCAGGCTGAGTGTTCTGCGGGCCAGAAATGCCACATCTGCGGCAGCAAGGGGCACCTGGAGAGGTAGTGTCCTAGGGTACACTGTGAGAGGGTGAAAGCTGCAGTTGGCGGCGATTCGGGTGGCATCAGTGAGACTATTGGCATGTTCTCCAGTGTCTTATGCTGATGTGGCGCAGGATATGAAGCCCAGCAAAAGCATTCAAGTGCATGCCGTAGTGCACGATCCTCAAGTCCCCTCTGTTGATCTTCCCAGCAAAGCAGCCAGGGACGAGGAAGCTATGGCTCTCATAGAGGAATGTGTCCCTTAAACCCAAGCTGCAGAGAGAGAGGAGGTTGACAAGGATAAGGGGAAGATAAGGGGAAGATAAGGGGAAGAGGTGGTGAGCCCACAGTGAGAGGAAGAGATGGACCAGAGGGTAATTCTACTCCGGCAAGAGTTTTCAAGTCCGGCCACAGCCGAGGTGGTGGTTATTCAGACTCCTCTATTTAGTGTTTTGCCAGCTCGAGCCAAGATCAGAACTTTCAAGTAATGGGGTTTTGGAAACCAGTAAAGGAGAAGCAGCAAAAGACTAAGACAAAGAAGGTGAGGAGGGGGGTAAAGGTGGAGAATTTTCCTAGAACAAGCCGCAGAGTGAGGATTCCAACCACATTATGCAGCTAAGGCTCTCGTCTTTAAATGTAAGGAGCATTCGCTCGCCATAAGACGAGCTGCCATAATGAAATTATTAGCTGCATTTGAGCAAGATCACAATATTACAGGACTGCAATTTGAAGGCTGCCGAGTTGCTGTACGGTATCACAGTGTCATCACTCAGAAAAAGAAAAAACAAAGGGGTTGGAGTGTTATTTAGGGGTAACAATTTTAAGATTAAAAAATTATTCACATGGTGAGGGGGAGGTATTTTTGTAGTGTATTTTGCGTTTGAGGGTGTGGTGCGTATGCAAATACAAATAGTCATGAGAGGATAGAATGGTTTGATAAGTTAAGGTCATTCATTTCTGGGTGGATGGGTGGGTGGGGATTGGGGCGACTTATGGTGGTGGGGGAGACTTTAATTGTATTTTGCAGAAGAGTGATAGGTGTGGTGGTGGTAGTGGAGGCATTATACGTATGTCCTCCCGAGTACCCCTACCCAACGAGCCCCCAAAAAAGATGTCGTGTCTGTAGCAAGCGCGGATTTAGGCGTGACACCCGTCATTATTGTCCACTCTGTCC
The DNA here is from genome assembly GCA_029206835.1 of Rana muscosa. Taxonomy (NCBI): domain Eukaryota; kingdom Metazoa; phylum Chordata; class Amphibia; order Anura; family Ranidae; genus Rana; species Rana muscosa. The sequence continues at coordinate 715,312,585 of CM055116.1, read as the reverse complement.
TGACAAGCCTGGTCTTTGCCTTGGTGAATGTTTTGAACGCTACCACTCAAAAGTGAAGTTTTAGCGTAGGGTACAGCATTTCACAGACTAGGACACACTTACACAGGGTCTCCCAAGATGCCATTACATTTTGAGAGACCCGAACTATTACAGTTGTTAAAGTTACAAAAAAAAAGTGTAAAAAAGAAAAAAAAAAACGTAAAAAACAAAACACAAAAAAAATATAAAATAAAAAAACCAAAAATAGTTGTCGTTTTATTGTTCTCTCTCTCTCTCTCTATTTTCTCTCTATTGTTCTGCTCTTTTTTACTGTATTCCATTCTGCAATGTTTTATCATGCTTGCTTTTCAGGTATGTAATTTTTTGTTTTCAGGTGCGCCATTCAACTGCAGCGCGGAATTATTTATCTTGACAGCAACAGCGTTTGCTCCCACGATACATAAAGCCGTGACTCCAGTGCTGTAGGAGGTGATTTCACCACCACAGTTAAAAAAAAGAGCATATATGCCAAAGCATGGGGGCAGCAGGGGCGGAGGAGCGATTTTGCTCCTAATGCCGCGTACATACGGTCGAAATTCCGACGGAGGCTTGCCCGTGGAAAAGTCAGACCGTGTGTACGCGGCATAACCTTTTATGCCGCGTACATACGGTCGAAATTCCGACGAAGGCTTGCCCGTGGAAAAGTCCGACCGTGTGTACGCGGCATAACTTTTTTGCGGGAGGATGCCCCCATGCTTCGGCATATATGCCCATCATTAGAAGTGGGTGGATGAAGGGAGGTATTCTAATGGTGGGCATACCCACCGATCAATCTCTTTTTTTCGTTCAGCCAACAGGCTGCATGAAAAAAAAGATTACAATACATGTCCAACAAGGACCAGCAACGTACTGGTATGTTGCTGGACTTTGAATGTTTATACCAGAATGATGCCTGCAGGTTTAGGTATCATCTTGGTATCATTCTTTTCAGCCAGTGGCCGGCTTTCATGTAAAAGCAATTCTAGCAGATAATTAGCCTCTAGACTGCTTTTACAAGCAGAGGGAGGGAATGCCCCCCCCCCCCGGATATAAACAGCGCCATTGGGAAAGCATTTTATCACACCGATCTTGGTGTGGTCAGATGCTTTGAGGGCAAAGGAAAGATCTAGGGTCTAACCCCCCAATTTTTTTCAAAAAAAGAGTACCTGTCACTACTTATTGCTATCATAGGGGATATTTACATTCCCTGAGATAACAATAAAAATGGTAAAAAAAAAAAAATATGGAAGGAACAGTTTAAAAATAAAATAAAAAAGCAAAATAAATAATAATTTTTTTTTAAAAAAAGCACCGTTGTCCCCCCCTGCTCTTGCGCAAAGGCGAACGCAAGCGTCGGTCTAGCGTCATATGTAAACAGCAATTGCATCATGCATGTGAGGTATCACCGCGAAGGTCAGATCGAGGGCAGTAATTTTAGCAGTAGACCTCCTCTGTAAATCTAACGTGGTAACCTGTAAAGGCTTTTAAATGCTTTTAAAAATGAATGTAGTTTGTCGCCGCTGCGCGTTTGTGCGCAATTTTAAAGCATGTCGTGTTTGGTATCCATGTACTCGGCCTAAGATCATCTTTTTTATTTCATCAAACATTTGGGCAATATAGTGTTTTTTAGTGCATTAAAAATAAAAAAAGTGTGTTTTTCACCCAAAAAATGAGTTTGAAAAATCGCTGCGCAAATACTGTGTGGAAAAAAAAAATGGAACACCCACTATTTTAATCTGTAGGGCCTTTGCTTTAAAAAAATATATAATGTTTGGGGGTTCAACATAATTTTCTTGCAAAAAAAAAATGTTTTTCATGTAAACAAAAAGTGTCAGAAAGGGCTTTGTCTTCAAGTGGTTAGAAGAGTGGATGATGTGTGACATAAGCTTCCTAATGTTGTGCATAAAATGCCAGGACAGTTCAAAACCCCCCCAAATGACCCCATTTTGAAAAGTAGACACCTCAAGCTATTTTCTGAGAGGCATGTTGAGCCCATTGAATATTTTTTTTTTTTTTGTCCCAAGTGATTGAATAATGACAAAAAGAAAAAAAAAAAAAATACAAAAAGTTGTCACTAAATTATATATTGCTCAAACATGCCATGGTTATATGTGGAATTGCACCCCAAAATACATTCTGTTTCTTCTCCTGAGTACGGGGATACCACATGTGTGAGACATTTTGGGAGCCTAGCCGCGTACAGGACCCTGAAAACCAAGCACCGCCTTCAGGATTTCTATGGGTGTAAATTTTTGATTTCACTCCTCACTGCCTATCACAGTTTCGGAGGCCATGGAATGCCCATATGGCACAAAACCCCCCCAAATGACCCCATTTTGGAAAGTAGACACCAGAAGCTATTTGCTGAGAGGTATGTTGAGTATTTCGCAGATCTCACATTTTGTCACAAAATTGAAAAAAGAAAAAAATATGTCTTTCTTCATTTTCAAAAACAAATGAGAGCTGTAAAATACTCACCATGCCTCTCAGCAAATAGCTTGGGGTGTCTACTTTCCAAAACGGGGTCATTTGTGGGGGTTTTGGGCTATCATGGCATTTTATGGCCTTCAAAACTGTGATAGGTAGTGAGGAGTGAAATCAAAAATTTGTGCCCTTAGAAATCCTGAAGGCGGTGCTTGGTTTTCGGGGGCCCGTACGCGGCTAGGCTCTCAAAAAGTCCCACACATGTGGTATCCCCGTACTCAGGAGAAGCAGCCAAATGTATTTTGGGGTGCAATTCCGCATATAACCATGGCATGTTTGAGCAATATATCATTTAGTGACAACTTTTTGTACATTTTTTTTTTCTTTTTGTCATTATTCAATCACTTGGGACAAAAAAAAAAATATTCAATGGGCTCAACATGCCTCTCAGCAGATTCCTTGGGGTGTCTACTTTCCAAAATGGGGTCATTTTGGGGGGTTTTGTGCTATCTTGGCATTTTATGGCCTTCAAAACTGTGATAGGTAGTGAGGAGTGAAATCAAAAATTTATGCCCTTAGAAACCTTGAAGGCGGTGCTTGGTTTTTGGGGTCCCGTACGCGGCTAGGCTCCCAAAAAGTCCCACACATGTGGTATCCCCGTACTCAGGAGAAGCAGCAGAATGTATTTTGGGGTGTAATTTCACATATATCCATGGCATGTGTGAGCAATATATCATTTAGTGACAACTTTGTGCAAAAAAATAAAAGTTTGTCATATTCCCGCAACTTGTGGCAAAATATAAAATATTCCATGAACCCAACATGCCTCTCAGTAAATAGCTTGGGGTGTCTACTTTCCAAAATGGGGTCATTTGGGGGGGGGGTTTTGTGCTATTTTGGCATTTTATGGCCTTCGAAACTGTGATAGGTAGTGAGGAGTGAAATCAAAAATCTGCGCCCTTAGAAATCCTGAAGGCGGTGCTTGGTTTCCGGGGTCCCGTACGTGGCTAGGCTCCTAAAAAGTCCCACACATGTGGTAACCCCGTACTCAGGAGAAGCAGCAGAATGTATTTTGGGGTGCAATTCCACATATAACCATGGCATGTGTGAGCAATATATCATTTAGTGACAACTTTTTGTACATTTTTTTTTTCTTTTTGTCATTATTCAATCATTTGGGACAAAAAAAAAATATATTCAATGGGCTCAACATGCCTCTCAGCAAATAGCTTAGGGTGTCTACTTTCCAAAATGGGGTCATTTGGGGGGGGTTTGTGCCATCTTGGCATTTTATGGCCTTCTAAACTGTGATAGGTAGTGAGGAGTGAAATCAAAAATGTATGCCCTTAGAAACCTTGAAGGCGGTGCTTGGTTTTGGGGTCCCGTACGCGACTAGGCTCCCAAAAATTCCCACACATGTGGTATCCCCATACTCAGGAGAAAGAGCAGAATGTATTTTGGGGTGTAATTTCACATATGCCCATGGCATGTGTGAGCAATATATCATTTAGTGACAACTTTGTGCAAAAAAAAAAAAGTTTGTCATATTCCCGCAACTTGTGGCAAAATATAAAATATTCCATGGACTGAACATGCCTCTCAGTAAATAGCTTGGGGTGTCTACTTTCCAAAATGGGGTCATTTGGGGGGGGGGGGGGTTTTGTGCTATTTTGGCATTTTATGGCCTTCGAAACTGTGATAGGTAGTGAGGAGTGAAATCAAAAATTTGCGCCCTTAGAAATCCTGAAGGCGGTGCTTGGTTTCCGGGGTCCCGTACGTGGCTAGGCTCCTAAAAAGTCCCACACATGTGGTAACCCCGTACTCAGGAGAAGCAGCAGAATGTATTTTGGGGTGCAATTCCACATATAACCATGGCATGTGTGAGCAATATATCATTTAGTGACAACTTTTTGTAATTTTCTTTTTTTTTTTGTCATTATTCAATCACTTGGGACAAAAAAAAAAAAATATTCAATGGGCTCAACATGCCTCTCAGCAATTTCCTTGGGGTGTCTACTTTCCAAAATGGGGTCATTTGGGGGGGTTTTGTACTGCCCTGCCATTTTAGCACCTCAAGAAATGAGATAGGCAGTCATAAATTTAAAGCTGTGTAAATTCCAGAAAATGTACCCTAGTTTGTAAACGCTATAACTTTTGCGCAAACCAATAAATATACGCTTATTGACATTTTTTTTACTAAAGACATGTGGCTGAATACATTTTGGCCTAAATGTATGACTAAAATTGAGTTTATTCGATTTTTCTTATAACAAAAAGTAGAAAATATCATTTTTTTTCAAAGTTTTCGGTCTTTTTCCGTTTATATCGCAAAAAATAAAAATCGCAGAGGCAATCAAATACCATTAAAAGAAAGCTCTATTTGTGGGAAGAAAAGGACGCAAATTTCGTTTGGGTACAACATTGCATGTCCGCACAATTTACAGTTAAAGCAGCGCAGTGCAAAATTCTGAAATCACCTCTGGTCCTTTAGCTACCAAATGGTCCGGGGCTTAAGTGGTTAATAAACTAAAACGGAGGGTGAATGACGGAAAAGGATGAAGGAAAAGGATGAAAAAAGTGTTCAAAATTGTTCAGTGTATGGCGAGGAAGTGGAAATGCTGAGTGTGCTGGATAAGGAGAGGAAGGCGGTGTATGGTAATGAGAAGGTAAGAGAATCAGTATGGAAGTTTTATACTAAATTGTATGCTGAGAGAGTAAGGAATGAAAGCGTAGAATGTGAGGTTTTGGAACAGACCGAATAGAGTCTAGGGGAAGGAAGAAAAGTATTTTCTGGGTGTGGATGTGGAAAAGGGTGAAAATTAAGTACAAAAGAGAGGGAAGACTCCTAGCAGTGATGGTTTGCCAGTAGAGTTTTATTGTACATTTTGGGAGGTTATAGGTGAGTGAGTTTCCAAAGAGCGTGTGGAAGCTTTGAAAGGAGGTAAGTCATTTAAATCAGCGTTTCTTAACCTCAGTCCTCAAGTACCCTCCCCCCCCCCCAACATGCCATGTTTGCAGGTCTTCCTTTATCTTGCACAGATGCTTTAAATCAGAGTCAATGGCTTGGTATTTTGGACAGCTACCGTATTTATGGCGTATAACACACACAGGCGTACAACACACGCCCTCATTTTAAGAGGGAAGTTTCAGGTAAAAAAAACGTTTCACAGCCCTCACCTTTGCACAGTACACAGCCCCCCCCCCACCTCTGCACAATACACGGCCCCCCTCACCTCTGCACAGTACACAGCTCCCCCCCCACCTCTGCACAGTACACAGCTTCATCCCCACCTCTGCACAGTACACAGCTCCCCCCCCACCTCTGCACAGTACACAGCTCCCCCCCCACCTCTGCACAGTACACCGCTCCCCTCCCACCTCTGCACAGTACACAGCTTCCCCCCCACCTCTGCACACTACACAGCTTCCCCCCCACCTCTGCACACTACACAGCTCCCCCCCACCTCTGCACACTACACAGCTCCCCCCCCCACCTCTGCACACTACTCAGCTCCCCCCCCCCATCTCTGCACACTACACAGCCCCCCCACCTTTGCACTGTACACAGCCCCCCCACCTCTGCACAATATATAGCCCCCCCACCTCTGCACAATATACACCCCCCACCTCTGCACAATATACAGCCCCCCCACCTCTGCACAATATACAGCCCCCCCCCCACCTCTGTAAAATACACAGCCCACCCCACCTCTGCACAATACACAGCCAACCCCACCTGTGCACAAAACACAGCCCACCCCACCTCTGCACAATACACAGCCACCCTCCACCTGTGCACAATACACAGCCACCCTCCACCTGTGCACAATACACAGCCCCCCTGCACTCTCAGGAGACCCCCAGCCTCCTGGGACAGCGTTGCCAGCATGGCAAAAAGATTATACTGCGCTAATTCAAAACCTAAATCAAGCGGCAACAAAAAGCGTTATACAACACCAATGAACAATGGTAAAAAGAAAAAGCTGCGCTATACATGAACCTATATGGCATTAACTACCATACATCAATGGATTAACTCATAAACATGTGAAAGTGAAAAAATTATATTTAGAAAAAGGTATGTATATACCACATATCTAGTGAACGAATTAATCAGTGTGACTTATTCTGTGAAACTGTGAATGTGGTAAACAAAACCAGTGATATTATCTAACTCCAGGACCAGTGAGGTCAGAGAAAATGAAAAATAGAAAAATACATATAGAGACTCAGTCCATGTGTAGAAATCAAAATCAAATTGAAAAAAAATGAAATAATAAAAAAACAATCCTCTGTGTTCTCAATAACAATCAATAGTGATGACATTGAATGGCAAAGGGAAAGTCCATAAATTCAACCATCCACAGTGCAAAACTTAATCCACAACATTGGGAAAGAAGTGATGATAGGAAAGCGCCTCCACCTAGGTACACACTGCCGCTTACCGGATAGGTGTGATCTCTTGTTACAGAAGATCAATATTTGCATAGGGTAATAACCCAGCCTGGGGTTCTCTGTATAATGCAGTAAACGCCTCAGCTCCCATAGATGTATATCTCAAACAGCATAACGAATCCAGGGTATCACCACATAAGAACAGGATAAACTAACATAGCGTAAAACCCTTTTAAAGTTTATTTCAGTAACATTAAGATGCGCACTTACAGTTAAGACGTTTTAAAATGGCATACAAGAACAATCGAGCCGGCCGGCTCTTAGATTAGCAGCCCGTATCTTCCGGGTCTAGCGTGCAACGCGGTGACGTCAGAACGTCATTCCTCCCAACGTTTCGGCGACAAAACATTGGGAGGAACGACGTTCTGACGTCACCGCATTGCACGCTAGACCCGGAAGATACGGGCTGCTAATCTAAGAGCCGGCCGGCTCGATTGTTCTTATATGCCATTTTAAAACGTCTTAACTGTAAGCGCGCATCTTAATTTTAAAGGGAAGTTTATGGACTTTCCCTTTGCCATTCAATGTCATCACTATTTACTGTTATTGAGAACACGGAGGATTGTTTTTTTAGCATTGCGAGCATACTCTAAAGTTATGGAAAAATCACTGCCAGCCCCTTCTCATACACTACTCCTCCTGTGTCAGGAGGTGGTTTGAATGAAGCACAGAGCAAGACAGTGTGGGGAAATGCACGTAATAAGGTAATAGCAAATAGACAGAAGGATGTGGAGTGGATGGCCATGCATAGATGCTTGCTGACCACAGAGTTTTAAAGTAGGAGGAGGTTGGTGGACAGAGAATGGTGTCCAAGGAAAGGGTGTGAGGTTGAAGAGTGTGGATCATTTGTTTTGGGTGTGTGGATGTGCCCATTTTACAAGCATTTGACATTAAAAGACCCTCTTTGTTAGCCTGTGTGTCAATGCACACATAGGTATTTACAGGTGTTTAGAGACGGGTATTTAGGGACACCAAAATCACATTCAGGAAAGGAACATTTGGGCAGAAACAATTCCCGACATGCCTAAACGCATGTAAACCTGTCTAAACCTACCTAAATCTTAGGCCCGTTGAGCATTTATTCACTTCAATGGTCAAAATAATAGGATTTTTATAACAGCTTACCTGTAAAATCCTTTTCTTGGAGTACATCACGGGACACAGAGCGACATAGTCATTACTATGTGGGTTATATAGATTACCTTCAGGTGCTGGCACTAGCAACTTCCAAAACCGGAAGTACCCTCCCCTATATAAGCCCCTCCCATCCGGGAGTACCTCAGTTTTGTAGCAAAGCAATAAGTGTCCCCAAAAGAGGGGTGGGAGCTCTGTGTCCCGTGATGTACTCCAAGAAAAGGATTTTACAGGTAAGCTGTTATAAAAATCCTATTTTCTTTCTCGTACATCACGGGACACAGAGCGACATAGTCATTACTATGTGGGACGTCCCAAAGCAATGCCAAATGAGGGGGAGGATACACCATACATAAGCTGGGCGCTATCAGACATGAGGATCTTTTGCGGCCTGCAACACACTGCGCCCAAAGGCGACATCCTCCTGACTTCTAACGTCCACCTGGTAGAACCTAGCAAACGTGTGTACTGAAGACCATGTTGCGGCCTTACAGATTTGAGCCAGGGAGGCCTGGTGATGCACTGCCCATGAAGTTCCAACTGCTCTCGTGGAGTGCGCCCTAACTTTGAACGGAGGCAGTCTCCTTCTCAAGCCATAGGCTTGCATTATGACCTGTCGAATCCACTTGGCTAAAGTAGATTTTGACGCTGCCTGACCCTTTCTGGGGCCTTCCGGGAGAATAAACAAAGTATCCGTTCTACGAATCTGAGCAGTGGCTTTTAGATAAGCTTTAACTGCTCTTACTACATCCAAAGAATGTAATAACTTTTCCTCTACCGAGCTAGGTTTGGGGAAAAAGGAAGGAAGAACCACATCTTGGTTCAAATGAAACCTCGATACCACCTTAGGAAGAAAGGCTGGATGAGGACGTAACACTACTCTGTCCTTATGGATAACCAGATATGGCTCCTTACAGGACATAGCGGCCAATTCCGACACTCTTTTAGCCGAACATATGGCTACTAAAAAAACATCAATTTCCTGGTGAGAAGAACCAAGGAAATGTGCTGTAATGGTTCAAATGGTTGTTTCTGTAGAACCGATAGAACCAGGTTTAGGTCCCATGGACATATGGGAATTTTCACCGGAGGGCTAATACGCATCACTCCTTGTATAAAAGTTTTGACTAGTGAATGCGAAGCCAGGGGCCTTTGAAAAAATATTGACAAGGCCGAAATCTGACCCTTGATAGTACTCAAGGCATATTTCCTATCTACAGCCCACTGTAGGAAGTCCAGAATCCTACCTATTACGTATTTACGTGGATGCCATTTCTTGGCCTCACACCACGCGATGTACGCCTTCCAGATTTTATAGTAAATCTGCCTGGATACCGGCTTCCTGGCATTGATCATGGTAGATACCACAGGATTAGAGAGACCTCTCTTTTTTAGAATGTGGGCTTCAATAGCCAGGCCGTCAAACCTAGGGCTAGTAAGGAAGGGTGGTATATCGGTCCTTGCGAAAGCAGGTCCGGACGACGTGGAAGGGTCCAAGGACTCCCCATAGACATTTTTACAATCTCTGCGTACCCTGCTCTTCGGGGCCACGCTGGAGCCACCAGAATCACTGGTTTCTTTTCTACCCTGATTCTGCGGAGTAATCGAGGCAACAATTGTGGCGGTGGAAATGCATATATCAGCTTGAACTGATCCCAAGGGAACACTAGAGCATCCGAGCCACAAGCTAGGGGATCCCTTGTCCGAGAGACAAATCTGTCCACCTTTGCGTTGAATCTGGATGCTAGCAGATCTACATCCGGTGCTCCCCACCGCTGACATATTGCCCGGTAAAACCTCGGGGTGAAGGGACCATTCCCCTGGGCATAATTGTTGGCGACTTAGAAAGTCCGCCTTCCAATTCTCCACCCCTGGAATGAAGACCGTGGATATGGCTGGGACATATCTTTCTGCCCATTTCAGGATGCGATTTACTTCCCTCTGGGCTGCACGACTCCTGGTGCCCCCCTGATGATTGATATATGCCACTGCCGTGGCATTGTCTGATTCAATTCTGACAGGGGACCCTTGGAGTTTGGATGTCCATGCTACTAGGGCATACCGGGCTGCTCGTATCTCTAAGAGATTGATGGGCAGGGCTTTCTCTGCATCCGACCATCTGCCCTGGAGAGACCATTGCTCCAGTACTGCCCCCCAGCCTATAAGGCTGGCATCTGTAGTGACCACCTTCCAAGAAATCGGACTGAAGGATTTCCCTTTTTTCAGATTCTGGGGAACCAACCCCCAACGGAGGCTTTTGCGAACGGAAGGGGACAAGGACATTGGTAAGTCTAGGGCCTGAACTTTTTTGTTCCAGGCTGACAGTATGGCCCATTGCAAATTCCTTGAATGGAATTGACCGTAGGGCACCGCTTCGAATGATGCCACCATTTTCCCAGCAGCCTCATGCACAGGCGTATGGACGGCTGTCTTTTTGTACCCACCAGGTGGATCAAATCTCTCAGAGAAGACACTTTTTCTTGAGGCAAGAAAATCTTCCTCTGGTCTGCATCCAGCCTTAGCCCCAAATATTCCAGACTTTTGACTGGTTTTAGGGCTGACTTGTCTCGGTTGATGATCCAACCGTGAGATTCCAGATACTTGATTGTCTCGTGAACAACCACTTCTAGTTTTTCCACTGAGTGGTCCATCAGCAACAAGTCGTCTAGATATGCCATTATCGTCACACCTTGTGTTCTTAGATTGGCCAATACTGGGGCCAGAATTTTTGTGAACACTCGTGGTGCTGTGGCCAGACCGAAGGGTAAGGCTCTGAACTGAAAATGGCGCCCTTCTACTGCAAAGCGTAGAAATTTTTGGTGGACTGGAAAGATGGGAATGTGCAAATAAGCATCTTTGATGTCGATCGAGGCTAACCATTCCTCCCCTTGTAGGGCAGTGGCCACCGATCGGATCAACTCCATCCGGAAAGTCCTGATATGTAGGAATTTGTTTAGCCCTTTTAGATTTAATATGGGCCTTACGTCCCCGTTTGGCTTCGGGACTGTAAAGAGGTTTGAGTAAAACCCGAACCTGCATTCTTCCAGGGGAACCTCCATAATTACTCCTTGGAGCAATAGTTGTTCTAGTGCCGACAGGAGGGATCCTCTCTTCCGGGGATCTCTTGGCACGTTTGACCACATAAAATGGGAAGGAGGAGAGTCTTTTAACTCCAGCTTATATCCCAGACTTACTGCGGAGAGCACCCATCTGTCTCTGATCGTGTCCCGCCAGGCCTCTGCGAACAACTGAAGTCTTCCCCCCACCCGATTGAGTGGGGGATTGGACTTGGGGGGAGGTTTTGTACCTCTCCTGACCCAGGGTTTTTTGTTACCCTGTGATTGTCCCTGACTCTTACCCCCGGGATTTGACCGAGAAGGCCGTCGGAACTGCTTCACAGCAGATGTCCCAGGGACTGGAGAGGCAGGCCTCTTAAAAGAGGGACCTCTAAATCTCTTTTTAACCGGCAAGAGTGTACTTTTACCGCTAGAAATTTTCTGGATATATTTGTCCAGGTCTTCCCCGAATAAGCGTTCACCATGAAATGGGAAGCCAACCAGCAATTTTTTACAGGGAGCTTCAGCAGACCAGTTCTTGAGCCATAGAAGCCTACGCATATGTACTACAGACAGCGTAAGGCGGGAGGCCTGATGGATTGAATCCTTGATGGCGTCAACCGCAAAGCATAAGGCTCTAGGCAGATCAGCTAGGGCAAGGGCCTGCTGATCTGGCAAGTCCCTTAAGACTTGTTTTAACTGATCCTTCACCGCTTGGCAGACCCCAATAACTGCTACTGCTGGTTGTGTCACCAAGCTTGCTGTAGTAAAAGCAGATTTTAATAAGGACTCCAATTTTTTATCTATTGGGTCCTTGAACATTTGAACATTATCTACTGGACATGTCAGTGATTTGTTCACACAAGAGATGGCTGCGTCCACTGTAGGCACCCTCCATTTTCGGACGAACTTATCCTCCATGTGATAGACCACCGGAAATCTCTTGGGGGGAGTAAATATTTTATCAGGATGTTCCCAATCCTGGTAAATGAGTCCTTCCAGTAAAGGATGGATAGGAAAGGAACAAACAGTCTGGGGAGCTTTTAGCGACCCCAACGAGGAGACAGAAGTGGTTGATGGTTCCGCAAGGGGCATTTTAAATGCTGATCGGACCATATCAGTCAGGGACTGAACCCATAATCTTTCAGCATGTGATGCTGAAAATGGCTCTTCCACTGTTGATTCCTCTAGAACAGAATCAACCTCATCCTGATCCCCTTCAGGTAGGTCGATCCCTGCATGGGACTGTTGCTCCACTAACAGGCACTCTGAGGGAGGAGACTGAGATCGGGCGCGCTTTCCCTCTGACAGGGAAGCAGCTATCAATGTTGTCAATCTCTCTTCCAGTCCTCCCAGAGCTGAGGAAAAAAACCTCCTCTGTTACATACACAGGAGCAGGTGAACTGAGGACAGCCACAGTACCAGGTACTCCTGAGGGTTCTCTACGGGCACCAACCTCTGATTTTTCAGGGGAGACTGGTGCAGCAAAAGCATGCCCAAGATCCTCAGAGCCCGACGGAGACCCCCTTTGCTTCCTGGGAGTCTTAGTCCCGGAGACTTTGGACAGCATATTCCTAAGCCCAAAGCTGAGGTATTCCAGCCGTAATACACCACTTACTGAAAATAGTCTAGCACAATTGCTGCTATATAAACAGTTGGTGTCTACTAATGTGCCTTTCTATGGGGATGCCTGCATCAACCGCCTGCTGTATGCCTTTTTTAAATGTTACCAGCTCTGTCTCTGCACTCCATAGCCAGCTCACAACACATAATTGTGCCTTTTGACATGCTGGGACGCCCGCACATGCGCAGAAGCGCTGCGGCGCGCACAGAGCGTCATCCGCCAAGCTCCGCCCCCTTTTCCAGCTCACCTCTATATATAGAGGCGCGTGCATGCGCACGCGCGCGGGCACGTGCGCCTTCGGCGCTTCTTGTGAAAAAAACTAGGGAGAGGAGCCAGGGTCCCTGTTTGCAGCAGGGCCCGGGGATGGACGAGCATTGCAACATGACAGAGGAAGCAGTTTCCCTCAAGAGAACTCACCATCTGCCTGGACTTGACCTCAGAAGGAAATAGTCCACATAACAAGAAAACGACGTTCCACAGCGGCCACTAGTGGATTAACACAGGTACCGCGGTTTGTCCATTTTTTTTTTTTTTTTTCTTGACCACCATTAAAATTATTACATTTTCTAGTAGTTACAGGCATGCACAGATATTTAGCGGGAATACCGTTAGGTAACAGGCAGAAAGACATATTAGGCTTGGGGGTCCCCCCAATAGAACCAAGTTCCTGAGGGGCCCCCACTTACCTTTTCCCCGCCGCAGGACTCTGTTTGGTCCACAGAAGCCCAAACTTCACCTCTCACGGCAGGCATTGTACTTAAACCTTCAGGGACCGGGTTCCCAAGGATTCCACTCCCCTGGACCTGTATAGCACCCTGCACAGAAAACATCTTGGTCGTGGGTATGACCAGAGCTCTGGATCCCAGGGTCCAGCCCTCCTAAGAGAGGCATTACAGGCAAAACCTTGCTCTTCTCTGCAAGGCCCGGGTACCGACCGTTTAGCTATGAAGCTTTTTTGGTCGGATCCGGAATAGCTTGCTGACTCCCAAAAGAACATGTACACAAGCCCAGATGAAAACATGTTAACCTTTGGCCAACACCTTAGACACTGGCGAAAAAACTGAGGTACTCCCGGATGGGAGGGGCTTATATAGGGGAGGGTACTTCCGGTTTTGGAAGTTGCCAGTGCCAGCACCTGAAGGTAATCTATATAACCCACATAGTAATGACTATGTCGCTCTGTGTCCCGTGATGTACGAGAAAGAAAAATTAATATTCTAGGCAAATAAATGAACATCCAAATGCTTGACGTGCCTGAATGCATCTAAACTCCTTTGAAAAACGTGGCTTTAGGCATCTTTCTAATGCTGCGTGTACATTGTGGGGTAAGGGCTCATTGCTGGTTGTAACACCCCCCTATAAACACCCATAATATGGGCTTCAGACTGAGGCAGAGCTACAACCAGCACTGACCAGAATAAAAATTTCATTTTATTTGAAAACCACTACACAGATTTGAATGGGGCAAAGTGTGATGTTCACAGGGTATCCTGGGGGGTTTAACAAGCATTCTCATTTTATGGTGAGAGTTATTCTTTAATCTGATGCAGAAGAGAATATATTTAGAGACAAAGTAACGGCAGGAGATCAGTTGCATGGCGATGCAAAGAAAGATTAAGAAATAAATAAAAAAATTGAAAACAGTATTTTTAAAAAGAAAAAAAAAAAGAGGCAAATGCTTAAAATACAATGTGCTTTAAAAACCATATGTCGTTATTCACATAGGATTTACATCTACTATGGATATTAATTAACAAAGTTTTTTGTCAATTTGAATAAGGCCAGTGTACTAACCTAAGCTGCAGTTGCCTCTGAGAATGGTAATTGTTTTCTCAAATTTGCTTTTAGGTAAAATCCTGGGTGCACACTCTTCATTTGTTTCATGAAACTGTTTTCCAGATAAATGTCCATCAGCCTGTTATACAAAGATATAACACTATTTACCAGTTGCATTCAATAACATCAAATACATGAAATTGGAAAATTCAAGAGCATTATGAATTAGAAATGAGATCTTGTGTATACATTTTTATAATAAAGGATTAATAATGTAATCAGACATTAAATTAAACCACATGAGTAAAACACAAATACAAAATAAGAATGAGAAATGTCAACTGCAATCTAACGTTAAAGGAAAACTCCATTATTCTTAAAAAAAAATGTATATGATTGCAACACAAACCACTTTAAAATGTATTATTAAGTTTTGAAACCATTAGTTTGGTTCTGTTTATACATGGAAAAACCCTGAGTAGGCTCTCTTTATCCTGAGTAAAGAGAACAATTCAGAAATATAATTCCTTGCACATTTAATTTGTTTATTGCTTTCCTAACGGCTTTTCTTTCATTACAACAGTGGGAGTGATCATAAAATTATAGCAGGCAGACCCACCCATTTAGCACTCGAAAAATAGCATGTATGCATTAGTGTAAAGGGACAAGTAGCATCTAAAACTCTGCTATGTTTGCTAAAATCCTCAGAATGTGTAACTAATCCGCAGAATATATGTTTTCACAAAAAAAAGAAAAGAAAAAAAGAACCACTAATAAAAGTACACTTAAAGGATAAGTACAGCCAAAGTTCAAAGCATCACAGGAGTGCAGTTCGTTCTGCAATCCCGTAACCTGTTGTTGGCTGAGGCCACAGAGCCGGCCCAGGCTCCGGCAAGATCATGACAATGAAGTCGGGATCCACCCACATGCCTTGACTGGCACCCAACTCAGCCTCTCAGCAAGCCACTGAGAGCCTGAGTTGGCCTCTCCCGCCCCCTCCACAGCCCAGCGCTCCAGTGAGCAAGGTGGGGAGGGGGGAGCAGACAGCAGTGACTGATTGACCAGTTCTTTGCTTAAGGAGCCCTAAGAATCGAGCGACCGACAGTGTCAGATTGCTTAGTTCTCAGTATCGGGGGACCAATGATGCATCCACTTAGGTAAGTATTTCTTAAAAAAAATAAAAATAAGGTCCATACTTCTCTTTTAACCCCCCTTATGCAGGCCAATGCATATAGTATGTGACAGCACAGCAGTGGGCTTTAACGCTGAGCTATCACATATATTAATATTGCCAGTGTCCCTTGTTTGTGCTGAGAGCACACTCACTCGATGCCCCCAGCACAGTGACAATGCTACCGCCGACAGCTTGTCACTGATTACAATTGGGAGCTGGTGGGGAAGGATCCTAATCATGTAATTACTGTGGCACATAACTGGAAAAGCCCATATAATGCCACCAGCATTGCAAACTTTTAAGGGGCTGGCTACAGGCCATCTGAAAAGGGTTACAGTGGTTGTAAACCCTTACATATACCAAGTGAAGTGACTGGCCTAAGGTGATATGCAAGAGATTAAACAAATCCCCTACATAAGTTGTACCTGTTTATCTGCAGTCTTCTCTTCTCTATACTTGTTCAAAGTCCAGGTTTTTTTTTAAAACTGTAATGCCGCGTACACACGACCGTTATTCATATCATGCAAAAAAACAACGTATTTCTCGTCGTGATTCCTCTCAAGCCTGCCTTGCATACACACGTTCATGAAAAAAAAAAAAACGCTTGAGCAAAGCGCGGTGACGTACAACACATACGACGGCACTATAAAGGGGAAGTTCCATTCGAATGGCGCCACCCTTTGGGCTGCATTTGCTGATCCTCGCGTTAGTAAAGTTTGGGGAGAGACGATTCACGCTTTTCAGCCTTGTGCTCTTCAGTCTGTTACAGCGTGATGAATGTGCTATCTCCATTCTGAACGCTAGTTTTACCAGAACAAACGCTCCCGTCTCATACTTGATTCTGAGCATGCGCGTTTTTTTCCCCCTCGTAAAAGCGTACACACGACCATTTTTCACGATGTGAAAAAGAACAAAGTGAAAAACGACGAGAAAAAATAGAGCAGGTTCTAAAAAAAAAATCGGGCAGTTTTCTCGTTGAGAAAGATGCTATGGAGCATACACACGACCGTTTTTCACGACCAAAAATTGAATTTTTCTCGTAATGAAAAAACGGTCGTGTGTAGAGTTCAGAAAAAAAGGGGGCGGAGAGCTGAAATTATACTCTACAGAGCTCAGTGTGAGGATCTCTGAGAGCTGATTGGAGGGAAGAGACACACCTCCCTCCACAAAGCACACAGGAACAGAGCGGAGACTGTCAATCTGCTGGAGGTCCCTCCCCTGTCACTTTTTTTCTCTTGGTGTCAGTAAAACTTGTCAGAAGTGACTCATGCTGATAACAGAACAAAGCAGCAGACAGAAATGACACTTAGTGCTCTTAACTGAGAAAAGTACACACTATAGAGGGATATGCTTTGTTCATATTTCATGTCTAAGGTTTACCACCACTTCAACCAGTTAAGGACCGCCCTTATAGCAGATCTACTGCTACAGGGCGGCCCTTCTGTGCAGAATCATGTATATATACGTGATTCTGCACTTCCGCCAAGGGGGAGAAGGGGGCGTGCATGCCACCGGCAGGCCGCTTCTGCTGTGATTACTCACAGCAGAAGCCGATCTGCAGGTGTCGGACACTGGATGTCCGCCGTCACCCGCCGATCGTCAGGCAGGGACACAGAACGAAGCTCTGCCTATGTAAACAAGGCAGATCTCTGTTCTGACGGGGGGAAGGAATGGATTTTGTGTCCCTGCAAAGAAAATCCATTACTACCCTGAGTAAAAGCAGCACACACAGTACAGTAAAACACTGGCTAGGCACACATTTAACCCTTTGATCGTCCTAGATGTTTAACTCCTTCCCAGCCAGTGTCATTAGTACAGCAACAGTGCATATTTTTAGCCCTGATCACTGTATTAGTGTCAATGGTTCCTACAAAGTGTCAAACATGTCAGTTAGTGTCTGACTGTCCATTTTTATTCTTTGGTTTTTAACATTAGTAAAAAGCTTGAGTTCGGGGGGACTATTTACTAAGAGCCGGTTCACACAGGGGCAACACGACTGAGCGCGACTCTGCGAGGCAACTTGGACACGACTTGAGCCTGAACCACAGCGCGACCTGGAGCGACTTGAAGTCGCCTCCAGGACAGGCTGCCCCGTGTTTGGTATGAATCATGAGGGGGAACTCCACGCCAAATTTTAACTAAAAAACCGGCATGGGCTAACCTCCAAGAGCATACCAGGCCCTTAGGTCTGGTATGGATTTTAAGGGGAACCCCCTACGCTGAAAAAAATCCATACCAGACCCTTATCCGAGCACGCAGCCCGGCTGGTCAGGAAAGGGGGTGGGGACGAGCGAGCGCCCCCCCCCTCCTGAACCGTACCAGGCCGCATGCCCTCAACATGGGGGGTGGGTGCTTTAGGGCAGGGGGGCGCCCTGCGGCCCCCCCACCCCAAAGCACCCTGCCCCCATGTTGATGAGAACAGGGCCTCTTCCCGACAACCCTGGCCGTTGGTTGTCAGGATCTGCGGGCGGGGGGCTTATCGGAATCCGGGAGCCCCCTTTAATAAGGGGGCCCCCAGATCCTGGCACCCCCACCCTATGTGAATGAGTATGGGGTACATCGTACCCCTACCCATTCACCTGGGGGAAAAGTGTCAATAAAAAAAAACACACTAGACAGCTTTTTAAAGTAATTTATTAGGCAGCTCCGGGGGTCTTCTTCCGACTTCGGGGGTCTCTTACAACTTCGGGGGTCTTCTTCCGACTCTCCGGTGCCTTCTCCACGCTCTCCGGTTCTTCTCCCACTCTCCGATGCTTTCTGCCTTCTGCCGGCCCCTCCGCTATCTTCTTCCAGCTCTTTTGCTAGCGGGGGCCCGGTCTTCATCGTCGTCTTCTTCCCTCTTCTCTCCTGGAGATGTTGACACGACGAGGTATCCCACCTTTTTTGAAGTCGGAGCAACTGCAGTCGTGTACATTAAGACGACTCCATTCACTTCCATTAGTTTTAAAAACAGCGTGACTTGGGGCAACTTGGGGCGTCTTGAAGTTGGATCCCGAGTCGCCCGTGTGAACCGGCTCTAAGAGTTAAGCCCTGTACACACGATCGGTTTTACCGATGAAAACAGTCTGATGGACTTTTTACATTGGACAAACCGATCGTGTATGGGACCCATCGGTCTTTTTTCCATCGGTTTTAAAAAATAGAACATGTTTTAAATTTTTCCGATGGATCAAAAACCGTTAGCAAATTCCGATCGTCTATGGGCAAGTCCATTGGATAAAAAACCCACGCATGCTCAGAATCAAGTCGACGCATGCTCAGAAGCATTAAACTTAATTTTTCTCAGCTCATCGGAGTGTTTTACATCACCGCGTTTGGAAGGTCGGTTTTTTGACTGATGGTGTGTAGGCAAGACTGATGGAAGACAGCTTCATCGGATTTCCAATGGACAAAACCATAGGATTAGAATCCATAGGATATCCGATCGTGTGTACGAGGCTTAAGACTTTTTCAACAGTCCTGTCCTAAACACAGAAGACTCTGTCCAAATACCACATAAACTTTGCTAACAAGTTCATCAACTACACAAGGGCTATATCCGAAGAAATACACAAAACTGGATTATCTGTTCAAAATGTTGGCAATGTAAGGCCTTTCTTACTATTGTAAAATGCAATATATTTTTTTTTACCCAAAACTGCTCTGAAAATACAACTGTTTTGTAAAAGGTAAACTTGTATTTCAGTTATTTATGTTCTAAGCATTTCTTTCAATTTGTATTTTGCAGTTGTTTTTATGTAGTACCCTAAAATAATCAACTGTTGCTACTAATATTAGCTAGAAGTGACCAAAGATGAGGTGATCTGACGGTCACAAGACCAAAGACAGGATAATGTAAATTCTGCAAACCTTCTGATTACCATCTGATCTTATAAGAAGAAAATCAGCTTCATTTAATTTTTGAGCTGACTGAATCTGTCTGATCATGCTGCTTAGAAACTAATGGAAAGATATGAACAGGACTGAGTGCTATGTGTACTTGATCTCCTGATGAGTTAAATCACGCTAAATGATTGCTTTAATGAGACTACTTTTTAAGATTGTATGGTCACCCTAAATTGGGACATTAAGAGTGTTTAGAACTTCATGTAATTTTCACTATTTTATTCTACGTTCTATATCATAATCATACATGTTACATTTCTCCAAACTCTTTATATTCTATGTCATTAAATTCCTACAGTTTTATGTAACGAGACACTGTCAGCCATTCTGAGAAAAGTGATGGTGTCCTTGCAAAAGGGCCCCTTAAAGTGGTGGTAAAGCCTTCTATGCATTAAGATGAAAACCTTCTGTGCTGCAGCTCCCCCCAGAACCCCTTTATTACCTGAGCTCGATCCAGCAATGTGCATGAGTGCAGCAGCTCCAGCCACTGTCATTGGACAGATTGATAGCAGCAGGAGCCATTGGCTCCCGCTGCTGTCAATCAAATCCAGTGACACAGGAGCGGGAGGTGGGGCTGAGTCCCGCTGTCTGTGTCAATGGACGCAGCAGCGGGACTCGGGTGCGATCCCACACGGGTGCCCCCAGGGAAATTGGCTTTCCGTGGGGGCACCCGATGGAGAGGAAGGGCATGGAGCGCCGACGGGGCACCCCAGAAGAAGAAGATTGAGGCTGCTCTGTGCAAAACAATTGCATAGAGCAGGTAAGTATAGGCATGTTTGTTACTTTTATAAATAAAAAAAATAAAAAAGGGGGGCTTACAATCCCTTTACCCACTGATACTCATCTTGTTGCTCCTACCTCCGTCACAGCCTGCACTAAAATCTTTAAGGAGGGGTGGCTCCCCTTCAGTCCACCTGCCCTCATCTAACCATCAGAATGCATGTGCCTCCATTGTGGGGACACTCATTGTTAGTGTAGGACCACAGACTCCAGGGGGCCTTGGCGTGGCTCTGTGGCTCACGCATGCGTTTTTTCAAATGCGTGCGGACAAACCCCTGTTTTTAACGCATACTGTTAGACAGGTTAATTGGTTGTCAGCGAGCTGGTCGGTAAGTAGGCTTGGTTTTTCCATGGGCATTCCCCAGGCCATGTTGTTATCTGCTTTAGCCTTCCAATGCTACTTACCGTGATAGCCAGCTATAGATGGGGGCGGTGGACATGTTTTTGTTTTCACCTATGGTGCTTGTATTGGTCCAGCAACGCACCAGCACCTTTGCAGCCATTGTGCTACATGCTGGGTGTTTGGTGTGCTCCTGTACCTTTAAGGAGGGGTGGCTCCTCTTCAGTCCACCTGCCCTCATCTAACCATCAGAATGCATGTGCCTCCATTGTGGGGACACTCATTGTTAGTGTAGGACCACAGACTCCAGGGGGCCTTGACGTGGCTCTGTGGCTCACGCATGTGTTTGCAAATGCGTGCGGACAAACCCCTGTTTTTAACGCATACTGTTAGACAGGTTAATTGGTTGTCAGCGAGCTGGCCATGTTGTTCTCTGCACTAAAATCCCTGTCTGTTGGTGTCAGATGCTAGAGGGAGCAGGGATATTGCACCCTCTTTCATGTGACAATGATTGGCCTTAGTTGGTTGCTACATCCAAGCACTGTCATATTGGAGATGGTCACATGCTACCTCATACTCCGAATCACCAGGTATTGTTACCACCTGTGATGGAGGCTGGAGAGCACTAGCAAGGTTATATAGATGGGTAAAGGGGTGTCTTTGCAGAGCCACTATCACTTTGGCCTGAATAGGAAGAATGACAGTGATTCTTCAAAGTTGAACTTCTCATCTGTCCTTGCTGACAGATTGTCTCTATGTCAAACTGTAAAAGGAAAAACTGTTTGAAAAAAAAAAAAATATGGAAAAAATAGGATTTTTGTACTCACCGTAAAATCCGTTTCTCTGACGTCCATGGACTGACACAGCCTCTCTTACACTTTACCCGTGGGTTATGTCCCTGCTTGCAGGAGAAGACCTAGGCAGAATGTGAAATGTTATACATACATTCTAAAAAGCCAGAGCTGAACAGCCCCGCCCAGGGGGGCGGTCCCTCCAGACATAACCCTCCCACTGCAGTCAGCAGACCTCAGTTCTTAACAAAGCAGTACAAACCTTAAAGAAGGGTGGGTGCTGTGTCAGTCCATGGACGTCAGATAAACGGATTTTACGGTGAGTACAAAAATCCTATTATCTCTTATCGTCTATGGACTGACACAGCCTCTCTTACACTTTACCCGTGGGATGTCCCAAAGCAGTGTCAAGAGGGTGGGAGCAATATAAATGGAAAACCAAAAACTTCACTCCAAACAAGGCAGAGCTCCTCAACGGAAGAGTTGCAACATCAAACAGTGGCCTGCAACACCTTGCGGCCGAAAGAAGCATTCGAAGATGCAGCCACATCAACCTTATAGAACTTAGAAAAGATATGAACGGACGACCAGGTCGCCGCCTTGCACACTTGTGCAACCGACGCTTGATGTCGGAAAGCCCAGGAAGCACCAATTGCCCTGGGGAATGCGCCGTAACCGGAAAGGGAGGCGCCCGCCCCTTGAGGGCATAGGCCTGAATGACGGTCTGTCTGATCCACCTAGAAATGGTGGCAGACGAAACCGCCTGGCCCTGTTTTGGACCAGAGACAGACACAAACAGTGAGTCAGACTTCCGAATAGAAGCAGGAGCAGACAGGTACACCCGCAAGGCTCGTACCACATCCAATGTGTGAAGCGCAAACTCTCTGGGATGCGATGGGTGAGGACACAAGGACGGGAGGACAATGTCCTCATTTAGGTGAAAGGCCGAGACCACCTTTGGCAAAAAAGAAGGTCGCCGACGCAACACCGCCTTATCCTTATGGATGACCAAATAGGGCGACTTGCAGGACAAGGCCGCCAACTCAGACACCCGTCTAACAGAAGTAATGGCCACTAAGAAGGCTACCTTCTGAGACAAGGTCAAAAGGGGAATATCTCTGATATTTTCAAAGGGAGGTTCCTGGAGAACCGAGAGCACCAAATTCAGATCCCAAGGAGGGAGAGGAGGCTTGACAGGAGGGAGTACATGACGAACCTCCTGCACAAAGGTGCTAACCAAGGAATGACCCGCTAGCGGTCGCTGAAAGAAGACGGCCAAGGCCGAAATCTGATCCTTAATGGTATTCAAAGCAAGCCTTTGGGTCACGCCATGCTGCAAGAACCGCAGGATTCTGGGGACGGAGTACGTCCGTGGACGCCAGTCCAGCTCTTCGCACATAGCGATGTAAGCTTTCCAGGTACGGTGATAGATCTTTCTGGAGGAAGACTTCCGTGCCCTTAACATGGTCGAAATGACCGATCCGAGAGACCTCGATCTCTCAGCACCTGGCTTTCAATCGCCATGCCGTTAAAACCAGAGACTGTAAAGCAGGATGAAATATAGGACCTTGAGACAGAAGGTCCTCCCTTATTGGCAACTGCCAAGGAACGTCCGCGACGAGATGTACCAGATCGGCGTACCAATGACGCCGAGGCCAATCCGGAGCAATGAGGATCACCGGAATCCCCTCGGTCGCCACCCTGCGCAGCAGGCGAGGGAGCAGCTGCAGCGGAGGATAAACATATATCAGGTGATAATGACCCCATGGGGCCACCAACGCATCCGAGGCATCCGCCCAAGGATCCCTGGATCTGGCCACAAACCTCGACACCTTGCGATTGAATCGAGAGGCCAGCAGGTCCACATCCGGCGTGCCCCACCACCGGCAAAGAAGTTGAAAGACCTCCGGGTGCAAGGACCACTCTCCCTGGTCCAGCGTCTGGCGACTCAGATAGTCCGCCTGCCAATTGTCCTCGCCCGGAATGTAGACGGCCGGCAGAGCCGGCACGCTTATTTTGGCCCACCTTAGGATGCGGGCGACCTCGGAAGCCGCAGCTGAGCTCTGAGTCCCCACTTGATGGTTGACATACGCCACAGCCGTGGCGTTGTCTGACTGGATCCTGAGGGAGCGACCCTGTAACCTCTCCGACCACGAGGAGAGGCACAGTCTGATTGCCCGTATTTCCAGAACATTGATCGCTAAACGGGCTTCGTCCGGAGTCCAGAGCCCTTGGGCTGACAGGACTCCACCCCAGCCCGTCAGGCTGGCGTCCGTCGTGATCACCGCCCATTGGATGGGGAGGAACAACTTCCCAGACCGAAGAGCTGGGGACCTCAACCACCACGCCAGGGTGGCTGGGTGACTCACCTAGATCTGAAGATCCAAGGACAACAGGGATTTGTCCCAAGTGGACAGGATCTCTTTCTGTAATGCCCGTGTATGTGATTGGGCATACGGAACGGCCTCGAACGAGGCCACCATGAGTCCCAGGACTCTCATGCAAAAACGGATTGACGACCATTTTCGCACTGCAGACTGAAGTGTCAATAACTTCTCCGGGGGTAGGAATACCTTTGCCTCCAAGGAGTCCAGGATCAGACCTAGATACTCCAAATGCTGAGTCGGGACCAGGACCGACTTCTGAATGTTCAGGAGCCACCCGAAGTCCCTGAGGGTCTGACTGACGATAGTCACACTTTCTTCTAATTCTGAGCCATTGTCTTCTCTTAGAAGAAGATCGTCCAGATAGCCCACGATAGCAATGCCTCGCTGTCTCAGCAAAGCTAGAACCGGAGCAAGCACCTTGGTGAACACCCTTGGTGCCGAGGCTAGGCTGAAGGGAAGGGCCACAAATTGATAGTGGACTTCGCCGATCGTAACGCACAGAAACTTCTGGTGACTTGCGCAGATCGGAACATGCAAGTAGGCGTCCTTGATGTCCAAGGACGCCAGAAAATCCCCTTGATGGAGTGTAGCGATCACCGTGCAAATGGATTCCATGCAGAATTTTTGCACCTTCACAAGGGCATTCAGGGCCTTGAGGTACAGGATTGGCCGAACCCCGTCCTTTTTGGGGACAACAAACAGATTCGAGTAGAACCCCTGAAACCTCTCCTGTGATGGAACCGGCACAATCACTCCGGACCTGATCAAATCCTGTACAGCCCCTAAGAGGGCTGCCCGACGGGCAGGAAGGAGAGGGAGATTTGAGGAAAAGAATCTGTCTAGGGGCCAGGATTGGAACTCTATCCTGTATCCTGAGGTGACCACCTCGCACACCCACCGGTCGGAGATCCGGGAGGTCCACTGATCCGTGAACCTGCGAAGTCGTCCCCCCACCCCAAAGTCGGGCGGGGGCAAGACTTCACTCGGAGGCGGGCTTGGGAGCCACTTTGTTCGGCTTGCGCACCCAAGGGCGCTTGTGTCCACCAGCCGCACTGTTGTCAGTCTGGGAGGGCTAACCCGTGGACTCTGACTGACGAAAAAAAAAACGTTTTTGCTGGAAAGGAAGGACCCGGTTTACGGCGGGCCTCCTTACCCTTGATAGTCTGAGGAAGAAGAGTGCTTTTACCTCCCGTGACATCCTTGATGATGTCATCCAGAGCAGCACCAAAAAGTCTACCACCCTTAAAGGGTAGATCGGTCAGGAGCTTCTTAGAGGCTAGGTCAGCAGACCAGCATTTCAACCAGATAAGACGATGCAACACTACCGCAGAAACAGAGGCCCTGGATATTAAAGGGGCCGCGTCCAAAGTGGCATTGCACACATATATCAGGCCCTGCACCATCTGGTGGGCCAGAGCAATAGTGTCTGGAGGAAGATTATGCTCCTGCACAGTCTGGTGAAAATTTTTTGCCCATTTTGTGAGTGTCTGAGACACAAGGGTCGCCGCTACCACAGGCCGTAAGGCGGACCCCAACAAGGCAAACATGGCTCTACTCACCACTTCTGACCTCCTGTCAGTGGGGTCCTTAAATGCAGGAGTCCCCTCCATCGGGAGAGTGGTGGCCTTGTTTAAACGGACGACCGGAGGGTTGACCACTGGGGGAGAAGCCCACTTATTAAGTAGGGCTTCTTCAAAGGGGTATCTGATAGACAAACGCAGCGGGACCATAAAAGTCTTCTGCAGCTTTTCCCAAACCTGGTCAATGAACCGGTCAAAGAAAGGTGCATATGGAAAAACCTTTTTAGAAGGCTTGGCCTTAAAAGAACCAAAAGGAGACTGCCTAAGCCTGAGGTTCCACAGTCGCAGCATTCAGCTTGACCCTCACAGCATCAATGAGTTCACTAACAAGCGCCCTGTCATTTACTGACTCAGAACTGGAGTCTTCCTCACAAGGAATGTCCTGTTCAAAACCATCAAAATATTCAGACCTAGGGTCCTGAGCCACAGCAGCTAGGCCCATATCTGAATCAGCGCACTCCCCTTGTGGCGATAAAGTGGGGAGAGGGCTCTTTTTAGCTCCCTTGCGCTCACATCCTGCTTCCATCCTGGTCAGAAATGAATCCAGGACTGCCGACAACTGGTCCATAGGGACCGCAGGTGCTGGCGCACTGCCTGTTGTCTCTGACATGCATGGGGAAGCTGGTGAAACTGACTCCAATACTGCTCCTCTCTGTGACTCCTCAGAATAAAAGTCCACCCACAGGCTGTGCTGACTGAGGAGGGGGCGCCCAGGGGACTTACCAACCCGGACCAGGACCGCTCAGTTCCGCTGTTTGCACCGCTCTGTATCAGCGCGAGTGAGCTGTGAGGAGATTGTGAGGAGAGTCACGCCGTTACAGCAGCGATAGAGGCCAAATAGTGCTGAAAAGCGCGCGCGGCTTCAAGAAAATGGCCGCCGCAATGAGCTAAGGCGATCTGCGGCAAGATGGCCGCCATACGCAGATATGTAATAAACAGCACACGCCGCGCCAAATAGCGCCCAGGCCCCAAAACACACCAAAACAGCCCCCAGCGATATGGAAACAGCCATGAGCCCCCCCGGGACAGAATGACCCCCAGGCACCCCATACAGCACAGCGCCAGCAATGGTGACAGACAGTGACAATAAAAAACAGGGGGAGACAGGGAAAATCCCCCACACAGAGAAACACACAGCATGTACTCACCTGCAGACAGGAGAGACTACTTACCCGTCCCCTGAGGGACCCACTGGTGTGTTTCTGACAGGACTATCACAGTGTGGTACTGAGTAGCTGTCGGCCCGGTCCACCGCGAAAGATACAGCAGGACTGTTCAATCTTGAAAGGACCGTGGAGCATGAAAGCCCACCGGCCACCCCTGGAGTCATGGGGCATGTCGTGAACTGAGTCTCACGCACACAAGGCAAGGATCAGCACGCTCGATGGTCGGACAGGGAAGACTACGAGGATACCAGTGTACCCAACCTGTTGCCCAGCCGACAGTTGATAGAAGTTCTCAAAAATAAAACAAAAAAAATTCCAAAAAAGGAATAAAAGTAGGTCAGGAGGCTGGCTCCTGAGAGAGCCACGTCTTCTCCTTCTGCTAGGCAGAAAAAAACTGAGGTCTGCTGACTGCAGTGGGAGGGTTATGTCCGGAGGGACCGCCCCCCTGGGCGGGGCTGTTCAGCTCTGGCTTTTTAGAATGTATGTATAACATTTCACATTCTGCCTAGGTCTTCTCCTGCAAGCAGGGACATAACCCATGGGTAAAGTGTAAGAGAGGCTGTGTCAGTCCATGGACGATAAGAGAAAAAAAAGTTCAGTTCTGAGATTTCTGGCACACACAACCAATTTGTCTGGCAGTGCATAAGGCCAGATCTTTTTTCTCTACTGCACTTAATTTCGGGTCTTCACCCTACCCCCATCCTGTGACTTGCCACTGAAAGCAGAAGCATCAAACCAATGAGCTCATCACTGCCATTCTGCTCTCTCCTCCTATCAGCATGCACTGCAGCACAACTAATTGGTTCCCCCCCATCTCTGAGCTCTGCTGTACAGAGACTGCAAGAGGTTGATACCAGGTTTAAAGGCAGGTACTTACACTGCTTGACAATACAGATAATATTGTATACATAAATAGCTGCATTAATGTTTTATATCATCCTGGATTTGAGCTTTAATCTAACTTTGTGCAATCCTGATTACCTTTGAAACAGAAGGAGGAATGTCAGCAGCGGTATCAGCTCCATGAGTCTGTAAAGGCATCCATGAACTAGTTGATGTGCTTTCTATCTGCTTGCTGAAAACAACCAATTCCGAGTGATCCTTGGAGTCAGAGGAAGGAACATCAGTGTGATCTGATAGCTTAGTATGTTCAGGCTGACCAAGATTTAGGTTGTAAAAGTCCATGGTAGGCAACTTAAAATCTATAACTGGCGTTGATGTAGCCCACAGCACATTTGGGGGAGTTGGTTTGTTAAAAGATAACCTTTCAGTACAGACATCATAGGAAGGATGAAAGGAGTCTTCTTTAGACAGAGCCTAAAAAAATAACTTACATTAGCTGAAGAGCAATAGGCAATATGCTAAAAAATGCAGCTTACACCTTCCCCACTATGGACAGAACTAAAAATGAATGGTTAGACATAAACATTCTGATCTCTAGTCCTGAAAAAAATCTTATCATGCATGAACTTTCAGAATGGGATGCAATGACTATGCATGGTTATGACTAATGAGGATGCAGAATGGGAGGACGTTGCCAGCTATAGCACTTCTCAGGGGAAGAAACAAAGCTACCGTTTGAAAACCAATATAGTTGGCTATTATTTTCCAAAATGGCCTTCATGGAATGTCTACCAAAGACTGTTGGTGCCCAATAACAATGGCATCATCACATTAGCTGAAACTGGGCAGATCTAGCATTACTCTTATGTCTAAAGGCATATTAAAGTGGAGCCATACTCAAGTTTTAACTTGGAGCTAAATTATTGGTCATGCTGGGGTGAATAAAGATTAACAGTTCTCACCTTTAATGGAAAGAAAGTACTTTTCTAAGTTTCCTGCAGTGCTTGTTGCATGACATAAAGCCTAAGTTTATAGTCATTTGCTGAATGGTGAAGCAGAGGATCACCAGTATGAATGTTGATATTTGCCTTCAGCAAATATAGCTATTATGTATACAAACCTGAAGCAGCATTTTCTTCATAAGCATTTACGTTCATAGCTGTACAACAACATCTGCATATAGGTCAGCTTTAATCTTTGGAGGATTTCCCAGATAAAATTCAAATAACTGTCACCACTGAAAACTTAATCTTTCTGCATCAAAGTGCCACTCAGCCAATCAAGTACGGTATTGTATACATCAAATCTTACAGTGTTACTAAACCCACAATAGTAAATAGTAAAAACAGTCTGTATATGCGCTCACTGTGGAACCTAAGGTGTTAATCCTCTACATTGTGTAAAACAAATGTTTGATCCTGTATTTACAGATCCTCCTCATCTTGGATTACCCCCAAAACATGTCCGGATAAGACAGAGTTACTGGGGTCAGGCTGCACATGCTCAGTTTAGTGTGCATTTCTAGAGAGTTTTTTTTTTTTTCTTGGGAGAGTGTATGTGATCAGCACAGTGCCAATCAGCACTGTTCAGATAGAGGGTCAAGGGTCCTGCATCCTGATAGGACAGCCAGTGCAGTATGAAAACTCCTCTTACAAGCTTTAACCATGAACTGATAGAATTCACAAGACTGCTATATACTGATGAGAAAAGGTATTTAGCAGTTTATATTTACTAAAATGATTGCATTTCCATGTTCTGTCTACTTTGGGAGACCAGATATAGTGAATGCAGGGTCGTGGGTTTAGCACACTTCAACTCTTTTTCTTTTTCGTACATCACGGGACACAGAGCGACTTAGTCATTACTAATGGGTTATATAGATTACCTTCAGGTGTTGGCACTGGCCAATTCCAAACCGGAAGTACCCTCCCCTATATAAGCCCCTCCCATCCGGGAGCACCTCAGTTTTTTGCCAGTGTCTAAGGTGTTGGCCAAAGAGTAACATGTGTTTTCACTGGGCTTGCGTACAGGTTCTTTTGGGCCTTAGTAAGCTGTTCCGGATCCCACCAAAAAAGCTTCATAGCTAAACGGTCGGTACCCGGGCCTTGCAGCAGAAGAGCAAGGTTTTGCCTGTAATGCCTCTCTTAGGAGGGCTGGACCCTGGGATCCAGAGCTCTGGTCATACCCACGACCAAGATGTTGTCTGTGCAGGGTGCTATACAGGTCCAGGGGAGTGGAATCCTTGGGAACCCGGTCCCTGAAGGTTTAATTACAATGCCTGCCGTGATAGGTGAAGTTTGGACTTCTGTGGACCAAACAAAGTCCTGCGGCGGGGATCAGGTAAGTGGGGGCCCCCAGGAACTTGGTTCTATTGGGGGACCCCCAAGCCTAATTTGTCTTTCTGTCTGTTACCTAACGGTATTCCCGCTAATATCTGTGTATGCCTGTAACTACTGAAAATGTAAAATTTTAATAGTAGTCAAGAAAAAAAAAAAAAAGGGGACCGCTGTACCTGTGTTAAACCACTAGAGGCCGCTGTAGTCCATTTTTCTTGTCATGTGGATCTTTGGTTTTCTCAAGTCAAAAGATCCAGGCAGTTGGTAAGTTTCTCTGTGGGAATCCACTTCCTCTGCCCTGTTGCTGCGCTCATCCACCGCACAGGCCCTCCGGCAAAAAGGGCCCTGGCTCCTAGTCCCTGTTTGATTTCGAAAAGGGCGCCAATGGCGCACGGGCCTCCTATGAAAAAAAAGGGGCGGGGCGGGTGGATGACGCTCGATGCGCGCCGCGGCGCTTCTGCGCATGTGCAGGCGTCCCAGCATGGTTAAAAGACACAGTACAAGTGTCAGCTGGATGCAAACAGAGCTAGCAACAAACAGTGGCACACAGAGGCGGTTGATGCAGGCATCCCCATAGAAAGGCACTTTAGTGGACACCAGCTGGTATATAGCAGCAACTGTGTTAGACTATTACCAGCAAAAATTGGTGTATGACGACGGGAATACCTCAGCTTTGTGCTTAAAGGATATGTCGTCCAGACGCTCCGGAAATAGGTCTTCCAGGAAGCCAAAGAGGTCTCCATCGGGCTCTGAGGATATTGGGCATGCTTGTACTGCACCAATCTCCCCTGAGAATTCAGAGGTCAGTAGCCGTAGAAACCCCGCAGGTATGCCTGGTGCTGCGGCTGTCCCCAGTCCACCTGCTCCTGTATATATAACAGAGGAGGTTTTAGCCTCAACTCTGGGAGGATTGGAAGAGAGATTAACAGCATTGATCGCTGCTTCCCTGTCACAGGAAAAGCGCGTCCGATCTCCGTCTCCTCCTTCAGAGTGCCTGTTAGTGGAGGAACAGCCCCACACAGAGATCGACCTACCTGAAGGGGATCAGGATGAGGTTGATTCAGTTATGGAGGAATCAACAGTGGAAGAACCTTTCTCAGCATCTCAGGCTGAAAGATTATGGGTTCAGTCTCTGACTAATATGGTCCGATCAGCATTTAAAATGCCTCTGGCGGAACCACCATCCACTACGGTTTCCTCGCTGGGGTCGCTAAAAGCTCCCCAGGCTGTCTGTTCCTTCCCAATCCACCCTTTATTAGAAGGGCTTATTTACCAGGATTGGGAGCATCCTGATAAAATATTTGCTCCCCCCAAGAGATTTCCGGTGATCTATCCCATGGAGGATAAGTTCATAAAAAAATGGAGGGTCCCTACAGTGGACGCAGCCATCTCTTCTGTTAACAAATCACTGACATGTCCAGTAGATAATGTTCCAATGTTCAAAGACCCAATAGATAAAAAATTGGAGTCTTTACTAAAATCTGCTTTCTCTACAGCAAGCATGGTGACACAACCTGCGGTAGCAGCGATTGGAGTCTGCCAAGCAGTGAAAGATCAGTTGAAACAAGTCTTAAGGGACTTACCAGATCAGCAGGCTCTTGCCCTAGCTGACCTGCCTAGAGCCTTGTGTTGCGGTGGACGCCATAAAGGATACAATCCAACAGGCCTCCCGCTTTACGCTGTCTATAGTACATATGCGTAGGCTTCTGTGGCTCAAAAACTGGTCTACTGAAGCTCCCTGTAAAAAACTGCTGGTTAGCTTCCCATTTCATGGAGAACGCTTATTTGGAGAAGATCTGGACAAATATATCCAGAAAATTTCTGCCGGTAAAAGTTCACTCTTACCGGTTAAGAACAAGGGTAGAAGTCCTTCTTTTAAGAGGCCTACTTCTCCAGTCCCTGGCACATCGGCTGTGAAACAGTTCCGACGGCCTCCGCGGTCAAATCCAGGGGGCAGAAATCAGAGACAATCACAGGGTAACAAGAAACCCTGGGTCAAGAGAGGTACAAAACCTTCCCCTAAGTCATGAAGGGTTGCCCCCACTCAGTCGGGTGAGGGGAAGACTTCAGTGGTTCACAGAGACCTGGCGGGACACCATCAGAGATGGGTGATCTCCGCAGTAAGTCTGGGATACAGGCTGGAGTTAAAAGACATTCCTCCTGCCCATTTTATAAGGTCAAACGTGCCAAGCGATCCCCAGAAGAGTGGATCCCTCCTTCTGGCACTAGAGCAACTATTGCCCCAAGGGTAATCATGAAGGTTCCCTTGAAAGAAAACGGGTTCGGGTTTTACTCGAACCTTGTCACAGTCCCCAAACCAAATGGGGACATGAGGCCCATATTAAATATAAAAGGGCTAAACAAGTTCCTACATATCAGGACTTTTTCGGATGGAGTCGATCCGATCGGTGGCCACCGCCCTACAAGGGCAGGAATGGTTAGCCTCGATCGACATAAGGGATGCTTATTTGCATATTCCCATCTGTCCGGCCCACCAGAAATTTCTACGCTTTGCAGTAGAAGGGCGCCATTTTCAGTTCAGAGCCTTACCTTTCGGTCTGGCCACGGCACCACGAGTGTTCACAAAAATTCTGGCCCTACGATTGGCCAAACTAGGAACACAAGGTGTAACGATAATGGCATATCTAGACGACTTGTTGCTGATAGACCACTCAGTGAAAAAAACTAGAAGTGGTCGTTCACAAGATAATCAAGTATCTGGAATCTCACGGTTGCATTATCAACCGAGACAAGTCAGCCCTAAAACCAGTCAAAAGCCTGGAATACTTGGGGGCTAAGACTGGATTCAAATCAGAGAAAGATTTTCTTACCTCCAGAGAAGGTGTCGTCTTTGAAAGATTTGACCCACTTAGTGGGTGCAAAAAAGAAAAACCATCCATACGCCTGTGTATAAGGCTGCTGGGAAAAATGGTGGCTTCATTCGAAGCGGTACCCTACGGTCAATTCCATTCAAGGAACTTGCAGAGGGCCATACTGTCAGCCTGGAACAAAAAAGTTCAGGCTTTAGACTTACCAATGTCCCTGTCCCCTTCCGTTCGCACCATTGGTGGTTGGTGCCCCAGAATCTGGGAAGGGAAACCCTTCAGTCCGGTTTCTTGGAAGGTGGTCACTACAGTTGCCAGCCTCATAGGCTGGGGGGCAGTACTGGAGCAATGGTCTCTCCAGGGCAAGTGGTCAGAAGCAGAGAAGGCCCTGCCCACCAATTTCTTAGAGATACGAGCAGCCCGGTATGCCCTAGTAGCATGGACATCCAAACTCCAAGGGTCACCTGTCAGAATTCAATCAGACAATGCCACAGCAGTGGCATATATCAATCTCCAGGGTGGCACCAGGAGTCGTGCAGCCCAGAGGGAAGCGAATTGCATCCTGGAATGGGCAGAAAGGTATGTCACAGCCATATCAGCGGTTTTCATCCCAGGAGTGGAAAATTGGAGAGCGGACTTTTTAAGTCGCCAGCAATTATGCCCGGGGGAATGGTCTCTTCACCCCGAGGTTTTCCAGGCAATATGCCAGCGGTGGGGAACACCGGATGTAGATCTGCTAGCATCCAGATTCAACGCAAAGGTGGACAGATTTGTGTCTCGCACAAAGGATCCCCTAGCTTGCGGTTCGGATGCCCTAGTGTTCCCTTGGGATCAGTTCAAGCTGATATATGCATTCCCACCGCGATTAATCCGCAGAATCAGGGTAGAAAAGAAACCAGTGATTCTGGTGGCTCCAGCGTGGCCCCGAAGGGCATGGTACGCGGAGATTGTAAAAATGTCAGTGGGAAGTCCTTGGACCCTCCCACGTCGTCCGGACCTGCTTTCGCAAGGACCGATATACTACCCTTCCTTACCAGCCCTAGGTTTGACGGCCTGGCTATAGAAGCCCACATTCTAAAAAAGAGAGGGCTCTCTAATCCTGTGGTATCTACCATGATCAATGCCAGGAAGCCGGTATCCAGGCAGATCTATTATAGGATCTAGAAGGCGTACA
This sequence comes from Rana muscosa, assembly GCA_029206835.1. Taxonomy (NCBI): domain Eukaryota; kingdom Metazoa; phylum Chordata; class Amphibia; order Anura; family Ranidae; genus Rana; species Rana muscosa. Next base: position 715,278,817 of record CM055116.1, on the reverse strand, counting down.
TCACGTGGGGTGAGGCCAGGAAATGGCATCCACGTAAGTACGTAATAGGTAGGATTCTGGACTTCCTACAGTGGGCTGTACATAGGAAGCTTGCCTTGAGTACTATCAAGGGTTAGACGGCCTTGTCAATATTTTTTTTTCAAAGGCCCTTGGCTTTGCATTCATTAGTCAAAGCTTTCATACAAGGAGTGATGCGTATTAGCCCTCCGGTTAGTATTCCCATATGTCCATGGGACTTAAACCTGGTTCTGTCGGTTCTACAGAAACAACCATTTGAACCATTGCGGCACATTTTCTTGGTTCTTCTCACCAGGAAATTGATTTTCTTAGTAGCCATTTGTTCGGCTAAAAGAGTATCGGAATTAGCCGCCTTGTCCTGTAAGGAGCCATATCTGGTTATCCATAAGGACAGAGTAGTATTACGTCCTCATCCAGCCTTCTTCCTAAGGTAGTATCGAGGTTCCATTTGAACCAAGATGTGGTTCTTCCTTTCCTTTTTCCCCAAACCTAGTTCGGTAGAGGAAAAGTTATTGCATTCTTTGGATGTAGTAAGAGCAGTTAAAGCTTATCTTAAAGCCACTGCTCAGATTCGTAGAACGGATACTTTGTTTGTTCTGCCGGAAGGCCCCAGAAAGGGTCAGGCAGCATCAAAAATCTACTTTAGCCAAGTGGATTCGACAGGTCATAATACAAGCCTATGGCTTGAAAAGGAGACCGCCTCCGTTCAAAGTTAGGGCGCACTCCACAAGAGCAGTTGGAACTTCATGGGCAGTGCATCACCAAGCCTCCCTGGCTCAAGTCTGTAAGGCCACAACATGGTCCTTAGTACACACGTTTACTAGATTCTACCAGGTAGACGTCAGAAGTCAGGAGGATGTCGCCTTTGGGCGCAGTGTGTTGCAGGCCGCAAAAGAGCCTCATGCCTGATGGCACCCAGCTTATGTATCCCTCCCCTCATTTGGCATTGCTTTGGGACGTCCCATTAGTAATGACTAAGTCGCTCTGTGTCCCGTGATGTACGAAAAAGAAAAAGGGATTTTTATAACAGCTTACCTGTAAAATCCTTTTCTTGGAGTACATCACGGGACACAGAGCTCCCACCCCTCTTTTTGGGACACTTATTGCTTGGCTACAAAACTGAGGTGCTCCCGGATGGGAGGGGCTTATATAGGGGAGGGTACTTCCGGTTTGGTATTGGCCAGTGCCAACACCTGAAGGTAATCTATATAACCCATTAGTAATGACTAAGTCGCTCTGTGTCCCGTGATGTACTCCAAGAAAAGGATTTTACAGGTAAGCTGTTATAAAAATCCCTTTTTTTAGCTGGCCATACAGTATACAATTTTCATTTTAGATTTACCAAAACCATATAATATGAGGTCAAACCTAAACACTTTTTAATTTGTATACAATCAGGCAGGCCCTTGGACTACATAGTTGATGGTAAATCTAACGGAAATTGAATAAGAAAATTGCATAATGTATGGCCAGCTCACTGTTTCTGACTGAATGGCAAAACAAGTTTTAAACTGGTAATTACATTGACAAGCTATAGCTCACACTGCGATCACCCGGCACATACTGATACTGTATATATGGACTGTCACCGTTTCTTTGTAGCAATCTTCCTGCATAGCAGCAAGGACTATGTGTATAGGTATATACTTAATATATACCACCCAATTGTATATCAGTTGATCCCACAAAACCTGTTGTCATAGACAAGTAACCATCTAAACTTTCTGACTGTATTGTATCAATAAAATTAATCAATTCGATATTAGTTTTCACATCCATAAAAAGTTAATAATTTTTGCAAAAGGTGTATGTTATTACATAATAAGTAGCCAAAAGTTTTAAAAACACAGAGCAGGGAGAAAAACAGTCAAATGCAGTTGCATGCAATCAGAGTCCAGTTACCTGCAGTGAACAATCAGATAAACCACTAAGGAGTTCTTCATTACAAGGACTACCATGCAAGGCTATCAAAGAAGTCTGGAGTAAGTTGGCATTATTGTGAGCAAAGCGGGATTCCATACAGCATTCTCCTGTTAAGTCGGCATCAGTGGTCTCAACCTATAAAAGGCAATTTAGTGAAGGACTTACAGTCATTATTTTAAAGGGATAGCACACGCTGTTCTAGAATTTGATGCAAACAAAAGATTTGGTGTTACAAATACAATAAAAGGGGACATTTAAGAATAGAAAATTTGGAGCTGCCATTGTTGACTTATTTTTTAACTTCATTTAACATAATTTTTAGCATCAAGATTCTAGCTTCACTAACCTGTAAATCACTGAGTATCAAAAAGCATCTAGGATGAAAGTTCACACTTTTCAGACTTTACTATTTGCATGCTTGCTCCAGGTCTGTGCTTACGAGATAGTGAAGCAAGAAAAAGAACAGCAGCTCTAGGATGTGCACCAGTAAACATAATTTCAGAATGACAGCTGACATATTGCTACCCTCACAAACTCACTTTAAGCATTTTATAAAGCACAATTGTAGGGCTCATTTAGATGGGTGATTAGATCCATCCTCAGATCTGAGCTGCTGTCTGCTGCGTGTGAATCCAGCTCAGAGCCGCATGCAGGCAGCCGATAGAAATGGATGCAGGGGCTGCATGGACACAGTCGTATGATAGAAATCTAACATAGGGGCAGGAGAGAGTGCGTGGATCTGAACACAGTGTTCAGATCCATGCACCCGCTCCTGTCCGCATGTCAGATTTTGACATGCCACTGTGTCTGTGTAGCCACGGCACCTGCGTCCACTTCTACAGGCTGCCTGCACAAAGCTCTGAGGTGGATTCACATGCCGCAGACAGCGGCTCAGATATTAGGATGGGTCTGAATGCCCGTCTGAATAAGCCCTTACTGCCATATTCAAGAAAAGTATTAAAGATAATTATTCCTAATATTATGAAGTAATACAAGCTGGGCATAATCATTCAGCCATGCAAATTAGCAATGGAAACATAGAATTAGAATAAAGAAATGCAAATTCACTAAAACTGGGCTTTTTGCAACATCTTTTTTTAGAAAAATGCTGGCACTAACCATAGCTAGTTCAGCATGGAAAAGAGGTGCATCATTGGGCCCTTCCTCGACATATGAATGTGCAGAGTAGAAAAGAGAGTCGTCCTTAGCAGAGATATAGCCTTCTTCTGGTGACAGCTGCAGAAACAAGGAGCCCCATTTGGACTTGGTTAAACATCAGTAAAGAAAGAAAGTGCATGCAAGTAGAAAGGAAAGCAAGTATTCAAAGCAGCTCAGGATATCAATGTCTTAAACAGTCAGGGTACTGGCACTTTTTGCAAATCTCTTGAGAGGCGTATCATTTTTTTCTGGCTTAAGCCAATCTCCATACAGCACATCCTGTACTAAAGAGTGAACAGGAAATGGCATATTAGGTTTCCTACTTTTGGAAAGGATCCCCTACTGGTGACATTAGGTTCAGTAGGTGGCGATGGTTCTTACAGGAACAGGAGCACATCTTTTCCATCAAAACCTTAATGGTTCCATTTAGCTTGAGAGAGATTGAGAGCAACTGCCCATCCTCCCAGGAGGAGTTCAAACTCTGAGAATTCCCTTTCACCCCCCCCCCCCCCCCCCCATCATCGAGAAGCAACGCTGCTGTGATGAACAAGTCAGGCATTGACTCAGCAGGGGACACTAACTGGCAGTTTTTATGCCTAATGTTCTCTGTAAATGTAGATATTTTCCCCATCAGGTCTGCCATAGAGGCTTAAAATTCCTCTCTAGTTATAAAGAAGGAAAGGGGAGAATCCAAAATTGTGGATACTGAAGTTCAGAGACCCAGGTGCAGTGTTTTGAGAGAAAACCTCATCTTGACTCTGCACACAGTGTGTGTTGGTCTGCCCTCTCGTCCCATTCCCCCTTTGTCTGACATCTGTTGTGAGGGTGAGCAGATCCCCAAAGGGGATCTACCATAATAGGTGAATAGACTGTTGCTGCTGAGCAGAAAAGGTGCACACAGAATGACCATTGAGCACCAAAATGTGTATCCAGGCTTGCACCAACATGTGTCCCAGGACTAGAAAGTGGTGCACTTTATACTCATGGTTGCAACAGACTATTTTAAAGTGGCTCATGCTAGTTCATAGTTGTGACAGAGTACTTAAAAAAAGTGTTGTAACAGCCATGGTACACTGCTCCTGCTGCCCCCACACCTTTGTGCTCAAGGCAGCTACCCGGTGTCCAGGGAGTACCCCAGGCTGGGGGGGTGGGTGTGAGAGCCTTGGGGGGGGGACCCTGCGGGGGAAGGGACAAAGCCACGAATTCGCCACACCAGTGTACATGCACCTTCCTAGTAGAAAGACCGCTAGGTGGAGAGGATTGGTGGTCCATGGAGAGGGTCTTCAGGGACTGGAACAACTGTAATTCTGATCACCACTGCTCTGGACTTGTAGAGCGCTCTGCACCTAACTATGCCACATTGTACTACTGTACTGAGTGTGAGTATCAATTGCAGAGTCCAGGGGTGGAGGTAATGTTACAGGCTGGCCCTGCATCTTCCATGAAGTGGGGTCTGGGCACGTTTCCCCAAGGTGCTGCCAAGGGGTGACCAATCCAGGAGCAAAAAAGGCTTTAAGAAGGGCCTCTAACCTCTTGTCCACCAGGTTTCTGTAGACTGTAAGGAATTTGTTGAGGCAGAAAATAGCCAGATCCATCACAGAAATGTTCCACTTTTTGTGATAGACCTCCTTCACTGGGTACTGCTGCTCAGACCTCTTGGGGGCTTATACATTTTGTCTGCCCTCGCCCCATCCTTTTACAACACATGCTTTACTAAAGAGGCGAACCGGAAAGGGCCTATTAGGTTTCCTTATTTTGGGAAGGGATCCCATACTGGTGACCCCTGGCAATGGCTCTAACATCAAACAGAAGCACATGCGGAATCTGCAATCCCTTTGCCGCAGTTGCGTTGATGCAGCAAGGGAAAGAATGGGTTTCTCCATGTAAAGAACCAAACAAAGTCTTTGACATTCCAGTAATATTAGAATCATCAGCCAGAAATTCACTCTGAGAGTTTGTCCATCAATTGGCTAGAAAACTATAAATAAAAAAAAGGAAAAGAAAAAAGAGAACTGCTTTCTTTGCCAGTGCCCTCGCCTGAAGTTGAAGCATATAACCCAAGGTTACTATTAAAAAAGGAGCCTGTGTCCTATACTGTATGAGAAATAAGTTATGCAAACAACTATATGGCACTAACCGATCAGATAAAAAAAAAAAAGATACTGTATATACTCGAGTATAAGCCGACCCAAATATAAGCCGAGGCACCTAATTTTACCACAAAAAACTGGGAAAACGTATTGACTCGAGTATAAGCCTAGGGTGTCCATCTGCATGCCTCACTTTGCCTTACTGTGTCCATGTGCATGCCTCACTGTGTCCATGCCTCACTGTGCCTTACTGTGCCCATGCCTCACTGTGTCCATGCCTCACTGTGCCCAATCTCCCTACCTGATCTCCGGTGCTGTGTGACTAGACGTTTAACATTGGAGTCTATGGAAGGGGTGCCCGGCTTTGAAAAATCGGTGCTCCCCATCCGTAGGTCCCCTGGACAACAAACTTTGCACACTTGTAGATGAAGAGTGGGGCTACATGTGTGCCAGGTGTGGGGTCCAGGGGACCTATGGCTGGCCAGGATCAGGTGCACAAATTTGAAGATGGACACAGACTCGAGTATAAGCCGAGGGGGTATTTTCAGCACACAAAAAATGTGCTGAAAAACTTGGCTTATACTCGAGTATATACGGTAATCTGGATAGTAATATGGTAATTGCCAGTGCTTAACAACAAAAAAGCTTGGAAACCCCCTGTCCAAAAAAAAAAAAAAAGAGTCAGGCTATTTTAAGCAATTTAGTCGTAATTTAGTGAATGTTTAAGTTAATGGGAAAAAAAAAATTGTGCATAATAGGTGGTTAGATAGCATTAAAAAATATTCTCACAGGCAAAGGTTTTGCAACTCCAATGCTAACGTTTCCTGCAGGTGCACCTTTAAGTGCCTGAACAGCTTCTTCTAAACTGGCATGCTCCAAATCAATCTCATTGACAAACATCAAGCGGTCACCAGGCAAAAGTCGTCCATCTTGTTCTGCAACCCCTTCAGGGACTAAGGAGCGAATTACTATGACTGTGCTTGCTGGATCAATAGGATCCTAAAGAAACACATTAAAGTGAGGACTGATTAAACTTAATAGGTGGAGACGAAAGAAGAAAAATAAGAAATACACAAACAAAAGAAAAGTGAAGTTAAAACATAGTCACATGGTCAGCATCTCACCCACAAACAAGAACATGGTTAATTTACTTCAGCGCAACACATTTAGATAATCACTATATGTGCCCATAAAACAGCACATGGCAAGTGAATGCTTACTAGGTTTTATTTCAACCACACAGCCTTTACATCCATCGTTTGACAATATTGCTTTAGCCTCCTGGACTTCTTCAGCACAGTAATGGAAGCACTAGTAACTAGGGTTGCACCGATACCACTTTTTTAAAACCAAGTACAAGTAAGGATACTTTTTTGCAAGTGCTTGCCGGCCGATACCTACTCTTTTTTTTATGTCATCTGATAGTGGCACTAATATGCAGCACTGATGGGCACTGATTAAGCGTGAACTGTGTTAGTAGTTGTCAAGGTCACCTGTGGCCAGGTGACAGATGCACACCGTAGGGGGACAGGAGTGCACCGCAAGGTAGTGAACCCTATGGCTGACTGCTGCGGATAGGAAACTGGGTGGTTGTGGAAAGCGGGACCAGAGGAGCACAACCGGGATCCTAATGGAAGCTAGAGCCAAGATTCCCCAGGGCGCGGAGTCTAAGACCCAGCAGGTCTTCTCCAGGGCCTCTAGTGGTGAGGATGTTATGCTGCAGGCTGGGACCAGGTTGCGGCCCCTGGAGTTTCCTAGCTCACGCCCCGTAGGATAAGGGGAAAAGAGGGGAAGCAGCAGCACAAGATATGAGAGAAAGGAATAACAAGCTGAAGGTCAGGGGCCACAAGCAGACAAGGATAACGAAAAAACGAGCTGAAGGTCAAGGGTCACGAGCAGACAGGGATAGTCGGGGACAAGCCAAATATGTAACAGAGAGACAGACGTAGCACACGGCAGGCAGGAACCCAAACACACAATGCCTAACAAACACGTTGATCAGCAAAGCAGGCTTGCAGTGCACAGGTTAATATAGTGTTCTGTGATAGGGCCTGGGGTGGAGTCAGGCTGGGAGGAGATTATAAAGGAAGCCAGGTGAAAGGGTTCTGGCCTCTAAGATGAACACATGGGAAGGAAGGTAAGCTGACAGACAAACACTACTGCATATCCATGACAGTAGTTTTTATTTATTTTTTACAATTTTATTTCTTACAATTTTTTTTTGCCATGCTTTTCTTCTTGGGGGGGGGGGGGGGGGTGTTTGTTTTTATTAATATTTTTACAATTTTACTCTTAATATTTATTTATTACAATTTTTCCTATTTTTTTATCAACCCTGTTGGGGGGGGGGGGCTTTCAGGTGAGATATCAGGGGTCTAAACAGGCCCTTAACATCTCCCCTTTGAGACAGGGAAATGAACTGAGGACACAGATTCCCCAGTCCCTTTCTCAGCAGCCTCAGCTGCACTGAAGATGAATGGACAGGAGACAGAGGCTCCCTCCCGTTCATTCATAAACTGAAGCGTCGTAAACACAGTTTACGATGCTCAGTTATGAATGGACAGAATCAGTGATCACTGGCTCCTTCCTCTGCTCTCCACCCTGACAGATCCAGGATAAGGGGGACCGGAGGAGGATCGGGGGAGCAGGGAAGGACACAGGGGACAATCGGGGATGAACGGTGTGGCGGTGGGGGCAGTTACAAGCACCGACCTCCCTGACAGCCACAGGAGGGAGATGAGGAGAAGCAGCTGTCAGAACAACTATACAGGGAGATCAGTGCTTGTAACTGCCCCCACCGCCGCACCGATCATCTGTGAGGCTGCCCGCAACCCCCTAAACTGAGGACGATGGGTGTACTGGCCTCCCACCAGGTATCGGGTCAGGCATCGGAGCATTCGCACGAGTACAAGTACTCGTGCAAATGCTCGAGATCGGCACCGATACCAGTATCAGTGCAACCCTACTAGTAACAATGGGTAATTTTAAGGAAACTGTGGACAATGATGTTGAAATATATGCAAACAGGCTAGCCCCAAGGAATATTCACATGTTGATCATGTTATCTTAACCACTTAAGCCCCGGACCAATACGGGCCATTATGACCAGGCCTCTTTTTGCGATTCGGCACTGCGTCGCTTTAACTAACAATTGCGCGGTCGTGCGACGTGGCTCCCAAACAAAATTGTCGTCCTTTTTTTCCCACAAATAGAGCTTTCTTTTGGTGGTATTTGATCACCTCTGCAGTTTTTATTTTTTGCGCTATAAACAAAAATAGAGCGAAAATTTTGAAAAAAATTACATATTTTATACTTTTTTCTATAATAAATATCCCCAAAAAATGTATAAAATTGTTTTTTTCCCTCAGTTTAGGCCGATACGTATTCTTCTACATATTTTTGGTGAAAAAAAAACGCAATCGGCGTTTATTGATTGGTTTGCGCAAAAATTATAGCGTTTACAAAATAGGGTATAGTTTTAAGGCATTTTTATACATTTTTTTTTTTTTTACTAGTAATGGCGGTGATCAGCGATTTTTTTCATGACTGCGACATTATGGCGGACACATCGGACACTTTTGACACATTTTTGGGACCATTGTCATTTTCACAGCGATCAGTGCAATAAAAATGCACTGGTTACTGTGAAAATTACACTGGCAGTGAAGGGGTTAACCACTAGGGGCGCTCAAGGGGTTAAGTGTGCCTAGGGGAGTGTTACTAACTGATGGGGGGCGTGGCTACGACTGACACGTCACCGATCTCCGCTCTGATTACACAGAGCGGAGATCGCTGACAGTGTCAGTAGAGGAGCGGGAGATGCTGTGTTTACACACACATCTCCCCGCTCCGAGCCTCTTTTAGACGATCGCGGGGGTCCCCGCGGCGATCGAGTCCGCGGGACCCGTGGTCCCACTCACGGGAAAGGCAGGGGGTCACGAGCGCGCCGCCGGCGGCGCCCACGAACCCTGACGTCGGCAGTTAAAGGGCCACGTACAGGTACGTGATTGTGCCTGTACGAGCCATTCTGCCGACGTATATATGCCGTGAGCGGTCGGCAAGTGGTTAAAAGTGGTTCTAAAAACCTCAAGGTTTTTTTTACCTCAATGCATTCTATGCATTAAGGTAAAAAACATTCTGTGTCACTGACTAGCTCCCTCAACCCCTTTATACGAACCTGAACCCCATCGCAATCCAGTGCTGTGCAGGAGATTGTGGCTCCTCTGGTTTTGCATTTAGTTCTACTTTATTAACCCTCTGTCAACTACAACAACACAGGGCCTCATAGCCCTGCTGCTGCAGCCAAATCCTGATCTATTCAGATTAGCAAAGCTCTAACGCTTCCTGGTACTTTATGAGAATGGAACTCCATTCAGACCCCCACACATTTCTATTGGGCCATGACTACAATGGAGACAGCAGGCAAGCTTCAATTCTGCCTGGAAGAGCATGACTTTGCATGTCAGAAGGGCCTAGGATTCAGCCATAGTGGCAGAGTTTTGGAAACTGCTCTAGATGCCTTAACTTTATACCTAAAAGCAGTATTTTTTTTTCTTTGGCCACAGAGTTCTAAGGAAGAAAGTATGGTAAATTATCATTTTATATAAAGCACAAGAATTAATAATTATTCGTTGAGAGCTACAAAGGACATTAAGATACAGTCAATACAATCCAGTTTAGAAGCCAAGAAGGCTTCTAACGAGTCAAAGAACACAGTTTTCTTTGACAAAACACACAAAAAAAAAAAAAAAAGCACTGAAAAGCCAGTCACCAGCTGCAGTGTTTTACGTCACAATGGCTTCATGGCTCCTGGGATTTCTCCTGCCCTAAGTCGATAAATATCAGCATGAATTGTGTGATATGCAAGAAAAACAACATAATTTGAAGAGCAGGATTTAAACGAACGGAATTAAATAATGCGTAAGCCCAAAGCAATATATTATGAAGTCCAAATGTTCTTTATTTTGTAGAAATGGTTTCACATATTCCTTGATGCCCATTTTCTCCTAGTATAAAATTCTAATTGTAAACAGACTTACAGGACAAAATCAATGAAATCAATGAGGTCTACAATGCAACATCAAAACAAAACATACCTGATAATCTAAAATACTGAAACCAAGGCCAAGGATTCCTTTTTCCAGTCCAATGGTTTGAATATCAGTCTCCCACATTGCCAGTGGTGATCCTTGTGTATCTTCCATACTTGGACTATCATCACCTGCTTCCATGTTCAAGTCATCGGTCTCAGAGGAGCCAATAGTGCCAAAATCAATATGATGCTAAAACCAGAAAGTTTATTGTTTTAGAACATGCAGAACAACTTGTTGCCTAACAATGGCATCAAATAATAAGAAGACAGACGAGAATATCCATCATCAAGCCATTTCTGTTTCTGAAACTACACAAATCAGAAACCACATTGAATTTACATTATTATATTCTTACCAGAAGATTTCATACCCAAGAGCTTTGTCTGGACATAAGCTTTGTTTGCATTAAAATGTATCATTAAGTCAGTCTCTTCTCTCATATAGGCATGTGGGTAGCAAGTAAGGAAGTAATTTAAAACTACCGTATATATACTCGAGTATAAGCCGTTTTTAAAAGCCCTTTTTTTAAGGCTGAAAATACCCCCCTCGGCTTATACTCGAGTCAGTGTACCTGAAATTCTTGGCAGGCTGCGGGCATCCATTGTTTAAAAGTCGCGGTCTCCTCCTGGTCCCTTCCATGATAGGCGTTTCCCAGCAGACACTGTGTTCAGTGTTCCGCCAATCACGGATGTTCGCTTGTCTGCGACTTTTAAACAATTAATGGGCACAGTGAGGTTGCAATAGGCACAGTGAGGAGTGCAAACGGGCACGGTGCGGCGTGCAAATGGGCACAGTGAGGCATGCAAATGGGCAAAGTGAAGCTGCAAATGGGCATTGTTGACCCTCTTTTCCGCTTACAGTAGCTGCTGGATTCTCACCCTAGGCTTATACTCGAGTCAATACGTTTTCCCAGTTTTATGTGGTAAAATTTGGTACCTCTGCTTATATTCGGGTCGGCTTATACTCAAGTATATACAGTAATATGTGTAATGATATAAAATTGGCTTTAGCTTTACCATCCCGAAATTCTAAATGTTCTAAAGGCTAAGTTCAACTTTTGGTAAAAAATAGTAAATGCACATATTTTGCAAAAAAAAAAAAATGTGCATTTATTATATTTTTTCTGCAGGAGCCTGGAAAGCATTGCATCCATGATCTACATGCTCCCAAAAGGTTAACTTCCATTAATGATGAGGGTAAAACATATCTTAATGTGTGAACTGAGTTTTGCAACTTCGGCATGTGTTAGTAAAACTGTACATATCTTTGTAACCACTTTATGTATCCAGGTGAATTATACCTTATTTTGTTCGGGACAAATTGGGGTTTAATTTGGTTGTAAATGCTAATGGATATCTCCAAATTTTATTTATTAAAGTAAAACTGGCAAAGAAAAACTCAAGTGGTACTGATTGAACAAGTGAGTTTTAACGGAAAACTGAGAATTCCTAGCTAAGCCTTATTAATATGCTGTCTAATCCACCTAGAAATAGTAGAGTGGGATGCAGGATACCCTTTGGAGCAAAATAGGAATCTGAATATTTAATAAAAGCAGTGGATGAGAGGTAAACTCGCTCTCCATGTACCACATCTAAACAGTGAGGAGAAATAGCTTTGGGATGCTTTGGAGCTGGTCAAAGAGAAGATCAACTAAGTGGAAAGGAGAAACTCATTGTCCTTTTGAAAAATAAGGTAGAGTTTGTTTTTTTACAGGATAAAGTTGCCAGTTCTGTGACACACTGCTCCTATTCTAAGTACTGCTGCTGCTCATGCCTCTGCGCTGTGGAAGTGGGGGCCTGTGGTCCATGAACTACCCCCAAAATTGGCAGTGGGGAGTTGTGGAGGTTTTCCCATAAGGAAAGAACATAGTCCCAGGCTCACCATTCCAGGCCTCTGAGGGTTCTTCACAGGGCAGTACCACCAGGAAGAAACTCTTCACTTCACTTTGTGGCCGAAGGTCACCGATCCATATGCTGCAGAAGTAGCCACAGTGGCTGTATATGCAGCTGGATTGAGAAAGGGATTTTTCAGTGTGAAGATGAGTGAGGAATCTTCTTAGTCTTGCATGTAAAATTAGGAATCAAACCAGAAACCTATTTCCAGTGGAGAGAGGTTGTCCATCACCTAAGGACTGTCCTAACAGCTTTGTTTGACAGTGTCCTCACCTGAAGGTTACAGCATATAATTCATGTACTTGACAACAGTTTTTTTATTTTGTTTTTAAACCATGTGTTGTCATCACTAAACTTATAAAATTCTTGGAGATGCAGCTGCAGGGAGAAGGGTGCCCTAGGTCAGTTCCTAGCGACGTATAGTATCCGTCCAACCTCCCTTCCCCAACCTACATCTCCCAAGAGCTCTTCCCTACACAGAGTATGTGGAAAGGTTTTTGGAAGGCAAGGCAGCAGCACTATTTGGCTAGGAAAGAAATCCATGTATGCATGCACAGCAAAGGCACTATTGATTGCTAAACAGTTAGCCTTCAAACGCCACTGATCGTGTGCTCAGATCCAAGGAAGCTCCTAGGAAGAATGTAAACAGGGAGAAGTTATGGAGAAAATAAATTCTATAGTGCAGCACAGAAGAACTCAGCCAGTATTTCAGTGCAGAAAAGGCACTGTCTTGCCAGTAAAATAGGCAATCATAAGCTTACTCGATTTCTGGCAGGATCAAAGGGTATTTTTTGTACTGTAGCATTTTTTTTTTAAAGATAAAACAATGTGCATTCAGTGCAGTGATGTACTTTTTAATTTGCCCATACACTTTATAGGGATGTTACATTTGCATTTTTTTATTTTTTAGTAATATTGAAATATTGCAAATGAATATTTTACAGTTATTAATCACAGCCTTTAGGTGACAGGCTAGAGGCTGCTACACAATGTTATCTGCTTAGTAATTTATTTCTAAGTGGTAAATAGCTTGAACAGTCTGTTATATTTGAGCACCTGATATTTGGATCTATTTCCAATGTGCACAACTAAAAAAGTCACAGGAAGCAAAGTTCTTCTTCTGATGTGTTAGGTAATATTGACCTATATTATACAGTATATGACTATGCTGGACAGAGTCATCTATCAGGGGAAAAGGAAGCACTGAGTTTTCACAATAGAAAGGCAAGAAAAATCTACAAAAAAAAACTGTACTGGAAGCTTCTCCAGCATACACCTGGGATGATTTTTCCACCTTTGAGACAAAACAGCATTGGGGTTGTCGCCCTTTTTTTCCCCTCCATACAGGGGGCATAAACTTGCACACTATGGAGGTTCAGGTGCGCATGCTAAAAGGGAAAACGTTCATAAAAGGCATAACCTGCCACACATCATAGAACTTTTTTTTTATGTTTAATTTACTGTTGTCACTTTGTTTAACAAGTTAATTTTGTATTGGAAAGCATGGGCTGCCATGCTTTACACATCATCAATTTCTGTTTGGTTTTGAACGGCTTGGGAAAAATGTGTGTTATCCCAATTAAGACACATAAGGAAAGTACAGAAGACGTATATATTACCTGGGATTCTGTACCATTACTAGGAATATCAGGAAGATCATCTTGCACTTTCCAGAGGTCTGATAAGTGATTACTGGAGAAACTGTCATCCTGTAAATAACAGTAAAAACTAAACAAAGATTCACATACCATACAACAAATAAGTATTTTTGGCTGCGGGGTCACTTCAAGCTTGAAATGTACTCATTTCTTTTACACCTTGTTGCTTTCTTCCTTTACGGTATATTCCCCATCCTTTGTTCTTGCAGCTTCTCAGAGGGAGCTGTACCTGGGTAAGGACTAATGCAATAGAACAGTAGTGGGTTTTGGGTTCAGCTGTCAAATGGCAGAACCATGGTTGCCAGGAGACGCTCTAGCATTATGCAACCACTCTTAGCATAATTTTGTTTACTTCATACATTCTTCGCAAAGATAATTACTAATTCAGTATAATTTCCCCTACAACTAACTGCAAAAATAATGTCAACGTTTACCCCTGCCAATTCCATCCTCTACCATGAAGCTTTGTATCAGCCCCTATGGCTACATTTCACTAACCTTTTATAGCCCTGACAAAATGGTTACCAAGTAATATTACAAACATTATATCCAATCTTACAATTCTGCCTTTGTGTGCTAAATCCAGTCCTGTTCTTCCTGATGTACAACAATACTTAAAGACAATAAAACTGTATGCCCTAAAGAAAACATGTACATAGATATATTTATAGATGGCAGTTGCAGAAAATGTTGGTTGGCTGGTCCTGTCTTGCCTTAATATTTTCTAAGTCACAGATGTGGTACTCAGCATGCAGCCATTTAAACCAGAGAACGGTTGCAATCTGTGAACTACATACTTGGTCCAAGTCAGTGGGGGGATGTGCTAAAAATGGAACGTGCAAAATCCAGTGCAGTTCTGCATAGAAACCAATCAGCTTCCAGGTTTTTATGTCAAATATATTGAACAAGCTGAAGTAAGAAGCTAATTGTCAACTATGCACAGCCGCACCAGATTCTAATTGCTCCAGTTTTAGTAAACAGTTGGGCAACCAGGATTTCCAAATGGAGAGATCACAATGGCTGCCTACAGCACCAGCAACCAACATGCCAGACTTTTGCAGTAGGTCTGAATTGGTCCACACTGGATAAATGCAATTCACTGCTAAGGCACATAGAAGAAATTTTTTTTCTATGTGCCCCGTTTACACCACAATGTTGGTGTGATGTATGGTGCAGTGCAGTACATAAAAATACAGCATGTTTGCATTTTTCCACCGTGCACTTCATGGCACTGCATGTCACTGAACTGCTGTGCGGAGCAATGATAAAAGTGTCCTTATGTGTTAACGTTTAATGCGCATCACACCGCTCCCTGCCATAGTTCACATGGACAGCTGCCCGCCAGGTAATACGTTCCATTTTACAGTGCAGGCTAATGTGAACCAGCCCTGAACGTAGTACTGGCCCTGGTGGCCTTCTGCAGCATCCCGATTAGAGATATGCTTGTTCCAGACCTAACGCTGTTTCCAGTGACCAAAAAAGCTCCAACAAGCCCTGGGAGTGACAGATAACAGCTGCCCTGATGAGTATATACCACCATACAGAACAGTGGGGTACCTTCCAAGTCAGTTGGAGCCAATATATGTTCCACTCCTAGTACTTTCAGTAGAGCTTTAATTAAAAGAGATTTCAATGCATAATATATTAGAAACATTCTGAAAGTAATTTAATAAATACCTTTTCAATCAGATGGATGTCATTCTCTGAAATGCACTGTTCATCATCATTACAGGGGCTATTAAGCTGCTGGACTGGCCGACAGCACACCATAGTTACATCAATCGGCAACTCCTTCAAGATATTTACCACATCTTTATGACTCTGACCAAGTAGCGAGACCTCATTTACCTTAAAGAAGTTAAATAGACCACCTTACATTAATATAAATGCATAGTACACAAAGCAACTTGGGACAGGAAATTAAAGAATTGTTCCACTTTAACCCGAACCTAAAGACCTACTTTAGGCCCAAGATGTATTAATACTCACAAAGCCTAACATGAAACCTCGACTAACACTATTTACGGTACTTTAAAAATCCCCACAGCTTTAGCCACATAACTTACTTGTAATGAAGTATGCCCCAAGTTGCATGGGTAGCTGGATCCTTGAGAAATCTTCAAAGCAGGGATATCTGTCCCATTCCTTTCTCTGAACTTCTGGCGCTACAATGGTTAACAGCTTTGGGTCTTTAGAGAGCAGCAGAAAAGATGATCCAGCAGTAAAGATGATCCAAAGGGGACATATCCCCTCTTTACTTCTGGTCCATTGAGAAAAGTTATTTAATTGATTACAGTGCCACATTATCTGGGAATATTCTCTTCCTCGTTCACAGATTGTGTTATGGACAGTTAAAGCAATGAGAGAACGTTTCTTAATGGGAGTTGGAGAAGGAAGAAGGGACAGATCCTTATTTGGCTATCTTTACTGCTATTCTTCCGGAAGATCCAAAGCAGTTATTCATTGGAGCATCGGAAGTTCAAAGCCAGGAAGAGGACAGCAAAGTGAAAATTTCTCTGGGATCCAGCTGCCTGCATGTTGTGGTTAATGTTTCATTACGCTTAAGTGATGCCACTAAAGTTGTAGATAATTGTTTTCTAATCTTCAGCTTTAATACTGAATCCGCAGCCACTAAATTTTATGTTCCCCTGTAAAAGAAACAAAACAGCAAGCATGCTAAAGTAGTGTATAAGCAAATTAAGTTATTTTTTATTCACCAACAAAAGCAACAAACTTCAGTTATTCTATATCTCTAGATTTAAATTATTTCTGTGTTAAATGAAAGTATATCTGTACATCAGACCGTTTTGTGTAGCAAATTGGAAGCACATTTATTTTGCTAGCGACATAGGGACTCTTGTTTGTGTATGTTGCTTGATGAGACTAAATCTGGTCACACTTTATAATCTGATAGCACAAGTTCTTTTTATCAAATCTATGCAGTGCATGGATCTGTTGAAACAGTTGTTCCAATTAAAATGCAGCAAAGTTGACACTTGCCATACGTAATTGTTTGTAAATGTAAAACATACTGTATTAGATTGTAGTATGTGTGACCAGATTAGTTTGTCCTTTCAGCTAAAATCGCACTCCACAGATTGCCATTGCTGCAAAATAAGAGAGGTACAGTTCCAGTTTTACCCGCAGGGGAAAACTAAGGTAATATGTCAGATAATACTATATATCTGCACTAAATCATGACAAACTACAAAACACTTGGTATACACATTTAGCTACTTGTAACTATTTTTATATGTGCATTGCTAATTCAAGTAGATCTTACTTCCAGCAATTCATCCGCGCTGTAAAGTTTTCCGCTTCGACCAACTGGTCCTTCGGGTAATATAGATCTCAGGAAATGATGGCCTTCAGAAACTTCCAGACTTATCCCTAATCCACTGCTTTCACTAAACTTGCTAACCTGTGCAACCTTAAAAAGAAAAAAAAAAAAAGCAATGCACAGAATTATCGAACTTTATTTAGAACATGTATCAGTAAAAGCTGTAATAACTAGATTGAATATATGTAGGGGTTCATGTTTCCATGACAACTTTATAGGTTGTGCTGTGTTTTGAGAACACGTCTTAATTCCAACTGCCATCCCTGGAATGAAGAGATAACAGATAACAGAGAAGAAAAATATAGCAGAGTTAAAAAAAAATATAATGTTGACATAATATACACACAGATTTTTTGGAACACATAAATAAAATAAAACATTAATAAATTGTGGACACAGAGTATTGCATTGGGCATGCACAGGACCAAAGCAGTGCTAAGGGGCAGAAAAAAATAGTGCTATGCTGAAATATACTGGTGGTTAAAAATGAATCACATCACCTAATAACATAATGTAGCTTGT
The DNA here is from genome assembly GCA_029206835.1 of Rana muscosa. Taxonomy (NCBI): domain Eukaryota; kingdom Metazoa; phylum Chordata; class Amphibia; order Anura; family Ranidae; genus Rana; species Rana muscosa. The sequence continues at coordinate 715,261,123 of CM055116.1, read as the reverse complement.
ATGTGGACTGAAAATGCTGAGCAAACAATTGTAAAGTCACTGGCAAATACAAGTCACCGCAATACAACATGAATGCCTAAGGTAAAATAAAAGGCCAGTGTTGGTAGGCTATGGTTCCAATTGTGGTTGCAGGAAAGAAAATTGTATAATGTATGGCTTGCTTCAGTGAAACTCACTGTGTGACCTAGCTAATCTATCCTTCATCTTAACAAGTTGTGATACAGCAGCAGCGGCGGATCGGGTGCCATCATCCCTAATGATTAGACAAAAGAGAACACTCCGATGGACCATTTATATGTTTATATGATATTTTCTTTTGACCCTCTCAGATTGGCCCTTGTCCTCTGAGTGTCCCCCTGCAAACCTCAGATTATCTTGGTACCCTCCGGCTCCAGCCCTCCTGGGTTTGGGTCTATTGGGCCCTGCGGTGGGCTTGTAGTGGGAGAACAACACCAGTGCATTTCGGTGACCCTTCCATCTTGGTTTTAAGAACAGCGGCATATGAATTGATGCAACCTATATAATTGGGTCAGTTAAGTACCATGTATATAAATGTATTTCCTATATACACAGCTGTATTTCTGTGTATTTATGTCTGCATTTACCTTTCAGACATACGTTTTGTAACCTCATATTTCTGACACCTCTGAAGAAGATTCATTGAAACGCATTAGTTGTCCTCAGTTGTATGAACTCCTTGTACCTTTATCTTACATATTTGCATGATGTTCTGTATGCCCTATTAGTTTTTATCTTTTTTTACCAATAAATATGATATTTTTATACATATACATTAGATGTTTATTCAGTGCCTCTATAGTCCCACCCTTAGAGGGTTCTCTTGTGTCTATGCACAACTATAGATCAAGGTAAACTTTACCATTAAAAGCATACACTAAACCATAGTAAAGTGATAGATTACATTTAAGGACAAACATACCACAACTTCATAATTTTCTCCCATAATTCTTTGCCACTTATTCCTAAGTACATCTTCATCAACAGGTAGACATTCTTCTAGAAAAGAAAAGAAAATTGCTAATTTAAATTCTTCACCCAATTCTGGAATCCCTAAATTCACCTTACCAGCCCATGAAAAGACAGCACTCACATTACATAAGAGTACGGACTATCTGTCAACGCTAATGTTGACCTGTTAAGGCTCTCAAAGCAAGGCCATGTTACAGAGATGTTTTTGGGTATTTGAAAGTCACACACATTAGGGATTTATCTGATAAAATGTACCGTATATACTAGAGTATAAGCCGAGTTTTTCAACACATTTTTTTGTGCTGAAAATGCCCCCCTCGGCTTATACTCGAGTCACCTTTTTGCGCCTGATCTCCCGGATTTTGGGGACTTGGTACTGGCCAGTCGTAGGTCCCCTGGACCCCAAACTTGGCACACATGTAGCCCAATTTCTCCTCTACAAGTGTGCATAATTTGTTGTCTGGGGGACCTACGGCCGGGGAGCAACGATTTTTCAAACCTGGGCACCCCTTCCATAGACTCCCATGTTAAACGTCAGTCTAGTCATGGGCACAGCGAGTCATGGGCACAGCGAAGCATGGGCACAGTGAGGCATGGTCATGGACACAGTGAGGCACAGTGAGGCATGCAGATGGACACCCTAGGCTTATACTCGAGTCAATACGTTTTCCCAGTTTTTGTGGTAAAATTAGGTGCCTCGGCTTATATTCGGTTCGGCTTATACTCGAGTATATACGGTAATAGGTCTGTAGGTCTGTAGAAGCAACTTGTAATTTACTCACAAAAAATCATACATTGCTAACTATCCCTTTAATAAAAAACAATCTAATTGCTATTCCAGCAGGAATTACTTTGGTTTATAAAGGTCTCCCCACTATCATTAAAAACATTTGTTCTTGCATCCCATAAAACGACCATATGATGCAAATGCAGCAGTTTTGTCATCATTGAAATTACTGCCAGCGGTTCTTTTGAAAAAAGGGCTCAGTTTTTTACCTTCATTCTCTTTTCAAAAACAGCATGCAGAGAAAAAAGCAGGATTTGAACCATAGTGTTGTTCTTTACTTTATATCACAAAGAATTAACAGCAGCATATGCATTTTTTTTAAAGGCTCCAAAAAACACAGGTCAATTTCTTTTTTTTAAATACATTCTTTAAAAAAATGAAAACTGTCAGATGCCACAATATAGTTGGGAAGAGGATCTGAGGGACAGCTGGCCTACTCTACCACTGACAGATTGCTGCAGTATGTCTTTCCCACACACAGTCCATGTAACACACTATGGAAACCAGTACCTGTTTGTATGCTTTTTCCTTTTGATGTAGGCTGTGCAACATCGCTACTGCTCAGTGATGACAGTGGCTGAATTTTCAGAATGCTTTCTGAAAAAAACAAAGTGATGAATATTTAGACATGAACATTAACTAGCTTTTACACACATTTGAACATAAACTATTTGCTAGAGGTTAGAAATAATTCTGTTGATTTTTTTCAGCCACTGACTGGGAACAGGTCTGCAAATAAAAACTTCTGACTTTACTAATTTGCAAACTTGTCTTTTGACACGGACTCAAAAAGTCTGAAAGTTAGTGGATCAACATTATGGCCAGATAACAAGTATCTCTAAAGGGAAGTCAGCAATAGCAGCCTAGATTAAGTATTTTTTCTACAAGCTAAGGCCCCTTTTACACGAGCAGTGAATGTAAACAGACTTGAGTCAGTTTACACCCGCCTACCTCCGATCTGGTAAAAAAAAACGGAAGGGGAGTCAGTCCCCTCCATCTGGTCAGATCAGTGGGCAGTTGGGTGTAAACAGACAGCCGGTCCATTTACATCCAACTGTCCATAGAGCAAAGCAGGCTGTGTCCATGTCCGCTCTGCATAAGCTCTTATCCTCATCTTTGCAATTGGCTGCAGTAGAGTCCCGCTGTCAGAATAAAATGTCCTGGGGAGAGGATTCCTCCATCCATCCTGGTTGTGTGGATGGAAAAAACTGACAGCCCCCTATTGCCAGTTCAAGTGCCCTGGAACAAGTATGTGCATATCTTGTGTGCTGAAACCTGATATGCATATACTTGCCCAAGGTTGGTGAGAGCTTCAGTGCCCTCACTTGCAAAAAACAAGATATATCTGCTTTAGGAAACTGGCTTTTTAAATACAAAACACTGCAAAAATCAGCTATAATGTACACACAGTAAATTAAACCGATCTGTTTAATACAGTGAGAGATCAGTGAACTGAAAACAGGAATGAGGTACATGAATAGTATAATGTTGTAATTTACCGAGACCATCTTCTTCATTTTGCACAGTCCTAGCTAGGTCAGTTGTTTTTGCAGATTCCTCAGTTGGATGAGGAATAACTTCCTGTTTTTGACCTCTCCTTATTAATGTGAGATGGACAGTTTGTCCTGTGTGACGTAACACTTCCACTGCTTGCTGGTTGGTGTAACCCTGAAGATTAGTCCCATCAACCTAAATAAATTAAATACAGTAAGAAAATAGAATATAAAAAATATTACATTTAAGTATTATTATTAAAATGCAACAGAATAGTCAAATATTACTGAAGAATAACAAGGATAATTAAATGGTATTTTGTAAGGTTGTGAACCTAACCTTGTGGTAATAATAGGATTTTTATAACAGCTTACCTGTAAAATCCTTTTCTTTGAAGTACATCACGGGACACAGAGCACCATAGTAATTACCATGTGGGTTATACGCCCACCCTCAGGTGATGGACACTGGCATAATTAAGACAGGAAGTCCCCTCCCTATATAACCCCTCCCATCTAGGGAGCACCTCAGTTTTGTAGCAAAGCAATATATAAATATCCCAATAAGAGGGGAGGGACCTATGTGTCCCGTGATGTACTTCCAAGAAAAGGATTTTACAGGTAAGCTGTTATAAAAATCCTATTTTCTTTATCGTACATCACGGGACACAGAGCACAATAGTAATTACTATGTGGGATGTCCCAAAGCAATGCCATCGGAGGGGAGGGAGACACACAAAAACAAAAGCAGACCACCGTCAGACATGAGGACTTATACTGCTGCCTGCAGAACACTGCGCCCAAAGGCGGCATCCTCTTGCTGACCTACATCCACCTGGTAGAATTTCGTGAATGTATGCACTGATGACCATGTCGCGGCCTTGCAAACCTGACTCACACAGGCTTGATAACGCACCGCCCAAAAAGCACCGACTGCACTGGTAGAGTGCGCCCTAGGATGAAAAAGCAGAATTTTTCCCTTTAAATCATAAGCCTGAGTAATAACCTGACAAATCCATCTAGAAATGGTCTACTTTGACGCTGCCTGTCCCCATCTGGGGCCTTCTGGCAACACAAACAAAGCGTTGGTCTTCCGTATCTGGGCAGTTTCTTCCAGATAGAAATTGACCTCTCTCACTACATCCAGAGAGTGCAATAATTCTTCCTCTGCAGAACAAGGTTCTGAAAAAACGAAGGTAGGGAAATATCCTGGTTCAAATGAAAACTGGATACTACCTTAGGCAAGAAAGACGGATGAGGACGTAATTCCACCCTGTCCTTACGAACTACTAAAAATGGCTCTTTACAAGAAAAAGCTGTCAATTCTGAAACTCTTCTTGCGGAGGTGACCACAACTAAAAACACAAATTTCTTTGTCACAAGGGCCAACGGAGCCTCATCTATTGGCTCAAAAGGAGGCTCCTGGAGAACCGACAAGACTAGATTTATATCCCATGGGCACAGAGGCCATTTAATCGGTGGATTTATCCAAGTTACCCCTGTATAAATGCTCGAACTAAGGAATGTAAGGCGAACGGCCTTTGGAAAAACACTGACAAGGCCGAAATCTGACCCTTGATAGTGCTCAAGGCTAGCTTCATCTCTACTCCTAACTGTAGGATAGAGAGAATTCTCCCTATATCATACTTGCGAGGATGCCAACCCTTGTTTTCACACCAGGCCACATAGGCCTTCCAGATCCTATAATAAATAGCCCTGGAGGTCGGCTTCCTAGCATTCATAAGGGTAGTTACTACTGAGCCTGAAAGCCCCTGATCCTATAGAATCCCCCATCCATTTCAACAGCCAAACCGTCAAATTTAGCGTTTGTAAGGCAGGATGGAATACTGGTCCTTGTGAAAGCAGATCCAGATGGACCGGAAGAGTCCAAGGATCCCCTATTGCCATTCTCACGATCTCCGGATACCAGGATCTCCTGGGCCATGCTGGAGCCACTAAGATTACCCACTTTTGTTCCCCCTTGATCCTGCGTAGAAGACGTGGAAGCAATTGTACTGGAGGGAATGCATAAATTAGTGTGAACTGATCCCACAGAGTTACTCAGGTATCCGTCCCGCACGCGAGCGGATCCCTTGACCTTGAAACAAAGCTGTCCATTTTTCTGTTGAACCTGGATGCCAATAGGTCTACGTCCAGAGAACCCCATTTCTGACATATGGCCAGAAAGACGTCGGGGTGCAGAGACCATTCCCCTGGAAGCAATTGTTGGCGGCATAAGAAGTCTGCCTGCCAATTTTCCACTCCTGGAATGAACACCGCAGACAGGCAAGGCACATGCTCTTCTGTCCAAGCCAGAATATGGTTTACCTCTTTCTGGGCAGCGCGGCTTTTGGTGCCGCCTTGGTGATTGATATAGGCCACATTGTTGGACTGGATCCTGACAGGATAGCCTTGTAACTTGCTTGTCCAGGCTTTTAGGGTCAGACGTGCTGCCCGAATTTCTAGAATGTTGATGGGCAAGGTCTTCTCGGATTCTGACCACTTCCCCTAGATGGTCTTCCCTTCCAGGACTGCTCCCCAGCCCAAGAGGCTGGCATCGGTCGTCACTATCCTCCAAGTGACTGGTATGAAGGTTTTCCCCTTTTGTAAATTTTTGGCTAGCAACCACCAATTGAGGCTCTGGCGCACGCTTGGAGACAAGCACATTGGACAAGCCTTTTTACTGGTTGTAAGGATGACTTTTCTAGGTTGAGAATCCATCCTAGATGCTCCAAATACCTGACTATGCTGACGACACTCTGGTCTAGCCCTGCTACAGACTGATCTATCAGCAAAAGGTCGTCTAGGTATGCCACTACTGCTATACCCTGGGCCCTGAGTCTTGCCAAAGGTGGTGCCAGAATTTTTGTAAACACCCGTGGTGCGTTAGCCAACCCGAAGGGCAAGGCCACAAACTGAAAATGCCGCTGTCCAACAGTAAGTCACAGAAATTGCTGATGAGCAGGGAAAATTGGCACATGGGTATACGCATCCTTGATGTCTATAGATGCTGAAAATCCCCCCACTGGCTACCACTGTCCAAATCAATTCCATTTGAAACGAGTGGATGTTAAGAAACTGATTCAGACCTTTGATATCTAGAATGGGTCTGACATCTCCGATTGGCTTTGGCACTGTGAAGAGATTTGAATAAAACCCCATTCCCTGCTCTTTCAAGGGAGTCTCTATGATCACCCCTTGAGATAGCAGATGGTCTAGTGCCTGAAATAAAGACCCCTTTTTTATCGGGTCCTTGGGAACGCTCGACCTTAGGAAATGAGGCAGAGGAAACCTTCGAAACTCCAGCTTGTATCCCAGAGATACTGTGGAGATGACCTATTTGTCCTGGATTTCCTCCTACCAGATTTCCTGCAAACTGCCGAAGCCTTCCCCCCACTCAATAGAGAGACTTCTGCCCCCAGGACTTTTCCTGACCCTGCACCAGGTTCTGGGGCCTTCCTCTTGGGGCTGACGGCGGAGGCCGTCGTGACTGCCTGGGGGCTGTTCCCCCAGGTGATGGAGAAGCAGAATGTTTAAAAGAAGGGCGTTTACCCTTTTTCTTTACTGGAAGAAGGGTACTTTTTTCCCCCTGAAATTTTCTGGATGTATTTATCTAGGTCATCCCCAAATAACCATTCCCCATGAAAGGGAAACCCGGTCTTGAGCCACAGAAGTCTACGCATATGTACCAAAGACAGCGTAAGGCGGGAGGGCCTAATGGATGGAATCCTTGATGGCGTCAACCGCAAAGCATAAAGCTCTAGGCAGATCAGCCAAAGCCTGGGCCTGCTGATCCGGCAAGTCCCTTAAGACCAGTTTCATCTGATCCTTCAAAGCTTGGCAAACTCCAGTAGCTGCTACTGCTGGCTGTGTAACCGCCCCTGCTGTGGAAAAGGCAGATTTTAACAAGGACTCCAATCTTTTATCTATTGGGTCCTTGAACATTTGAACATTATCTACTGGACATGTCAGTGATTTGTTCACAGAAGAGATGGCTGCGTCCACCGTAGGAACACTCCATTTTTGGGTGAACTTATCCTCCATGGGATAGATCACCGGAAATCTCTTAGGGGGAACAAATAGTTTATCAGGATGTTCCCAGTCCTGGTATATAAGTCCTTCCAGTAACGGATGAATTGGAAAGAAACAATTAGTCTGGGGAGCTTTTAACGACCCCAACGAGGAGACAGAAGTAGTTGACGATTCAACAAGAGGCATTTTAAATGCTGATCGAACCATGTCAGTTAGGGACTGAACCCATAATTTCCTCTAAGACAGAGTCAACCTCATCCTGATCCCCTTCAGGTAGGTCAATCCCTTCCTGGGACTGTTGCTCTGCAAACAGGTACTCTGACGGATGTGACGGAGATCTGGCGCGCTCTTTCTGGTAGGGAAGAAGCGATCAATGCTGCCAATCTTTGTTCCAATCCTCCCAGAGCTGAGGCAAAAGCCACCTCTGTTACATATACAGGAGCAGGTGAACTGAGGGCAGCCGCAGTACCTGGCACTCCTGGGGGTTCTCTACGGGTACTAACCTCTGATTTCTCAGGGGAGGCAGGTGCAGATGCATGCTCCAGATCCTCAGAGCCCAACGGAGATCCCCTATGCTTCCTGGGTGGTAAGTCCAGGAGCTTTTTGGGCGGCATATTCCTAAGTCCAAAGCTGAGGTATTCCAGCCGCAGTACACCCTTTACTGATAATAGTCTAACGTACTTGCTGCTATATGTATCAGTTGGTGTCTACTAATGTGCCTTTCTAGGGGATGCCTGTATCAACCGCCTGCTGTAAGCCTGGTTATAACATGTTACCAGCCCTTCTTTGCTCTGTCCTCCACAGCTAGTTCATAGAAAACTGCGTCCTTTTACTTAGCTGGGATGCCCGCACATGCGCAGAAGCGCCCGGCACACACAGAGCATCATCCGCCAGGCTCCGTCCCTTTTTCCGGCCTATTCTTATAAAAGATAGCGTGCGCGCACACACACACACACGTGTGCGCCATCGGCGTCTACCAATGGGGACAGGGAGAGGAGCCAGGGTCCCTGTTTTCACCAGGGCCCGGGGATGGAAGAGCGTTGACAGAGGAATGCAGCTTCCCTTTCAAGAGAGCCCACCATCTGCCTGGACTTTCACCATGGAAGGAATAGTCCAAAGAAAAAGACGTTCCACAGCGGTCTCTAGTGGATAAACACAGGTACCGCACCTTGTCTTTTTTTTGTTTTTTAACTCCTATATGAAAAAACATTTTCTAGGATTAGCAGTCTTTAGGCATATACAGATATTAGCGGGAATACTGTTTAGGTAACAGGCAGAAAGACATATTAGGATTGAGGGCCCCCCAATAGAACCAAGTTCCTGAGGGGCCCCCACTTACCTTTTCCCCGCCGCAGGACTCTGTTTGGCACAAAAGCCCAAACTTCGCCTCTCACGGCAGGCAATGTACGTAGACCTTCAGGGACCGGGTTCCCAAGGATTCCACTCCCCTGGACCTGTATAGCACCCTGCACAGATAGCCTCTTGGTTTTGGGTATGACCAGAGCTCTGGGTCCCAGGGTCCAGCCCTCCTAAGAGAGGCATTACAGGCAAAACCTTGCTCTTCTCTGCAAGGCCCGGGTACCGACCGTTTAGCTATGAAACTTTTTTTGGTCGGATCCGGAATAGCTTGCTAAGGCCCAAAAGAACCTGTACACAAGCCCAGATGAATACATGTTAACCTTGGCCAACACCTTAGACACTGGCAAAAAACTGAGGTACTCCCGGATGGGAGGGGCTTATATAGGGGAGGGTACTTCCTGTTTTAAAGTGCCAGTGCCAGCACCTGAAGGTAATCTATATAATCCCACATAGTTATTACTATGTCGCTCTGTGTCCCGTGATGTACGAGAAAGAACGTTTTTTTTTTTTTTCCTTTTGTGATAAAGGTTTTACATAAATGAAAAAAAGTTGAGCATTGTAAGCCCCCCCCCCCCCCCCGTCAAAGGTAAATAGTTTTGTTTAAAATCCCCTAACTGCTACTTTGTCTGGACAGCTTGGTCTGTTCATGGAAGTTGAAAAACAGACCAACTGGCTGGATCACCAGGTGAAGAAAAAAGCCAAAAAAAAACAAATACAAAAAGAAAACAACGAAAACAGCCACCTCATCTAATGCGGCGTACACACGATCGTTTTTCATGCCATTTTTTTAACCGACGTTTTTCTCGTAGTTTTTTTTCATGTTTCCTCTCAAGCCTGTCTTGCATCCACACGATCATTAAAAAAAACGCTCGAGCAAAGCGCAGTGACGTACAACACGTACGATGGCACTATAAAGGGGAAGTTCCGTTCGGATGGTGCCACCCTTCATGTTAGTAAAGTTTGTTGAGTGACGATTCGCACTTTTCAGCCTCCTGCTTTTCAGTCCGTTACAGCGTGACGAATGTGCTATCTCCATTACAAACGCTAGTTTTACCAAAACGTGCGCTCCCGTCTCATACTTGATTCTGAGCAATGCAAGATTTTTTTTCACCTAATCAAAGCATACACACTATCGTTTTTCACGTCGTTAAAAAAAACGACATGAAAAATGACGTGAAAAAATAGAGCATGTTCGAAATTTTTAATGCCCGTTTTTCACACAAAATGCTCTGGAGCCTACACACGATCGGTTTTAATGGCCATTTTTAAAAATGGCATTTTTAACGGCATGAAAAACGATCGTGTGTACGCGGCATAAGAATTGGTAAGCTGCAATTCAATAAATTTTTGGGGGGTTTAAAACTCGCTTTAACTTGACAGACATCAATCTTTCTTCAACCTATTAACTATACTGGTTTTAAATACAAATGTAATGGCGCATGCTGACATCCAGATTTTTTTTGTTTTGCTTTCTAATAGTCTTAGCTGATTTTCAAAATAAACAGCACAACCTCTTAAGGATGTATTACACCATCTGTTCTGCTGTATAAATGATCTGATTGACAGCAATGGGAAAAACATACTAGGCTTAAAGGCATACCACAAAATACAGTTAATAATTCTAATACTTTACAACCAAATTTGTTTTCCATTCCATTAATTTAGGAAAAAGACTTCTAGCTATGTAAATACACATCATTACATATTCATGAACAAAACTAGTATGTACACAGGGAACTGGGAAATATGTTGTTATTATTAGCAACTTATCTTTGTGATAAAAGAACTCATTACGTACTAGAATAGCTACTAATAGGTTCTATAAGTTACATATTTACACAGAATAAGATTAAATGCAATATGATTGTTCACTGTATATGCCACATCCCCTTCTATCGAAGATGGCTCTCTAGATTGAGCGAGACTGCCATCTAGCTAGAGACGCATTTGGCGAGCGAAAATTAGCTGAGGGCGAGTGTGGAGCAGGGCGGACTGGGCTGACAGTTTTCTGGCTGATTGCTTCAGGCACAAGCAGTGCAGCCTTTTTTACAGAGCATCAGAGTGGCCCAGGGGCAATTTTGCCCCCCGGGCCGCTCTGATGCCCTGTAAAAAAGGCTGCACCACTTCTGCCTGAAGCGATCAGCCAGGAAACTGTCAGGAGGAGAGCCAGCTGGATCATACAGAGTGGGGATCTCCCGCTATGACACGGCTTGGATATAAAACACTGGCAGCTGTCAAACAAAGTCCCACCTCCTGGACTGGCTCTTATGATAGACAGCAAACTGGTCCAATGCCGGTCCAGGAGGCAGGACTTTGTTTACAGTGGTCGGCATTTCATCTCCAAGCGGGTTACAGCCAGAGATTCCCGCTCTGTGTGATCAGGCCGTCAATCCTTCCGATTCCTCCCTGTGATCCCTGCTACATTGATGGGCACTCATGAGGTTGCACTGATGGGCACTGATGAGTTTGCACTGATGGACACTGATTAGGTTGCACTTATGGGCAATGAGGAAGCTGCACTTATGGCCAATGATGAGGCTGCACTGATGAGCACTGATAAGCACTGATGAGGTTGCACTTATGGGCAATGAGGAGGCTGCACTTATGGGTAGTGTTGAGCGAACCCGAACTGTAAAGTTCGGGTCCGTACCGAACTTTAGCTTTTTCCCGAACCCGGACTTTGCGCAAAAGTCCGGGTTCGGGATCGGCAATCTAATTACGCATTTAGAAATGCTTCTAAGGGCACACCTTTTGATTAGCTGGTGTGCCCTTAGAAGCCATCATAGCCATGCCTACTAATAGCATGGCTGTGATTGCTCAGTGCAACATGTGACCCAGCTTCTATATAAGCTAGAGGCACACAGCACACACGTCACTCTGCTTCAGAATAGATAGGGAGAGGATCTTGTCTGCTGCTGCTGCTTTTAGGGAGAGATAGGAAAATACATGAGTTAGTCCTGATTCTGGAATCTGAGGGAAAAGATAGAGAGACACTGTAGTGTAGGGCCAGGTTCCTGTTTTTTGCTTTTAGGGAGAGAGATATATTATATAGGAATAGGAGTCCAGATTCAGAGATATAACTCAGCGATCTGCATAGGCTTACCTGTTTGTGTTGCAGTGCAGTCTTTTTACACTGCTATGAGCCCAGTGTCAGAGAAAATCTACCTTTTATCTGCAAGCTCAGTGCACCAGCACTGCATATATTACGTTGAGAGATAATAGGATTTTTATAACAGCTTACCTGTAAAATCCTTTTCTTGGAGTACATCACGGGACACAGAGCGGCATAGTCATTACTATGTGGGTTATATAGAATTACCTTCAGGTGCTGGCACTGGCAACTTCCAAAACAGGAAGTACCCTCCCCTATATAAGCCCCTCCCATCCGGGAGCACCTCAGTTTTGTAGCAAAGCAATACATGTCCCCAAAAGAGGGGTGGGAGCTCTGTGTCCCGTGATGTACTCCAAGAAAAGGATTTTACAGGTAAGCTGTTATAAAAATCCTATTTTCTTTCTCGTACATCACGGGACACAGAGCGGCATAGTCATTACTATGTGGGACGTCCCAAAGCAATGCCAAATGAGGGGGGGGGGATACACCATACATAAGCTGGGCGCCATCAGGCATGAGGATCCTTTGCGGCCTGCAACACACTGCGCCCAAAGGCGATATCCTCCTGACTTCTAATGTCTACCTGGTAGAACCTAGTAAACGTGTGTACTGAAGACCATGTTGCGGCCTTACAAATTTGAGCCAGGGAGGCCTGGTGATGCACTGCCCATGAAGTTCCAACTGCTCTCGTGGAGTGCGCCCCAACTTTGAACGGAGGCGGTCTACTTCTCAAGCCATAGGCTTGTATTATGACCTGTCGAATCCACTTGGCTAAAGTAGATTTTGATGCTGCCTGACCCTTTCTAGGGCCTTCCGGCAGAACAAACAAAGAATCCGTTCTACGAATCTGAGCAGTGGCTTTTAGATAAGTTTTAACTGCTCTTACTACATCCAAAGAATGCAATAACTTTTCCTCTACCGAGCTCGGTTTGGGGAAAAAAGAAGGAAGAACCACATCCTGGTTCAAGTGAAACCTCAATACCACCTTAGGAAGAAAGGCTGGGTGAGGACGTAATACTACTCTGTCCTTATGAATAACCAGATATGGCTCTTTACAGGACATGGCGGCTAATTCCGACACTCTTCTAGCCGAGCATATGGCTACTAAAAATATAAATTTTCTGGTGAGTAGAACCAAGGAAATGTGCCGCAAAGGTTCAAATGGCTGCTTCTGCAGAACTGACAGAACCAAATTTAGATCCCATGGGCATATGGGAGCTTTAATCGGTGGAATAATACGAGTCACCCCTTGCATAAAGGATTTGACAAGTGAATGCATAGCCAGGGGCCTTTGAAATAGTATTGATAAGGCCGAAACCTGACCCCTGATAGTACTTAAGGCAAACTTCCTGTCTACAGCCCACTGCAGGAAGTCCAGAATTCTGCCTATAACGTACTTACGTGGATGCCATTTCCTGGCCTCACACCAAGTGATGTACGCCTTCCAGACTCTATAGTAAATCTGCCTGGATACAGGCTTCCTGGCATTGATTATAGTTGATACCACAGAGTTAGAGAGACCTCTCTTCTTTAGGATGTGGGATTCAATAGCCAGGCCGTTAAACTTAGAGTTAGTAAGGAAGGGTGGTATATCGGTCCTTGCGAAAGCAGGTCCGGACGACGTGGAAGGGTCCAAGGACTCTCCACAGACATTTTTATGATCTCCGCGTACCAGGCCCTTCGGGGCCACGCTGGAGCCACCAGGATCACCGGCTTCTCTTCCAACCTGACTCTGCGAAGGAGTCGAGGCAACAATTGTAGCGGAGGGAATACATATATCAGTCTGAACTGATCCCAAGGGAACACCAGAGCATCCGAGCCGCAAGCGAGGGGATCCCTTGTCCGGGAGACAAACCTGTCCACCTTTGCGTTGAATATGGATGCTAGCAGATCTACATCCGGTGTTCCCCATCGCTGACATATTGCTCGGAAGACCTCGGGATGAAGGGACCATTCCCCTGGGCATAACTGTTGGCAACTCAGAAAGTCCGCCTTCCAATTCTCCACCCCTGGAATGAAGACAGCTGATATACATGGCACATGCTTTTCTGCCCATTCCAGGATGTGACTTACTTCCCTCTGGGCTGCACGACTCCTGGTGCCTCCCTGATGATTGATATATGCCACTGCTGTGGCATTGTCTGATTGAATTCTGACAGGGGACCCTTGGAGTTTGGATGTCCAGGCTACTAGGGCATACCGGGCTGCTCGTATCTCTAAGAGATTGATGGGCAGGGTTTTTACTACATTTGACCCTCTGCCCTGGAGAGACCATTGCTCCAGTACTGCCCTCCAGCCTATAAGGCTGGCACCTGTAGTGACCACCTTCCAGGATATCGGACTGAAGGGTTTTCCCTTCTGGAGATTCTGGGGGATCAACCACCAGCAGAGACTCTTCCGAACGGAAGGGGACAAAGCCATCGGGAAGTCTAGAGCCTGAACTTTTCCGTTCCAGGCTGACAATATGGCCCTCTGCAAATTCCTTGCGTGGAATTGGGCGTATGGCACAGCTTCGAATGATGCTACCATCTTTCCTAGCAGCCTCATGCACAGGCGTATGGACGGCTGTCTTTTTGCACAAAGCAGACGAACCAAGCCCCTTAAGGAGGATACCTTGTCTGGAGGTAAGAAAATCTTCCTCTGGTCTGAATCCAGCCGTAGCCTTAGATATACCAGGCTTTTTACTGGCTGTAGGGCTGACTTGTCCAGGTTGATGATCCAACCGTGAGATTCTAGATACTTGATTCCTTCGACAATTACCACTTCTAGCTTGGCAACTGAGTGGTCCATCAACAACAGGTCGTCTAGGTATGCCATTATCGTTACACCTCGTGTTCTTAGATCGGCCAACAGTGGGGCCAGAATTTTTGTGAACACTCGTGGTGCTGTGGCCAGACCGAATGGTAAGGCTCTGAACTGAAAATGGCGCCCTTCTACTGCAAAGCGTAGAAATTTTTGATGACCTGGAAAGATGGGAACATGCAAGTAAGCATCTTTGATGTCGATCAAGGCTAACCATTCCTCCCCCTGTAGGGCAGCGGTGACCGATCGGATCGACTCCATCCGGAAGGACCGGATGTTTAGAAATTTGTTTAGACCCAATATGGGTCTTATGTCCCCGTTTGGTTTTGGGACTGTGAAAAGGTTTGAGTAGAAACCCAACCCCCACTCTTCCATAGGAACCTCCATAATTACTCCTTGGAGCAATAGTTGTTCTAACGCCACTAGGAGACACCTTCTTTTCAGAGGGTCTTTTGGCATGCCTGACCACATAAAATGGGAAGGAGGAGACTCTTTTAACTCCAACTTGTATCCCCTCCCGCCAGGTCTCTGCGAACAACTGAAGTCTTCCCCCCACCCGTTTGAGTGGGGGCAGCCCTTCATAGGCTTGACTTGGAGGCTGGTTTAGTACCTCTTCGGATCCAGGGTTTCTTGTTACCCTGTGACTGTCCCTGATTTTTACCCCCTGAGTTTGACCGAGGAGGCCGTCGGAACTGCTTAGTAGCAGACGTCCCAGGGATAGGAGAGGTAGTCCTCTTAAAAGATGGACCCCTAGACCTCTTTTTAATTGGTAAGAGAGTACTTTTACCACTGGAAATCTTCTGGATATACTTATCCAGGTCTTCGCCAAAAAGGCGTTCCCCATGAAATGGGAAGCTAACTAAGAGCTTCTTACAGGGAGCCTCAGCAGACCAGTTCTTGAGCCACAGAAGCCTACGCATATGTACCAAAGACAGCGTGAGGCGGGAGGCCTGATGGATGGAATCCTTGATGGCGTCAACCGCAAAGCATAATGCTCTAGGCAGATCAGCCAGAGCCTGGGCCTGCTGGTCTGGCAAATCCCTCAGGACCATTTTCATTTGATCCTTTAAAGCTTGGCAGACCCCAATAGCTGCCTCTGCTGGCTGTGTAACAGCCCCTGCTGTGGAAAAAGCAGATTTTAATAAAGATTCCAATTTTTTATCTACTGGATCCTTGAACATTTGAACATTATCTACTGGACATGTCAGTGATTTGTTCACAGAAGAGATGGCTGCGTCCACCGTAGGAACATTCCATCTCTGGGTGAACTTTTCCTCCATGGGATAGATCACCTGAAATTTCTTAGGTGGAACAAATAGTTTATCAGGATGTTCCCAGTCCTGGTATATAAGTCCTTCCAATAATGGATGAATTGGAAAGGAGCAATTAATCTGGGGAGCTTTTAGCGACCCCAATGAGGAGACAGCAGTAGTTGATGGTTCAACAAGAGGCATTTTAAAATGCAGATCGAACCATGTCAGTTAGGGTCTGAACCCACAATCTTTCAGTCTGTGATGCTGAAAATGGTTCATCTACTGTCGATTCCTCAAAAACAGAGTTAACCTCCTCCTGATCCCCTTCAGGTAGGTCAATCCCTTCCTGGGACTGTTGCTCTGCCAACAGGCACTCTGATGGAGGTGATGGAGATCTGGCGCGCTTTCTTTCCTGTAGAGAAGAAGCGATTAATGCTGCCAATCTCTGCTCCAATCCCTCCAGAGTTGAGGCAAAAACCTCCTCTGTTATATATGCAGGAGCAGGTGGACTGAGGACAGTCGCAGTACCTGGCACTCCCGGGGGTTCCTTATGGGCATTAACCTCTGATTTTTCAAGGGAGGAAGGTGCAGATGACTGCTCTAGATCCTCAGAGCCCGATGGAGACCCCCTACACTTCCTGAGAGGTATATCTCAGAGTTTTTTAGGTGGCATATTCCTTAGTTCAAAGCTGAGGTGTTCCAGCCGCAATACACCCTTTTACTGAAATAGTCTAATGCAATTTGCTGCTATGTACATCAGTGGGTGTCTACCAATGCGTCTTTCTGGGGATGCCTGTATCAACCGCCCGCTGTAAGCCCCTATACCATGCTACCAGCTCCTTTTTTATGCCCTGTGTCCATAGCAAGCAGCGTGGACTGAGTCCTTTTATCTTGCTGGGACGCCCGCACATGCGCAGAAGCGCCTGGCGCACAGAGCGCGTCATCCGCCAGGCTCCGCCCCCTTTTTTGAAGCTAAATCTATAAAAGAAAGCGTGTGCGCGCGCGCGTGCACGTGTGCGCTCTTGGCGCTATGTAGGGAGAGGAGCCAGGGTCCTTGTCTCACCAGGACCCGGGGATGGAAGAAACTACTTGGCAGCATGACAGAGGAATGCAGCTTCCCTGATAGAGAGCTCACTCATCTGCCTGGACTTTCACCATGGAAGGAATAGTCCCAAGAAAAAAGACGTTCCACAGCGGCCTCCAGTGGACAAACACAGGTACCACACTTTTGTCTTTTTTTTTTTTTTAAAAACCTCCTTTATGAAAAACATTTCCAGGTTTACAGTTTATTTATTTTTTATTTTTTTTAAAAAACTTCCTTCATGAAAAGACATTTCTAGGATTTTTTAGGCATATACAGCTATTAGCGGGAATACCTTTAGGTAACAGGCAGAAAGACATATTAGGCTTGGGGGTCCCCTCAATAGAACCAAGTTCCTGAGGGGCCCCCACTTACCTTTTCCCCGCCGCAGGACTTTGTTTGGTCCACAGAAGCCCAAACTTCACCTCTCACGGCAGGCATTGTACTAGACCTTCAGGGACCGGGTTCCCAAGGATTCCACTCCCCTGGACCTGTATAGCACCCTGCACAGATAGCCTCTTGGTTTTGGGTATGACCAGAGCTCTGGGTCCCAGGGTCCAGCCCTCCTAAGAGAGGCATTACAGGCAAAACCTTGCTCTTCTCTGCAAGGCCCGGGTACCGACCGTTTAGCTATGAAGCTTTTTTGGTCGGATCCGGAATAGCTTGCTAAGGCCCAGAGAACCTGTACACAAGCCCAGATGAATACATGTTAACCTTGGCCAACACCTTAGACACTGGCAAAAAACTGAGGTGCTCCCGGATGGGAGGGGCTTATATAGGGGAGGGTACTTCCTGTTTTGGAAGTTGCCAGTGCCAGCACCTGAAGGTAATTCTATATAACCCACATAGTAATGATTATGCCGCTCTGTGTCCCGTGATGTACGAGAAAGAAACACCGTTTCCATACTGTGGGTGTATTCTGCTCTTGAAAAAAGATCCATTTAGGACAAAAAAAAAAAGGCACTTTATTGTGCTCTTTTCCAAAAGACCTATTAAGGGCAAAAAAATAAAAAATTTCCATTTTATTTTGCTCGTGCAAAAAAAGACTCGTTTAGGGCAAAAAAATAAATAAAAAATTTGCACTTTAATGTACGCTTGCAAAAAGACCCATTTAGGGCCACAAAAAATATTTTGCAGTGTGTTATACATATCTGGAGGCGTGTGAAATAAACCATTTATATATATTTGTCTTCTACTGTGCTATACTAAAAAAACAACATTTTTTTTAATAGCATTTTCTGCAGTTCTGTAGCTGTGCGATTCAGCGGTTACGTACTGTGGGTGTGTTGTGGTCTTCCAAAAAACGCCATTTAGGGCCACAAAAAATATTTTGCAGTGTGTTATACATATGTGGAGGTGTGTGAAATAAACAATTTATATATAGTTTTCTTCTACTGTGCTATACTAAAAAAAAAAAAGTTTTTTTGAATAGCATTTTCTGCAGTTCTGTAGCTGTGCGATTCAGCGGTTACGTACTGTGTTCTGCTCTTCCAAAAACACCCATTTAGGGCAACATCCCGGTCGTGGTGCTGCTGGTGGAGCTCCTGCTGCAGGGAGAGGACGTGGTGGATCTGTGCCAGATACACGCACAAGTGAAACACCTTCCTCAGGTGCGAGTAGGCGACCGAGCCTGCGGCGGTATTTTGTCGCGCCTAATGAGGCTGTACGAATGTTTAGGCCAGGACAAGTACAGGCGATAGTAGATTGGGTTGCTGACAGTGCCTCGGGTTCCTTCACATTGTCTCCCACCCACTCTTCTGATGAAAGATCAAAGTTGGCACCTGAAACCCATGTCCATCAGTCTTTCACCTCACCCCCTTGCAAATCAGCCAAGCAGTCTGAGCCCCAAATCATGCAGCAGTCTCTTCTAGTTTTCGAAGACTCTGTTAGCAGGGTTTCCCAGGGCCATCCACCTAGCCCTGCCCCAGAAGTGGAAGAGATTGAGTGCACCGATGCCCAACCACTTATGTTTCATGATGAGTACATGGGAGGACCATCGCAGCACGTCTCGGATGA
The DNA here is from genome assembly GCA_029206835.1 of Rana muscosa. Lineage (NCBI taxonomy): Eukaryota > Metazoa > Chordata > Amphibia > Anura > Ranidae > Rana > Rana muscosa. The sequence continues at coordinate 715,242,198 of CM055116.1, read as the reverse complement.
TGACGAAACACATGTGCCAACTGCTGCTGCTTTCGCAATTGTGCAGACAGACAAGGAGGGCAGGGGTGAAGACTGGGTGGAAGATGATGTGGAGGACAATGAGGTCCTCGACCCCACAAGGAATCAACGTTATGCAGGTGACCAGTGTAGTTTGGAGGAAGAGGCGGTGGTCGCACAGAGCCACCAGCACAGCAGAAGAGGGAGCAGGGTGCAAAAATAGGATTTTTATAACAGCTTACCTGTAAAATCCTTTTCTTGGAGTACATCACGGGACACAGAGCGGCATAGTCATTACTATGTGGGTTATATAGATACCTTCAGGTGCTGGCACTGGCAACTTCCAAAACCGGAAGTACCCTCCCCTATATAAGCCCCTCCCATCCGGGAGTACCTCAGTTTTGTAGCAAAGCAATAAGTGTCCCCAAAGAGGGGTGGGAGCTCTGTGTCCCGTGATGTACTCCAAGAAAAGGATTTTACAGGTAAGCTGTTATAAAAATCCTATTTTCTTTCTCGTACATCACGGGACACAGAGCGGCATAGTCATTACTATGTGGGATGTCCCAAAGCAATGCCCAATGAGGGGGGGATACACCATACATAAGCTGAGCGCTATCAGACATGAGGATCTTTTGCGGCCTGCAACACACTGCGCCCAATGGCGACATCCTCCTGACTTCTAACGTCCACCTGGTAGAACCTAGTAAACGTCTGTACTGAAGACCATGTTGCGGCCTTACAGATTTGAGCCAGGGAGGCCTGGTGATGCACTGCCCATGAAGTTCCAACTGCTCTCGAGGAGTGCGCCCTAACTTTGAACGGAGGCGGTCTCCTTCTCAAGCCATAGGCTTGCATTATGACCTGTCGAATCCACTTGGCTAAAGTAGATTTTGACGCTGCCTGACCCTTTCTGGGGCCTTCCGGCAGAATAAACAAAGTATCCGTTCTGCGAATCTGAGCAGTGGCTTTTAGATGAGCTTTAACTGCTCTTACTACATCCAAAGAATGCAATAACTTTTCCTCTACCGAACTAGGTTTGGGGAAAAAAGAAGGAAGAACCACATCTTGGTTCAAATGAAACCTCGATACCACCTTAGGAAGAAAGGCTGGATGAGGACGTAACACTACTCTGTCCTTATGGATAACCAGATATGGCTCTTTACAGGACATAGCTGCTAATTCCGACACTCTTTTAGCCGAACAAATGGCTACTAGAAAAATCAATTTCCTGGTGAGAAGAACCAAGGAAATATGCTGTAATGGTTCAAATGGTTGTTTCTGTAGAACCGACAGAACCAGGTTTAGATCCCATGGACATATGGGAATATTAACCGGAGGACTAATACGCATCACTCCTTGTATAAAGGCTTTGACTAGCGAATGCGAAGCCAAGGGCCTTTGAAAAAATATTGACAAGGCCGAAATCTGACCCTTGATAGTACTCAAGGCAAGCTTCCTATCTACAGCCCACTGTAGGAAGTCCAGAATCCTACCTATTACGTACTTACGTGGATGCCATTTCTTGGCCTCACACCACGCGATGTACGCCTTCCAGATTCTATAGTAGATCTGCCTGGATACCGGCTTCCTGGCATTAATCATGGTAGATACCACAGGATTAGAGAGCCCTCTCTTTTTTAGAATGTGGGCTTCAATAGCCAGGCCGTCAAACCTAGGGCTGGTAAGGAAGGGTGGTATATCGGTCCTTGCGAAAGCAGGTCCGGGCTATGTGGGAGAGTCCAAGGACTCCCCACTGACATTTTTACAATCTCCGCGTACCATGCTCTTCGGGGCCACGCTGGAGCCACCAGAATCACTGGTTTCTTTTCTACCCTGATTCTGCGGAGTAATCGAGGTAACAATTGTGGCGGTGGGAATGCATATATCAGCTTGAACTGATCCCAAGGGAACACTAGGGCATCCGAGCCGCAAGCTAGGGGATCCCTTGTCCAAGAGACAAACCTGTCCACCTTTGCGTTGAATCTGGATGCTAGCAGATCTACATCCGGTGTTCCCCACCGCTGACATATTGTCCGAAAAACCTCGGGGTGAAGGGACCATTCCCCTGGGCATAATTGTTGACGACTTAGAAAGTCCGCCTTCCAATTCTCCACTCCTGGAATGAATACCGCGGATATGGCTGGGACATATCTTTCTGCCCATTTCAGGATGCAATTTACTTCCCTCTGGGCTGCACGACTCCTGGTGCCACCCTGATGATTGATATATGCCACTGCCGTGGCATTGTCTGATTGAATTCTGACAGGGGACCCTTGGAGTTTGGATGTCCATGCTACTAGGGCATACCGGGCTGCTCGTATCTCTAAGAGATTGATGGGCAGGGCCTTTTACGCATCCGACCATCTGCCCTGGAGAGACCATTGCTCCAGTACTGCTCCCCAGCCTATAAGGCTGGCATCTGTAGTGACCACCTTCCAAGAAATCGGACTGAAGGATTTCCCTTTTTCCAGATTCTGGGGAACTAACCACCAACGGAGGCTCTTGCGAACGGAAGGGGACAAGGACATTGGTAAGTCTAGGGCCTGAACTTTCTTGTTCCAGGCTGACAGTATGGCCCTTTGCAAATTCCTTGAATGGAATTGACCGTAGGGTACTGCTTCGAATGATGCCACCATTTTTCCCAGCAGCCTCATGCACAGGCGTATGGACGGCTGTCTTTTTGTACCCACTAAGTGGATCAAATCTCTCAAAGACAACACCTTTTTTCGAGGCAAGAATATTTTCTTCTGGCCTGAATCTAGCCTTAGCCCCAAGTATTCCAGACTTTTGACTGGTTTTAGGGCCGACTTGTCTCGGTTGATAATCCAACCGTGAGATTCCAGATACTTGATTGTCTTGTGAATGATCACTTCTAGTTTTTTCACTGAGTGGTCTAGATATGCCATTATCGTTACACCTTGCGTTCTTAGATTGGCCAATAATGGGGCCAGAATTTTTGTGAACACTCGTGGTGCTGTGGCCAGACCGAAGGGTAAGGCTCTGAACTGAAAATGGCGCCCTTCTACTGCAAAGCGTAGAAATTTTTGGTGGACTGGAAAGATGGGAATGTGCAAATAAGCATCTTTGATGTCGATCGAGGCTAACCATTCCTCCCCTTGTAGGGCAGTGGCCACCGATCGGATCGACTCCATCCGGAAAGTCCTGATATGCAGGAATTTGTTTAGCCCTTTTAGATTTAATATGGGCCTCACGTCCCCGTTTGGCCTCGGGACTGTAAAGAGGTTTGAGTAAAACCCGAACCCCCATTCTTCCAGGGGAACCTCCATAATTACTCCTTGGAGCAATAGTTGTTCTAGTGCCAACAGGAGGGACTCTCTCTTCCGGGGATCCCTTGGCACGTTTGACCTCATAAAATGGGAAGGAGGAGAGTCTTTTAACTCCAATCTGTATCCCAGACTTACTGCGGAGAGCACCCATCTGTCTCTGATCGTGTCCCGCCAGGTCTCTGCGAACAACTGGAGTCTTCCCCCCACCCGATTGAGTGGGGGCAACCCTTCATGCATTTGACTTTGGGGGAGGTTTTGTACCTCTCCTGACCCAGGGTTTCTTATTACCCTGCGATTGTCCCTGATTTTTACCCCCGGGATTTGACCGAGGAGGCCGTCGGAACTGTTTCACAGCCGATGCCCCAGGGACTGGAGAAGCAGGCCTCTTAAAAGAGGGACCTCTAACTCTGTTTTTAACCGGCAAGAGTGTACTTTTACCGTTGGAAATTTTCTGGATATATTTGTCCAGGTCTTCCCCGAATAAGCGTTCACCATGAAATGGGAAGCTGAGCAGCAATTTTTTACAGGGAGCTTCAGCAGACCAGTTTTTTAGCCATAGAAGCCTGCGCATATGTACTACAGACAGCGTAAGGCGGGAGGCCTGATGGATTGAATCCTTTATGGCGTCAACCGCAAAGCACAAGGCTCTAGGTAGATCAGCTAGGGCAAGGGCCTGCTGATCTGGCAAGTCCCTTAAGACTTGTTTCAACTGATCCTTCACTGCTTGGCAAACCCCAATAGCTGCCACTGCTGGTTGTGTCACCAAGCCTGCTGTAGAAAAAGCAGATTTTAATAAGGACTCCAATTTTTTATCTATTGGGTCCTTGAACATTTGGACATTATCCACTGGACATGTCAGTGATTTATTCACACAAGAGATGGCTGTGTCCACTGTAGGGACCCTCCATTTTTTGATGAACTTATCCTCCATGGGATAGACCACCGGAAATCTCTTGGGGGGAGTAAATATTTTATCAGGATGTTCCCAATCCTGGTACATGAGCCCTTCCAATAAAGGGTGAAGTGGAAAGGAACAGACAGTCTGGGGAGCTTTTAGCGACCCCAGCGAGGAGACAGTAGTGGTTGATGGTTCCGCAGGGGGCATTTTAAATGCTGATCGGACCATGTTAGTCAAAGACTGAACCCATAATCTTTCAGCTTGAGATGCTGAGAAAGGTTCCTCCACAGTTGATTCCTCTATAACAGAATCAACCTCCTCCTGATCCCCTTCAGGCAGGTCGATCCCTGTATGGGACTGTTGCTCCGCTAACAGGTACTCTGAAGGAGGAGACGGAGATCGGGCGTGCTTTCCCTGTGACAGGGAGGCAGCGATTAATGTTGACAATCTCTCCTCTAATCCTCCCAGAGCTGAGGAAAAAACCTCCTCTGTTACATACACAGGAGCAGGTGAACTGAGGACAGCCACAGTACCAGGCACTCCTGCGGGGTCTCTACGGTCACTAATCTCTGAATTTTCAGGGGAGACTGGTGCAGCAGAAGCATACCCAAGATCCTCAGAGCCCGATGGAGACCCCTTTTGCTTCCTGGAAGATTTAGTTCCGGAGCTTCTGGACGGCATATTCCTAAGCCCAAAGCTGAGGTATTCCAGCCGTAACACACCCTTTTTACTGAGAATAGTCAAGCACAATTGCTGCTATATATCAGTTGGTGTCTACTAAAGTGCCTTTCTAGGGGATGCCTGCATCAACCGCCTCTGTGTGCCTTTTTACTGTTGCTAGCTCTGATTGTGCACTTCAATAGCCAGCTTGATTGCTTTTAAAACATGCTGGACGCCCGCACATGCGCAGTAGCGCCGCGGCGCACACCGAGCGTCATCCACCCGCTCTGCCCCTTTTCCAGATCGCCTCTATATAGAGAGGCGCGTGCCCGCGCACGCGCGCGGGCACGTGCGCCTTCGGCGCCTTTTTTGAAAAAACCAGGAGCTAGATGGGAGCCAGGCTCCCTGCCGCAGGGCCCGGGGGTGGATGAGCGCAGCAACAGGGCAGAGGAGACAGCTTCCCAGCAGAGAACTTACCAACTGCCTGGATTTGACTTCGGAAGAAAAAAATCCACATTACAAGAAAAAGAACCATAGCGGCCTCTAGTGTTTAACACAGGTACCGCGGTCTTACATTTTTTTTTTTCTTGCCTACTATAAAAAATTTTTACATTTTCTCAGTAGTAACAGGCATACACAGAATATTTAGCGGGAATACCTTAGGTAACAGGCAGAAAGACAAAATAGGCTTGGGGGTCCCCCAATAGAACCAAGTTCCTGGGGGCCCCCACTTACCTTTTCCTCGCCGCAGGACTCTGTTTGGTCCACAGAAGCCCAAACTTCACCTATCACGGCAGGCATTGTAATCAAACCTTCAGGGACCGGGTTCCCAAGGATTCGACTCCCCTGGACCTGTATAGCACCCTGCACAGAAAACATCTTGGTCGTGGGTATGGCCAGAGCTCTGGATCCCAGGGTCCTGCCCTCCTAAGAGAGGCATTACAGGCAAAACCTTGCTCTTCTCTTGCAAGGCCCGGGTACCGACCGTTTAGCTATGAAGCTTTTTTGGTCGGATCCGGAATAGCTTACTGAGGCCCCAAAAGAACCTGTACGCAAGCTCAGTGAAACACATGTTACTTCTTGGCCAACACCTTAGACACTGGCAAAAAACTGAGGTACTCCCGGATGGGAGGGGCTTATATAGGGGAGGGTACTTCCGGTTTTGGAAGTTGCCAGTGCCAGCACCTGAAGGTATCTATATAACCCACATAGTAATGACTATGCCGCTCTGTGTCCCGTGATGTACGAGAAAGAAAGCGGAGCGTCCGTCCCCTAGACAGTATGTCTGCTACTGCCCAACGCAGCAAGGGACCGAGCACACCAAAGCCAGGTCCAAGGAGTTCCCTAGCGTGGCAGTTCTTCACACAATGTGCTGATGACAAGACACGAGTGGTTTGCACGCTGTGCAATCAGAGCCTGAAGCGAGGCATAAACGTTCTCAACCTGAGCACAACCTGCATGACCAGGCATCTAAGTGCAAAGCACGAGCTGCAGTGGAGTAGACACCTCAAAAACCAAGAAAGGTCTCTGGCTCCTCCTGCTTCCTCTTCTGCTGCAGTCTCGGCCTCTTCATCCACCTCTGTAGTGACAGTGGCACCTGCCACCCCGCAAACAGAGGATCTGCCAGCAACACTACCACCTGGGTCACCAACCATCTCCACAATGTCCCATGGAAGCGTTCAGCTCTCTATCTCCCAAACATTGGAGCGGAAGAGGAAGTACCCCCCTAGCCACCCGCGATCCCTGGCCCTGAATGCCAGCATTTCAAAACTCCTGGCCTTTGAAATGCTGTCATTCCGTCTGGTGGAGACGCAGAGTTTTAAAAGCCTGATGGCATTGGCTGTCCCACAGTACGTCGTGCCCAGCCGCCACTACTTTTCCAGGCGAGCCATCCCTTCCCTGCACTACCAAGTGGGGGACAAAATCAGGTGTGCACTGCGCAACGCCATCTGTGGCAAGGTCCACCTAACTACGGATGCGTGGACCAGTAAGCACGGTCAGGGACGTTATATCTCCCTAACAGCACACTGGGTAAATGCAGTGGCGGCTGGGCCTGAGGCAGATAGCAGTTTGGCGCATGTCCTTCCACCACCGAGGATTGCAAGGCGCTTCAGTTTGCCTCCTGTTGCTAACTCCTCCTACTCCGCTTCCTCATCCTCTACCGCCTCCTCATCCGGTCAGCGTAACACCTTCACCACCAACTTCAGCACAGCCAGGGGTAAACGACAGCAGGCAGTTTTAAAACTTTCCTGTTTGGGGGAAAAACCCCACACCGCGCAAGAGTTGTGGAGGGACATGGAACAACAGACCAATGAGTGGTTGCTGTCAGTGAGCCTCAAGTCCGGCCTGGTGGTGTGCGATAATGGGCGAAATCTCGTAGCAGCTCTGGGCCTAGCCGGTTTGACGCACATCCCTTGCCTGGCGCATGTGCTGAACTTGGTGGTCCAGAGGTTCCTTAAAAATGACCCCAATATGCCAGAGCTGCTGCAGAAAGTGCGGGCTGTGTGTGCGCACTTTCGGCGTTCTCACCCTGCTGCTGCTCGCCTGTCAGCGCTGCAGCGTAACTTCGGCCTTCCCGCTCACCGCCTCATATGTGACGTGCCCACAAGGTGGAACTCCACCTTGCACATGCTGGCCAGACTGTGCGAGCAGCAGCAGGCGATAGTGGAGTTTCAGCTGCAGCAATCACGCGTGAGTCGCTCTGCGGAACAGCACCACTTCACCACCAATAACTGGGCCTCCATGCGAGACCTGTGTGCCTTGTTGCGCTGTTTTGAGTACTCCACCAACATGTCCAGTGCCAATGACGCCATTCTCAGCGTTACTATCCCAGTTCTATGCCTCCTTGAAAAAACGCTTCGGGCGATGATGGAAGAGGATGTGGCACAGGAGGATGAGGAGGAGGAGGAGGAAGCGGGATCATTTCAAAGGCTTTCAGGGCAGTCTTTCACAAGTGGCTACGAGGGTGGGTTCCTGCACCAACAAACGCCAGGTACACAATTGTCCGGCAGAAAGGGCACAGTTCTGGAGGATGACGAGGTGGAGGAGGAGATGGAGGAGGAGGAGGAGCCATTTTCACAGCAGGGTGGCACCCAGACCAGCTCGTGGCCATCACTGGTGCGTGGCTGGGGGGATACAGAGGACACAGACGATACACCTCCCACAGAGGACTGCTTTTCTTTGCCTCTGGGCAGCCTGGCACACATGAGCGATTACATGCTACAGTGTTTCCGCAATGACCGCCGAGTTGCCCACATTTTAACTGGTGCTGATTACTGGGTGGCCACCCTGCTGGATCCCCGTTACAAGGACAACGTACCGTCCTTAATTCCCTCACTGGAGCGGGATCGTAAGATGCGCAAGTACCAGCGCACGCTGGTAGACGCGATGCTGGTGGCATTCCCACCTGACAGCGGGCGTACGGTTGAAGCACAAGGCGAAGGCAGAGGAGGAGGAAGAGGTCGCCAACGCAGCCGGGGCACCGGCAGCACCTCAGAAGGCAGGGTTAGCATGGCTGAAATGTGGAAAAGCTTTGTCAGCACACCACAACAACCAGCACCACCAGCTGAGATCGAACGTCTTAGCAGGAGGCAGCATTTCATAAACATGGTTGAGCAGTATGTGTCCACAGGCCTACATGTACTGGATGACGGGTCTGCCCCCTTTAACTTCTGGGTCTCCAAATTGGGCACATGGCCTGAGCTTGCCCTTTATGCCTTGGAGGTGCTGGCCTGCCCTGCAGCCAGTGTATTATCGGAACGTGTATTTAGCACGGCAGGGGGCGTTATCACAGACAAGCGCAGCCGCCTGTCCAGAGCCAATGTGGACAAGCTCACGTTCATTAAAATGAACCAGGCATGGATCCCACAGGACTTGTCCGTACCTTGTGCAGAATAGACATGTATACCGGTGTTGTGACAAAAACTGTCCGGCCATCGGATTGTGTCCGGCCCGTACTGCGAAGGCGCAGCGCTTGCGCAGTACAGAGGACAAGGAGATTCACAAAATCTCCGAAGATGAACGGCGCCTGCGCCGTGAGTGCAGGTTCAAGCCCCAACATCCAAGTGGACATACGGTAGCACATAGTAACAGGGCCCCTCACGGGCTCGCTTCGATCGCCACGCTTCGGGCACGGCCTCACTTGGCTCGGCTTGAACCACGGATGGTGTGGCCTTCACCTGAACTCACCACGCAGGCGCCGTTCATCTTGGGAAATCCTCTTGTCCTACATACTGAGCAAGCGCAGTACAGGGTGGACACTATTCGACGGGGGACAGAATTCGACACATCACTGGCCTTACCCAGCCATTGTTGTATTTTTGAACCAGTGTTGGCTACCTCGTCCTCCTCCACCGCCGCTTCCACCTACACAGCCACATCCACCGCCACCTCAACCTCCTACTCCATATGGACCTCGTCCTCCTAGGTCAAGATTATAATTTTTATTTTATTTTTTTGTAGCGCACAGATCCTTTCCCCCTTACCTGCCTTTATGTTGTTGGCTCCTCGCAGGAGGGAGAAAGGCACACCGCACTACCAGCCCGTACCCTCCTATATAAAGAGGTTGAGCGGTGTACTTGATGGGCCGTGTCCACAGCCGGAGTCAAAACTCCTCCAGAGGATGATTCTCACCTCTACTGTAGGTAGAGGCAAGTCCTTTAATTCCCAGTAAAGTCAATGTCCACACCAGCTGAAATTACAACTCTTATTCTCTCATGGCAAAATAAACTCTACTCGGATAGAAAAGGTTAGAGCAAAGAAACAGGACAGCTTAAGGTGTGGAGGAGGTCCAGGCACAAACGTAGCACATTCACTTCACTGCTTAGGTTTCTCAAACAGTTTTAGGTGCACAGTCTCTGCCACAGACCTTGAGGTTGGTCTCTGCCACAGACCGGGTGTACAAGGCCCCTGCCACGGACCTGGAGAACTTTGGTCTCTGCCACAGACCAGGGTGTATAAGGCCCCTGCCACGGGCCGGGTGAATAAGGCCTCTGATACAGTCAAGATGACCATGAGCTTCTCCTTCTACGAACCTAGCCCATATCAAGGGGAAGACATCTCTCCAGGGAGTCAACAGACCCTTCCTTCACCGTGACTCCCGCATCGGTCCATCAGAATGATCCTCCCTTGCCTGGAACATGGTCCCCTACACGAGGCGGCACCCTAAGACTCCTCGACCCTTAGCGGACTCCAGACGAAGGCTCTGGACTCCAGGCTTTACTCCCGCACCTAGGCCTCCATAACCAGGGCAGCAGGAACTCCAGGATAGTACCTCACCCCGGGCTAAAGGTACCCGAGATGGAACAGGAACACATGCACCCAGGCCGAAGGCACCTGGGCGTGGACCCCACTGGACATCAGCCCTCAGGCCAAAGGTCTGCCCCTTTTATATGCTCTCCCGGCATGCACAGCAGGTTCCCCGCCCCGCTGTACTACTGCCAAGAGGGGACAGGAAAGGCACAGCACTGTATCGGCGGTTCAACCCTAGCCTACCATGGCAGCGCCACCTGTAGGCCGCAGAGAACTGCACACCAATACTCTCCCCCGAGGACAAAATGGTCCATGAAGCCTACAGAATTAGGGTGTTTGAGCCTATTTACCACTCAAACACTTCCCTTAAATTTAGCACCCCGCTACATTTTTATTTCAAAGTATTTTATTTTCCCACTAGCTTATCCATTAAATTGAATAATTTATTCCAGAAAGGGCGTATTCTGGGGCATTCCCACCATATGTGTGGCATCGTGCCGTTGAGTTTCTGAGGTTCTTAATGACTTCCCGTACCTCTTCTGCTGAAAAGGGGGCCTCCAGCATATTTTTTTATTTTTTTTAAGTTATTTTAAGTCATTTCCCTATCCACATTTGTTTGCAGAGCACTTGCCATGCTCTTAACAACATTTCGCTGCCATTTGCAGCCCTCTAGCCCTTTCCATTACTTTTTTAGAGCCTTTTTAGTCCTTAGAAGTCCGGGTCCCCATTGACTTCAATGGGGTTCGGGTTCGGGTTCGGGTTAAAGTTCGGTCCCGAACCCGAACTTTTTTCCGAAGTTCGGCCGAACCCGTCGAACCCGAACATCCAGGTGTCCGCTCAACTTTACTTATGGGCAATGATGAGCCTGCACTTATAGGCAATGATGAGGCTGCACTGATGAGGATGCACTGATGGCCACAGATGAAGCGGCACGAATGGCCACTGATGAGGGGGCACCGATATGCTGCACTGATGACCACTGATGAGGCTGCACTGATGGGCACGCATGAGGCTGCACTGATGAGCACGCATGAGGCTGCACTGATGGGCACGCATGAGGCTGCACTGATGGACACTGATAATTCTTAATATTTATTTTTGTAAAAAATATATAATTTTATTTTTTTTCAAAATAGCCAAAAATGAAAAACGCCTGTAAACTAAATGCGACTAAACGTGAGTTACCACGTTTAGAAGCGTTTGGCGCTTTAAATGCCTCTAAACTCAGCGTCTGAACTCATTTTTTTGCTTTCCAAAAAAAGTCTCTAAACTCAACTGCCTAGAAACGACCCTGTGTACATGTACTGATAATGATAAGATAACAGAGGAGAGTTCAGGAGCAGTTGAAAAAAATGCCCAACTGCTCCTAAACGTCCATTTACCAGCAGAAGTGTACATGAGGCCTAAGTGCATAACATGCTCTCACACTACTACTAAGCAAATGCAGGCCTTGCAATAAAAACACTTTCCTCTCTTTCAAAGCTATCAATTTTCCTGCACAATTGAAATGTGTTTTAGTGGAAACAGAAGCCTTATTAACAGACACACAGCCTGATGCAAAACAGATGAAAGCACAATTCAGAACATGAACAAAAAAACATTTAGACAGCAGTCAGAATTCAGCTTTGAAGGTCAAAACTATGCAGCGTTTTATGAATTCTGACTTGCTCCTATACATTTAATTCTTTATTGAATAGCTACTATACATTTTACATTACATTGTGCTCTGTTGAGCATAGGCAAGTAGTTCCCCCAATTTCTGAATTTTGTGTGCAACCTATACTATCGATGAGTTACTACAGTTATATTGATGATATTTCATATATTATTTATACTATATTGATCGTGTGAAATTAATGTAAGTATTCAGCTTCTTCTATAATTACAGGATGTTTTTTTTTTTTGCATTTCTCTAACTGGTCAACAGAGTCATTTAAAATAAAATTAAGAAAAAAAAAAATGTTTTGAGTGAAATCAATCAGATCAATATGGCTTAAAGATTAGGGCAGGTATCACTCTGCAGTCAAACTGTCTGGAACATACTAAGTAAGAAAAAATAGATAACACTGGTTTACTTACAGCAATAATCTGGTCTCCGACATGAATCCTTCCATCCTGCTCCACAGCACTGCCTTTTGTAATACTTTTCACAAAAATACCCGAGGGCTCTGTTTTATAAAAAAAAAAAAAAAAAAAACATTATAAGGGTCCTTATACATCTAGAAGCCTTTCAAATTTTCTAATTTCTGTTCCTTTCCTAAAAGATGAACAATCCTAGACAGTTTTTCATAGTAGTCCACATCTGCCTGAAGGTGTAGACAATGCACAATCTAATTAAGCAATATTATTTACAGACCCAACTGCCAGAAATGTGCAGTATTGCAGTGCAAGTGTACAATAAGAATACAGCAACAGAGAATTATGCTTTATGTTGAAACCGGGCTTATGTAGTTTGACCAGTCAGGCACTTTTACCAGCCTGTGTCTGATACAGTTAAACACAGGAGTACTTTAAAGCAAATATAAGACGTGCCAGACTACCCATCCTGGCCTGTGTAGGAGGATATTAATGAAGAGTATTTACCATTGTGTAAAGACATTGGTCTAGTACAGGGGTGCCCAACCTTTTGAAGAGTAAGGGCCACTTAAGCGACTTGGTAACCGGTCGCGGGCCACAATGAGCAGAGCGGGTGGACGAGATGTCCATGTCCGCTCTGTATATACAGAACGGACACGTACACAGCCCACTATTTTTTTTTTTTAGCGGATCGGATTGGAGGTAGGACACAAGTCGGTTTACGTCTGCCACTCCTTGGAGGTGCATGGAGGGTCGAATTGGGTCAGACTGACCGTGTGGAAGGTGCCCAAGGCTGCTTTCACACTGATGCTTTGCGGTTTTTCCCACACTGCGGGTGCAACGAAGTGTACCTTTGGCTTTCCTGCACTTTGCAATAGACTTCTATTATATTCTGCAGGTTTGGTACACTTTCAGAAAGCTAACCAAACTCGCAGGTAATAACAGAAGTCTATGGCTCAGTGCAGGTAACCCACAGGTGCGCTGCTCTGAACCTGCGGATCAGTTTGAAAGAAGCCCAGTAACCACTGCAGAAGAGATATGCCCATATATACACTGTGATTTTAGTAATAAAATTACGTTTAATAACAGTATTCTATTCTATTCGAATCCATCCCAGAGCAGGAGGTCGCGGGCCACATCAGAGGGCTCCGCGGGCCACATGTGGCCCCCGGACCACTAGTTGGGCACCCCTGGTCTAGTACTTATTCCCATTACAGATTTTCATACTAGGGATAACATATGCTACGTCATCAGTTACAGTAGGTGCCGCCGATATTGTGTCAATCTCGCCGCTTCTAGCGGCGAGATTGACACCCCATGAGCTCCGTCGCGAGAGCCAGCGCCGAGCTGTCTCGTCATCGGGAAAGGAAAAATGTTCCTTTCACGATGAGCAACACGCATTGCCGGTAGACGGAGATCCGACGTGGATTCCCGCCAATGCCAGGCACTGTGTTTGGTATGAATCCTGAGCGGGAACTCCACACCAATTTTTAAAGAAAAAAACGGCATGGGTTCCCCCTCCAGGAGCATACCAGGCCCTTGGGTCTGGTCTGGATTTAAAGGGGAAACCCTACGCCGAAAAAACGGCGTGGGGGTCCCCCTCAAAATCCAAACCAGACCCTTATCCGAGCACGCAACCTGGCAGGCCGCAGGAAAAGAGGGGGGGACGAGAGAGCGGCCCTCCCTTCCTCCTGAACCGTACCAGGCCGCATGCCCTCAACATGGGGGGTTTGGTGCTCTGGGGCAGGGGGGCGACCTGCGGCCCCCCAACCCCAAAGCACCCTGTCCCCATGTTGATGAGGACAGGGCCTCTTCCCGACAACCCTGACCGTTGGTTGTCGGGGTCTGCGGGCGGGGGGCTTATCGGAATCCGGGAGCCCCCTTTAATAAAGGGGCCCCCAGATCCCGGCCCCCCACCCTATGTGAATGAGTATGGGGTACATCGTACCCCTACCCATTCACCTGGTGGAAAAAAATGGCAATAAAAAAAACACACAGCTTTTTAAAGTATTTTATTGCACAGCTCCGGGGGTCTTCTTCCGACTTCGGGGGTCTCCGGTGTCGTCGCCGCGCTCTCCGGTTCTTTCTTCTGCCGGGCCACCGCTATCTTCTTCCAGCTCTATTGCTAGCGTGGCCCCGGTCTTCTCCGTCGCCTTCTTCCCCTCTCCGGTTCTTTCTTTCTTCTGCCGAGCCTCCGCTATCTTCTTCCAGCTCTTTTGCTAGCGGAGGCCCGGTCTTCCCCGTCATCTCGTCCGGCTCTCGTCCCGGCCCCCCCACCCTATGTGAATGAGTATGGGGCCACCCGGAGTATGTGACTGTGACGTCATGAGAAGCCTATATAAATCTCTGCGGACCGAAGATTTAGCATTACTGCGAGAGAAAGCGACGAGTCAACATCGAGGAGGAGAAGAGGGAAGAAGACGGCGATGACGGGAAGACCGGCCCCTTCACTAGCAAAAGAGCTGGAAGAAGATAGTGGAGGGGCCGGCAAAAGGACAACGGAGAGCCGGACGAGACGACGGGGAAGACCGGGCCTCCGCTAGCAAAAGAGCTGGAAGAAGATAGCGGAGGTCCGGCAGAAGAAAGAAAGAACCGGAGAGGGGAAGAAGGCGACGGAGAAGACCGGGCCCCGCTAGCAAAAGAGCTGGAAGAAGATAGCGGAGGCCCGGCAGAAGAAAGAACCGGAGAGCGCGGCGACGACACCGGAGACCCCCGAAGTCAGAAGAAGACCCCCGGAGCTGTGCAATAAAATACTTTAAAAAGCTGTGTGTTTTTTTTTGCCATTTTTTTCCACCAGGTGAATGGGTAGGGGTACGATGTACCCTATACTCATTCACATAGGGTGGGGGGGCCGGGATCTGGGGGCCCTCTTATTGAAGGGGGCTCCAGGATTCCGATAAGCCCCCCGCCCGCAGACCCCGACAACCAACGGCCAGGGTTGTCGGGAAGAGGCCCTGTCCTCATCAACATGGGGACAGGGTGCTTTGGGGTTGGGGGGCCGCAGGTCGCCCCCCTGCCCCAGAGCACCAAACCCCCCATGTTGAGGGCATGCGGCCTGGTACGGTTCAGGAGGGAGGGGGGGCGCTCTCTCGTCCCCCCCTCTTTTCCTGCAGCCTGCCAGGTTGCGTGCTCGGATAAGGGTCTGGTTTGGATTTTGAGGGGGACCCCTACGCTGTTTTTTCGGCGTAGGGTTTCCCCTTCAAATCCAGACCAGACCCAAGGGCCTGGTATGCTCCTGGAGGGGGAACCCATGCCAGTTTTTTTCTTTAAAAATTGGCGTAGAGTTCCCGCTCAGGATTCATACCAAACACAATGCCTGGTATTGGCGGGAATCCACGTCGGATCCCCGTTCAATACAGTGCCGCGTCTCCTCACTATTGCAGTGAGCGCGAGATGTGTCGCCACCCTGTCGCCGAGATGTCGGCACCCCTGTCGCCAAGAATCTTCGCGATAGGATCGCGATTAATATATACAATGTCAACGGCACCTACTGTATATCATAGAATCAGTTCTGCCCTATGGTATTAGTGAGTACACTTCATATCTCAGCAGACACTCAAGCCAGTACATGGCTTTTAGATGAAAAAGCAACACAAAAATGCTTTTTACCGTGTGGACACACATGTATACTGTACAGCTACTCTACTAGTGCATGTGGATAACAATTCTTATGTGCATTTTCTGCTTTAATCTTGTAGCTCTAAAATGCTCAAGAAGCCAAATCCCAGTCATTTCAATGGCCCCGTTCTGTCGCCTGAAGCAAAATGCCTGTCGCTCAAAAAAGTACACAAGCTTCTTTTCTTTCTCGTACATCACGGGACACAGAGCGGCATAGTCATTACTATGTGGGTTATATAGTTTACCTTCAGGTGCTGGCACTGGCAACTTCCAAACCGGAAGTACCCTCCCCTATATAAGCCCCTCCCATCCGGGAGCACCTCAGTTTTTTGCCAGTGTCTAAGGTGTTGGCCAAGAAGTAACATGTGTTTTTCACTGAGCTTGCGTACAGGTTCTTTTGGGCCTCAGTAAGCTATTCCGGATCCGACCAAAAAAGCTTCATAGCTAAACGGTCGGTACCCGGGCCTTGCAGAGAAGAGCAAGGTTTTGCCTGTAATGCTTCTCTTAGGAGAGCTGGACCCTGGGATCCAGAGCTCTGGTCATACCCACGACCAAGATGTTGTCTGTGCAGGGTGCTATACAGGTCCAGGGGAGTGGAATCCTTGGGAACCCGGTCCCTGAAGGTTTAATTACAATGCCTGCCGTGATAGGTGAAGTTTGGGCTTCTGTGGACCAAACAGAGTCCTGCGGCGGGGAAAAGGTAAGTGGGGGCCCCTCAGGAACTTGGTTCTATTGAGGGGACCCCCAAGCCTAATATGTCTTTCTGCCTGTTACCTAACGGTATTCCCGCTAAATATCTATGCATGCCTGTAACTACTAAAAAATTTAATATTTTTAATAGTGGTCAAGAAAAAAAAAAAATATATATAGACTGCGGTACCTGTGTTAATCCACTAGAGGCCGCTGTGGAACGTTTCTTGTCATGTGGACTGGTTTCTTTTGATCAGAGCAAGTCCAGGCAGATGGTGAGTTCTCTTGTGGGAAACTGCTTCCTCTGCCATGTTGCAATGCTCGTCCATCCCCCGGCCTGCGGCAAAAGGGCCCTGTCTCCTGTCCCTAGTTTCCCTTTTCAAAAAAGAGCGCCGAAGGCGCACGTGCCCGCGCGCGTGCACGTGCACACGCCTCTATATATAGAGGTGAGCTGGGAAAGGGGGCGGAGCTTGGGGGATGATGCTCTGTGCGCGCCGCAGCGCTTCTGCGCATGTGCGGGCGTCCCAGCATGTTAAAAGGCACAATTATGTGTTGTGAGCTGGCTATGGAGTGCAGAGACAGAGCTGGCAACATTTAAAAAAGGCATACAGCAAGCGGTTGATGCAGGCATCCCCATAGAAAGGCACATTAGTAGACACCAACTGTTTTTATAGCAGCAATTGTGCTAGACTATTGTCAGTAAGTGGTGTATTTCGGCTGGAATACCTCAGATTTGGGCTTAGGAATATGCCGTCTAAAAACTCCGGGACTAAAAATCCCAGGAAGCATAGGGGGTCTCCATCGGGCTCTGAGGATCTTGGGCATGCTTCGGCTGCACCAGTCTCCCCTGAAGAATCAGAGGTTAGTGACCGTAGAGCACCCTCAGGAGTACCTGGTACTGTGGCTGTCCTCAGTTCACCTGCTCCTGTGTATGTAACAGAGGAGGTTTTTTCCTCAGCTCTGGGAGGACTGGAAGAAAGATTGACAACATTGATCGCTGCTTCCCTGTCACAGGGAAAGAGCGCTCGATCTCCGTCTCCTCCCTCAGAGTACCTGTTAGCAGAGCAACAGTCCCATACAGGGATCGACCTACCTGAAGGGGATCAGGATGAGGTCGATTCTGTTGTAGAGGAATCAACAGTGGAAGAGCCATTCTCAGCATCTCATGCTGAAAGATTATGGGTTCAGTCCCTGACTAACATGGTCCGATCAGCATTTAAAATGCCCCTTGCGGAGCCATCATCCACTTCTGTCTCCTCGTTGGGGTCGCTAAAAGCTCCTCAGACTGTTTTTTCCTTTCCAATCCATCCTTTACTGGAAGGGCTCATTTACCAGGATTGGGAGCATCCTGATAAAATATTTACTCCTCCCAAGAGATTTCAGGTGGTCTATCCCATGGAGGATAAGTTCATCAAAAAATGGAGGGTCCCTACAGTGGACGCAGCCATCTCTTGTGTGAATAAATCACTGACATGTCCAGTGGATAATGTCCAAATGTTCAAGGACCCAATAGATAAAAAATTGGAGTCCTTATTAAAATCTGCTTTTGCTACAGCAGGCTTGGTGACACAACCAGCAGTGGCAGCTATTGGGGTCTGCCAAGCAATGAAGGATCAGTTGAAACAGGTCTTAAGGGACTTGCCAGATCAGCAGGCTCTTGCCCTTGCTGATCTACCTAGAGCCTTATGCTTTGCGGTTGACGCTATAAAGGATTCAATCCATCAGGCCTCCCGCCTTACGCTGTCTGTAGTACATATGCGCAGGCTTCTGTGGCTCAAAAACTGGTCTGCTGAAGCTCCCTGTAAAAAATTGCTGCTCAGCTTCCCATTTCATGGTGAACGCTTATTCGGGGAAGACCTGGACAAATATATCCAGAAAATTTCCAGCGGTAAAAGTACACTCTTGCCGGTTAAAAACAGAGTTAGAGGTCCCTCTTTTAAGAGGCCTGCTTCTCCAGTCCCTAGGACATCGGCTGTGAAACAGTTCCGACGGCCTCCTCGGTCAAATCCCGGGGGTAAAAATCAGGGACAATTGCAGGGTAACAAGAAACCCTGGATCAGGAGAGGTACAAAACCTCCCCCAAAGTCAAATGCATGAAGGGTTGCCCCCACTCAATCGGGTGGGGGGAAGACTTCAGTTGTTCGCAGAGACCTGGCGGGACACGATCAGAGACAGATGGGTGCTCTCCGCAGTAAGTCTGGGATACAAATTGGAGTTAAAAGACTCCCCTCCTTCCCATTTTATAAGGTCAAACGTGCCAAGGGATCCCCAGAAGTGAGGATCCCTCCTGTTGGCACTAGAACAATTATTGCTCCAAGCAGTAATTATAGAGGTTCCCCTGGAAGAATGGGGGTTCGGGTTTTACTCAAACCTCTTTACAGTCCCGAAGCCAAACGGGGACGTGAGGTCCATATTAAATCTAAAAGGGCTAAACAAATTCCTACATATCAGGACTTTCCGGATGGAGTCGATCCGATCGGTGGCCACTGCCCTACAAGGGGAGGAATGGTTAGCCTCGATCGACATCAAAGATGCTTATTTGCACATTCCCATCTTTCCAGTCCACCAAAAATTTCTACGCTTTGCGGTAGAAGGGCGCCATTTTCAGTTCAGAGCCTTACCCTTCGGTCTGGCCACAGCACCACGAGTGTTCACAAAAATTCTGGCCCCATTATTGGCCAATCTAAGAACACGAGGTGTAACGATAATGGCATATCTAGACGACTTGTTGCTGATAGACCACTCAGTGGACAAACTAGAAGTGGTTGTTCACGAGACAATCGAGTATCTGGAATATCACGGTTGGATTATCAACCGAGACAAGTCAGCCCTAAAACCAGTCAAAAGTCTGGAATACTTGGGGCTAAGGCTGGATTCAGACCAGAGAAAAATTTTCTTGCCTCAAGAAAAGGTGTCGTCTTTGAGAGATTTGATCCACCTAGTGGGTACAAAAAGACAGCCATCCATACGCCTGTGCATGAGGCTGCTGGGAAAAATGGTGGCATCATTCGAAGCAGTACCCTACGGTCAATTCCATTCAAGGAATTTGCAAAGGGCTATACTGTCAGCCTGGAACAAAAGAGTTCAGGCCCTAGACTTACCAATGTCCTTGTCCCCTTCCGTTCGCAAAAGCCTCCGTTGGTGGTTGGTTCCCCAGAATCTGGAAAAAGGGAAATCCTTCAGTCCGATTTCTTGGAAGGTGGTCACTACAGATGCCAGCCTTATAGGCTGGGGAGCAGTACTGGAGCAATGGTCTCTCCAGGGCAGATGGTCGGATGCAAAAAAGGCCCTGCCCATCAATCTCTTAGAGATACGAGCAGCCCGGTATGCCCTAGTAGCATGGACATCCAAACTCCAAGGGTCCCCTGTCAGAATTCAATCGGACAATGCCACGGTAGTGGCATATATCAATCATCAGGGTGGCACCAGGAGTCGTGCAGCCCAGAGGGAAGTAAATTGCATCCTGAAATGGGCAGAAAGATATGTCCCAGCCATATCTGCGGTATTCATTCCAGGAGTGGAGAATTGGAAGGCGGACTTTCTAAGTCGCCAACAATTATGCCCAGGGGAATGGTCCCTTCACCCCAAGGTTTTCCGGACAATATGTCAGCGGTGGGGAACACCGGATGTAGATCTGCTAGCATCCAGATTCAACGCAAAAGTGGACAGGTTTGTCTCTTGGACAAGGGATCCCCTAGCTTGCGGCTCGGATGCCCTAGTGTTCCCTTGGGATCAGTTCAAGCTGATATATGCATTCCCACCGCCACAATTGTTACCTCGATTACTCCGCAGAATCAGGGTAGAAAAGAAACCAGTGATTCTGGTGGCTCCAGCGTGGCCCCGAAGAGCATGGTACGCGGAGATTGTAAAAATGTCTGTGGGGAGTCCTTGGACCCTCCCACATCGTCCGGACCTGCTTTCGCAAGGACCGATATACCACCCTTCCTTACCAGCCCTAGGTTTGACGGCCTGGCTATTGAAGCCCACATTCTAAAAAAGAGAGGTCTCTCTAATCCTGTGGTATCTACCATGATCAATGCCAGGAAGCTGGTATCCAGGCAGATCTACTATAGAATCTGGAAGGCGTACATCGCCTGGTGTGAGGCCAAGAAATGGCATCCACGTAAGTACGTAATAGGTAGGATTCTGGACTTCCTACAGTGGGCTGTAGATAGGAAGCTTGCCTTGAGTACTATCAAGGGTCAGATTTCGGCCTTGTCAATATTTTTTCAGAGGCCCTTGGCTTCGCATTCACTAGTCAAAGCCTTTATACAAGGAGTGATGCGTATTAGCCCTCCGGTTAATATTCCCATATGTCCATGGGACTTAAACCTGGTTCTGTCGGTTCTACAGAAACAACCATTTGAACCATTACAGCATATTTCCCTGGTTCTTCTCACCAGGAAATTGATTTTTCTAGTAGCCATTTGTTCGGCTAAAAGAGTGTCGGAATTAGCCGCTATGTCCTGTAGGGAGCCATATCTGGTTATCCATAAGGACAGAGTAGTGTTACGTCCTCATCCAGCCTTTCTTCCTAAGGTGGTATCGAGGTTTCATTTGAACCAAGATGTGGTTCTTCCTTCTTTTTTCCCCAAGCCTAGTTCAGTAGAGGAAAAATTATTACATTCTTTGGATGTAGTAAGAGCAGTTAAAGCTTATCTAAAAGCCACTGCTCAGATTCGCAGAACGGATACTTTGTTTATTCTGCCGGAAGGCCCCAGAAAGGGTCAGGCAGCGTCAAAATCTACTTTAGCCAAGTGGATTCGACAGGTCATTATGCAAGCCTATGGCTTGAGAAGGAGACCGCCTCCGTTCAAAGTTAGGGCGCACTCCACGAGAGCAGTTGGAAGTTCATGGGCAGTGCATCACCAGGCCTCCCTGGCTCAAATCTGTAAGGCCGCAACATGGTCTTCAGTACACACGTTTACTAGGTTCTACCAGGTGGACGTTAGAAGTCAGGAGGATGTCGCCTTTGGGCGCAGTGTGTTGCAGGCCGCAAAAGATCCTCATGTCTGATAGCGCTCAGCTTATGTATGGTGTACCCCCCCCCTCATTGGGCATTGCTTTAGGACATCCCACATAGTAATGACTATGCCGCTCTGTGTCCCGTGATGTACGAGAAAGAAAATAGGATTTTTATAACAGCTTACCTGTAAAATCCTTTTCTTGGAGTACATCACGGGACACAGAGCTCCCACCCCTCTTTTGGGGACACTTATTGCTTTGCTACAAAACTGAGGTGCTCCCGGATGGGAGGGGCTTATATAGGGGAGGGTACTTCCGGTTTGGAAGTTGCCAGTGCCAGCACCTGAAGGTAAACTATATAACCCACATAGTAATGACTATGCCACTCTGTGTCCCGTGATGTACTCCAAGAAAAGGATTTTACAGGTAAGCTGTTATAAAAATCCTATTTTTGTCAGATTACAAGCAATAGAAATGCCTGATTTGAGCATTTTACAAGTGTTTGGTTGAGCGTTTTCTGCTCAAACAGCAGCTCTCCACCCCTACTTTCCTCTCCCACTCCTCCCCTTAGTGCTTTCTATTTAAACAAAAACGTCTGAAGCTGTAAAACGCTTGTAATACACTTCTAAAAACACTCAAAAACTTTCAAATAAAAATGTCAGCAAATCGCTACACTCAGGTGTGAATGCAGACTAAATTTTTTCCTTGAGTTCATTGATAGGAAATACAGACCCTTAAACCTTCAAGGTTATAGAGCTACCTACAGGAAGATTGGACAATGAGAAACTTTAGACCAACCCAGGGTATAACCCCTCCTTCTACCAGCATGCCAAGTTTTGTGGCAAAGCAGTAACATGAGCATGATCCTAAAAAACAGAGGGGGGTGAAACCTGTGTCCCCTATTCGACTACAGGAAAAGGATTTTATGGCAAGTGCAAAATTCATATTTTCTCTCTCATGTATTAGGGAAACAGGAAGTCTTAAACTTGCATGACATCCAAAAGCATTCCAACCGAAAGGTGGGCAACACAGAAAACAACCACTAATAGGCCCAACATAAAAAAATAAGTACTGGGAACTGCCTGCAGTTTAAAAAGTGGCTTAAAAGGCCTTCCATCTGAGGCTGGCATCTGTTGAGGCAGAAACGTCCTGGGCGCCCGCGATGTCGGCAGCCGAAGCCGATCTGTCCTTTGGCTCTCGGAAGCTGCCATTGCCATCTTCAGTAAGGGAATTAAGAAGTGAAGCCTTGCGGCTTCACTTCCTGGTTCCCTACTGCACATGCGTGGGTCGTGCTGCGTGTCCTCACTGGTCCCTGCTGTCTTCTGGGACCTGTGTGTCTCCCAGAAGACAGCGGGGGGGGGACAGAGTAGGCGCCGGACGTGGCGTAGGTCACCGCGACCACCGCAGTGATTTATGCCAGGAAATGGGAGCCAATACCTGTATTACACAGGTACCTGCTCCCTCCTCCCCCTGAAAGGTGCAAAATCTGACGCCGGAGGGGGTGATTCCAAAAAGTGGAAGTTCCATTTTTGGGTGGAACTGCACTTTAAGTGCAGCAGTCTGTTATAAATAATTTTAGCGCAAGGTTGTTTTTATATAAACCAATCAAGCATGCTAAGGTAATTGATTGGCTGTCTTCAGCCTTCCAGCTTTTTGCTGAGGTAGCCATACTAACATTTAAACTTACACGTGGAAGCAGACCAGGCGACTAAGGATGCTGCATTACAGCCCTGGACACTTGTTGGGTCTGTGCAATTTACAGATTTCAACCTAGTTCTTGCCCAGTAGAGCTGGGATTAATTTTCAAACTTTAAGAACCCCAGAATGAGAAGAACAAGTGGTCCACAGGGGGCAACTTCTGAAACAGGACTTTGGAAAAAGGTGATCTTTTATGTCTGCCAACCACTCTTTTCCCTCCAGCTCGATGCATGGACTGTGTCATCAGTCAGAAGCAGTTACCCTACGTTCACACCTATATTTTTTTTGTATGTTTTGCAGTTTGAAGAAACGCACTACAGTCCATTTAACATGGTTTCTTATGTTACTTAGTTCACATGTATGCATTTTGTGGCCGGTGCGTCGGGGACTTTTTTCCTGCAATTTGCAGCTAATAGATTTCAATGGAGCTGCACCAGAAACGCAAGTGGTGCATTTGAGATGCAATTTTTTATTTTATTTTAACACTGTATATAGCTGATTGCTAAGCAGGGGGACAAGAAGCCTGCTGCCGTGTCCTTAGCAACCAATGAGTCATCAGCTGTCAGTGTGGTTCCCCACTGACAGCTGAATTGAGGAAAAAAAATTGCAGACAAAACAATTTGCGAAAAAACGGCGTGGGGTTCCCCCCAGGTCCATACCAGGCCCTTTGGGTCTGGTATGGATTCGGTGGGCATCCCCACACCAAAAAAAAGACGATGTGGGATCCCCCCCAAAATCCAGACCCTTATCCGAGAATGCCACCCGGCAGGTCAGGAAAGGGAGGGGACGAGCGAGCACGCCCCTCTCCTGAACCATACCAGGCCGCATGCCCTCAACATGAGGGGGGTGGGTGCTTTGGGGCAGGGGGGCAGGGGGGCTCGTCCCGACAATCCTTGCTTGGTGGTTGTCGGGTCTGCAGGCGGGAGGCTTCTCGGAGTCTGGAATCCCCCTTTAACAAGTGGAACCCCAGTTCCTGGCCCTCCACCCTATGTGAATGGGTATCGGGTACATCGTACCCCTACCCATTCACCAAAAAAGCAGTGAAAAGTAAAAAAAACAAGAGACAGTTTTTGACAATTCCTTTATTAGTAAAATAGACGCCTCTCCTGGTGTCGCCTCTCCCGATGCCCTTGCCTTCTTCCGCTGCCGTTTTCTCCACGTGCGGTCATCTCCAAGAATCGTCGTCTTCCTCGCCACCATCTTCTTCTATCTCGCCATCGCCGGTTACCCGCTAAAAAAAAAAAAAAATGGTCTTGTCGCAAAGCTGTGTTCCTCCGTTGTTATGTTCCCCGCTGTCGATCGCCTCTTATCTAGACATAGGGCATGGACATCCAGTGACGACACAAGGGGCGGGCTCTCCGGGCGACGTCATTGGATGGCCCCGCCCCATGCCTATATAAGAGGCACCGGACGCGGGGAACATAACAACGGAGGAACACAGCTTCACGACCAGCTTTTTTTGTTTTTTTTTAGTAACTGGCGGCGGCGAGGAAGAAGATGGCGGCGGTGACGCAGAAGAAGACAACTTCGGGAGATGACAGCACGGGGAGAAAACGGCGGCGGAAGAAGGCGAGGGCACCAGGAGAGACGACATCTGGAGAGACGACGGCTCAGAGCTATTTTTCTAATAAAGGAATTGTCAAAAATTGTCTCTTGTTTTTTTCTTACTTTTCACTGCTTTTTTGGTGAATGGGTAGGGGTACGATGTACCCGATACCCATTCACATAGGGTGGGACGCCGGGATCTGGGGGTCCCTTGTTAAAGGGGGCTTCCAGATTCTGAGCCCCCTGCCCGCAGACCCCGACAAGCACCGGGCAAGGGTTGACGGAAAGAGGCCCTTGTCCTCATCAACATGGGGGCAAGGTGCTTTGGGGTGGAGGGCGCAGAGGGCATGCGGCCTGGTATGGTGAGCGAGCGCCCCCCCCCCCCCCCATGTTGAGGGCATGCGGCCTGGTATGATTCGGAGGGGGGGAGTGCTCGCTCATCCCCTCACTTTCCTAACCTGCCGGGCAGTATGCTCGGATAAGGGTCTGGTATGGATTTTGGGGGGGAAACCCACGCCCTTTTTTTCTGGAATTTTTTAGCAGGCAATTTTTTTCCAATCTGGTTGCTTACCTATAATCTCTTTTTTGTGCACCCTCCTAACTCTTTATGTGCATGAAGGAAATAAAGAAAGCTTTGCATGCAAATAGATTACAATTATTGTGGTAAATTGTTTTATAATCCTCCAAATTAAAGTGATATTAAACCCTAATTCTTTTGGACACTTTCGGCAGCTGATTTAATTTCTTCCTTTTTCATTATTTTTCCTTTGAATCAGTTTAGGTTGATGCCATGATCACTACCCCAGGTTTGTTCCAAGGAGGGTCTCATCACTTCCAGGATCCTATGGGGTCCCCACACAATGTGCATCGAAAGAAACCCACAGCCCCATAGCCTAGGAAAGCAAGGCACTCCCCTGCTACTCCCTATTCACCCCCACCTCCCTTTTCCCAGCTAAAAGACTGGCTTTAGACTGAACTGTACAGGAAAGCAGCACTAATGCCGCATACACACGATCGTAATTTCCGACAACAAATGTTCGATGTGAGCTTTTGGTCGGATATTCCGACCGTGTGTAGGCTCCATCGGACATTTGCTGTCGGAATTTCCGACAACAAATGTTTGAGAGCTGGTTCTCAATTTTTCCGACAAGAAAAGTTCTTGTCGGAAATTCCGACCATGTGTAGGCATTTCCGACGCACAAAAGTGCTGCGCATGCTCGGAATCAATTCGACACATGCTCAGAATCATTGTACTTCATTTTTCTCGGCTCATCGTAGTGTTGTACGTCTCTGCGTTCTTGACCATCGGAACTTCCGAGCAACATTTGTGCGACCGTGTGTAGGCAAGACAAGTTTGAGCCAACATCCGGCTGAAAAAAAAACACGGTTTTGTTGTCGGAAATTACGCGGCATAAGAGAGCAGGAGCCAGCAGCATTGAAAGTTGTAATCTGAGTTAAGAACTTTAACAAATAGTTTACTTGTCTATGTCTATGAATGTCTATTTTAGTGTGCTTAATGTGATAAATAAATAAAAAAAAATAAAAAACACTGCGGGTTTAATAGTAGTTTAGAAGAGAAGTATTGGATTTTTTTTTTTAGAATCATACTTATCTAGGTGGATGCAGCATCGTTCTGATGCGGCACCTGTCCCCCGCCGGCTCCAACACTGAGAACCAATTGATCAAACACTGCTCGGTTCTCACAGCTCTGTGAGCAGAGCTCATTGTTCTGCCATTCCCCCTCCGCGCTCACTGGAGCGCTGGGCTGTGGAGGGGGTGGGAGCGGCAGAGCCAGGTGCCGGTCCAGGCATGTGGGCGAATCCCGACTTCAGAGTCGTGATCTTGACCGACTCAGACGTCAGCAGACTTCAGCCTGCTGTCTGCTGAAAACGGGTCACAGGAGTGCGAAATGAACTGCACTCCTCTGATTCACAAGAGAAGTATAGCCAAACAAGCTTTGGCTGTACTTCTCCTTTAAAGGGATTGTAAACAATCACTTTGTAAAAAAAACTATTCAGTTTAAAATAGAAATGAAAGGCAAAACATTTTTGTATAGATATAATTATTTTTTTATAAATACAGTTTTTCCCTTTTTTATAAATGAGCACATTCCCTCAGTTCTCAGCTGCATAAGAGCTGGGGAAGGAGGAGAAGCAGCAGCACACTGAGCTTGCCAGTGAATGGCTGTGCAGCAAGGGCATATCAGGACAAGTCTGATCATTGGAGGATAGTATACCGAGTTCCCAGCACAGCTAGAGAACTGACTACAGTGTGCTCTTCTGCTTAGTGTGGTCAATTTTAAATATAGAAAGTAGGGGGACTAGCAGAAACAACAGGGATTTGACATAAAGGAAGCAATACAAAGATGAGATTTTCTCATACAAGTACATGTTACAGCAGGCACATATGAAGTGTTGGGTTAACAAACATTTTAAGGCAAGCCGTAATCTGCAGAATTTGGTTACCTGAACTTTTGTCGCCAACATAACCAGCAATAGTTATTCCCAAACCCTGAGCATTTTTAGACAGCTTAACATCAAAACTTTCACCATCTGTATCTCTAGTCATTCCACCATTCACCTGGAAAAAAGGACATCACACATGTACATTTGAAGAATAGCCTTAGAGGAGCACAACAGTCATTATTAACAGAGTTTAGTAAAGAGCGCAGCTAAGGTATTGTATGACAGGTGTTATTAAAAGCAAAATAAATTTACAGTACAATGTGTATGTGAGGGTCATGTCTGTCTACAAAGATAGGAGACTTAGATATCTTTGCTTTTTGTGGGGCTGACCAAGTAATAAAGCATATCTAAACCCTAGGTCAAAATCCTGCAGCCCCTATATGTGTTGGCTACATTCGTTTTTTTCTGTTCAAACATTTTTACCTGGTTATCATGCCAGTGCTACGCCCTGTGCTAGGGGGACAACATTCAATTATTATACTGTATGTGTGGAGGAGCAATTTTGTCACCCAAGGACAGGAAGTGTGTTACCTCTCCTCTTCTCTATAACATATGAAGTTGTTCTGTAGTCCATAAAGAGACCTGGGAAGTACGCTAGAAGTGCAGTATAGGAAGTTATAAGAGGACAACAGACAGACCAAAAGGGAGAAAATTTGTGAAAAACATTTTTTTATGTTTGACATGCAAGAAAATCTGCAACATTCAGGGCACTAATTCATATTAGCCCTAAATACCATGAATTCTTTTAAATGCCCCATAATTCCATAGAAAAAAAATTACATGCACAGATCTATAGCTGATGTCATAACAAATGTATTTTCAGGTGGAAAAGGAAAGCATCTTTAAAAAAAATGCAAATATGTAAAAAAAAAAGTGTGGGAATATACTGACCTGCGAGTCGTGTACAGGTGGTACTGATGGAGGAGTCTGAACACTGGCAGTGACTGTTGTAGTAGAGTCTAGAACTGGACCTCTGGCAATAACCAGCTTCACTCTGTTCCCACACTGCCGCAAAACCTGAGCAACTTGCTCACTGCTCATTCCAGCAAGGTCAGTTTCACCGATCTTTAATATGTGATCTCCACTATGCAGTCTACTATTCTGATTGAGATAAAAGGACATAACATTACTAAATAAAAACTGGATCATGCAAAAAATTAGTTAGCCTAATGAAAGAGCGTGCTGGAAAATATGTCATCAATTGTTCAGATCACCCCATAGACTATTACATTTTACTGTGTGCGGGCCATAGTGCAATGTCATCCAGAAAGCAAAAAACATATTTAGGGTACTTGCACACAATACTGACGTATGAACATCAGACATTCCTGGCACAAAAAACATGAGGATGTGCTGTATAAAACTTGTGTGTATTTATGCATACATGCACATAAAAATTCTTCTAACTTTATTTCAATTAGGGAGTGTGGCGTACGCAGATATTTGTGTGCATAAAAATACTGACTAGCAACTAAGAGTTCCGTTTATTTTTTTCAATGTTTTGCATTTACATCAGTGAAAAAAAATGCTGTATGTCCAAAAAGGCTGCATTTTTAGGCAGTAGTGTGCAAGAGGCCTTGGATATCTGCCACTGTATGGTAAACCCAAGCCGCACAAAGCAGAACATTTATGCAGGTACACCTTCCTTCCATTAAAATAAAGTCTCTTTTTGTTAATTTACCAAAAAATAATGCCAAACAATAAAACATGAAGTTGTATGTATGCCAACTTCTAAATGCATGTTTTTTTTTTTTAAATCAAAATTGTAATCTTCAAGCCTACCATTAAGCTACTGTAAAGTAAAAGGACTGCTAATTCAGCTGGCTTCTATTTCTGATATATTTTATCTCATATGGGTTTTAGCATGATGGAAGATTTCTTAAAATGGATGCTAAAATAAACTATTACTTGTAAAGTGTATCTAAATTCAAGTACAAAAAAGTAAAAAATTGCAGCTTTCTACTCTTTAGATGTGGTGGCGGCCTTCACTTTCTTTTTTCAGGCTTTCCATCCTTTATTTTCATCTGGTGATTCTGCCAATAACATGCTTTTTGTCCTATGGTCACAACGCTTACTCAATGTCCTATATTTATGAAGGAGCAGAAATACAGAACACCTCTGAGCCCTGTCCTCTGCTCCACAACATAGTGGGAGGTGTTCTGTAGTCCACAGAGAGATCTGGAAACTGTGCTAACTGATAAGAGCACACCAGAGACAGAAAGTACAGAAGTCATCATCTCAGAAGATTTCAGGCAGTATCACTATTTTGCACTTAAGGTGATTCTAAAAGATTGCAAATATTTTTTTTATTTTAAATAACAAAACATGTTAAACTTACCTGCTCTGTGCAATAGTTTTGCACAGAGCAGCCCGAGCCCCGATCCTCTTCTTTTTTGGTCTCCTGATAACGATCCTGGCTCCTCCCTCTGCCAAGTGCCCGTCGTCACACACAGAGCACGGCTTAGCCCCTGCCCCGCTCTCTCCTCATTGGCGCACTGGCTGTAATTAACAGCAGCAGGAGCCAATGTGTCCAGCTGCTGTGTGAGCCAATGAGGAGAGAGACCTGGGAGAGCTGCTGCTCTCATGCACATTTCTGGATCAAGATGGGGCTCAGGTAAGTATAAGGGGGGGAGCTGCACCCAGAATTTTTTTTTTTAATCTAAATGCATGGAATGCAGTAGATTAAAAAAACCTTCTGGCTTTAGAACCAGTTTAACAAACAGATATATGGTTTACACACTCTTTATGCGGTTGCTACCAAAACTTGGAAATTACAGCAACCTAAATGAAATGTTATACAGGTCCTAAAATCAGTTCATCCGTGGCTAGCATTAAAGCCGAGGTTTTGTAAGTACTTGTACCTGGTAAAGCTGCTGACAACTAATAATTAAGAGACAAACTACTGTCTGATGACATTTGTCTATTAACAATAACATTCATCCAATATAGCTTTATATATGCGTAAATCGAAATACCGCTTCCAAATCACAGTCCTATAAAATGCATATAAGACAAACGTAAACCAACCTGATCTGCCACTCCTCCAGGAAGAATAGTTTTGACAATAACTCCAGTTGATTTACCTCCAACAATTCCAAAACCAAGACCAGAACCATCATTAACCAGTTCAATGGTCTCCACATGCTGCCAGTGTATCTGATGAAACATAATAAAAAAATAGAATCTCATGTCCAAGATGAGAATGGTCACCAATCGTAACTGTACGAAAATGCATTATTAAGAGAATCTGTCAGTTTGCCCTTTCCCAGTAGCTAAATGGAGCTATGTCATTTAAAAGTTAGGAATTGTATTATAAACTGATACAAGCTTAAAGGCTAAGTTTACCTTTTCAGGCAGCCTTTCTAATGTCTTTTCTGCCCTAGTGTGCTCATCTCTCACTTACCTCATCCATGGCAGCTTTGAATCTTCACCTCTCGACTCAAAAAAAGAAATAAAAAAAAATGCATCCTGAGCCCATCACTTCCTGTGGCATCATATGACCTTCCATGAACCTTCATATCCTACCATACACTGACTCCCTCATCATTATACCACCTCTTTTTTATTTCCACCCACTTTCCTACATCTTCCTTTAAAGGGGTTCTAAAGGTTCGTGTTTTTTCACCTTAATGCATCCTTATGCATTAAGGTGAAAAAACACCTGGCAGTCACCGGCCCCCCAGCACCCCCGTTTTACTTACCTGAGCCCGTTCATCTCCTCAGCGCGTCCCTGCCGTCCTTCTCTCCACGGAGTCCCGGCTTTGATTGGATAGAGTGATAGCAGCGCAGCCATTGGCTCCCGCTGCTGTCAATCAAATCCAATGACGCGGGTGCCGGGGGTGGGGCCGAGTCATACACTCGGCGTCTATGGACAGTAACAGTAAAGTTAGCTCAATTTTTTTGCATAATGTGAAAGATGAAGTTACGCCGAGTAAATAGATACCTAACATGTCACGCTACAAAATTGCACACGCTCGTGGAATGGCGCCAAACTTCGGTACTTAAAAATCCCCACAGGCAACGCTTTAAATGTTTTTACTGGTTACATGTTTTGAGTTACAGAGGAGGTCTAGGGCCAAAATTATTGCTCTCGCTCTAACGTTCGGGGTGACACCTCACATGTGTGGTTTGAACACTGTTTTCGATATGTGGGCGAGACTTACGTATGCATTCGCTCCTGCGTGCAAGCACACGGGGAGAGGGGCACTTTAAAAAAAAAATTTTTTTTATTGTTAATGCTACTTAAAAAAAAAAAAAACACTTTTATTCCTATTACAAGGAACATAAACATCCCTTGTAATAGGAATATGGCATGATCAGTCCTCTTTACAGTGAGATATGGGGTCAATAAGACCCCACATCTCACCTCTAGGCTGGGAAGCCTGAAATAAAAATAAAAAAAAGTTCTCGGCTTCCCAGCCGTTTGTTTAAATGCAGAGGCCGGGCGTGACGTCATAACATCATGCCTGGCCTCCGACGATCAGAGACTACGGCGATTATCTGGTTTGCAGAAAATCTCTATGGCAAACATCCGAGAGAAGGGGGGGATCCATTCTCCAACTCAATGATCACAGCGGTGAGTCAGTAGAAGCACCGGAGGGCGTCGGGGGGGGGGGGGGACATCCCGTCTCGCCGCCCGTAAGAACAATCAAGCAGCTGACCAGCCGCTATGATCATTCTTATGGTGTAGGGAATCGTCGGCTCAAAAAGCTGATATTTGAATGATGCCTGTAGCTGCAGGCATCATTCAGATATACCCACTCAAAGCCCAGAACGTCATATGACGGCCAGCCGTCGGCAAGTGGTTAAGGTGGCCATACATTGAACAATCTGATTCTACAATCTCCTTTAGATCTACCAATTTCACTTTCAGGCCCCATTCACACAGCGTAGTGGAAGCACACATTTTTGGTGTTTTTTTCCCACAACACGCATTGGGCAGCCTATTCAATGCCCTAAACGCCACAAATGCGGCAAAGTAGCTCACGGAGCATTTTTTTATGTTGCGCTTTGCGCATTTTTTTTACCATGCGTTTGTCCTGTGTTTTTGCACTCGACAAAATTAAAATTTCCTTCCGTGTTTGGGGTGCCGTTAAATAATGGCACCGAAAGCACAAGTAGTTCATTTTAGGTGTATAAAGGTATACAATCTGATTTTACAATCTCTATACAATTTCCTCTAGATTTAACAAAACTGTGGAGGACACACCTATCTATCCAATCAGGCAGGCCCATGCACTACATAGTTGATTGATCTAAAGGAGATTGTATAGTGTATGGTGAGCTTTACAGATCTCCAAGGACACACTTCTTCTGTTTCTTTTTTGTACATCACGGGACACAGAGCGACTTAGTCATTACTAATGGGTTATATAGATTACCTTCAGGTGCTGGCACTGGCCACTTCCAAACCGGAAGTACCCTCCCCTATATAAGCCCCTCCCATCCGGGAGCACCTCAGTTTTTTGCCAGTGTCTAAGGTGTTGGCCAAAGAGTAACATGTGTTTTCACTGGGCTTGCGTACAGGTTCTTTTGGGCCTTAGTAAGCTGTTCCGGATCCCACCAAAAAAGCTTCATAGCTAAACGGTCGGTACCCGGGCCTTGCAGCAGAAGAGCAAGGTTTTGCCTGTAATGCCTCTCTTAGGAGGGCTGGACCCTGGGATCCAGAGCTCTGGTCATACCCACGACCAAGATGTTGTCTGTGCAGGGTGCTATACAGGTCCAGGGGAGTGGAATCCTTGGGAACCCGGTCCCTGAAGGTTTAATTACAATGCCTGCCGTGATAGGTGAAGTTTGGGCTTCTGTGGACCAAACAAAGTCCTGCGGCGCGGATCAGGTAAGTGGGGGCCCCCAGGAACTTGGTTCTATTGGGGGACCCCCAAGCCTAATTTGTCTTTCTGTCTGTTACCTAACGGTATTCCCGCTAATATCTGTGTATGCCTGTAACTACTGAAAATGTAAAATTTTAATAGTAGTCAAGAAAAAAAAAAAAAAAAAAGGACCGCGGTACCTGTGTTAAACCACTAGAGGCCGCTGTAGTCCATTTTTCTTGTCATGTGGATCTTTGGTTTCCTCAAGTCAAAAGATCCAGGCAGTTGGTAAGTTTCTCTGTGGGAATCCACTTCCTCTGCCCTGTTGCTGCGCTCATCCACCGCACAGGCCCTCCGGCAAAAAGGGCCCTGGCTCCTAGTCCCTGTTTGATTTCGAAAAGGGCGCCAATGGCGCACGGGCGCGTGCATGCGCCTCCTATGGAAAAAAAAAGGGGCGGGGCGGGTGGATGACGCTCGATGCGCGCCACGGCGCTTCTGCGCATGTGCAGGCGTCCCAGCTTGTATAAAGACACAGTACAAGTGTCAGCTGGATGCAAACAGAGCTAGCAACAAACAGTGGCACACAGAGGCGGTTGATGCAGGCATCCCCATAGAAAGGCACTTTAGTGGACACCAGCTGGTATATAGCAGCAACTGTGTTAGACTATTACCAGCAAGATTGGTGTATGACGACGGGAATACCTCAGCTTTGTGCTTAAAGGATATTTCGTCCAGACGCTCCGGAAATAGGTCTTCCAGGAAGCCAAAGGGGTCTCCATCAGGCTCTGAGGATATTGGGCATGCTTGTACTGCACCAATCTCCCCTGAGAATTCAGAGGTCAGTAGCCGTAGAAACCCCGCAGGAGTGCCTGGTGCTGCCGCTGCCCCCAGTCCACCTGCTCCTGTATATATAACAGAGGAGGTTTTATCCTCAACTCTGGGAGGATTGGAAGAGAGATTAACAGCATTGATCGCTGCTTCCCTGTCACAGGGAAAGCGCGTCCGATCTCCGTCTCCTCCTTCAGAGTGCCTGTTAGTGGAAGAACAGCCCCACACGGAGATCGACCTACCTGAAGGGGATCAGGATGAGGTTGATTCAGTTATGGAGGAATCAACAGTGGAAGAACCTTTCTCAGCATCTCAGGCTGAAAGATTATGGGTTCAGTCTCTGACTAACATGGTCCGATCAGCATTTAAAATGCCTCTGGCGGAACCACCATCCACTACGGTTTCCTCGCTGGGGTCGCTAAAAGCTCCCCAGGCTGTCTGTTCCTTCCCAATCCACCCTTTATTAGAAGGGCTTATTTACCAGGATTGGGAGCATCCTGATAAAATATTTGCTCCCCCCAAGAGATTTCCGGTGATCTATCCCATGGAGGATAAGTTCATAAAAAAATGGAGGGTCCCTACAGTGGACACAGCCATCTCTTCTGTGAACAAATCACTGACATGTCCAGTAGATAATGTTCCAATGTTCAAAGACCCAATAGATAAAAAATTGGAGTCTTTACTAAAATCTGCTTTCTCTACAGCAAGCATGGTGACACAACCTGCGGTAGCAGCGATTGGAGTCTGCCAAGCAGTGAAAGATCAGTTGAAACAAGTCTTAAGGGACTTACCAGATCAGCAGGCTCTTGCCCTAGCTGACCTGCCTAGAGCCTTGTGTTTTGCGGTGGACGCCATAAAGGATACAATCCAACAGGCCTCCCGCTTTACGCTGTCTATAGTACATATGCGTAGGCTTCTGTGGCTCAAAAACTGGTCTGCTGAAGCTCCCTGTAAAAAACTGCTGGTTAGCTTCCCATTTCATGGAGAACGCTTATTTGGAGAAGATCTGGACAAATATATCCAGAAAATTTCTGCCGGTAAAAGTTCACTCTTACCGGTTAAGAACAAGGGTAGAAGTCCTTCTTTTAAGAGGCCTACTTCTCCAGTCCCGGGCACATTGGCTGTGAAGCAGTTCCGACGGCCTCCGCGGTCAAATTCAGGGGGCAGAAATCAGGGACAATCACAGGGTAACAAGAAGCCCTGGATCAAGAGAGGTACAAAACCTCCCCCCAAGTCATGAAGCGTTGCCCCCACTCAATCGGGTGGGGGGAAGGCTTCAGTTGTTCACAGAGACCTGGCGGGACACCATCAGAGACAGATGGGTGCTCTCCGCAGTAAGTCTGGGATACAAGCTGGAGTTAAAAGGCACTCCTCCTGCCCAATTTATGAGGTCAAACGTGCCAAGAGATCCCCAGAAGAGAGGATCCCTCCTTCTGGCACTAGAACAACTATTGCTCCAAGGTGTAATCATGAAGGTTCCCCTGGAAGAAAGCGGATTCGGGTTTTACTCGAACCTTTTCACAGTCCCCAAACCAAATGGGGACGTGAGGCCCATATTAAATCTAAAAGGGCTAAACAAGTTCCTAAATATCAGGACTTTTCGGATGGAGTCGATCCGATCGGTGGCCACCGCCCTACAAGGGCAGGAATGGTTAGCCTCGATCGACATAAGGGATGCTTATCTGCATATTCCCATCTTTCCGGCCCACCAGAAATTTCTACGCTTTGCAGTAGAAGGGCGCCATTTTCAGTTCAGAGCCTTACCTTTCGGTCTGGCCACAGCACCTCGAGTGTTCACAAAAATTCTGGCCCCATTATTGGCCAATCTAAGAACACAAGGTGTAACGATAATGGCATATCTAGACGACCTGCTACTAATAGACCACTCAGTGGAAAAGCTGGAAGTAGCTATTCACAAGACAATCAAGTATCTGGAATATCACGGTTGGATTATCAACCGGGACAAGTCAGCTCTAAGACCAGTCAAAAGTCTGGAATACTTAGGGCTAAGGCTGGATTCAAATCAGAGAAAGATTTTCTTACCTCCAGAGAAGGTGTCGTCTTTAAAAAATTTGACCCACTTAGTGGGTACAAAAAGAAAACCATCCATACGCCTGTGCATGAGGCTGCTGGGAAAAATGGTGGCTTCATTCGAAGCGGTACCCTACGGTCAATTCCATTCAAGGAATTTGCAAAGGGCCATACTGTCAGCCTGGAACAAAAAAGTTCAGGCTTTAGACTTACCAATGTCCCTGTCCCCTTCCGTTCGCAAGAGCCTCCATTGGTGGTTGGTGCCCCAGAATCTGGAAAGAGGGAAACCCTTCAGTCCGGTTTCTTGGAAGGTGGTCACTACAGATGCCAGCCTCATAGGCTGGGGGGCAGTACTGGAGCAATGGTCTCTCCAGGGCAAGTGGTCAGAAGCAGAAAAGGCCCTGCCCATCAATCTCTTAGAGATACGAGCAGCCCGGTATGCCCTAGTAGCATGGACATCCAAACTCCAAGGGTCCCCTGTCAGAATTCAATCAGACAATGCCACGGCAGTGGCATATATCAATCACCAGGGTGGCACCAGGAGTCGTGCAGCCCAGAGGGAAGTAAATTGCATCCTGGAGTGGGCAGAAAGATATGTCCCAGCCATATCCGCGGTTTTCATCCCAGGAGTGGAAAATTGGAGAGCGGACTTTCTAAGTCGCCAACAATTATGCCCAGGGGAATGGTCTCTTCACCCCGAGGTTTTCCAGGCAATATGCCAGCGGTGGGGAACACCGGATGTAGATCTGCTAGCATCCAGATTCAACGCAAAGGTGGACAGATTTGTGTCTCGCACAAGGGATCCCCTAGCTTGCGGCTCGGATGCCCTAGTGTTCCCTTGGGATCAGTTCAAGCTGATATATGCATTCCCACCGCCACAATTGTTACCGCGATTACTCCGCAGAATCAGGGTAGAAAAGAAACCAGTGATTCTGGTGGCTCCAGCGTGGCCCCAAAGGGCATGGTACGCGGAGATTGTAAAAATGTCAGTGAGGAGTCCTTGGACCCTCCCACATCGTCCGGACCTGCTGTCGCAGGGACCGATATACCACCCTTCCTTACCAGCCCTAGGTTTGACGGCCTGGCTATTGAAGCCCACATTCTGAAAAAGAGAGGGCTCTCTAATTCTGTGGTATCTACCATGATCAATGCCAGGAAGCCGGTATCCAGGCAGATCTATTATAGGATCTGGAAAGCGTACATTACGTGGTGTGAGGCCAAGAAATGGCATCCACGTAAGTACGTGATAGGGAGGATTTTGGACTTCCTACAGTGGGCTGTAGATAGGAAGCTGGCCTTGAGTACTATCAAGGGTCAGATTTCGGCCTTGTCAATATTTTTTCAGAGGCCCTTGGCTTCGCATTCACTAGTCAAAGCGTTCATACAAGGAGTGATGCGTATTAGCCCTCCGGTTAGTATTCCCATATGTCCTTGGGACTTAAACCTGGTTCTGTCGGTTCTACAGAAACAACCGTTTGAACCATTGCAACACATTTCCTTGGTTCTTCTCACCAGGAAATTGATTTTCTTAGTAGCCGTTTGTTCAGCTAAAAGAGTATCGGAATTAGCCGCCTTGTCCTGTAAGGAGCCATATCTGGTTGTCCATAAGGACAGAGTAGTATTACGTCCTCATCCAGCCTTTCTTCCCAAGGTGGTATCGAGGTTTCATTTGAACCAAGATGTGGTTCTTCCTTCTTTTTTCCCCAAACCTAGCTCGGTAGAGGAAAAGTTATTACATTCTTTGGATGTAGTAAGAGCAGTTAAAGCTTATCTAAAAGCCACTGCTCAGATTCGCAGAACGGATACTTTGTTTATTCTGCCGGAAGGCCCTAGAAAGGGTCAGGCAGCATCAAAATCTACTTTAGCCAAGTGGATTCGACAGGTCATAATACAAGCCTATGGCTTGAGAAAGAGACCGCCTCCGTTCAAAGTTAGGGCGCACTCCACAAGAGCAGTTGGAACTTCATGGGCAGTGCATCACCAGGCCTCCCTGGCTCAAGTATGTAAGGCCGCAACATGGTCTTCGGTACACACGTTTACTAGATTCTACCAGGTAGACGTTAGAAGTCAGGAGGATGTCGCCTTTGGGCGCAGTGTGTTGCAGGCCGCAAAAGATCCTCATGCCTGATGGCGCCCAGCTTATGTATCCCTCCCCTCATTTGGCATTGCTTTGGGACGTCCCATTAGTAATGACTAAGTCGCTCTGTGTCCCGTGATGTACGAAAAAGAAAAAGGGATTTTTATAACAGCTTACCTGTAAAATCCTTTTCTTGGAGTACATCACGGGACACAGAGCTCCCACCCCTCTTTTTGGGACACTTATTGCTTTGCTACAAAACTGAGGTGCTCCCGGATGGGAGGGGCTTATATAGGGGAGGGTACTTCCGGTTTGGAACTGGCCAGTGCCAGCACCTGAAGGTAATCTATATAACCCATTAGTAATGACTAAGTCGCTCTGTGTCCCGTGATGTACTCCAAGAAAAGGATTTTACAGGTAAGCTGTTATAAAAATCCCTTTTTTCAGTACTACAGCTCTGCTCCACATAGGCCAGTGTTTCTCAACTCCAGTCCTCAAGGCGCCCCAACAGGTCATGTTTTCAGGATTTCCATTATTTTGCACAGGTGATTTGATCAGTTTCGCTGCCTTAGTAATTACCACAGCCGTTTCATCTGAGGGAAATCCTGAAAACATGACCTGTTGGGGCGCCTTGAGGACTGGAGTTGAGAAACACTGACATAGGCGGTTATGTGATCGCTCAGCTCCTTCTCCTGCTTCAGTGTGCACACTCAGGCAAATTAAAAATCTATGCAAGAAGATGGTAAGGTACAAAAACAATAGATCTTAATTGGAAGGCACTGTCTGAGTATTTTGTGAGAACGGTGCTCACTGACATTGCCTGCACTGGAGGAAGCATTTAACTGCAGAGCAATCTCCTAGAGGGGAAGGGGAGGTGGGTGAGAGCAATCTCCTGGAGGGGGAGACCAGGTGGGTGAGAGCAATCTCCTGGAGGGGGAGACCAGGTGGGTGAGAGCAATCTCCTGGAGGGGGAGACCAGGTGGGTGAGAGCAATCTCCTGGAGGGGGAGACCAGGTGGGTGGGAGCAAACTTCTGGAGGGGGAGACCAGGTGGGTGGGAGCAATCTCCTGGAACAGGGAGGGCAGGTGGGTGGGAGCAATCTCCTGGAGGGGGAGGACAGGTGAGTGGGAGCAATCTCCTGGAGGGGGAGGGCAGGTGGGTGGGAGCAATCTCCTGGAGGGGAGGGAAGGGCAGCTGCAGGGTGTGTGTTAAAGAGGTCAGCTGCTGAAGTATTTCCTTCTAACGATTTTCATGTCCTAAGGACAAATACCAGGAAGTAATGGAGGAGTTTTCTATTACTTTCTATATTAGCACATTATTTAATTGCCTTGCAAATTAGAAAAAATACATAAAAAAATTGCCGGGGAGTTTACTACTGCTTTTAATGACAGCAGCTGTAGGTGTCCCTGCTGGGCAGATTGACCGTTTGTCTTAAAAAGCACAGTCACTGGGACAGAAAGCAATGGGAAAGTTTTATTATACACCTGTCTCCAGAATAGTGAGGAATCAGTTGGAGAGTTCCACTCACTTTCCGTTATGTCTCTGGAACATGAAGTAAATGGAAACCTATCCAATAGGATCCAGCAAAAAACAAAACAAAAAAAATTAAATCCTAATCGAAAACAAAGAAAAAAAAAATATCCTTTTGCATAACATTTTCAGTCACTTTATGCATGAGGCCCACATAATTGAAGACATTTTCATTTTTCAGTCTCCTTCAAAAATACTTTATTTATACATCTTTCCATTCCTAATGGCCTAGTCACACCCATGATCACATATTGTAGGGTGTATGCTAATGCAAAGATGTGAATGGGCCCATATAGCTTCCCTTTAAAAACACACTCTGCGGCACACAAAGGTGAACCAGCCGCATACAGTACAAAAGAATGGAATTTTGTTGCAGCAAAATTCATGTGTTTTGCTGCGGGAAAATTTACCAATGCGAATTGGCCCTTACTGACTGATCTTTATTTACATTTTGTTAACAATTTAACATACACTACAATAATATCTATATGATTCAGCAAGACAGAACTCACTGGACTAGAAAGTGCAGATACTGTGCTGGCATCGGATGCTGAGCGAGATACCATAGGGCTAATCAGCTGAGGCAATGGTCCTCTAGCAACCACAAGCTGCACATGTTCTTTGGCCCTCTGTAAGAGGCTGATGGCGTGGTGATGTGTAACTGTCTGATCAAGTGGTTGACCATTGATGGAAAGAATCTGATCCACTTCCTTCAATCTTCCATCCCTATAAAATATATTTTTTACATGGATTCAACTTCAGTTATTTTGAGGTATAAGCATAATAAAATTACAGTACAAAAACAATTATAATCAAACATTTTAACTATATGGCCTGATATTTTAGCCTTGAGCATAGCCATAGGGTAACTGTCTTTCTTCCCACTTGCTATTCAATATGCACCATATAAAATCTCTAGGTTGTAAATTACATGACTGGATTTTCTCTGCACAAAATAATGCTAGTTGCCTGGTTGTCATGAAGATCCTCTAGCTTCAATATTTAGAGTTAGTGACCTGAAATACCAATACAGATTATTTCTGACTTTTGTCTGACTTTCCAAATCTGCAAATTTATTCCAGGTAAGTTTTTGACTGGTACTGAAGCCAATGGGTCATTATAAAAAGCAGGCATCAAGCTTTTTCAGAAGATCAATAACAGCAGTCTACACATCTATTTAATGACTGGCTTCCTTTAAGATATTTTTAAACATGTCTGTTCAATCTCTCATTAGCCTAAATCTGTTAATTGCAGCTCCCTTAAAGGAGAAGTTATTTTCCTATGTATCACAGGCGTGCACTTAGTTCTGCAGTCCTTTGACCCAGCTTTAGCCAACAGAGGCTAAAGTTCACTGTCAGCTGATGTCAGAAAGATGGTCCAAGCTCTGCAGGAATCCAAACAAAAATGTCAGGATCTGCCCAGATGCCTAAATGGTAGCATTGCTGAGAGACTGAGCCAGCCACTCCCACCCCCTCCACCGTCTGGTGCTCCAGTGAGCGCTGGAGGGGAGAGCACAGAGCCACTAAATGACAGTGGATCTGAAAATGGAGTGATCAGCTGTGTTTGATCGCTCAGTTCTTAGTGTAGAGTCAGCAGGGGACAGATACAGCATTAGATCCATGCTGCAGCCAGCTAGGTGAGTATGATTGTGTTTTTTTTTTTTCATTTCCTGCTCTTCTCTGACATCATAAAAATAAAAAAAAAGATCAATAAATGCTGTATTACATGCTGTCCATACTCACACAGTCACTATGAGATTTGTTTTCTGTTTTCTACAAAGAATCTGATTGATCCTGCTGTTCTTTATCTCCACCTTCTGTTCATGTCCCCAATTCAGCTAGGGATTTTGCAGCTGTGGTGGCAACTCTGCACATGCTCAGTCTTCAGTGAGTTTCTAGCTGAGCATTTCCTCTCTATCACATCTGAGCACCCATGTGACTATAGAGTCACACATGTAGACGTATACACAGTGGTAAATGACAGCCTACTCCCTCCCTGCCCACTAACCAGCT
The DNA here is from genome assembly GCA_029206835.1 of Rana muscosa. Classification (NCBI taxonomy): domain Eukaryota; kingdom Metazoa; phylum Chordata; class Amphibia; order Anura; family Ranidae; genus Rana; species Rana muscosa. Next base: position 715,200,761 of record CM055116.1, on the reverse strand, counting down.
AAATAAAACGGGGGCAGGATATTACATATAGATTTATGGAGGATCCACCTCCCGCTTATTAAGACACAGACTGGAGGGGAGTGACACAACCTGTGACTGGCAGAAATCCGCCCACACCATGGTATTTCCACAAAATAATAACAATTTGATTTCAAATATATATTTGCATGACAATTGAAAACAGTTTATTGATATTTATTTTTATTTATTTTTACTCTGTATCCAAAAGGCTGTTTTTTTTTATTTTTTTTACATGTGGCCAGTAGCAGAGGACTAGAAGCTACTCCTGCTTATGTTTCCCTGCAGACAGGCTGGGAAAGATCTGGGCCATGTAAAAACTGTATATCCATAAGGAAAAAAGGTACTTACCGTAGATGTTTTTTTTTTACTGAAATTACAGTACCATCATCCATATACAGAAATAGAAGGGACAATGTACATTAAATAAACAGTGTGTTTAGTATCAATTGAATGCCAACTATCATATTCTTGTATGGTAAAACAAAAAGACAACATATAAGAGAGCGATAGTGAGTCATAATTGTTTCCCAACCACATCTGTGTAGCTTTTTATTCCCTTCAAAATCTTTTGCTGGATTTTATCCTATCAACCTTTCAACAGACCATCAAACTTAACTTATGGCATGTTGTGTACTTAAGCTGTGAGAAGGCTGTAAATCAGAATTTTGATAAAATGAAGCAGCTTTAATTTAAAGAGCAAGAATGTAACTATGGCCAAGACTGTATTAGAACATTCCAACCACAAGACACATTTATTAATTAATGTTGAAATCTTAAAGCTTGCACTAAAATAAAAGTGATATTCACCTATGTGCAATGCTGCCCTCCTGTATTTCCTGAACAAATATTCCAAGTTCCCCTCGATTTTCACTTTTCAATCCCACAACACTAAAACCAAGACCACCGCTTGAAGGTTTAACCATGTCCAGTACTTCAATATGGCGACCCTGTAACAAAAATTCAAAAGCACATAACCTTGAACAAATGAAGTTGCCATTGTAAATAATAATGCATGCATGTTAACCTTTTCCAAAGTCTGCAGACCACTCAAAATATTTGGCATTGTATTTACAGTAGGCTGTAAGTGTTTTATATATATATATATATATATATATATATATATATATATATATAAAATGGAATTTAAAATAATCTAAATAGACATCTGAAAGTCATCATTGACAGTGAGTGTTACAACATATGAAATATAAAAGTACAGCTCTTAGTCCTGGAAAAATTTGAATTTCAAGATCAGAAAGAATGCGGTCTTTTTTTTTTTTTTTTTTTAAACAAAAAGAAATAAAAAACACTTTTTCCACAGCAATCCGTAAAGCAGCAGCAAACCCTAAATAAAAACCTTAATATATTGCAGCTTACCAATCTGGATTTTGTAGCAGAAGTGGAATCAAACCCTCGACTCTACAGCCAAGAGAGCTGCCATCTTAGCCTATGTTTGACCTGCATTTGCCATCATGCTGCACATGTGATCAGTTGTGGTCCCAGCCATTTAACGGCTTATCAATTCAGTTGAGAGCACATGCAACTGTGACAGTTATCATTCATGGTAAGCCTTGTATGTAACTATTTTGGGGAACCCTTAAAGGGGTTGTAAAGGTTTGTTTTTTATTTTCTGAATAGGTTCCTTTAAGCTAGTGCATTGTTGGTTCACTTACCCTTTCCTTCGATTTCCCTTCTAAATGTTTTTTTTTCTTTGTCTGAATTTCTCACTTCCTGTTCCTCCTCAGTAAGCTTGCCCCCATCATCCGAACCATTCTGGCTGGGGCTTAGTCAGCGTGCTCGCCCCCTCCCTTGGGACTACATTCCTCCAGGGAGAACACAGCGTCTCCCTGCAGGGATGTAGTCCCAAGGGAGGGGGCGAGCACGCTGACTAACCCTCAGCCAGAACGGCTCAGATGATGGGGGCAAGCTTACTGAGGAGGAACAGGAAGTGAGAAATTCAGACAAAGAAAAAAAAACATTTAGAAGGGAAGTCGAAGGAAAAGGTAAGTGAACCAACAATGCAGTAGCTTAAAGGAACCTATTTAGAAAATAAAAAACAAACCTTTACAACCCCTTTAACCACTTGCCGACCACCGCACGCCGATGTACGTCGGCAGAATGGCACAGGCAGGCATTTTGGCGTACAGGTACGTCCCTGCCTTCCCGCGGGTGGGGGGTCTGATCGGACCCGCCCGGTGCCTGCGGCGGTCGGTATTGTTTCAGGAGTGATCCGGGATGAGGGGGCAGCCATTCATTTCTGGCCACCCCCTCGCGATCCCTCCTGGCGAATGAGATGCTTCCCCTGCCTGTGTAATGTAAACACAGGCAGGAGGAAGTGATGTCATCTCTCCTCATGGCTGTCTTTTCATCCGGCGCCTGAGGAGAGAAGACATCCAAGTAAGTGCACTAACACTACACAGACACCAGGTACACATAGGCTCACTTTTCACCCCCCAGTCACCCCCAATCACCCCCCCAGATCACCCCCTGCACCCCCAGTCACAGTGTCACTGATTGCAGTGATCATTTATTTAATGATCACTGCGTTTAGTGTCATTTGTGACAGTAAAAAGTTGCAGGGCAGTTAGCTTTAGGCCCCTTTAGGTCCAGAGTACCCCCCTAATAAAGGTTTAACCCCTTGATCGCCCCCAGGTAACCCTTTCACCCCCTATCACCAGTGTCACTAAGCAATCGTTTTTCTGATCGCTGTATTAGTGTCACTGGTGCCGCTAGGTAGCCAGATATTTTTTTAGGTTCACCGCCAGGTTTTTATAGCATTAGGTATCCCCATATATTGCCTAATAAAGGTTTTAACCCCCTGATTGCCCCTAGAGTTAACTCTTTCACCAGTGATCACCGTATAAGTGTCACTGGTGACGCTGGTTAGCCAGTTAGTTATTTAGGTTCACCCCCAGGTTTTTATATAGTGTCAAGTACCCCCATATATTACCTAATAAAGGTTTTAACCCCCTGATTGCCCCTAGTTAACACTTTCACCAGTGATGACCGTATAAGTGTTACGGGTGACGCTGGTTGGTTTGCTTTTTATAGCATCAGGGCACCACACCGTATATAACCCAATAAAGGTTTAACCCCCTGATCTCACGGCGGGTGATATCAATTAGGTTTTAGCGTCAGATAGGGTCTGCATCGCCCCAGGCAGCGTCAGTTAAGTGCCAGTAACGCTAACACCCACGCGCAAAGCATACACCTCCCTTAGTGGCATAGTATCTGAACAGATCAATATCTGATCTGATCAGATCTATACTAGTGTCCCCAGAAGTTTAGGCTTCCAAAAAACGTATTGTTAGCGGGATCAGCCCAGATACCTGCTAGCACCTGCGTTTTGCCCCTCCGCCCAGCCCAGCCCACCCAAGTGCAGTATCGATCGATCACTGTCACTTACAAAACACAACACACATACCTGCAGCGTTCGCAGAGTCAGGCCTGATCCCTGTGATCGCTAACAGTTTTTTTGGTAGCATTTGACTCAGTTGCTGACAGTCAGGTGCTTTTTTACCCGTGAATCTCACTACTTGTACCAGTAAATTTAGAGCCCAAAATGGCAAATCGAAGGTACACTAGTGAAGAGGCCTACACGTTTCTGAGCATGACAGATAGTGAGGAGTAGGTCACTCATCTGTCAGATTCAGGCTCAGAATACAATCCTGGAGACGACTGCGGCTCCATGACAGATAGCTCTGGCGACGAAGTTGAGGTCCCTGCCAAGGTCAGGCGTACCCGACCCCATTCTTCTGCTGTTGTTGAGGTGCAAGAACCGCAGGGCTCTCGTATGGAGCAGAGAAGTACTAGTGCCGCTCATCCTTCTGGTGAACTGGCAAGCACCAGCGGCCTAGTACACCCTGGACGTACATCCAGCACTGCAGTAATACTTGGTGACGTGGCGAGTCCCATAAGTGCAGTTCAAGCTGGCGAGGTGGCAAGCACAAGTAGTGTCCCGCTGCCACCAAGAAGAAGATGAAGACAGGCCCATAGTGCCCATAGTGTCCTTCCTGCAGAATTCGCCAATCCTGATTGGGTCCCCATCACATCTGCAGAACCCGTACTTTTCCCATTCACTGGCCAACCCGGAATTCAGGTGGAAACAGTTGATTTTACGGCACTTGATTTTTATTCACTGTTTTTCACGGAAGATCTCTTTAGATCTATTGTGGACCAAACTAATTTGTATGCTGGTCAATTCATCGCCACTAACCCCCAGTCCATCCTTGCCAGAGAATGGAAACCAGTTACGGTTTCTGAATTTAAGACCTTTCTTGGCCTTTCCCTCGACATGGGCATAGTTAAATTGAGTGAGCTGCGGTTATATTGGTCCACTGACCCAGTTTACCATGTGCCCGTGTTCTCTGCCTCCATGTCCAGGGCACGATACGAGCAGATCTTGCGGTTCATGCATTTCAACAACAATGAACTTTGTCGTCCACGTGGGGACCCTGAATTTGATCGGCTCTACAAAATTCGGCCCCTCATAAACCACTTCAACAAACGTTTTGCAGCCTTGTATACTCCCCATCAAGTTGTCTGCGTTGACGAGTCCCTGATTAAATTTTCTGGCCGCTTGTCTTTCAAACAGTATCTTTCCAGCAAGCGTGCCAGATACAGGGTCAAGATGTATAAGCTCTGTGACAGGGCCACAAGCTATACATGTAGTTTTATGGTTTATGAGGGTAAAGACAGTCACGTAGAGCCAGAGAACTGCCCAGATTACATAGGGAGCGCTGGCAGGATAGTGTGGAACTTGGTGTCACCCTTATTCGGAAAGGAGTACCATTTATATGTGGACAATTATTACACGAGCGTGCCACTTTTTAGTCACTTGTTTGATCATCAGATTGGCGCATGTGGCACCGTGCGACCTAATCGCCGGGTCTTACCCCAGAGGCTTGTAGATTCCCGTCTTAGTCTGGGGAGAGAGCCTGCTTGAAGTGTAATAATTTGCCCGCTGTGAAGTGGAGGGATAATAAGAATGTTTTTGTTCTTATCTCCCTTCATGCAGACACGACAGTCCAAATTCCAACGGCGACTGGTGTTTTGGAGAAACCCCTCTGTGTCCACGAATATAAATATGGGAGGGGTGGACCTCAACGACCAGTTGTTGGCGCCGTATCTAGTTGCCCGTAAGGCCAGACGCTGGTACAAAAAAGTGTCTGTATACTTATTTCAGTTGGCTTTGCTGAATGCTTTTGTGCTATACAAAGCTTCAGGACGGACTGGATCTTTCCATAAATTCCAGGGTGATATTGTCTGAGCCCTCCTGTATCCAGGCGGTGCTGCACCTCACCATCCCCCACCAAATGCAGTAAGCAGGCTGCAAGAGAGGAATTTTCCTTATGTCCTCCAGAGTACCCCTACCCAACGAGCCCCCCAAAGAAAATGTTGTGTCTATAGAAAGCCTGGATTTAGGCGTGACACCCGTTATTATTGTCCACGCTGTCTTGACAATCCTGGTCTTTGCATTGGTGAATGTTTTGAACGCTACCACACACTAGTGCAGTATTAGCGTAGGGTACAGCATTTCACAGACTAGGACACACTTACACAGGGTCTCTCAAGATGCCATCGCATTTTGAGAGACCCTAACCTGTAACCGAACAGTTGAACAGTTACAAAAAAAAAGTGTTAAAAAAAAAAAGGAAAAAAATAAAAATAAATAAATATAAAATAAAAAAAACTAAAATAGTTGTTGTTTTATTGTTCTATCCCTCTCTATTCTCTCTATATTGTTCTTCTCTTTTTTACTGTATTCTATTCTGCAATGTTTTATCATGCTTGCTTTTCAGGTATGTAATTTTTTTATACTTTACTGTTTACTGTGTTTTATTGTTAATAATTTTTTTGTTTTCACGTACGCCATTCAGCTGCAGCGCGGATTTATTTATCTTGACAGCAACAGCGTTTGCTCCCACGATACATAAAGCCGTGACTCCAGTGCTGTAGGAGGTTATTTCACCACCACAGTTAAAAAAAAGAGCATATATGCCGAAACATGGGGGCAGCAGGGGCGGAGGAGCAATTTTGCTCCTAATGCCGCGTACATACGGTCGAAATTTGACGAAAGGCTTGCCCATGGAAAAGTCTGACTGTGTGTACGCGGCATAACCTTTTATGCCGCGTACATACGGTCGAAATTCCGACAGAGGCTTGCCCATGGAAAAGTCTGACCATGTGTACTCGGCATAACATTTTTGCGGGAGGATGCCCCCATGCTTTGGCATATATATATTTTAGGCACAGGTTGCGTTAAAAAATGTTTTATTTTTTACTATGTTTTTTTGGGGTATTTGCTTTGCAGGTATGGTATGATAAGGTCTTACTGTTATACTGTAATGTTACTTTGTTTTAATGTTAACCATCATTTGCTTAGCAGGTACGCCATTCAGTTGCAGCGTGGATTTATTTATCTTGACAGCAACAGCGTTTGCTCCCACGATACATAAAGCCGTGACTCCAACGCTGTAGGAGGTGATTTCACCACCACAGTTTAAAAAAAAAAAGAGCATATATGCCGAAGCATGGGGGCAGCAGGGGCGGAGGTGCGATTTTGCTCCTAATGCCGTGTACATACGGTCGAAATTCAGAAGAAGACTTGCCCGTGGAAAAGTCAGATTGTGTGTACGCGGCATAACCTTTTATGCCGCGTACATACGGTCGAAATTCCGGCAGAGTCTTGCGCATGGAAAAGTCTGACCGTGTGTACGCGGCATAACTTTTTTGCGGGAGGATGCCCCCATGCTTCGGCATATATAAATGGTAAAGAGAAAAATCGCGCTAACCCGTGTCATAGGCTCCGTGAGGAGTCTATAAATAATTTGGATCTGTAATTATTTAAAAAAGAACAGAACATAAGATTTAAATAAATTAAATAAACACCCATCAAACGATGAAGAACTGAAAAAAAAAAAAAAAAGTGTACTGTGATGTAACTTCAAAATGTAAGGTCCATAAATGATATAAAGTCCATAAAATAAATCTCTTAGGTAAAGTCCGTTATGAAACACCAGTGCTCCGTGTAAAAAGTCATACGAAGTGGATAATTGCATCCAATTTTGTGATCTTCCACCACCAAACAACAGAAATTTCTCCTTACCAGCTACAATTGACCCCCCATGACAGAGGATCAATAAATGCAGAGATTAAGCATTTCCTCCCACAGGTCAGCACAGCAATTGGGACTCCTAAATCACCAATCCCCGATGGACATCCGTGGACACAGGTAGTATGTAAAAGATAGACACACTCCACATAGCGCATTACCGTTTAAAATATTTATTCTTTAAAATAAAATTTGCACTTACATTAATGCAGTTTTAAAATAGCCCATTCAGTCTGGTGTGCCGGCCGCTGCACATTCATCAGACACCCGTCCCGTCCTTCTCGGAAGCGTTTGAGGTGACGTCAGTGCGTCGCTCCGCCCTACGTCCGTTTCACAAAAACTTGCTTCTTCCAGGGGCACGGGCGGCGCACTGCGTCACCTCGCTTTATTGTGCAAAATAACCAAGCCTCGTTTTAGGTCCAAACCATCGATCGGACATGCGCGGTCTCACTAGGTGTCACTGTAATGTAGACACCAGCCGCGTACGCTAGTCTGGTTGGCTGCACTGTTCACCACCCTATTGGCTGCTAGCTGCACACCAGAATCTGATTTGCTACGCTAGTTTGTTATTACTGGTATACTTGGGCCTGTTGATTTCAATATATACTGGGCATCCCCGATGACATCTTTACTACTGGCATGGTGCCCGTATTCACAGACTCACATGCCTAGCATAGGGTGGGGGACAAGCCCAAAAGTAAATAACTGAACTCATTTAAGCCCTATAGCCACATTCCCGATGAGCCGGAAACGTGACTAATTCTGACCACAGGGGCCACCGTCAGATCACGATTAGTGACCCCTAGTGGACATCGATCTAGCTGCTCCCCAGATGCAAGGACAAAATAACTAAATGTCGGTCCATGCACCGGGGAGCAGCACACCCTACAGCCACATTCCTGATAAACCGGAAGTATGACTCTTCTGACCACAGGGGCCACCCTCGGATCACAAGCGGTGACCCCTAGTGGACATTAATTTAATTATTCTCCAGATGCAAGGACAAGGCACCTCAGCTGCCTTGTCCTTGCATCTGGAGAATAATTAAATTAATGTCCACTAGGGGTCACCGCTTGTGATCCGAGGGTGGCCCCTGTGGTCAGAAGAGTCATACTTCCGGTTTATCAGGAATGTGGCTGTAGGGTGTGCTGCTCCCCGGTGCATGGACCGACATTTAGTTATTTTGTCCTTGCATCTGGGGAGCAGCTAGATCGATGTCCACTAGGGGTCACTAATCGTGATCTGACGGTGGCCCCTGTGGTCAGAATTAGTCACGTTTCCGGCTCATCGGGAATGTGGCTATAGGGCTTAAATGAGTTCAGTTATTTACTTTTGGGCTTGTCCCCCACCCTATGCTAGGCATGTGAGTCTGTGAATACGGGCACCATGCCAGTAGTAAAGATGTCATCGGGGATGCCCAGTATATATTGAAATCAACAGGCCCAAGTATACCAGTAATAACAAACTAGCGTAGCAAATCAGATTCTGGTGTGCAGCTAGCAGCCAATAGGGTGGTGAACAGTGCAGCCAACCAGACTAGCGTACGCGGCTGGTGTCTACATTACAGTGACACCTAGTGAGACTGCGCATGTCCGATCGATGGTTTGGACCTAAAACGAGGCTTGGTTATTTTGCACTATAAAGCGAGGTGACGCAGTGCGCCGCCCGTGCCCCTGGAAGAAGCAAGTTTTTGTGAAACGGACGTAGGGCGGAGCGATGCACTGACGTCACCTCAAACGCTTCCGAGAAGGACGGGACGGGTGTCTGATGAATGTGCAGCGGCCGGCACACCAGACTGAATGGGCTATTTTAAAACTGCATTAATGTAAGTGCAAATTTTATTTTAAAGAATAAATATTTTAAACGGTAATGCGCTATGTGGAGTGTGTCTATCTTTTACATACTACCTGTGTCCACGGATGTCCATCGGGGATTGGTGATTTAGGAGTCCCAATTGCTGTGCTGACCTGTGGGAGGAAATGCTTAATCTCTGCATTTATTGATCCTCTGTCATGGGGGGTCAATTGTAGCTGGTAAGGAGAAATTTCTGTTGTTTGGTGGTGGAAGATCACAAAATTGGATGCAATTATCCACTTCGTATGACTTTTTACACGGAGCACTGGTGTTTCATAACGGACTTTACCTAAGAGATTTATTTTATGGACTTTATATCATTTATGGACCTTACATTTTGAAGTTACATCACAGTACACTTTTTTTTTTTTCAGTTCTTCATCGTTTGATGGGTGTTTATTTAATTTATTTAAATCTTATGTTCTGTTCTTTTTTAAATAATTACAGATCCAAATTATTTATAGACTCCTCACGGAGCCTATGACACGGGTTAGCGCGATTTTTCTCTTTTCCTATTTTGCTATTATGTATGGTGGTTCACATCTTAATCGCAGCTCCCATTGAGTCACCAGTGAGAACACTTGGTGTCTTTTCTTTATCAATATATTTAGCGCAGTTTTACTCTTTTTTCCAATATATAAATGGTGCATGTATGCCCATCATTAGAAGTGGGTGGATGAAGGGAGGTATTCTAATGGTGGGCATACCCACCGATCTCTTTTTTTTGTTCAGCCAACAGGCTGCATGAAAAAAAAGATTACAATACATGTCCAACAAGGACCAGCAACGTACTGGTATGTTGCTGAACTTTGAATGGTTATACCAGAATGATGCCTGCGGGTTTAGGTATCATCTTGGTATCATTATTTTCGGCCAGCGGTCGGCTTTCATGTAAAAGCAATTCTAGCAGCTAATTAGCCTCTAGACTGCTTTTACAAGCAGTGGGAGGGAATGTCCCCCCCCCCCCGGATATAAACAGCGCCATTGGGAAATTGGGAAAGCATTTTATCACACCGATCTTGGTGTGGTCATATGCTTTGAGGGCATAGGAAAGATCTAGGGTCTAATACCACATTTTTTTCAAAAAAAGAGTACCTGTCACTACCTATTGCTACCATAGGGGATATTTACATTCCCTGAGATGACAATAAAAATGGTAAAAAAAAAGAAAAAATGGAAGGAACAGTTTAAAAATAAAAGAAAAAAGCAAAATAAATAATAAAAAAGAAAAAAAGAAAAAAAAAGCACCCTGTCCCCCCTGCTCTTGCGCAAAGGCGAACGCAAGCGTCGGTCTGGCATCACATGTAAACAGCAATTGCACCATGCATGTGAGGTATCACCGTGAAAGTCAGATCGAGGGCAGTAATTTTAGCAGTAGACCTCCTCTGTAAATCTAATGTGGTAACCTGTAAAGGCTTTTAAAGGCTTTTAAAAATGTATGTAGTTTGTCGCCACTGCGCGTTTGCGTGCAATTTTAAAGCACGTTGTGTTTGGTATCCATGTACTCGGCCTAAGATCATGTTTTTTATTTCATCAAACATTTGGGCAATATCGTGTGTTTTAGTGCATTAAAATAAAAAAAAAGTGTATTTTTTCCCAAAAAAATGCGTTTGAAAAATTGCTGTGCAAATACTGTGTGAAAAAAAAAAAATACAACACCCACCATTTGAATCTGTAGGGCCTTTTCTTTAAAAAAAATATATAATGTTTGGGGGTTCAACGTAATTTTCTTGCAAAAAAAAAAAAATGTTTTCATGTAAACAAAAAGTGTCAGAAAGGGCTTTGTCTTCAAGTGGGTAGAAGAGTGATGTGTGACATAAGCTTCCTAATGTTGTGCATAAAATGCCAGGACAGTTCAAACCCCCCCAAATAACCCCATTTTGGAAAGTAGACACCCCAAGCAATTTGCATGTCGAGTCCATGGAATATTTTATATTTTGACACAAGTTGCGGGAAAAATACAATTATTTTTTTTTGCACAAAGTTGTCACTAAATGATATATTGCTGCTCAAACATGCCATGGGCATATGTGGAATTACACCCCAAAATACATTCTGTTGCTTCTCCTGAGTACGGGGATACCACATGTGTGAGACTTTTTGGGAGCCTAGTCGTGTACAGGACCCCAAAAACCAAGCACCGCCTTCAGGCTTTCTAAGGGTGTAAATTTTTGATTTCACTCCTCACTGCCTATCACAGTTTCGGAGGCCATGGAATGTCCATATGGCACAACCCCCCCCCCCCCAAATGACCCTATTTTGGAAAATAGACACCCCAAGCTATTTGCTGAGAGGTATGGTGAGTATTTTGCAGATCTCGCTTTTGTCACAAAGTTTTGAAAATTGAAAAAAGAAAAAAAAAAAATATATATATATATATATATATATATATATATATATTTATTTTCTTTCTTCATTTTCAAAAACAAATGAGAGCTGTAAAATACTCACCATGCCTCTCAGCAAATAGCTTGGGGTGTCAACTTTCCAAAATGGGGTCATTTAGGGGGGTTCTGTGCTATCTTAGCATTTTATGGCCTTCGAAACTGTGATGGTTAGTGAGGAGTGAAATCAAAAATTTGCGCCCTTAGAAATCCTGAAGGCGGTGCTTGGTTTTCGGGAGCCCCGCACACATGTGGTATCCCCGTACTCAGGAGAAGCAGCAAAATGTATATTGGGGTGCAATTCCACATATAACATGGCATGTGTGAGCAATATATCATTTAGTGACAACTTTTTTTTAATTTATTTTTGTCATTATTCAATCACTTGGGACAAAAATATTAAATATTCAATGGGCTCAACATGCCTCTCAGCAAATAGATTGGGGTGTCTAATTTCCAAAATGGGGTCATTTAGGGGGGTTTGTGCCATCTTGGCATTTTATGGCCTTCAAAACTGTGATAGGTAGTGATAGGTAGTAAGGAGTGAAATCAAAAATGTATGCCCTTAGAAATCCTGAAGGCGGTGCTTGGTTTTCGGGGTCCCGTACGCGGCTAGGCTCCCAAAAAGTCCCACACATGTAGTATCCCCGTACTCAGGAGAAGCAGCAGAATGTATTTTGGGGTGTAATTTCACATATGCCCATGTCATGTGTGAGCAATATATCATTTAGTGACAACTTTGTGCAAAAAAAAAAAAAAGTTTGTAATATTCCCGAAACTTGTGGCAAAATATAAAATATTCCATGGACTCCACATGCCTCTCAGCAAATAGCTTGGGGTGTCTACTTTCCAAAATGGGGTCATTTGGGGGGGTTTTGTGCTATTTTGGCATTTTATGGCCTTCGAAACTGTGATGGGTAGTGAGGAGTGAAATCAAAAATTTGCGCCCTTAGAAATCTTGAAGGCGGTGCTTGGTTTTCGGGGCCCCGTACGCAGCTAGGCTCTCAAAAAGTCCCACACATGTGGTATCCTCGTACTCAGGAGAAGCAGCAAAATTTATTTTGGGGTGCAATTCCACATATAACCATGGCATGTTTGAGCAATATATCATTTAGTGACAACTTTTTGTAAATTTATTTATTTATTTATTTTTTGTCATTATTCAATCACTTGGGACAAAAATATTAAATATTCAATGAGCTCAACATGCCTCTCAGCAAATAGCTTGGGGTGTCTACTTTCCAAAATGGGGTCATTTAGGGGGTTTTGTGCCATATTGGCATTTTATGGCCTTCAAAACTGTGATAGGTAGTGATAGGTAGTGAGGAGTGAAATCAAAAATTTACGCCCTTAGAAATCCTGAAGGCGGTGCTTGGTTTTCGGGGTCCCGTACGCGGCTAGGCTCCCAAAAAGTCCCACACATGTGATATCCCCGTACTCAGGAGAAGCAGCAGAATGTATTTTGGGGTGTAATTTCACATATGCCCATGGCATGTGTGAGCAATATATCATTTAGTGACAACTTTCTGTAAAAGTTTTTTTTTTTTTTTTTTGTCATTATTCAATCACTTGGGACAAAAAAATATATATATTTAATGGGCTCAACATGCCTCTCAGCAATTTCTTTGGGGTGTCTACTTTCAAAAATGGGGTTATTTGGGGGGGTTTTATACTGCCCTGCCATTTTAGCAACTCAAGAAATGAGTTAGGCAGTCATAAATTAAAAGCTGTGTAAATACCAGAAAATGTACCCTAGTTTGTAGACGCTATAACTTTTGCACAAACCAATAAATATACGCTTATTGACATTTTTTTTTACTAAAAACATGTGGCTGAATACATTTTGGCCTAAATGTATGACTAAAATTGAGTTTATTAGATTTTTCTTATAACAAAAAGTAGAAAATATCATTTTTTTCCCAAATTTTCGGTCTATTTCCGTTTATATCGCGCAAAAAAAAAAAAAAAAATCGCAGAGGCAATGAAATACCATTAAAAAAAGCTCTATTTGTGGGAAAAAAAGGACGCAAATTTAATTTGGGTACAACTTTGCATGACCGCGCAATTACCAGTTAAAGCAGCGCAGTGCCAAATTGTAAAAACACCTCTGGTATTTAGGCTGCATAATGGTCCGGGGCTGGTTAAATTACACTGTAAATGAGGTGGCTGCATTTTGCTTTCTTTTTGTAGGCTTTTTTTCCTTTATTTTTACCTGGTGATCCTGTCAGTAACAGCAATGGAGACATGGCAGGAAAGCAGCATTGTCAATTTAGGAAGATGTTAGTGTTAGATGTTCTAGCAGATTTATATGGACTTTGCTAATTTTCCGACGTATATGATGACCTTTTATACTTAAAAAAACTGGCCAAAAAGCAGGGGTCGTCTTATACGCTGGGTCAGCTGCTCGGATGCCTGCTGGATGTGCGGTAATACTGTATGTAGCTTTGGCTACATACAGTATATACCTCTTAGCCAATCCCGGTGAGCGATGTATTCAAATGAATACAGAGCCTGCTTGGATTGGAGTAACAACCTCTGCCAATCCGAGCAGGCTACATACAGTAGCCTGCTCAGATTGGCTTTGAGAGCCAGAGAGGCGCGGGCTGATGATGTTACAGCCTCTGCCAATCCAAGCAGGCTTTGTATTCATTAATAGAATACATCGCTTGCCGTGATTGGCTCCAGCTCCAGCAAGAAGGAAGAAGAATATGGCTCCAGAAGGAAGAAATATGAAGCGTCGGAAGCCTCTGAAGGGGGGTCGTCTTATGAAGGTGAGTACAGGCAAAAAAATATTTAAAAAATTTAAAATTAGGGGGTCGTCTTATACGCCCGGTCGCCTTATACACTGGGAAATACGGTACCACTTTTCCGGCAGTTACAGCAACATTTCTTTTATTCCTTTTGGGATAATAGGTTTATAAAAAATAATAAAATCTAACCATTTTAAGCACCCCTGTCAGTGGTAAATGGTTTGTCTCAAACCTCTAACTTCCACTGGGCAGCTTGGTCTGTTAAAGGGCATTGAAAAATAGCAGACTTATTGGCAGGATCATCAGGTCAAAATAAAGGGGAAAAGCCTGAAAAAGAAAATGAATGCATCCACCACATCGAAGGACAGGTAATCTGCAACATAATGTATTTTTGTTTTTGAGTTTAAATCCGCTTCAGTACGTTTTTAATAAGAAAACAGACTGTATTCACAACAACACATACCTGTGCCATTTGCTTAATGATCTGATCAAATTCATCACTGCCAGCTTTTCCATTGATCTGTGGTGAGACGGGAGGTACAACAGTTTCTTCAGAGCTAAACTGACTGCCATTCTGTTGGGCCAATGAGCAAGACTCATTCTGCACCGATGAAAGGGAACTTGATGCATATGAGGAAATCTGGGCAAACTCTGTTACTAGTGACCCAGAAGGTATTACATTAGCCTGAAAAATAAACAAAATGCATTACTGAAAACCTAAATAACAGTTCAAACATCTGTTCAATTAGAATGAAAGTAGAATTAAAGCTGCAAATACTTACCTGTGCTCCAATGACCGGACATTAACAAAGTCCCTTGCCTGCACTGGGATCTTCTCCATGGCTTCTTCTAGGTCCTGGGTTTTTGGCCATCTTGATTGGCCAGCATGGGATGATGTAGGTCCCACGCAAGCAAGAAGGTACCCCAAGCTGCGCATGTGTTACTTAATGGGGTTGATTTACTAAAGGCAAATAGACTGTTTACTTTGCAAGTGCAGAAGTGCAGTTGCTTTCGAGCTTAGTAAATGAGATGAGGCTTCACTTTGCAAAGTATTATACCCAATCACATGCAAGGAAACAAAAAAAAAAGATACAGCATTTTTTGCTTGCACATGCTGAAAGTTAGAAGAGGTTCACACATTTACTAAGCTCTGGAACAACTGCACTTGCAAAGCAAACAGTCTATTTGTCAAAGGAAAAGATCCCTAAGCCGCACATCATGAAGCAGACCCATGTGCATGGAGTGAGATGAATGGCAGCCTCAGCCCAGACTCCAGCCAGGCCACGCCCACAACATGTTTCGCTCCGCCCCTTGGGGCTTAATCCCATGATTAACCTTCAATGGGGCAGAGCGAAATGCATTAGTGGTATGGACTGGCTGGAGTCTGGGCTGAGGCTGCCATTCATCTCACTCCATGCACATGGGTCTGCTTCATGATGTGCGGCTTAGGGATCTTTTCCTTTGACATTGCTGCAGCTTGGAGCAAGGACGAGCTTCCTGTCCCTGTCTGCACTCACAGCAGTCAAGTTGGACTTTACCTCTCTACCTGAGCGGCACCTAAATTTTGTCTTTATGGGAACAGTATTTGCCTTTAGTATATCAACCCCAATGTGCATTGTAAAGAAGGTTGTGAACTGGCGGGCAAGTTTAGTTTATTGCAGAAAAGACACAGATTGTCTCTTCCGTGATAAATAGCCTGCCTGTTCACAGATTTACCTTTTAAACATATGTTTAAAGGCCCCGGATTCATCCAAACAACTGAACAGTACAATGGAAACTTTAGTAAGGGAGATAAATGAACCCTAAAGGAAGGTATGACAACTATAATTATAGTATATCAATACCATAATTACAAGTCTACAGACTTGACTGTGTTCTGTCCTTTTCACTTTTCTTCTGTAAACGCACAAATGAAGAATATATAAAAACTTTAACTGTCATAAATCAGCAATTCTCAACCAGGGTTCCATGGAACCCTAAGGTTCCTCCAGATGTCACATAGAGTTCCTTGAGCTGTGGCTTATTGACCTCCCATATAATGTTGTCTGCTTAGTTTTGGGGCCAACATCATTTGGCAAAGCCAGTTGCATTACACCAGTTATCTTTTTAATTGTCTGTAAAGTGGACATTTGGACCTCCACTGTAGTGGGGGACATTCTTCCCACTCATCACCACTGTGAGGGGAATTTTTCAAACTGG
The DNA here is from genome assembly GCA_029206835.1 of Rana muscosa. NCBI lineage: Eukaryota > Metazoa > Chordata > Amphibia > Anura > Ranidae > Rana > Rana muscosa. The sequence goes on along the minus strand of CM055116.1, from coordinate 715,184,439 downwards.
GCCCCAATGAATTTTTTTTTTATAAATCTCTTTATTACATTTTCTAATTTTTTACATCTAACATCCTATCCTCTCATATTAAATTATACATTTTACATCATACATTTCACATCTTACAATTATCTACTTACTCCAGAAAAAATAAAATAAAATTATAAAATCACATTGATACAACCCATTTCCTCACATTCACATAGATAGGTTTGTATGTTCCTTAACCCTTTCTTCCATTGGTGTAATTCTATCCCAGTTCCGCACCCCCCTCCCCTGAAGCTGTCATAGCATTATCTATCCAATTTGCCCAAATGTTTCTATATTTCTATATTCCTCTGTTACAGTATGTCTCCTTATACAATGACAGGTTGCCATTTACCAGATTTTTCCATTGTGCCAGTGAGGGAGCTTCAGCCCTCTTCCAGTTTAGCACTATTGCCTTTCTTGCATAGAAGAGCAGCAGGCCAACCTGTGCTCTTCTTTCTATAGAGGCCGTGTTTTCCTCCACTAGTCCCAGTAGGCAGATCTCTGCCTCTGGGTCCAGCGGAACTAATGTTACTTTGTCAATTATTCTCAGGATCTCTCTCCAGAATACCATTATCTTCGGACAAGTCCAGAAAATATGGATAAAGTTTCCAGGGGTGCCTGCACATCTCCAGCAGTTTTGAGGATTAGATGGTGATATTTTAGACAATTTATATGGTGTAAAATAACTTCTATGTGTTATCTTAAATTGAATTAATTTGTCTCTAAGTGAAACTAAAATCTGGAATGGAAATTTATATAATCTTTCCCCAATTTTCTGCTGATAATTTTGGAACATCTCTTAACCCAGTGTTTCTTAACTCTAGTCCTCAAGGCGCCCCAACAGGTCATGTTTTCAGGATTTCCCTCAGATGAAACAGCTGTGGGAATTACTAAAGCAGTTAAACTGATCAAATAACCTGTGCAAAACAATGGAGAGCCTGAAAACATGACCTGTTGGGGCGCCTTGAGGACTGGAGTTGAGAAACACTGTCTTAACCAGCACTCACACAATTTATTCATATCTGATAGTTCTGTCTTTAATAGATAATTATATAGGATTGAAATCATCCCCCTTTCTCTTCTCTTTCTCATCATTTTTTCTAAGCCTGTTTCTATTAACTGAGGAGTACCCTCTGGGAACTGGGCTGACAACGCATGTACTAACTGGATATATCTAAAAAGGTAACTCTCGGGCACATTCCAGTTTTTTCTCATATCTGCAAATGAAGATATTTTTCCCTCGTGTATTACTTGTGGTATTTTTTTTACTTCAAATTTTGTCCATGCTCTAGGATCCGGAATAGAAGCTAGATGTCTAAGCTCAGGATTTCTCTATAATGGAGTATTTGGAGATATATCTGTTTTTAGATTACTCTCTCTTATCATGCCGGCTTCCCATGCTTTTACTGTCGTTACCATTGATGGAGTTAAGTCTCGGCTATTTTTAACCCGCAAAATGGTAGTGCCTTCAGAGACTGGGCCCCAATGAATCTTAGCAGGGGTTTACCAAAAAATAAAAAGTTATTGCAATGGTTCCTCCAGGGTAAAATGGTTGAGAAAAGTTGTCCTAGACAGAGTAGCAGTAGAATTATTTTTTTATTTACCCTTAATGACGCATGCACCTGTTTCAGAACCATTTCTAAAGACCAGAATATTTATGTTGGGCAGCGCAGTGGCTAAGTGGTTAATCACTTCCGTCTAGCAGCACTAGGGTCGTCGGCTGGAATCCCAAATACGACACTACCTGCCTGGAGTTTGCATGTTCTCCCCATGCCTGCGTGGGTTTCCTCCAGGTACTCTGGTTTCCGCCCACATTCCAAAGACATGCTGGAAGGTTGATTGGCACCGGTCTAAATTGGCCCGTGTATATGAATGTCAGGTAGGGACGTTAGATTGTAAGCTCCTTGAGGGTAGGGACTGATGTGAATGTACAATATACTGTATATGTAAAGCGCTGCGTAAACTGATGGTGCTATATACAGTAAGTACCTGTTATAAATAATAGTTTAACAGTTCTGTCCTTTGCTGGACTAAAAGCTCTTATTTCTCCATCAAACTAGTGAGTGAATAAGTAAAGAAATAGTATTACTATTAGAAAATCCAGATTTTCTATAATGATGATATTATCAGCCTCCACAACATTATAGAAAAGGAGGAGGAGCTGCGCAAGCGCTTAAATGAATGTGAATTGATGTGAATCAACCTGAATTGAGTGAAAACTCTCATAAAAATTGATAAGTAACAATCCCAAAATTTTTTTTTTTAAATTGCTAGAAAAAATGTGAGAAAAAATATATTATATGGAATCATAAAGAAAAATCATAAAAAAATGTCCAGTCAATATTGAATACGTGACCAGTCCAATATTAAATACAAGTGGATGGAGATCTTGTGTGGAAAGAAGAGAAGGGTGAACCTTAATATTTGCACCAATAAACACACGTGCACCACCACCTATAGGATAATGCGCTTACCAGAGGCAAGCTGTAACAAGCCCAAAACTGTGGTCATACTCCTGGCCTGTAGCAATCTCCAGTCCCGGAAAGCAGGCAATCAGACAAGATGAACTCGATAAGTCCAGCAGCCACGGAGATCGGCATCAATGACCCAAGAATGGAGAGAAACTCACATAGTGTGTACCGCTTATTAAAGATGATTATTGTCCCAAAAAGTGGCAACTTACATGATCGTAGATTAAAAACATCCGTATAAAACAAAGGAGAGCCGGCCGGGATGCAGTCTCCCATTCAAAGCGATGACGTCAGCCTCCCTGGCGTACGTTTCGCTACAAGATAGCGTCGTCTGGGGAACGGGCGATGCACGGACTCATCGTGTGTATATAACAGTAAAACCACGCCTCGATGTGAGTCATAAACAGCGGAACAATCCCCATCACAGGACTAAAAACCAGTCAGCAAAATGAATATGCAGACAAGTAAGAGGAATACAACAAAAATATAAATAAGAATATGAAAAAAATGTGGACACCTAACTAAATAAGACAGAGAACTAAACTTATATGGAAGATAAATTAATATATCTTATAGCAATAAGGACCCGGCACAGCACCACCCAGTGGTTAAAAACTGAATTGCCAATGTCAAACCCATCGTATATCCACAAAATTATAGCGAGATATTTTATTTCCACTAATCTAAAGGAATTCATGCTTAATTCCTTAAAGTGGCTGTAAACCCTCACATGTACCCAGTGAAGTGACTGGCCTCAGGTAATACACAGAGATGAAACAAATCCTCCTACATCAATTATACCTGTTTATCTACAGTCGTCTTTCACCTACATTTACTCAAAGTGCAGAATTTATATAGGATCTCTCAGCTCTGAAAAGCAAGGGGCGGAGAGCTGAAGTTACATCAGTGAGGAGAGATCTGAGAGCCGATTGGAGGGAAGGGACCCCCCTTCAAACAGCACGCAAGAACAGAGCTGAGGCTGAAGGTCCCTCCCCTGTCACCATTTTTCTCTTGGTGTCAGGAAAACTTGTCAGAAGTGCTTCATGCTTATAGCAGAGGAACAAAGCAGCAGACAGAAATGATACTTAGTGCTTTGAATTATGACAAGTACACGCTATAGAGGGAAAGGTTTTGTTCATATTTCATGTCTGAGGTTTAGAACCACTTTAACACACACACTGCAACGGCAAAGCAACAAATCTGCTTTAATGCCCCTTTTCCAGGAGTATATATTCACATTTTTAATACTAACATGGTGCTCCGCTTAGCTACTACAGCAAAGAAAATATCTGGTACTTCCAGGTACAGGGGATCAAGTGACAGTCCTGTTGATCAGCCCAGTGCAGTCATGCAAGAGTTGCCAGACATGTACAAGCTCCAACTGGAGTGCATCAAAGCTTACACAGGATATGTTCCTTGCTCTTGTCAGCACACAGAGCAAAGAAACAAGACATGTGCAGTAGCAACACCCTTTCAGGTATTCCACTGAACACCGATTCAAAGGGACAGTTGTACTATACATTAGCGTAGGAAGGAAGCATTTTTTAATTTAACATCGATTTAAAAGGTGCCTTTAACCACTTCCCGCCCAGTCAATAGCAGATTGACGTCCGGGAAGTGGTTCTGTTATCCACACTGGACGTCTATTGACGTCCTGCAGGATAACAGCCGCCACGCGCCCGGGGGGGCACGCATCGCGGCGATCGGTGGAGCGGTGTGTCAGTCTGACACACCGCTACACTGATCTTGGTAAAGAGCCTCCGGTGGAGGCTTTTTACCACGTGATCAGCCGTGTCCAATCACGGCTGATCACGGTGTAAACAGGAAGAGCCGTTGATCGGCTCTTCCTCACTCGCGTCTGACAGACGCGAGAAGAGGAGAGCCGATCGGCGCCTCTCCTGACAGGGGGGGTTCGCGCTGATTGTTTATCAGTGCAGCCCCCCCTCGGATACCCATACTGGACCACCAGGGAAGCCCCCCAGGACCACCAGGGAAGCCCCAAGCATGTGGATGGCCAGGTAAGTCCCCCATGGCCATCCACATGCACAAATACATACACAACATATGTCAATCAGTGCCCACAAATGGGCACTGACTGGCACCATCATGGCACAACCAAATGTATGATGCCCAGCAATGCCAGCCACCAGTGTCATCAGTGCATCCTACCAGTGTCCATCAGTGCCACCTATCAGTGCCCATAAGTGCCCACCTATCAGTGCCCGTCCGTGCCACCTATCAGTGCCACCCATAAGTATCCATCAGTGCTGCCTATAAGTGCCCATCAGTGCCGCCTATGAGTGCCCATCAGTGCCGCCTATGAGTGCCCATCAGTGCAGCATACCAGTGCCACCTATCAGTGCCCCTCAGTGCCATCTATCAGTGCCCATCATCAGTGCCACCTCATCGGTGCCCATCAGTGTCGCCTTATCAGTGCCCCCTTATCAGTGCCCGTCATTGAAGTAGAAAAGGTACTTATTTACAAAAAAAATTAACAGAAACAAAGAAAAACTTAGTTTTTTTCAAAATTTTCGTTTTTTTTTTTTATTTGTTGTGCAAAAAGTAAAAATCGCAGAGGTGATCAAATACCACCGAAAGAGAGCTCTATTTGTGGGAACAAAATGATAAAAAAATTGTTTGGGTACAGTGTTGCATGACCGCGCAATTGTCATTCAAATGCGACAGCGCTGAAAGCTCAAAATTGGCTTGGGCAGGAAGGTGTATAAGTGCATGGTATTGAAGTGGTTAAAGCGGAGGTTCCGCGGTACAACCTTTTTTTTTTTTTCTGTGCAATCAATAATGTTTCAGATAACAACTTGGTACTCACTTTTTTCGCAATTAAAACCATCCCCCGTCCGTTTTAGTTTAAAAGATAAACTTTTAAAAAACAATTCTTGCATGTTCCATTTTGCTTGTGGGCATTGTGAAGCCCACAAGCACGGACTTCCGGGAATCGGTGAATGCTAGTCCCCCGGCATCTCGCGCATGAGCAGTGTTGACGGCGAGCAGCGCCGTCAACACTTCCTGGTTGCCATCTATTCACCTGTGTGCCCTGATTTAAGATGGCGGAATTGGATTCGCCCTCGTCACGTGACCAGCTTGATGAGTCACGCGACGAGTGAAATCTCGAGAGATTTCGATGGATAACGTTCATCATTGTCTCCTGGGAAGCATGACGCTGTGCTCCCAGGAGACATTGCAGAGACATCCCAGTGACGGGGAAAAGAGATACGCCTACTCCCGCGGGAGGAAAACCTGGAAGTCCACCTTTACAAAGCTTATTAAAGGTATTTAAATCATCACAAAAAAATAAAAACATTAGGCTTATGTATACGTATATGGTGCACTAATCAGGATAAGCTAATGTTAATATTTTGTGTGAACCTCCGCTTTAAAGAAGTGCAGGTTTGCAGATACAATAACTTAAATGCACATCTCAGTGGGAAAGTCCCTGAGATATAGTAAACATTGTTGTTAGGCAGTTTAACTCTTTGACAGCTATTAAAAAAGTATAAGGAGTTTATCTCCACAGAGCATTATGAAAGTCTCTCAAACGTAATACTTCTATGCTTTTACATAGTGCTTCAGTCTGATGACTAGCGCCATTCAACCTACTTTATCTGAGCCCAGGTCATTCTGGACTTACCCAAGCCTGTAACTGAATCACAATTAATTCAACTGGAAGTGTGAATAATTCCAATGAATTCGTTATTATAGCAGACAGACATATGTATCGGGATCAGCAGCTATCACAAGGAGGTTTTTATTTACTTGTTGGTGGTTCTTTGTTAACCTGGTTTATTTTATATTCACATTTCTAGGTGTGTGTTCAGAGGTGGATGTACGTACAGTGGATATAAAAAGTCTACACACCACTGTTAAAATGACAGGTTTCTGTAATGTAAAAAAAAAAAAGACAAAGATAAATTATTTCAGAACTTTCTCCACCTTTAACCACTTCAGCCCGGATCATTTGGCTGGCCAAAGACCAGAGCACTTTTTGCGATTCGGCACTGCGTCGCTTTAACTGACAATTGCGCGGTCGTGCGATGTGGCTCCCAAACAAAGATGATGTCCTTTTTTCCCCACAAATAGAGCTTTCTTTTGGTGGTATTTGATCACCTCTGCGGTTTTTATTTTTTGCACTATAAACAAAAAAAGAGCAACAATTTTTAATAAAAAGCTATATTTTTTACTTTTTGCTATAATGAATATCCCCAAAAAATATATTAAAAAAACATGTTTTTCCTCAGTTTAGGCCGATACGTATTCTTCTACATATGTTTTGGTAAAAAAAAAAAAAAAAAAAAATTGCAATAAGCGTTTAGTGATTAGTTTTAGCAAAAGGTTATAGCGTCTACAAAATAGGGGATAGTTTTATGGCATTTTTATAAAAAAAAAAATTCCTAGTAATGGCGGCGATCAGCAATTTTTATCATGACTGCGATATTATGGCGGACACATTGGACACTTTTGGTGCTATTTTGGGACCATTCACATTTACACAGCGATCAGTGCTATAAATATGCACTTATTACTGTGTAAATGTGACTGGCAGTGAAGGGGTTAACCAGGAGGGGCGCTGAAGGGGTTAAGTGTGTCCTAGGGATGTGTTCTAACCGTTAGGGGGGATGGGCTATGCGTGACATGACACTTGTTTACCGCTCCCGATTACAGGGACCTGTGATCGGTGTCTTGTCACTAGGAAGAATGGGGAAATGCTTGTTTACATCAGCATTTCCCCGTTCTTCCTCTCCGTGAGACGATCGCGGGTATCCCCGCGGACATCAAGTCCGTGGGACCCGCGATCACACTCACGGAGCTCGCAATGGGCACGCACACGCACCTACAATGCCGTGTCTTAAAGGCGACGTACAGGTACGTTGGTATGCCTGTCTGTGCCATTCTGCCGACGTATATTGGCGTGAGCCGGTCGGCAAGTGGTTAATGTGACCTATGAACTGTACAACTCAATTGAAAAACAAACTGAAATCTTTTAGGGGGAGGAAGTAAAAGTTAAAAACTAAAATAATGTGGTTGCATAAGTGTGCACAGCCCCTTATAACTGGGGATGTAGCTGTATTCATAATTAAGCAATCACATTCAAAATGTTAAATAGGAGTCAGTACACACCTGCCATCTTTTAAAGTGCCTCTGATTAACCCCAAATAAAGTTAAACTATTCTAGTAGGTCTTTCCTGACATTTTCTTAGTCGCATCCTACAGCAATAGCCATGGTCTGCAGAGAGCTTCCAAGGCATGAGAGGGATCTCATTGTTACAAGGTATCAATCAGGAGAAGGGTACATAAGAATTTCCAAGGCATTAGATATACCATGGAACCCAGTGAAGACAGTCATCATGAAGTGGAGAAAATATGGCACAACAGTGACATTACCAAGAACTGGAAGTCCCTCCAAATTTGATGAAAAGACGAGAAGAAAACTGGTCAGGGAGGCTGCCAAGAGGCCTACAGCAACATTAAAGGAGCTTCAGGAATATCTGGCAAGTACTGGCTGTGTGGTACATGTGACAACAATCTCCTGTATTCTTCATATGTCTGGGATATGGGGTAGGGTTGCAAGACTGAAGCCTTTTCTTACGAAGAAAAACATCCAAGCCGGCTAAATTTTGCAAAAAACACATCTGAAGTCTCCCAAAAGCATGTGGGAAATGTGTCATGGTCTGATGAAACCAAGGTTGAACTTTTTGCCCATAATTCCAAAAGATCTGTTTGGTCAAAAACAACACTGCACATCACCAAAAGAACACCATGCCAACCGTGAAGCATGGTGGTTGCAGCATCAGGCTTTGGGGTTGTTTTTCTTTAGCTAGAACAGGGGCCTTAGTCAAGATAGAGGGAATTATGAACATTTCAAAATACTAAACCAATATGGGCACAAAACGTTCAGGCTTCTGCTAGAAAGCTGAACATGAAGAGGAAGTTCATCTTTCAGCAGTACAACGACCCAAAGCATACATCCAAATCAACAAAGGAATGGCTTCACCAGAAAAGATTAAAGTTTTGGAATGGCCCAGTCAGAGCTCAGACCTGAATCCAATCTGAAGAGGGCTGTGCACAGATGTCCACACAATCTGACAGATTAGGAGTGTTTTTGCAAAGAAAAGTGGGCAAATATTGGCAAGTCAAGATGTGCAATGCTGATAGACTCATACCCAAAAGGAATGGGTGCTGTAATAAAATCAAAAAGTGCTTCAACAAAGTATTAGTATAAGGGTGTGCACACTTATGCAACCATATTATTATTATTTTTTTTATTTTTACTTCCCTCCACCTAAAAGATTTCAGTTTGTTTTTCAATTGAGCTGTACAGTTTATTTCCACATTAAAAGGTGGGAAAAGTTCTGAAATGATTTATCTTTGTCCCAATATTTTTACATCACAGAAACCTGACATTTTTACAGGGGTGTGTAGACTTTTTACATCCACTGTATATCCTATCAGAAATGCTTTGTGTCAGCACATGAACTGATTGGCTCCTTGTATTGATTCTTTCTCCAAGCCTCCATCCCCACTGTATGGGGATTGCAAGAGGCACCGGACCATCAAAAATACATGTAAAAAATGTATTAACCATTTGCCATCGCAGCTATTGTAGAATGACGGCCACAAGGTGGCATTACAATGCCGGGAGGCGGTCTATTGATGTCCTCGGCTTCTCCCGGCCACTGGGGGGCGCGTCACTCAGGTGCCAATGCACGTGCCTGGCAGCCGCCATGTCCGCCAGGTACCCGCGATCGGCAGTTACAGAGCCAGGTACGTGGATCTCTGTATGTAAACACAGAGATCCACGTCCTGTCAGGGAGAGGAGACCGATGGTGTGTCCCTTGTACATAGGGACACAGATCAGTCACCTCCCCCAGTCCGTCCCCTCACCCCACAGTAAGAATCACTCCCAGGGAACACATTTAACCCCTTGATCGCCCCCTGGTGTTAACCCCTTCCCTGCCAGTCACATTTATACAGTAATCAGTAGATAGTTATAGCATTGTTCGCTGTATAAATGTGAATGGTCCCAAAAACGTGTCAAAAGTGTCCGATGTGTCCGCTGTTATATCGCAGTCCTGACAAAAATCGCAGATAACCGCCATTACTAGTAAAAATAATAATAATAACAATTTCATAATTCTATCCCCTATTTTGTAGGTGCTATAACTTTTGCGCAAACCAATCACTATACGCTTATTGCAATTTTTTACCAAAAATATGTAGAAGAATACATATCGGCCTAAACTGAGAAAAAAAAAATTGGGATATTTATTATAGCAAAAAGTAAAACATTTTTTTTTTCAAAATTGTCAGTCTTTTTTTGTTTATAGCGCAAAAAATAAAAACCGCAGAGATGATCAAATACCACCAAAAGAAATCTCTATTTGTGGGAAAAAAGGGATGTCAATTTTGTTTGGAAACCACGTCGCATGACCGCGCAATTGTCATTCAAAGGGTGACAGTGCTGAAAGCTGAAATTTCGCCTGGGCAGGAAGGGGGTATATGTGCCCAGTAAGCAAGTGGTTAATGATTACAGAGCTCTAAAAATGTGGATCTTTTTATATCTGCCTAGAGTTCATGTTAAAGCCTGAGAAGCGCCGATAGTAAAGGTTTCCTGTACAACTACTGCGGAGAACTTCTGCTCTAGACTAGCATTCCGATCTTTGCTTATCTCTAACATTCCTCTTAGCTAGTCAATAAAAATACATCCATTTCTCTGGCATTATTGATGCTGGAATGTGTAGGCTGGTATGTGAGGCTCCACTGAATGTTTAAATAGTTTTATATAAATCAAAGTATACATAACAAAATGTAGAGCAGGTTGCCTAAAATGCAGGAACCGTGACTATCTTAGTATCAGAAGCATTTTTTTAAGATACTTTTTTTTACAAAATGTGTATAAAGCAGAATATGTGCTGTGTACAAAAAAATCTATTTGTGTTTTTATTAGGAATAGAGGGGAAATGTCCAGATGGGAATACTTGTCACAACTGTCTAGTAGTGGATTTACCTTACTTCGCAGAGTTCGCTTTTCACTTTTTTTTGTGTCTACAGGACAGGAAGTGAAGGATGATCTTATCAAAAGAATAAATAAATAAACCATGATGGGGTTTACCCATTCTGTACTCCAGGGGTAGGCAAGCCATCGATCACGATCTACCAGTCGTCTGCAGTCGTCAGGTAAATCGGGAACATGGACCCACATTGCTGGTCCTTCCCCCTTAGCCTAAGCTTTTTCGGATTTTCCATGAATGGTTTCTAAAACTTGGCCTGAAGACAATCCTAAAAAAAATATTATTAATACATTTAAAAAAATACATTAATTCATCAACAGTTTTTTTTACTGCCATGTCATGACTGCCTTAAGGATTTTGCAATCAAGGTAATTGATGAACCTTGTTCCAAGCTTTATATTTAAGAGGCTGAATTTAATTTACAGGCAGATCCTTTATCACAAGTACAAACAAATGGCAACCACCCAACCTATAAACTAGCTCTTACAGCAGGGAGCACATGGAAAGGCGACGCATGTCAAAAAACAACAAAAATTCCCAGGTCACTTACCAGCCAGATTCTTTAGCACAACCTCTATGTAACTGCTGTTCAGAGAGGCAAAGCAGTTACAGTATTTCTGCCCATTTTGTTCCAATTAGCCTGCTTTAAAGTGGAAGTAAACCCATCCATATAAACAGTTTCATTTCCGGCACGTGCTGGAAATGCAACACTACCATTGGTCGTGCTCTTAACCAAACTGTCAAGCCATCCAATGGCTGGTGTCTAAACTGATCACATGTGCAGCATGGCAGTTGTAGATTAAACAGAGGCAAAGATGGCAGCTTCCTTGGCTGAAAACGATAGGGGGGGGGGGTTTAAAGTGCAACTCTAGGAAATTTGAAAATGATCTCTTGCAGTGGGGCTGTGCTTGCACTGCAAGGGTTAAATGCTTGTTTAGTTCAGGGGAGAGCAAAAGCGTCTTTACTTACCTGATCCACCGTTACCCTGGCAGATGGTGCTCCCCATCCTGTTCCTTATGACGTCAGGACCTTACACCACTGGAGCATGGGAAGAAAATGCTTTGGGAACTGGTCTAGCTGTGCTAAGGAGTCTAGGATTGGGCAAGTAAATCTAGTTTAACAAGTTCCCTAGACCTGAAGGATCAATTAGCCCTTGCAGTACAGGTACAACCCCACTGCAAGAGATAATTTCTTTGAGTTGCACTTTAAAAGAGAAGTATGGGTTCACAAAACAAACAGACTCACCTAGATGGCTGTTGAACTGAAGCGATGCTGCAGCTGTTTCGCAACACCTCTACACCGAGAACTGAGTATTTAAAGACCACTGATTGATCACTTTTCAGCCTTCAATGAGTATAGAGCCGTTGACGGTCAGCCACCAGCTCTCTGCTCCTCCAGTGCTCACTAGATTGCCGGGCTGTGCAGGAAGTAGGAGCAGCTGGTTCAGGCTCTTAATGGCTCGCTGAGAGGCTAAGCCAGCTGCTGGTCAAGCATCTGGGCAGATCCCAACATTATTGTTTGCCCTGCAGAGCCTGGACTGATCGCCTATCAATCAGCAAGATTTCTGGCACCCAGGTGTCTTCTATACAGGTAACAAGCTGAGATTAGGAGCACTCTCTTGAAGGGAGTGCTCCTAATCTCAGCTTGTTACCTGTATAAAAAAAAAAACCTGTCCACAGAAGCAATCAAATCAGATTCCAATCTCTCCACCATGGCCAAGACCAAATAGCTGTCCAAGGATGTCAAAGACAAGATTGTAGACCTCTCTGGATTTTGGCTGTCTCGGGTTAAAAAGAATGCAGATTAAGTTAGATAAAGTGGAATTTGTTATTTTAGCACAGGTGTAGTTCTTGACCGATATAGTATTAGTAGCACACTAAATTTCACACAGGTTTTACTTGCTGTGTGAAATTGCACAAAGCAAACATGGCAATGTAAAACGCTACTAAAAACAACAGACTAGTCTGTATTTCTAAATATAGTTTAGATACACATTGGACCATATTTTAGGATTATTAATGCAAAAATCTAGAAAAATCCTAAATTGAAAATGTCGCCATAGGTTTAAGAGGAACTGCAGCAGTCAGGAAGATTTGGAGGTTGAGGTTTAAGCCTTTAAAAATCAACTTATAAATAGAGGGTATAGCCTGTCATGCTTAAAAAAAGCCTAGCAAAATTCCAAGATAGGGATGTTTTGAATTATACTAAGAAATTAAAATCTCAGAACCAAAATGTCAGACTGATAACACGTTACTCGGGTCAACAGAGGCAGGTTCGTCACATCATTCAAAAGAATTGGTACCGTTTGGTGGCTGATGATGTGGTCTCCAAATTTGGTAGTCCACACCCGCAGATCACTTATAGGTAAACCCAATCCCTTAAAGACCAGTTAGTCCACAGTCATTTGTTTGTCAAACATAAATCCAAGGTCTACAAGACTACGGGCATAGCACCCTGCAATAAATAATGTTTTTTCAGAGAGTCAGACCCCGTTCACACAGGGGCGACTCGTCAGGCGTCTCAGCCGCCTGACAAGTCGCGTCCCATTCTGTACAATGGAACCGTTCTAATCGGAACGACTGAAGTCGCTCTGACTTAGAAAAAGGTTCCTGTACTACTTTAAGACGACTTCAGGGCGACTTCCATTGACTTCAATACAGAAGTCATTTTTGAAGTCACCTTTGAAGTCGTCTTCAAGACGCCCAGCACAGTCGCGGGACAAGTCGTGCCGCCCCTGTGTGAATGGGCTCTCAGGGACCATATGTCCCTGGTCTCTAAGAAAAAGCTAGAGACTCCCATCAGCCGGCATGTGGGCCTGTATCATGGGTTCCAACTATCCAAAATAAAAGCATGTACCAAACGTGAGAGAGGAGGAGATGTAGACATGCTGCTACTGCAGCACGAAACCAAGTGGATTCACACCTTGGCAGCTACAAAACACCCTGGGTTAAAATAATTCATCAGCTTTAAGCCCTTTTTATAAACTAGGTTTTGCTACGATAAAACATAACTGGGCGTTTTTTTTTTTTTTGGTGTTTGGGTTTTGGTTAATATTTTTGTTGTGCAATCAATCATACTATGCAACTATAAATTTTTTGGTGACTCAGTGATGCATACTATTATTTGAGGACCTTTTGGGAGCCCCAGATTTTCATACTTTTTCAATCAGAGTACCTGACTACCTGTTTACAGCCCCTTCAGAGTACCTGACTACCGGTCTCGAGCCCATGCCTCATAGAATATACATTGGGGCGCTTTCCAAAAGTGTGATAGGTTGTCAGGAATTTAGATATGTAATTTATGCTCCTAGAACACCTGACGGTGCTTCCTGCATATTGGGCCTCTCTATATGGCCAGGCTGTGTAAAAGTCTCACAAATGTGGTATCACCATACTCAGGACAAGTAGCAGAATGTATTTTGGGGGGGGTAATTTATGCTATGTACATGCTATGTGTTAAAAAATCTTATAAATTGACAAATTTGTGTAAAAAAAAAAAAAAAAAAAACAGGTCTCCTTTCTTTCCACATTTTCCAAAAACTTATGGAAAAAAAAGACATGTTGAAAGGACTCATTATACCTCATAGAATATATGTTGGGGAGTTTGATTTCCAAAATGGGGTAATTTTGTGGGCAATTCCACTGTCCTGGCACTCCAGGGCCTTCAAAAAATGTGATCGGTGGTCAGGAAATTGGATGTGTAATTTATGCTCCTAGAACGCCTGATGGTGCTCCTTGCATGTTGGGCCTCGCTATGTGGCTAGGCTGTGAAAAAGTCTAACACATGTGGTATCGCTATACTCAGGAGTAGCAGAATGTATTGTGGGGTGTAATTGCAAGTATGCATATGCTGTGTGTGAGAAATGACTTGTTGTTTTGACAATTTTGTGTAAAAAAAATAAATAAAAATCTTAGTTTTCCCCAAGAACTGTGGGGAAAAAATTACAACTTCAAAAAACTCACCATGCCTCTTTTGACTGTCTACTTTCCAAAAAGGGGTCATTTGTACTATCCTGACATTTCAGGGCCTCAAGAAATGAGATAGGCCGTCAGTACATCAGGTACATTTTTAGTAATTGCACCATAGCTTGTAGACTCTAACTTTCACACAGACTAAACAATATCCTCTAATTTGGGTTATTTTTTTTACCAAAGATACAGGGAGGGAAAAATGTTTTTGATCCCTTGCTGATTTTGTACATTTGCCCACTGACAAAGAAATGATCAGTCTAAAATCTTAGTGAGAGACAGAACAACAACAAATATATCCAGAAAAATAGGATTTTTGTACTCACCGTAAAATCAATTTCTCTGAGTTCATGGAGCATCTTGACATATGGGTATTATCCTCCTGTTAGGAGATTGACTAGGCAGAAAAACAGCATGTTAAGTGTTAAAACACATCACACGGTACATTCCCTCTCCCTGCATCTTGCAGCTCAGTTCGTAAAAAAGCAGTAAACATAAAAAAGGAGGGGCGGGTGCTGTGTCCGTCCATAAAATCAGAGAAATGGATTTTACGGTGAGTACAAAAATCCTATTTTCTCTTCCATTCATGGACAGACACAGCAGCATCTTGACATATGTGACGTCCCCAAGCAGAGTAAAAAAAACGAGGGGTGGGAAAACAGCATCAAACAAACTTCACCCCAAAGCAACCAGAGCTCCTCAACGGAGGAGTTGCAGCCTTAAACAGCCACCTGCAAAACCTTGCGGCCGAAGGAAGCATCCGAAGATGCACTCACATCAACCTTGTAAAATTTAGTGAAGGTGTGAACGGACGACCAGGTCGCCGCCTTACACACCTGGGAAACAGACGCTTGATGTCGGAAAGCCCAAGAGGCACCTATTGCCCAGGTCGAATGCACCGTAACCGTGAAGGGAGTCGCCCGCCCTTTTAGAACATAGGCCTGAATCACGATCTGTCTGATCCACCTAGAGATGGTGGCCGATGAGACCGACAGACCCTTCTCAGGACCAGCCACCGACACGAACAGTGAATCCGACCTCCGGTACGGAGCAGTCGCAGACAGGTACGCCTGCAGAGCTCGGACGACGTCCACGGAATGCAACGCAGCCTCTGTGGGATGCGCTGGCCGAGGACACAAAGACGGAAGAACAATGTCCTCATTAAGGTGAAAGGCCGAAACAACCTTAGGAAGGAATGACGGCTGCGGACGCAGCACCACCTCATCCTTGTGGAAGATCAAATAGGGAGCATTGCATGACAAGGCCGCCAATTCAGAAACCCGTCTGACTGATGCAATTGCCACCAAAAAAGCCACCTTCTGGGAGTGAGTCAATAAGGGAATCTCTCTAATGTTCTCAAACTGTGGTTTCTGAAGTACCGAGAGGACCAGATTCAAGTCCCACAGAGGTAGTGGAGGATGTACCGGAGGGGCCACATGTCGAACCCCCTGCACAAATGTACGCACTAGAGAGTGCGCCGCCAAGGGTCGCTGAAAGAAGACAGCCAAGGCCGAAATCTGCCCCTTAATTGTACTTAAGGCAAGTTTCTGGTCCACTCCACACTGTAAAAACAGCAGGATCCTGGAAACCAAATATGCACGCGGATGCCACCTCATCTCCTCACACATAGAGATGTAAGCTTTCCACGGTGGTAAATCTTCCGGGAGGTTGACTTCCATGCAGCATGGTAGAGATCACCAAATCCGACAGACCTCTGTCCCTTAGCACCTGGCTTTCAATAGCCATGCCGTTAAAGCCAACGACTGTAAAGCAGGATGAAATATGGGACCTTGCGACAGAAGGTCCTCTCGCAGTGGCAGGCTCCAAGGAACATCTGCTACCAGACGCACTAGGTCGGCATACCAGGGGCGCCGAGGCCAATCTGGAGCAATTAGGATCGTTGGAGTCCCTTCGGCCTCCACTCTGCGAAGCAGATGTGGAAGAAGCTTTAGAGGAGGGAAGGCGTAAAGTAGCTGATACTGACCCCACGGTGCCAACGCGTCCGCCCATGGGTCTTTGGACCTGGCCATGAACCTCATTACTTTCCAATTGAGTCGCGATGCCAGGAGATCCACGTCTGGCGTGCCCCATTTCAGGCACAGAAGCTGAAACACCTCCGGGTGTAGCGACTATTCTCCTTGGTCCAGCCTCTGGCGACTTAGGTAGTCCGGTTGCCAGTTTTCCACGCCCGGAATGTACACGGCCGATAGAGCCGGCACGCTCCGTTCTGCCCACCTCAGGATGTGAGCGACCTCCGCTGCCGCAGCCGCGCTTCTTGTTCCTCCTTGATGGTTGACATACGCCACTGCCGTGGCGTTGTCCGACTGGATCCTGACCGGACGCCCTCGTAGCCTCCGAGACCACTCGGAGAGGCACAGCCCAATTGCCCGAAGTTCCAGGACATTGATCGGCAGGCAGGATTCTTCCTGGGTCCAGCGACCCTGGGCCGACTGAACCCCCCCAGACTCCCCCCCATCCGGTAAGGCTGGCGTCCGTCATGATCATCGTCCAGTGAAAGGGAAGGAACGACTTCCCAGACCGAAGGGTCGGGGGAAGTCAGCCACCACACGAGGGAGGTCCTGACCAGGTGGCTGAGCTGGATTTGACAATTCAGGGACGATGGGCATTAGTCCCAATGTGATAGAATTTCCCTCTACAACACTCGAGTGTGGAATTGAGAATATGGTACTGCCTCGAAGGAGGCTACCATGAAACCCAGGACTCGCATGCAAAAGCGGAGCGACGACCATTTTTGGGATGTCAACTGCTGCACCACAGCCCGCAGAGTCTGCCGCTTCTCCGCAGGGAGGAAGACTCTCGCCTCTGAGGAGTCCAGGACTAACCCCAGGTATTCTAGGCGCTGAGACGGCACCAACACCGACTTCTGAATGTTCAGCACCCAGCCAAATTCTCAGAGGGTCTGACAGGTTATAGACACATTCTCCTCTAATTCTGAGCTTGAAGAGGCTCTCAGAAGATCGTCCAGGTACCCCACAATAGCGATTCCACGCTGTCTCAGCCAAGCTCGGGGCGAGCACCTTGGTGAACACCCTCGGCGCAGATGCCAGACCAAAGGGGAGAGCCACAAATTGATAGTGGTCTTCCCCAACCGCAAAGCACAGAAATCTCTGATGCCTGGAGCATATGGGGACATGCAAGTATGCGTCCTTGATGTCCAAGGATGCCAGAAAATCCCCAAGATGGAGAGCAGCGACAACAGAGCGAACTGATTCCATCCTGAACCTTTGCACTTTCACAAGGCAATTGAGGGCCTTGAGATCCAGGATTGGACAGACCTCGTCGTTCTTTGGGACTACAGATTGGAGTAAAACCCCTGAAACCGTTCCTGCAATGGGACAGGTACGATCACCCCACACGCCAGCAGATCCTGAACTGCCCCAAACAGGGCCTCCCGACGACTCGGAGGAAGCTGGAGGTTGGAGGAAAAAAATCAGTTCGGTGGGCAAGAGAGAAACTCTATCTTGTACCCTGAGGAAACTACTTTGCAAACCCACCGGTCGGAGAGTAGAGACGTCCACCGAGCCGCAAATTCGCGAAGACGGCCCCTCACCCGAGCATCGTTGCGGAAGCAGATTTGTCCGCAGGTTTGTTGGGCTTGCAAAATCAGTGACACTTTTGTCCTTCGGTAGGCGCCTTAACGGCCTGGGAGTGTTTACCTGCAGCACCGGCGGATAAAAAAACCTACGGCGTGGCTCCTTACACTTACTGGATTGCGGGAGCAGAGTGCTTTTACCTCCCGTGGCATCTTCGATAATGTCATCCAGAGAGGCTCCGAAAAAGCCTTTCACCTTTAAAAGGTAAATCCACCAGGGCCTTCTTAGAAGATTAGTCCGCATACCAACACTGTAGCCAGACCAGGCGACGCAACACCACCGCATAGACCGAGGCTCTGGAGAGCAAGGGAATCATATTCAAGGCTGACTCGCAGACAAATTTAAGGCCCTGCACCAACTGGTCGCCCAGTTTCACACATTCTGGGGAAACGTGAAGTTTTCAACCCCTGGTGCAACAATTTTGCCCATTCAGTAAGCGTCTGAGACACTAGGGCCCCGGCCACGACAGCACGCACTGCTGACCCCACCACTGTGAACAGGGAGCGAGCTACGGCCTCAGCCTTCCTGTCCGCGGGGTCCTTGAAGGCAGGAGCCCCTTCCACCGGAATTGTGGTCACTTTGTTTAGTCTGGACACGGGGGGGGGGGGGGGTCCACTGTCGGGGGAGAAGTCCATTTCTTCAGGAAATTCTCCTCAAAGGGGTAACGGACCGCTAAACATTTTGGGGCTGAAAAGACCTTTTGCGGCCGATCCCATTCCTTGTAGTGCGGGTCGGCTTACGGAATCCAAAAGGGACCGACAATCTCTGTCGCCTCCGCTGTATCCTCCATTTTTAGAGTATCCCGCACCACGGTGATAGGTGCTCCCACAAGCTCCCTATCATGCGCTGACCCTGACCCAGAGTCATCCTCACAGTCCAAACGGTTGAGGTCCGCACCCTCAGACACATCAGAACCAGGGCCGGAAGCAGTAGCTGGGCCCGGTTCTGTGTCAGAGTTGTCCCCGGAAGATGGCGGGGGAGGGGGCGTTTTTCACCCCCCCTTTTTTCCACGTGCTGCTTCCACCCTGGCCACAGAAGCCTCCAGGACCGCCGACACAGCGTCCACAGATATAGCAGGTGCAGGGGCACCAGTTGCAAACTCGGGTATGTCTGGGGAAGAGGCGTCCGCTTCCGACGCCATGCTGACCCACTCGCCTGACACCCCTGGGGATGCAAGACAAAGTACACGGACCACCCTCCTAGCTGCCACAGAGAGAAAACGAGGGGCCCCCCAGAGGACTCACCACCCGGACCAGGTACCGCACAGCTGACGTCCGCGCTATCCCTCCTAAGGCGCTTTCCCTGTGTCACTGTCTGTGAGAAGTGTGCTGGAGCTGATCGCGCCGTTAGAATGACCACTAGAGGTAAAAAACCTTTTCCAAAATGGCCGACACGCCACCCTGTAAACAGAGCGCGCAGACTACAAGAAAATGGCCACCAAGCGCAGATATAAACAGCGAAGGACGCCGCCAAAATGGCGCCGCCGCATGTAGCGCACAAAACACATACACAGTAGGCAGCGAACACCCGGGGCCCCCTAAAGAAGCCCCCCCACACAAGTGAACAGCACCCCCAGGAAAGCGGACCCACTGTGCAGCCCCCAGCCATAGGATGGAGCAGCCCCCAGGTGGACCCCCGTTAAGCAGCCATCCTAGCTACCCAGAGCCTCGGGAGGAGGGGAGGAAGGGAGAGAGGAAAGGAAGGTTGGGACCCTCTCTCGACCTCCCCAGGAATGCCCAGCCGTACCACCCTGCCGAAGCAGGAGGACTGCTACTTACCCGTCCTGTAGCTGAAGGCATTCCTGACAGACCCAACGTCCACGCAGTTACGGCATGGCTGTCGGCCCGGCACACTGTGACACGGACATATAGCCCGGTCATATGTGTGCCCCGGAGCATATAGCTCACCAGCCACCCCTGAAGCAACGGGGAATGTCGTGGATGACCCAGCGCGTAGCTAAAGTCGGCACACGCTCAATGGCCGAAACTGGGGGGACTACAAGGATCTGGGATCCAGCCTGTCACCCAGTCGGCAGTTGATAGTAGATCTCAGGATCAAAATTTAGAAAAAGCAGAAAAAAATCCCCAGGACCCATGGGCCCACAGGGAGCCATATCCTTCTCCTATGCTAGGCAGAAAAAAACGGAGCTGCAAGATGCAGGGAGAGGGGATGTACCCAGCGGGACCGCCCCCTGGGCGGTACTGTACTGTGTGATGTGTTTTAACACTTAACATGCTGTTTTTCTGCCTAGTCAATCTCCTAACAGGAGGATAATACCCATATGTCAAGATGCTGCTGTGTCCGTCCATGAACGGAAGAGAAAACGCATTTCAAAAAAGTTATAAATTGATCTGCAATTTAATGAGTGAAGTAAGTATTTGATCGCCTATCAATCAGCAAGATTTCTGGCTCCCAGGTGTCTTCTATACAGGTAACAAGCTAATATTAGGTGCATTCTCTTGAAGGGAGTGCTCCTAATCTCAGCTTGTTACCTGTAAAAAAAAAAAAAAAAGACACCTGTCCACAGAAGCAATCGGATTCCAATCTCTCCACCATGGCCAAGACCAAAGAGCTGTCCAAGGATGTCAGGGACAAGATTGTAAATCTACACAAGGCTGGAATGGGCTACAAGACCATCGCGAAGCAGCTTGGTGAGAGGGTGACATCAGTTGGTGCGATTATTCGCAAATGGAAGAAACACAAAATAACTGTCAATCTCAATCAGTCTGGGACTCCATGCAAGATCTGACCTGGAGTTTCAATGATCATGAGAATGGTGGGGAATCAGCCCAGAACTACGGGAGAATCTTGTCAATGATCTCAAGGCAGCTGGGACCATAGTCACCAAGAAAACAAATTGTTAACACACTACGCCGTAAAGAACTGAAATCCTGCAGCGCTCGCAAGGTCCCCCTGCTCAAGAAAGCACATGTACAGGCCCGTCTAAAGTTTGCTAATGAACATCTGAATGATTCAGAGGAGAACTGTGTGAAAGTGCTGTGGTCAGATGAGACTTAAATTACCATATATACTCGAGTATAAGCCGAGTTTTTAAGCACAAAACTTGGCACACATGTAGCCCCACTCTTCTTCTATAAGTGTGCAAAGTTTCTTGTCCGGGGGACCTACGGCCGGGGAGCACCGATTTTTCAAAACCGGGCACCCCTTCCATAGACTCCCATGTTAAACGGTAATTTCTCTGGTGACCCGGTACCGGCCGGTCGTAGGTCCTCTGGACCCCAAACTTGGCACACATGCAGCCCCACTCTTCCTCTACAGGTTTGCAAAGTTTCTTGTCCGAGGGACCTACGGCCGTGGAGCAACGATTTTTCAAAGCCGGGCACCCCTTCCATAGACTCCCATGTTAAACGTCAGTCTAGTCATGG
Organism: Rana muscosa; assembly: GCA_029206835.1. Classification (NCBI taxonomy): domain Eukaryota; kingdom Metazoa; phylum Chordata; class Amphibia; order Anura; family Ranidae; genus Rana; species Rana muscosa. Next base: position 715,162,955 of record CM055116.1, on the reverse strand, counting down.
ACACAGTGAGGCATGGACACAGTGAGGCATGGACACAGTGAGGCAAAGTGAGGCACACCCTAGGCTTATACTCGACTCAATAAGTTTTCCCAGTTTTTGTGGTAAAATTAGGTGCCTCGGCTTATATTCGGGTTGGCTTATACTCGAGTATATACGGTAAGCTCTTTGGCATCAACTCAACATGTTTGGAGGAGGGAATTCTGCCTATGACCCCAAGGACACCATCCCCACCGTCAATCATGGAGGTGGAAACATTATGCTTCGGGGGTGTTTTTCTGCTAAGGGGACAGGACAACTTCAGCGCATCAAAAGGGACGATGGACGGAGCCATGTACTGTCAACTCTTGGGTGAGAACCTCCTTCCCTCAGCCAGGGCATTGAAAATGGGTCGTGGATGGGTCTTCCAACATGACAATGACCCAAAACACATGGCCAAGGCAATAAACACTGAAAGCCTTGCGAGCTACCATATAATATATAAATCTTGTGTAGAAAGCCGCTAGCACTGGTCACGTCCCATAAGACAGTGCTAGAAACATAACGATAAACCGAAAGTGCTGCGCTAACTCAATAAATGAATACCCTATATGTTTGTGTGGCTATGTACACATCTTTAGCAAACAATATCATTTAAAGTGCTCTAGTGGCACTGCTGATAAACATAAAGTGACTCTGTGCAACATTAATCATATATCTCCCTCTATCCTACATGTGTATGCACTCTGCAGTGTGTCCACAGTTTCACATGCATAGAATGCTGTTGTATACACACCTGCTGAGTACAACAAATACTTGTTGCATATACCGGTAGTACTCAGCAGGTGTGTATACAACAGCATTCTATGCATGTGAAACTGTGGACACACTGCAGAGTGCATACACATGTAGGATATAGGGAGATATATGATTAATGTTGTCACTTTATGTTTAATCAGCAGTGTCACTAGAGCACTTTAAAGGGTATGGTTTGCTAAAGATGTGTACATGGCCATAGAAACATACAGCGTATTATTAATGTATTGAGTTAGTGCAGCACATGGCTAATGCAACAAAGAAGTGGCTCAAGAAGAAGCAAATGAAGGTCCTGGAGTGGCCTAGCCAGTCTCCAGACCATAATCCCATAGAAAATATGTGGAGGGAGCTGAAGGTTGGAGTTACCAAATGTCAGCCTTGAAACCTTAATGACTTGGAGAGGATCTGCAAAGAAGAGTGGGGCAAAATACCTCCTGAGATGTGTGCAAACCTGGTGGCCAACTACAAGGTCTGACCTCTGATTGCAAACAAGGATTTTGCCACCAAAAATACTTATTTCATTCATTAAAATGCATACCAATTTATAACTTTTTTGAAATGTGTTTTTCTTGATATTTTTTGTTATTCTGTCTCTCACTGTTAAATAAAACCTATTTCTAAAATTATAGACTGATCATTTTTCTTTGTCAGTGGGCAAGTGTACAAAATCAGCAAGGGATCAAATACTTTTTTCCCTCACTGTATGTAGCAGTATACATTTTGGCCCAAATTTATGAACAAAAATTACTTAGTTGCTAAATTGTATAATAGAAACACATTTTTTTTTCCTTTTTTTCAAAATGTTCAAAAAATAATAATAATTAATACCACCAAAAGAAAGTTATTTTTTGTGAAAAAAATAAAACAACAAATTTTGTTTGGGTACAGTGTAGCATGACTGAGTAATTGTGATTCAAAGTGTGAGAGCACTGAAAGCTGAAAAGCTGGTCTGGGCAGGAGGGGGGTGAAAGTGCCCTGTATTGAAGTGGTTAAAGAGCCTATCGGGGGTCCACTACTGGATGTTTAAAGAACTGAAGTATAGGTAAATTTCATTAATCTGATTATGCTCCTTTGGCCTTATTTCATCTTGGTAGGTTAAAGCCATAGTTCCTGGATTGCAGGTACCATCACCAGTAAATCCAATTATTTATTGTTGATTCCCTTCCCAGACAGGCTAATCTTGGATCCTGTATTCTCCCCTGTGGTTCCACGGATATCTCCTTTGAACACCCTTCTGATATACGGTCCACTATATCGATTTCATCATATTCATTTTGGGGCATTATTCTGGTAAAGGGGTCTCCTTTGACGGTGTTCAATTTGTATGCATCATTGAGAAATGTAATGCTCCTATTGTTTATTGCTATGATTAATTTCATACATACATGTGCTGTTTTTCACTTTTGCTGAATGCCAGTCGCATATGCGACCAATGTTGTCTTTAACTTTTAGTGATTATGTATGCAGTACTTATAAAAGTCTTCTGAAGAAGCCATGGTCTGGCGAAACATGTAGAGCCAAAGTAACTGCAACTGGACTATAGTCGCATGGATAACATATGATGGTGTGTATATATATATATTATATATATATATATAGTATGAAATGTTAAAATAAAATTCTGTTATTTTTATAAAACTATTGGTCTGTGTGGCACCTTAAAAATCCCATTTCCTGTTCTCATCAATACTTTGAATATTCTTGATTCCTACTACCATTAGTTCAGTAAATACTGAGGACAGTGCACTGAAACAAATTTAATGCATAATGTCCTAAGCAAAGCTATTGGCTTTACCATTTTCTTTATCTGCAATCTGTTCAAGTACGTATGTCAGAAAAAAAAAAAATACTGTACTGGGAATTTATTCTGTTATAAAAAGAAACAAAAAACGATTTACTAGGGTAGGTAAGCTGTGGTGTTTTTAACGCTCATATATAGTAGTGGAAAGATAAAAGCAAAGAGAATAAATCAAAAATAAATGTTACGCTCTAAAGGACATAGGGCGATTTAATAGCATACACCCTTTGAGTGGAGTGTTAAGATGGGTGAGTGATACAGAGCATTGCTACACTGCTACCTCCAAATCACATATATGCAAGTAGGTGGCAACAATGGATTTTAACATAGGCAACATGCCATTTAAAGGGGTTGTAAACCTACATGTTTTTTCACCTTAATGTATCCTATGCATTAGGGTGAAAAAACACCTGGCAGTCACCGGCTGCCCAGCCCCCCCCCCCCCCCCCATTTCACTTACCTGAGCCCCTTCATCTCTTCGGTGGGGACGCGATGTCCCTTTCTCCACGGGGTCCCGGCTCTTGATTGGATAGACTGAGAGCAGCGCAGCCATTGGCTCCCGCTGTGGTCAATCAAATCCAATGATGCGGGCACCGGGGGGTGGGGCCGAGTCCGGCATTCCTGTCTGTGGAAGCAAATGCTGGACTCGGGAGCATGCTCGCAAGGTAACCCCCCTCGGGAGAGCGTGTCTCCTAGGGGGTTATCTGATGCAGGGAGGAGCCGCAAGAGCCGCCGGGGGACCCCAGAAGAGGATGTTCAGTGTCACTCTGTGCAACACGAGCTGCACAGTGGAGGCAAGTATGACATGTTTGTTATTTAAAAAAAAAGAAATCATCCTTTAGTATCACTTTAATCTTAAAAGCAGAGCGCCGAGCTCCATCCCCCCCACCCCCAGGAAAAAAATTAAAAGTCAACAGCTACACATACTGTGGTTGCTGACTTTTAATACTAGGACACTTACTTCCTGGAATCCCAGTGATGTCGGCACCCCAGCCGATGTTTCCATTGGCTCTCGGGTGCTGCCACCGCTTCACTGCCGGTTCCCTACTGCGCATGCGTGAAGCACTCTGTGCTTTCTGAATGACCCGGTGGTGGGGGAAGGGGATATCTCTCAGGAGTGGGGACAGGTACCTGTCAAAAACACCAAAATGGTGCCAAATGTGGCAACGGAAGGGGAGGAGGAGGCAGACAAGCAGAGCTTCCACTTTTGGGTGGAACTCTGCTTTAATCTGTGCATTACAAGGTGGCAGAACGCTTAAACTAACTGCATAGGCAACGAGATGCCATAAGCATTCTGAAAATTCTGACGACATTTGCTGAGGTTTGTTGCCAAAATGCAGTCTTCAGAAGTTTTATTTGGCAGTAACAGAGAACCACTGAGGGTAGTAAACTGAAATAAACAGGTGATGCATGGCAATCTTATACAAAAAAACAACATAAAACCATTTTTATTCTCCAATGGCATGCTTAATTCAAAGAATGGTTTTCCATACATATCCTAAACTGTACCTTTGGTTATGAGCTGCAAATAACTTAGACTACCGTCCCACTTAATTTGGCATCTGCATGCAATCAAATCACAGGGTTTTATATTTTTATTTTGGGATGGAAAAACAGATCAAATTTATCCAATAAACAATGGCAGTACAGTGAAAAGAACATGAAAGGGCAATGCAAGACAAAGGCACTGACCAGCATACCAATTAAAATACATGGCAAATTTTTCTTTATTACTGCAAATCAAGAGAATCAAAATAGCCGTTATTGTTTGCTCTACCTGCTCTCTAATATGCTGGAATGAAGACTGTAAATTCAGGATCTGATTGAAGAGAGGGCTTTGGAGGACAGATTTTAATAAACATAGCTTTTCTTCATTTGCTATATCCCCATGTTCCCGAACTTTTGTATGCAGACGTTCAACTGCTTGCAAGGCACGGTGGGTATCTGCATTAAAAATAAAAGTTCAACATTTTGAAGACAATAACCAATATCACAGCTATACATTTTTTAATGTTTATTACATTGATATGTTCTATTGTTCCCATCATAATTCATTATAGATGGTTTAGAACTAACATCTAACCCTTTCCAGTCAGCGTTTTTTAGTTTGTTCCTAGCATTTTGGCCTACGAAACAGCCAGAAAACATTTGTGTGCGGAATAGATTTTTTTTTGTAACTTACTTTATTTGTAAAGGTAAGTCACAGGTTACAAAAGGAAAAAAGTAGCAACAATCAGTTTACATACAGGAATGAAGCAATCTTCCAAGACTGCCAACCATACAGTGTTAAGAGATCAACATTTTAATGGCTTACCGGTAAGAAGACAAGTGATGGAAAGGGGAGTATCATATTTTGGGACTTCTGTAATGTAGGTATGGGTGAAATAACTATATCTATATAGATAGTTATCCTATTAAAATAGATTAACAAAAGTACATTAAAGTGGATGTAAACCCTTTCCTATACCCAGTGAAGTGAACAGCCTCAGATGATACACAGGAAAGAAACAAATCTCCCTCAATAAGTTTTACATGTATATCTGCTGTCTTCAGCTTTCTACATTCTTTAAAAAGTCACCATGTTAGAAATTTTTCTTCCCGTTTTAGCAGTGGGTGGGGAGTCTGGGCATATTTTCAGCTGCTTTCATCTCCTGTGTCGAAGAACTTGTCAGAAGTTATCATGCTGATAACAGAGGAATGGAGCAGCAGAAAGACACAGGACCTAGGGATTTGGAGAGAGATAAGTAAACACTACAGATATATGTGCCCAGGTCAGATTTCATGAATGGGGTTTAAATCCACTTTAGAAAGCCAATGCATTTAGAGGGTTCAAAGGGATTGCCCATTTCTCAGGTTTTTGATGGCACTAAATTCTGGACCAAAAAAGGAGATGCAGTCATGCTCAAATGTTTGCATACCCTGGCAGAAATTGTGAAATTTTGGTATTAATATTGAAAATATGTCTGATCATGCCAAAAAACTCTTGTATTTAAGGATAGTGATCACATGAAGCCATTTATTATCACATAGTTTTTTTGGATCCTTTTTAAATCATAACAGAAACCACCCAAATGGCCCTGATCAAAAGTTTACATACCCTGGAATGTTTGGCATTGGTACAGACACAGAAGGTTGTACACAGAGGTTAAAAGGGCAATTAAAGGTTCATTTCTCACATTTGTGGCTTTTTAAAATCACAATTAGTGTCCGTGTATAAATAGTCAATGAGTTTGTTAGCCCTAAGCAGGCTAGGCACTGAGCCATCAGGGAGGTAGAAAAGGACAGTCAAAAGACCTGTGTAACAAGGTAATTAAACTTTACAAAGATGGAAAAGGATATAAAAAGATACCCAAAGCCTTGAATATGCCAGTCGGTACTGTTCAATCATTTAATAAGAAGTGGAAAAAAAATTGGCCCCCTAAAAAAAATATTACATGGCAAATGTGGCATGTAAGGGGGCGAGGAGTGGTTTAAGCGGAAGTTCCACTTTTGGGTGGAACTCCGCTTTAAGAACTGGGGTATGTAAACTTTTGATCAGGGTCATTTGGGTAGATTCGGTTGTCATTATGATTTAAAAAGAGAAAACACAGTTGATTGATAAATGACTTTAGCCAAACACTAACCATGAATGAAAGAAAAGTTTGTGTTATCCTTCATATTCTCTATAAAATGGCCAAGAAATCATAAATTCTGCCAGGGTATGAAAACTTATGAGCACAACTGTATATACTGTATACAGAAATGTTTATGTTGCATTTCTATTTTAAACTGAATGAGTTGTTTTGCCAAGGTAAGGGTTCACACATACCGTATATACTCGAGTATAAGCCGAGGCCCTAATTTTACCACAAAAAACTAGGAAAACTTATTGACTCGAGTATAAGCCTAGGGTGAGAATGCAGCAGCTACTGTAAGCGGAAAAGAGGGTCAACAATGCCCATTTGCAGCCTCACTGTGCCCATTTGCAGCCTCACTGTGCCCATTTGCAGCCTCACTGTGCCCGAGTCAGTGTACCTGTATTCTTGACAGGCTGCGGGCATCCATTTGTCAAAAGTCGCGGCTTCCTCCTGGTCCCGTGATAGGCGTTTGAGACTGTGTTCCGCTACCGCCTATCACGGAGGTCCTCTCATCCTTGGACTCAGTTTCCCAGCAGACACTGTGTTCAGTGTTCCGCCAATCACAGACCTTCTTTCATCCTCGGACAAGAGGACGTACGTGATAGGCGGAACACTGAACACATTGTCTGCTGGGAAAGTCTGAGGATGAGAGTACCTCCTTGATAGGTGGTAGCGGAACAGTTTCAAACGCCTATCATGGAACGGGACCAGGAGGAAGGCGCGACTTTTCAAAAATGGACGCCCACAGTCCTTCAGGTACACTTGAGTATAAGCCGAGGGGATTATTTTCAGCCCTAAAAAAAGGGCTTAAAAACTCAGCTTATACTCGAGTATATACGGTACTTTAACTGCTAGAACTGAGAATTAATGTTTTTCAGATTTTCTACAGGTAATACAAACACTGAAAGTAAAAGGACTCTAATAATACTCACCAATAGTTTCCAGCATAGTTCTCATAAGTACGGTTACCTGCACAAAAAAAAAAAAAGACTCAGTATGAACAAAAAGTTTATCGTTTGACTTTGACTCGCCATCCCTTTGTCATATTTAAGCCTCTACTGCCAAAAAGGCATACAGTATTAACAGGTGGCAAAAAATAGGATTTTTGTACTCACCATAAAATCAGTTTCTCTGACGTCCATGGACTGACACAGCTGGATACTGTAAACATGTGGGTATATGTAGGAGAAGATCTAGGCAGAATGTTAGATGTTAGAAAGTAACATTCTAGAACAAACCAGAGTTGAACAGCCCCGCCCAGGGGGGCGGTCCCTCTGGACATTACCCTCCCACCTGCAGCCAGCAGCCTCAGTTCGTAACAAAGCAGTACAAACCTTAAAAGGAAGGGTGGGTGCTGTGTCAGTCCATGGACGTCAGAGAAACGGATTTTACGGTGAGTACAAAAATCCTATTTTCTCTTATCGTCCATGAACTGACACAGCTGGATACTGTAAACGTGTGGGACGTCTCAAAGCAGTATCAGAAGGGTGGGAGCAGTAGTAAAGGAACAACCAAAACTTCACTCCAAACAAGCAGAGCTCCTCAACGGAGGAGTTGCAACATTAAACAGCGGCCTGCAATGCTTTGCGGCTGAAGGAAGCATCGGAAGATGCAGCCACATCAACCTTATAGAATTTTGAAAAGGTATGAACGGACGACCTGGTCGCCGCCTTGCACTCTTGTGCAACCGACGCTTGATGTCGGAAAGCCCAGGAAGCACCAATTGCCTTGGTGGAATGCGCCGCAACCGGAAAGAGAGGCGCCCGCCCCATAAGGGCATAGGCCTGTATGACGGTCTGCCTGATCCACCTAAAGACGGTGGCAGACGACAACTCTCGGCCCTGTTTTGGACCAGAGACAGACACAAACAGCGAGTCAGACTTCCGAATGGAAACAGTAGCAGACAGGTACACCCGTAAGGCTTGTACTCATCTTAATGTATGAAGCGCAAACTCTCAGGGATGCGATGGGTGAGGACACAAGGACGGAAGAACAATGTCCTCCTTAAGGTGAAAAGAAAAAGAAGGATGGTCGTGGGCGCAACACCGCCATATCCTTACGGAGGACCAAGTAAGGTGACTTGCAGAACAGGGCCGCCAACTCAGACACCCGTCTAACCGAAGTAATGGCCACTAAGAAGGCCACCTTCTGGGACAAGGTCAAGAGAGGAATCTCTCTGATATTCTCAAAGGAATGTTCTTGGAGAACCGAGATGCATCAAATTCAGATCCCAAGTAGGGAGAGGAGTCTTGACAGGGGGGATCGCATGGCGAACCCCCCTGCACAAAAAGTGCTAATCAAGGCATGGCCCGGTAGTGGTCGTTGAAAAAGACAGCCCGGGCCGAAATTCGACCCTCAATGGTATGCAAGGCCAGCTTTTGGGTCACACCATGCTGTAAGAACAGCAAAATCCTGGGAACGGAATACATCCGAGGACGCTAATCAAGTTCCTCGCACATAGCGATGTAAGCCTTCCAGGTACGGTGATATATCTTTCTGGAGGAAGATTCCCGTGCCAACAACATAGATGAGATGACCGAATCCGAGAGACCTCGGTCCTTCAGCACCTGGCTTTAAACAGCCATGCCATTAAAGCCAAGGACTGTAAAACAGGATGAAGTATGGGATCATGAGACAGAAGGTCCACCCCAATAGGCAGTCGCCAAGGAACGTCTGCGACTAGCCAAAGTAGATCGGCGTACCAATGTCGCTGTTCCGGAGCAATGAGGATCACCAGAATGGCCTAAAACCCATACTCTGCGAAGCAGGTGAGGCAACAACAGTAGCGGGGGGTAAGCATATATCAAGCGATACTGCCCCCACGGGCTACCAACGCGTCTGACGCGTCTGCCCAGGGGTCCCTGGACCTGGCCACGATCTTGACACCTTGCGAGTGAGTCGAGAGGCCATAAGGTCCACATCCGGTGCCCCACCTCCGGATGCAAGGACCCTTCCCCTGCAATGCACACGGCCGACAGGACCGTCCTGCAGCGAGATGTATGAAAATCCCAAAGAGACTCCGCAATGTATCGGAGAAGAGAGGCCCCGGTGTACAGGGTGCCTCAACTGTTGGCCAATAAGGGCAACTTGACAGAGCTTCCCTAGAAACTCGGTCAGAGGACCAGTACCTCAGCCTCCACAGGTGGCGCAAACCCACCCCGGACACAGAGACCCTAAAGGCTAAAGCAGTTGCAGTGCACCTGCTAGTCGTCTGATAGATGAAGCAGAGGCTTTTGCCCACTCATTGAGCTACAGAAACGCCAGAGAAGCAGCCACTAACGGGTGTAACGCTAACCTCAGCCTGGCGAACACAGTCCAAGCCAGCGCTTCTGATCACCACTGAAAGCAGGTGGAAAGTGGTACCCCTGATACCAGGGATCCTTATGACAATGCTCCATCCAGCAGCTACCCATGGATAAGTGCTGATTGTACAAACACATAGTTTATACTGTGTATTGCGGCAAACGCGCAAATAGAGTGTGGGAGGAAACCCACCCAGCCACAAAGAGCATAATACAACCACATACGGCGTATGCAGTTTATTATGTGTGGATAAACCTATTAAAACACGTTTATACTGTGCCAGCGACGAAGGCGCACACATCATCGGGGCTTGGACGTAAACCAGCCACGCAGATTGCGTACACAACCGGGTAGGTATGTTAGCCTGCGAATAAACAAATTGCACATGTTTATACTGTGCATAGCACTGAAAATGCGCACACCATTGGAGCGCGGGGGAGAAACCGGAGCACCCGGATGAAACCCACGCAGACTGCATACCGTGTAGGTACTATAGTATGTGTGATAAACATTTTGCACAAGCCTATGTGTGCATAGCACAGAAGGCCGCGCACACCATTGGCGCGTGGGAGGAACCAAAGTACCCCACGCATACCCAGAGAATGCAATACCTACAACTACTGTGAATGTATTTAGTGTTGTGTATAAACATAATGTGTATGTTTACACCGAGTATTGCACCAAAGGCACGCATGTCATGTAGCGTGGGCAGAAACCCAGAGGAAACCCACGCAGATTGCAGAGACATACCGGGTAGGTATGTTAGTATGTGGATATCAAATCGCACAAATTTAGGCTGTGCATAGCGCCGAAGCGCCCATACCAATGGAGTGTGAGAGGGAACCGGAGTACCCGGAGGAAACCCACACAGACTGCATACACATACCGTGTAGATATTATAGCATGCGTGATAAACATTGAACATGTTTAACTGTGCAGAGGGCCAAAGGCGCACATACCGTCAGCGTGTGGAAGGAAACCGGAACATCCGGAAGAAACCCAGGCAGACAGCACACAGATACCGTGTAGGAATGATAGCATGTGAATAAACATATTGCACATGTTTATGCTGTGCATTTCCATTGGAGCGTGGGGGGAAACCGGAGTACCCGGAGGAACCCCACGCAAACAGTATACCCATACTGTAAACATGTATAGTATGTGCAATAAACATATTGAACATGTCTATACTGTGCAGAGAGCCGAAGCGCACATACCATGAGAGCGTGGGAGGACACCGGAGCCCCCGGCGGTACCCGCACCGACACAGAGACTATAATAAATACATATACTGTGAATGTATCTAGAGTCGTGCATAAACATATTGTGTACGTTTATATCATGTATGGCACTGAAACACAGCATTGGAACGTGGGGGGACACCCACGCAGACACAGAGACCAATAACACATACATACACCGTGAATGTATGCAGTGTAGAGGTATAGGATGAGTTTAAATTATGGCGCAGAGGCGCATAATCTTCTCTGTATCATTCCAACCTGCTTAACTGTGCTGCCGAAGCAGCATGCAGGTAATAGTTAACCTCTGATCCTCAGACCATGTGTGTGTCAGAGCTCAGAGCGTTCCCCAGGAAATGGGGGGAAACCACAGGTGCAGAGACCCTGTCGTTGCCTCAGGACATCACACAGAAGGCTCACAGGGACTAGAGACATAAATGAATAAAGTCGTCGTCGTCCCCCCCCCCACCATGCTGCACCGACCAGGGGGAGGGAAACACTGTGTACCGCTGTATCATCCATGCTGCTCTCGACGCAGCGTGTGAGGAAAACAGTGAGGAAGCTGTGTAAGATAAAGGCTTGAGGGAACCAAGGGAAACAGCGTCCACCCGAGGTACCACAGCCACAGCAATTCCAGCTTGAGAGTGTTCCTCACATCATCAATGAGTTCACTTACAAGCGCCCTGTCAATCACTGACACAGAACTGGAGTCTTCCTCACAAGGGAATGTCCTGTTCATAAACATTAAAATATTCAGAGCTAGGGTCCTGAGCACAGTAGCTAGGCCCATATCTGAATCAGAGCACTCCTTCACTAAAGATTTTTGTGGGGAGAGGGGGCTTATAGCTCCCTTCGCTCGCACACCGCTTCCATTCTGACAAGGAATGATTCCAGGACTGCCGACAACTGGTCCATAAGGACCGCAGGTGCAGGAGCACTGCCAGTTGCCTCAGGCAAGTGTGGAGAAGGTGTATCAGACTCCATATCGCCACCCTCTGAGACCTTATACACTACTACAGTGAATATACAGTCCACCCACTGGCTACGCCGAGGCTGAGGAGGGGATACCCAGAGGACTCACAACCCTTAAGGACCGCTCAGTTCTGCTGAAAAAAACGCGCTGTGAGCCTGAGGAGAGTGAAGAATCTGTGAGGAGATTCGCGCCGCAGCGCAGCCGCTAGAGACCGAAAGTAAATGCGCGGCGGCTACTCATAATGGCCGCCGGCCGCAGCTATAACTGCACCATTGAACCACGGCAAGATGGCCGCCGAGCGCGAAATTCAACAGCGCTAATGCGCGTGCTAATAGCGCACGTAGTAACCACCTCACACACCAGGAAAGCTGCCCCTCACCCCAGAGCCCACTACAGACATGAGCGCCCAGCCAGGCCAGAGTGACCCCCAAGCACCCCCACTAGTACAGGGTGCAGAGAGCAGCATAACAGGGGGGGAGACAGGGAGAAACCCCCACACACAGAAACACAGCCAGCATGTACTCACCTGCAGTAGGAGAGACTACTTACCCGTCCCTTTCAGGGACCCACTGGCTTGTTTCAGACAGACCTATCACAGAGCAGTACTGCGTAGCTGTCGGCCCGGTCCACAGCAAGAGATACAGTCAGTCAGGTACTGTTCAATCTTGAGAGGACCGTGGGAGCTAAAAGCAACCTGGCCACCCCTGGAGTCATGGGGCATGTCGTGAACAGAGTCTCACGCACACAAGGCGAGGATCAGCACGCTCGATGGTCGGACAGGGAAGACTACGAGGATACCAGTGTACCCAACCTGTTGCCCAGCCGACAGTTGATTGAAGGTCTCAAAAATGAAATAATAAAATTCCCAAAGGAATAAAATGTAAAAGTAAAATCTTCCAGGAGACTGGCTCCTGAGAGAGCCACGTCTTCTCCTTCTGCTAGGCAGAAAAAAACTGAGGCTGCTGGCTGCAGGTGGGAGGGTAATGTCCGGAGGGACGGCCCCCCTGGGCGGGGCTGTTCAACTCTGGTTTGTTCTAGAATGTATGTTTCTAACATCTAACATTCTGCCTAGATCTTCTCCTGCGAGCAGGGACATATACCCACACGTAAACAGTATCCAGCTGTGTCAGTCCATGGACGATAAGAGAAACATGGTTTGTACCCTATTTCATCTGCAACCTGTAAATGAACAGTCCTTGGCATGATTAATTGTGCTGAGGATACATTAACTTAGCTAGGAGCCTACAGCGCTGTGATTTTCTAGCTGCAAGACCGTGCTGCCACTGACAGTTCTGGGCTCTACTAATGATTGGGAAACAAACATGTGGTTTTGATCATAAGATCAGCTGTGACATTGTGATCACAAGGCTTTGTTTGTAAACAGCTGTCACTGGCAATATACCCAGTGCTGCGCACAGAGAAAATACTATCTAAGATACATTTTTATCTAAAAAAAAAAAAAAAAAAACATTTTTTATTTCTTGTCCATTTGTCAGTCTATAATAAGAAACCTAAACAATACATTTATGGATACACTGTACAAAAAATAAAAAATATTGTATGTCCTTGTAAAAATCTAACAATGTAAAAATTATTTAGGTGGGCAAACTAGTCAGAGTGTTAAGCCTCACACACACGGTCAGATTTTCTGCAGACAAAGCGTAGGACTTTTGTCCGAAGGGCGTTGGCCGGGAATTTGTATTGCATAAAAACGGCAAAGAATTGTCGGCCAACAAACACGAAACTACGTGGTTTTTCAGCTCTTTAGCGCCACCCTTTGGGCAACGTCTGCTAATGTCGTGTTATAGTTAGCATTGCTTCTGAGCATGCGTGTTTGTACTTTGGAGTTTTGTCCGAAGGACTTGTGTACACAATCGGATAATCCGACATCACACATTTGTTGGCGGACAATTTTAAAGCATGCTATCCCACATTTGTTGGCGGAAAATTCGACAACGATTGTCCGATGGAGCGCACAAATGGTCGGATTTTCCGACAACAGCCGGTCATTACACTATTCCCGTCGGATAATCCGATCGTGTGTATGAGGCTTACGTATCAAGCCTACAAATGCATACGGACGCTGCTAAATTTTGGTCTTGGTATCAATGGTCACATAATGTTTGTTTGTTTTTTTGCTTTTTAGGATGGGATAGAGTTAGGATGGGATAGACCTTCTGTCAAATTTTTACTGCTGTGTTCATATTGGGAAGAGTCATCCTGTTTTTACAGAAAGAAAGAAAATATGACGGGAAATCCCAGAACAAAAATGTAAGAGGAAATCCGATGGGGACACGCGTTCCAGGGACAGGAGATATGTTTGAGATTTCCCCCATCTTCCTTTTGTGTCTCTGGGATAGGAAGTGAATGGAAAGTTCCCCAAATCATATAAAAAAAATAAAAAAAAACTACTCAATCCAAAATGTTAAAAAAATAAAAATAAAACACACAGGTCAGAACATCCTAAATAGTAGCGAATAATAGAAGCTGACTCCTAAGAGCCGGATCACACTGGGGCAGCACGACTTTGGGGGCGACTCAGCAAGGTGATCACAAGACGACTTGAGAGGCGACTTGCAAAATGACTTCTGTATTGAAGTCAATGCAAGTCGCCCCCAAAGTCGTACAAGAACCTTTTTCTAAGTCGGAGCGACTTGAGTCGCTCCTATTAGAACGGTTCCATTGAATAGAGCAGAGCGCAACTTGTCAGGCGGCTGAGACGCCTGACGAGTCGCCCCAATGTGAACCGGCTCTTAGATAGTTTGTCCACGTGATTAGAATCCCAAGCATTCTCAGGAAAGTCCAGGAGGCAGAAGGAAGGAAGACTAACAAAAAAAGTACATCAGTCAGAAGATGGAAAGGGAAATAAATGCATATAGTGGGGTGGGGGGGGGGGCTCTCGCCTTACACATTACAAAAATGACAACTCAACTTTAGATTTACCAAAGCTATGTAATATGAGGACCTACCTAAACTATCCAATCAATTTGTATCAGATCAGATAGACCCTTTTACTAAATACTTGTTGGTAGAGCTAAAGGAATTGTTCAATCGAATTGTAACATGTGGTGAGCCATGAAGAGACCAATCTGCCAGATATACCTGCCTAACAGGCCATTATATGAAATACTGCAGTGTAAGGTTTTATTCACTCAGATTCAATCAATTTTATATCATACTAATCTAACAATTATCTGGTAAGGGTCAGCATCACATCTCCAGTAGAAACAGCATAATTTCAAATAAATATGGTCACAATTTTTAACACAAAAGCAAACACAACATAAGTGAAACAAGTCAACACTAAGACCCCATTCACACAGGGGCGACTCGTCAGGCGACTCAGCCGCCTGACAAGTCGTGTCCCATTCTGTACAATGGAACCGTTCTAAGCGGAGCAACTGAAGTCGCTCCGACTTAGAAAAAGGTTCCTGTACTACTTCAAGACGACTTCAAGGCGACTTCCATTGACTTCTATACAGAAGTAATTTTGGAAGTCTGCTTTGAAGTCGTCTTGAGATCGCCCAGCACAGTCGCGGCACAAGTCGTGCCGCCCCTGTGTGAATGGGCTCTTAAGCAACGCATTCATTTACTGTGAGGGCCAATTCACACCATTAAAAAAAAAAATGCAGTCAGGATGCGTTCCAGATGCTTTTCTGCATGCGCATTTTTGATACACTCCAGTGCATTTTTGATGTGTTTTTGATGCGTTTTGATGCAGTCCAGTGCATTTTTTCCCCTCTTTTTTCTTAACCACTTGCCAACCATGCCAATTCTGACATTTCTCTCCTACATGTAAAAATCATATTTTTTTTGCTAGAAAATTACATAGAACCCGCAAGCATTATATATGTTTTTTTAGCAGAGACCCTAGAAAATACAATGGCGGTCATTGCAACTTTTATGTTGCGCGGTATTTGCGCAGCAATTTTCCAACCCCCCCTTTTTTTTTTTTAAATAAACAGTTTCATGCTTCAAAAAAAACAGTAAAGTTAGCCCAATTTTTTTGCATAAATGTGAAAGATGAAGTTACGCCGAGTAAATAGATACCCAACATGTCACATTTAAAAATTGCACACGCTCGTGGAATGGCGCCAAACTTCGGTACTTAAAAATCCCCATAGGCGGCGCTTTCAATTTTTTTTACTGGTTACATGTTACAGAGGAGGCCTAGGGCTAGAATTATTGCTCTCACTCCAACGTTCACAGCGATACCTCACATGTGGGGTTTGAACACCGTTTTCATATGTGGGCGGGACTTACGTATGTGTTCGCTTCTGCGTGTGAGCACATGGGGACAGGGGGACTTTAGAAAAAAATATTTTGACAATTTAAAAAAAAAATAATATATATTTTTGGATCACTTTTATTCCCATTACAAGGAATGTAAACATCCCTTGTAATAGGAATATGGCATGACAGGTCCTCTTTACAGTGAGATATGGGGTCAATAAGACCCCATATCTAACCTCTAGGCTGGGACGCCTGAAATAAAATAAAAAAAACGATCTCAGCTTCCCAGCCGAGGCGGCGCCGTTTTTTTGAATGCAGAGGCCGGGCGTGACGTCATAACATCGCGCCCGGCCTCTGACGATCATAGAGACTCCGGCGAGCATCTGGTTCGCCGGAAATCTATGGTGGATCCATTCTCCGACTCACCGATTGCAGAAGGGGAGTCGGTAGAAGCAGCGGAGGGCGGTGGGAGGGGACGTCCACTCTTGCCGCCCGTAAGAATGATCAAGCGGCTGACCAGCTGCTATGATCGTTCTTATGGTGTAGGAAATAGCTGGCTGAAAACGCCGATATCTGAATGATGCCTGTAGCTTCAGGCATCATTCAGATGTACCACCACAAAGCCGAGGACGTCATATGCTGGTCAGCCGTCGGAAAGTGGTTAAAGTGGTTGTAAAGGCAGAAGTTTTTTTTAGGTTATTGCATTCTATGCATTAAGATAAAAAGCCTTCTGTGTGCAGCAGCCCCTTCAGCCCCCCTAATACTTACCTGAGGTCCCTCTCTGTTCAGCGATGTCCACAAATGTCTCAGCTGTCCGAGATTCTCCCTCTTGATTGGCTGAGTCACAGCAGCGGCACCATTGGCTCCCGATGCTGTCAATCTAAGTCAGCTAGCCATTCAGGGGAGAGAGGGGGCCAGGTCGGGGCTCTGTGTCTGAATGGACACAGGGAGCTGCAGCTCGGCTCGGGTGCCCCCAAAGCAAGCTGCTTGCTGTGGGGTCACTCAACAGGAGGCAGGGGCCAGGATCACAGAAGAGCGACCCAAGATAAGGAGGATGCAGGCTGCTATGTGTAAAACCACTGCAACAGAGCAGGTAAGTATGTTTCTTATCTTTAGGCCTCATGCCCACGGGCGTTTTTTCAGCCGCGTTTTTTACAGCTTAAAAACGCCTGTCCATGTTAGTCTATAGCTTCATGCCCACCTAGGCGTTTTTGAGCTGTAAAGAGCATAGGCGTTTGTAAGCTGTAAAAAAAACCCAGGGCCAGTGCGTTCCTCAGCGTCAGAATTTGGCAGGAAAAAACGCGAGCGTCAAAAAACACGCACTAACGCGCAAAAAACGCGCACTAACGCGCGGTCGCGTTTTTAGCTCCGACGTTTTTTTTTTTTTTTTTTTTTTTTTTTTAAAAAAAAAATATTTACAATAACATGGACAGGCGTTTTTAAGCTGCAAAAAACGCAGCTGTAAAAACGCCAGTGGGCATGAGGCCTTACAGGAAAAAAAAAAAAAAACAAGTCTTTACAATCACTTTAACCTTAAATAAGGACATGTGCAATCCAGTGCATTTTTGATGCGTTTAACAGCGTTCCAGTACAGTCCAGTGCAGGAAAATGCAGCATGTTCTACTTTTTTTCTGGAACGCACTGGAACTTCAAGCACTGGCATGAACTATGTTATTGAAAACCATATAACCTACTTTCCATGCAGAATAAAAACACACTGGACTGCATGTGGTGTGAACTGGCCCTTAGATTGTTGATGCCAGTAGATTTAGAGGTTTTAGTATTCGGGGGAAACCTCTACTTTAACCACTTGACCACTGGGCACTTAAACCCCCTTAATAACCAGACCAATTTTTAGCTTTCGGTGCTCTCACAATTTGAATGACAATTACTCAGTCATACAACACTGTACCCATATGAATTTTTTGTCCTTTTTTTCCACACAAATAGAGCTTTCTTTTGGTGGTATTTAATCACTGTTGGGTTTTTTATTTTTTGAGCTATAAGAGAAAAAAGACTGAAAATTCAGTTAAAAAAAATATTTTTTTTCGTTTCTGTTATAAAATTTAGCAAATTAGTATTTTTTCTTCATAAATTTTGGCCAAAATTTATACTGCTACATATCTTTGGTAAAAATAAGTACAAATTGGTGTATATTATTTGGTCTTTGTGAAAGTTATAGAGTCTACAAGCTATGGTGCCAATATCTGAAAATTGATCACACCTGAAGTACTGACGGCCAATCTCATTTCTTGAGACCCTAACATACCAGAAAAGTACAATTACTCCCCAAATGACCCCTTTTTGGAAAGAAGACATTCCAAGGTATTTAGAAAGAGGCATTGTGAGTTTTTTGAAGTTGTCATTTTTTTCCACAATTCTTTGCAAAATCAAGATTTTTTTTTCTTTTTTTTCACAAAATTGTCATATTAGCAGTTTATTTCTCACACACAGCATATGCATACCACAAATTACACCCCAAAACACATTCTGCTATTACTCCCGAGTATGGCGATACCACATGTGTGAGACTTTTACACAGCGTGGCCACACACAGAGGCCCAACATGCAGGGAGCACCTTCAGGCGTTCTGGAGCACCCAGGCCAATTCTGACATTTCTCTCCTACATGTAAAAATCATCATTTGTTTGCTAGAAAATTACATAGAACCCCAAAACATTATATGTTTTTTTTTAGCAAAGACCTTAGAGAATATAATGGTGGTTGTTGCAACTTTTTATCTCGCACGGCATTTGCGCAGCAATTTTTTTAACGTGTTTTTTTTTACAGAAAATAAAAAGGTTTTGTGCTTAAAAAAAACAAAAAAAAAAACAGTAAAGTTAGCCCAATGTTTTTGCATAATGTGAAAGATGAAGTTACGCCAAGTAAATAGATACCTAACATGTCACCCTTAAAAATTGCACACGCTCGTGGAATGGCGCCAAACTTCGCTACTTAAAAATCCCTATAGGCGACGCTTTAAATATTTTTACTGGTTACATGTTTTGAGTTACAGAGGAGGGCCAAAATTATTGCTTTCGCTCTAACGTTCGCAGAGATACCTCACATGTGTGGTTTGAAAACTGTTTTCATATGTGGGCGGGACTTATGCATGCGTTCGCTTCTGTATGCAAGCTCACGGTGACAGGGGCGCTTTAAAAAAATATATATTTTTATATTGTTCATTTTACTTTATTAATTTTAGTTTGACATGTTTTTCCGCCCCAAACATTTTTTTGATCACTTTTATACCTATTACAAGGAACCTATTACAAGGAACCTATTACAAGGAACGTAAACATCCCTTGTAATAGGAATATGGCATGACAGGTCCTCTTTACAGTGAGATATGGGGTCAATAAGACCCCACATCTCACCTCTAGGCTGGGAAGCCTGAAAAAAAAAAAAAAACAATCCTGGCTTCGATCGTAGCGGTGAGTCGGTAGAAGCACCGAAGGGCGGCGGGGACATCCCCTCTCGCCTCCTGTAAGAATGATCAAGCGGCGGAACAGCCGCTATGATTGTTCTTATGGTGTAGGGAATCGCCGGATGAAAAAGTCAATATCTAAATGATGCCTGTAGCTGCAAGCATCATTCAGATATCCCCGCACACAGTCAAGGATGTCATATGACGGCCGGCAAGTGGTTATTGCAGAGTATTGCCGGGCATTGCGGAGTATGGCAGGGTATTGCGCAGGGGGTATTGCAGAGTATTGTGCAGAGTATTGCAGAGTATTGTGCAGAGTATTGTGCAGAGTATTGCGCAGGGTATCGCAGAGTATTGCGCAGGGTATCGCAGAGTATTGCGCAGGGTATTGCAGAGTATTGCGCAGGGATGGCTGAGCAGGGATGGATGGATGACTGGATCTGTGACTGCAATTGTCACAGATCCAGCCCACAGTGCTGCTGACATGATCCGATCCCTCCCCCTCTCCTCTCACACTGTAACGATCGGTACAGAGAGGGGAGAGAGGAACCGGCGTCATCACATGACGCCGGTCTGTTTACAAGTGATTGCTCCGTCATTTGACGGAGCGATCACGTGGTAAACGGCCGCTATCAGCGGCGATTTACCGTGATGCGCCGGGTCCTCTGGACCCGGCGGTCACGGAGATTCCCGTGTGCGCGCCCCAGGGGGCGCGCGGGAGCGCGATTCTGGGAGGACATTATATAACGTCCTCCCAGAGTTAAGCAACCACCCTGTCGCCGTTATTTGTCGGCAGGCGGTGGTTAAGCCTAGTACACACAAACAGAAAATTGGACGAAAA
This sequence comes from Rana muscosa, assembly GCA_029206835.1. Lineage (NCBI taxonomy): Eukaryota > Metazoa > Chordata > Amphibia > Anura > Ranidae > Rana > Rana muscosa. Next base: position 715,142,730 of record CM055116.1, on the reverse strand, counting down.
ATACCACTTTCAAAGCCGATCAAGACAGTTCATGCGAAATTATCCAAAGGGACTCAATACAAAAAATGTTCTCGTACGATACCAGAACAAGCGATTTTCATTTAATCAGTACAGTATTTGTCCAAAAAAAAAAAAAAAATAGAAGACCAAGACCACCCATGCTCTGATACAAAAGAATACATTACAATACAACACACTACATCACTTCTAAAGTTGTAAACTTTATGTAGCGGCCTCACCCCTCTCCCTTGCTTTATCGGTTATATGGCTGTTGTCTAGGGGTACCTGGGAGAGAGATATGAGACACACCACGGCCCATGTCCTCCCGTAGCCAAGAGGTGAAGGCCAGAAGATTGGGCTTTTGTGTAGGTGTCCTAGAGTCAAGTCCAGTCCTTCGTCCCTGACTCCTTTGCTTTAGTAACCCAAGTTCCACACAGTGAATAGGTACAACTCAGTTTTATTCTTCTTGCCAAGCAATAAAACAATCTTTCTCCTTTGGAAAATGGGGGACAGATCGAGGCACAATCCTCTCCCTTCTTGCTGCTGCCCACTGTGCTGTCACCAGTGGTGGATAGTCACTGCCACTGACTAGATAATATAGAACGTGAATTACCTTCGCTCAATTTGCCCCTGTCAGAGGGAGAAATCCGTCCAAGGGAGAAGTGGAGGCCTCTCCGTCACCAGCAATGCTGCGCCGGACTCTTCAGAGAAGTTACTGCACACCAGTCCTCACAAACTCAGACACGGGCACCCAAGGCGTTAGGGCCCCCTCGGATTCCTCCACCCTCGCGGAACTCAGTCGAAGGTACTGAGCCCCAGGCATCCGCCATAGTACCTCACCCCAGGCTAAAGGTGCCCAAGATGGACTCCATCTCCGCTCTAGCTAGGCCAAGGGCGCCTAGGCCTGGAACACCGGAACGCCAGCACCCAAGCTGAAGGTGCCTGGGCGCGGCCACGTCCTCTGACTCTCTCCCCAAAATCAGGGCCCTGCCCCTTTTATGACCTCTCCCTTTGCATCACAGCGGGTTCCCCGCCCCGCTGTACCAGCTCCAGGGGAGGACAAAAAGGCAGTTTGCGGTGTGAGTTCAACTCCGGCCCAAGGCAACAGCGCCACCCAGGGGCCCCAAGGAACCTCACACCACCAGAGTCCTCACATAATTCAAATACCCGCTACATTTAGTAATCTCTTTATCTTCGATAGAAGACAAGCACGCAAAGAAAAAATAATGGACGCTCATTGGTCCGATATTCTCATCGTGTGTACAAGGCTTAAGTTTTTATCCTCCATTCTTTCTCCAGGTCAGCAACTCACTAGATGGAGAAGCCAGATTGACAGCCCTGGGGCTTGTAATATTGAAAGCGAGTCAGCAGTTGCAGCTCCCACATTTCCTCGAATGTTCACTTTAAAAGAAGAATGTTGCTTATCTAAGGAATGTAGGCAAGTACTGAGTAAGATACATATTACATCTGATGGGATCTCAGCAGAAAAGAGCAGGAATCCTCTTTAAGCAATGCTTATACCAAGATCCACTTTTTGTCATTTTCTTACACAATTCCAAGCAGTTAGTCACCTCCCAGTTTATTTAATAATGCAAAATGCAGTAACTCAATGCAACCAAATAGAGTGCAACAATTAATCCTCAGTGCGAGTCATTCCACCAACGGGCCTTCACCACCACTCAGGAGAACTCACCAGAAAACCATAACCCCCCCAATTAGAGAGTGGGTCAATATGCACCTTATCCCCTCAGTAGATGAATTATACAGGAACTGCAACAGCTTCTCCTTCGCAAGCTCTCCAATATTGTCATAAAGAGGCCAAGAGAGAACACCACCAATAATTGTATATTTTTAGTAATTAAAATCACTACACATAACCAACAGCAGCATATGCACTTACAGTATTACATACAGTGGATATTAAAAGTCTACACACCCTTGTTAAAATGTCAGGTACAAAAAAAAAAAAAAAAAGAGACAAAGTAAAATAAATAATTTCAGAACTTTTTTCACTTTTAATGTGACCTATAAACTGTACAACCCAATTGAACCACAAACTGGAATCTTTTAAAGGGGTTGTAAAGGTAAAAGTTTTTTCACCTTAATGCATTCTATGCATTAAGGTGAAAAAACATCTGTGGATTAGCGGCCCCCCTCCGTTTACTTACCTTTACATACCCCCACCCCCCCCCCCTAAAGGGTAAGTAAAAATAAAAAAATAAAATAATGTGGTTGCATAAGTGTGCACATCCTCTTATAACTGGGAATGTAGTTGTGTTCAGAATCAAAGCCAAGGTCCGTCTAATTTTTTATTTTATTTTTAAAGCCAGCAGCTACAAATACTGCAGCTGCTGACTTTTAAAATAAGGACACTTACCTGTCCATGGCGCCTGCGATTTCGGCACCCAAAGCCGATCTATCACTCGGCTCTCGGGTGCTGCCGCCGCCATCTTCGGTAAGGGAATCAGGAAGTGAAGCCTTGCGGCTTCACTTCCTGGTTCCCTACTGTGCATGCGCGACTCGCGCTGCGCTATCCCACTGGTCCCTGCTGTCTTCTGAGACCTGTGTGTCTCCCAGAAGACAGCGGGGGTGACGGGGATGGAGAAGGCACCAGAAGTGGCATAGATACCAGACAGGGATGGAGAAGGCACCAGAAGTGGCATAGATACCAGCAGGTGGCTCGGGTATCTATGCCCGGAAGTGGGAGAAAATACCTGTATTACACAGGTATCTGCTCCCTCCTCCCCCCTGAAAAGGTGCCAAATGTGACACCGGAGGATTCCAAAAAGCAGAAGTTCCATTTTTGGGTGGACCTCCGCTTTAAGCAATCACATTCAAACCCATGTTAAATAGGAGTCAGTACACACCTGCCATCATTTAAAGCAGGGCTTGACAAATTTGCTTAGAATCTAGGAGCCAACTGAAAAAGTTAGGAGACAGTTTTTTAAATCAGCTGCCCAGCGCCCAGAACTGCTCACGCCTGATCCTAAGCGAAAAAAGACAGAATATTTAAAAAGACAAAACTTGTTTTTGTTTTTTATAAGATTTTACAAAAAAGTTATTTTTCTCCTTCACTTATGTGCGCCGATAGGCTGTACTAATGGGCACTGACAGGCAGCGGTTGTGTTGGCACAGTGGCTGTGTTTGATGGGGCACAGTGGCTGTGTTTGATGGGGCACAGTGGCTGCGTTTGATGGGGCACAGTGGCTGCGTTTGATGGGGCACAGTGGCTGCGTTTGATGGGGCACAGTGAGGCTGCAATTGATGATTTATTTTTATTTTTTCGTTTGCGCAAATTTGAGCACCAGCCGCCAATGACTTGGGCAGTGGAGTTCTGCCACTGGTCAGCAAGCAGGCCTGTGCTATACATACACATAGGCTGACAGAGCATGCTGGGGCTTGTAGTGCACCATACCAGGGAAATCCCAGCAGGCTGCTGTGTTGGTAGGGGGCACTGGAGGTGACAACACTCTCTCTTCATGACTGACCCACCTGTGTGCTGCTTTCTTTTCAATCAGGAAGGAAGGTTGTCCTGGATAGCTGTGGATCCCCTGTGGAGGGTTGCAAACTTGCATCATCCATGGTACATACATGCTGATCTTTCATCCACTATCTAGCTGCAGGCTGCTGGACTTTCCCTTTGCAAGGCATGGAGCTGCCAGGGATTGGAATGTGGGCGGGGCTGCTGGTACACACAGGAGGAGAAGATCCTGCTCTCTCTATCTCTTTTCTCTCCTGTCTGAGTGTCCGTACGAGGAGGGGGTGGGGGGCGGGCTGTCAGTGCGGGGTCTGGGCAGTGTGACAGAGAGTAGACGCTCCCTGCTCATAAATGCAGCCAGCAACCCTGGAGTAATATCCCAGGCTTCTGGATGTCGGAGGTGGGCGGACAGTGAGAGCAAGCCACGCTCATCACAGCATCGTCCACCAGAGGGCGCTGGTTCGCAGAAAGCAAGTATTTTCTCTCCAGTAGGCCACAAAGCCGGGGCCTCAATTTTGGCCAGCCCAGGCGCCAGGACGCGATTTCCAGTCGCAATCTGGCGCCTGGGTTTTGTCGAGCCCTGATTTAAAGTGCCTCTGATTAACCCTAAATAAAGTTTGGCTGTTCTAGTAGGTCTTTCCTGACATTTTCTTAGTCACATCCTATAGCAAAAGCCATGGTCCTCAGAGAGCTTCCAAAGCATCAGAGGAATTCCCACTATTGTTATTCGTTTTTTGATTTCCATACGTTTTTTGGCTCTGCTTAACTTCTGCATACTTTCAGCTATTAAAACCATTCAACTTTTAAAATGTTCAGCTCTTTCAGCCAATGATGGGACTTCAACTTTTTTTCTACTATTTATACTTTTTAATCACTTAAGGCCCAGACCATTTTGGCTAGTTAATGACCAGGCCCCTTTTTGCGATTCGGCACTGACAATTGCGCGGGCGTGCGACGTGGCTCCCAAACAAAATTGACGTCCTTTTTTTCCCACAAATAGATCTTTCTTTTGGTGGTATTTTATTACCTCTGCGGTTTTTATTTTTGCGCTATAAACAAAAATAGAGCGACATTTTTGAAAAAAAATGCAATATTTTTTTACTTTTTGCTATAATAAATATCCCCCAAAAATAAATAATAAAAAAAAAAAAAAAAAAAAAAAAAACACTTTTTTTCCTCAGTTTAGGCCGATACGTATTCTTCTTCATATTTTTGGTAAAAAAAAAATTGCAGTCGGCGATTGCGTAAAAGTTATAGCGTTTACAAAACAGGGGATAGTTTTATGGCATTTTTAATAATTTTTTTTTTTTACTACTAATGGCGGCGATCAGTGATTTTTTTCGTGACTGCGACATTATGGCGGACACATCGGACACTTGACACATTTTTGGGACCATTTTTACAGCGTAATTTTTCACTGGTTACTGTAAAAATGACACTGGCAGTGAAGGGGTTAAACACTAGGGGCGCTGAAGGGGTTAAGTGTGCCTAAGGGAGTGATTACTACTGTTAGGAGGCGTGGCTACGAGTGACACGCCACTGATCTCCGCTCTCATTACTTAGAGCGGAAATCAGTGACAGTAGGCGAGCGGGGAGATGTTGTGTTTACACCAACATCTCCCTGCTCCATCCCTCCGTGAGACGATCGCGGGGATACCCGCGGCAATCGAGTCCGCGGGACCCCCGGTCCGACTCACGGGGAAGGTAGCGGGGTCGTGAGCGCGCCGCCGGCGGCGGCGCGTGGGGGCCCCCAAGTCGGGCAGTTAAAGGGGACGTACAGGTACGTTGATGTGCCTGTACGTGCCATTCTGCCGACGTATATCTACTGGAGGGGGTCCTTAAGTGGTTAAAATATTAAGCTTTTTAACACTTTTTTTTTTTTTTTAACATTGAAGTGAATGAGAGCATGCGTCAAATCCTTAAAATCTTCTTCCGCTCCCAAAAGTTTCAGCTCCTTCATACGTTCACCTACAGACGCCAAACAAACTTTAAAATGTTCACAAAATATTCAGCTATCCAGCTATATCAGTTTGATATTTTTTACAGTTTTTGTGAAAAAGCTGTTTAAGTTTAGTGATTATTTCAGGAAATTTTATCGATTAAACAGAGTGTGTATTGGGTTTATTCTTTGCAAACTCTTAAAGCCAACAATTCAGTTTAGTGTCAGCTTTTCAAAAAACCTTTAAATATTCCACATCTTTCATATATTAGTGGTGGTGTTAAACTTTAACCACTTCAATAAACAAGGACATTGGCTCAATCTAAATGTGATGACAGGAGATAAACCCTTTACCCGACCTGTTTCGTTACAATAGAACTTCTTCCGGGGCATAGGTGTCTCTTCCTGTCATCGCTATAAATACATCCGGTCACTGTCCAAGCCTCGCTCTCATTTCCTTTGCTATGTGGCTCTCTAATACAACCACACCTCGGTTGATCTCACGAAGACTCAGAGCGAGGTGTGGTTGTATTAGAGAGCCACATAGCAAAGGAAATGAGAGCGAGGCTTGGACAGTGACCGGATGTATTTATAGCGATGACAGGAAGACACCTATGCTTCAGAAGAAGTTCTATTATAACGAAACCGGTCAGGTAAAGGGTTTATCTCCTGTCATCGCATTTGGATTGAGCCAACGTCCTTGTTTTTGGACTGAGGAAGACTGTACCCATGTAATGGCATGCTATGTTTTACAGCATGGTGGTGGCAGCATCATACTTTGGGGCTGTTTTTCTTCAGCCGTAACAGGGGCCTTAGTCAAGGTAGAGGGAATTATGAACAGTTCCAAATACCAATCAATATTGGCACAAAACCTTCAGGCTTCTGCTAGAAAGCTGAACATTAGGAGGAACTTCATCTTTCAGCATGACAACGACCAGAAGCATACATCCAAATCAACATAGGAATGGCTTCACCAGAAGAAGATTAACGTTTTGGACTGGCCCATCCAGAGCTCAGACCTGAATCCCATTAGAAATCTGTGGGGTGATCTGAAGAGGGCTGTGCACAAGAGATGTCCTCACAATCGGACAGATTTTGAGTGTTTTTGCAAAGAAGAGTGGGAAAATATTGCCAAGTCAAGATGTGCAATGCTGATAGACTCATACCCAAAAGGGAATGAGTGCTGTAATAAAATCAAAAGGTGCTTCAAGAAAATATTAGTTTAAGGGTGTGCACACTTATGCAACCATATTATTTTATTTTTACTTCCCTCCACCTAAAAGATTTCAGTTTGTTGTTCAACTGAGTTGTTCAGTTTATAGGTCACATTAAGACCCCTTTCACACTGAGTCGCTTTGCAGGCGCTACAACGCCAATAGCGCCTGCAAAGCGACCTGAAACAGCCGCTGCTGTCTCTCCAGTGTGAAAGTCCCGAGGGCTTTCACACTGGAGCGGTGCGCTAGCAGGACGGTAAAAAAAAGTCCTGCTAGCAGCATCTTTGGAGCGGTGTGCATACCGCTCCCCCACCGCTCCTGCCCATTGAAATGAATGGAGCACCGTGGCTATACCGCCGGCAAAGCGCCTCTGCAGAGGCTCTTTGCGGTGGATTTTAACCCTTTCTCAGCCGCTAGCTGGGGGGGTAAATCCGCCCCGCTAGTGGCCAAAAAGCGCCGCAAAATTGATGGTAAAGCGGCGCTAAAAATAGCGGCGCTTTACCGCCAACACCGCCCCAGTGTGATAGGGGCCTAAAAGGTGGAAAAAGTTCTGAAATTATTAAATTTTTTCTCATTTTTTTTTTACATCACAGAAACGTGACATTTTAACAGGGATGTGTGGAGTTTTTATATCCACTGTATGTACTACATACATTACTTATGTAAGCTCATATGTTGTCGTCAGTGGCTCCTGCAGCTGTGTCTGAGCCAATGTGGAGGGGGAGAGTGGAGAGAGCCTCTGCTCTTATGTACATTGCTAGATTGAGATTGGGCTCAGGTAAGTATTAAGGGGGGACTGGGGGGAGCTGCTTGCAGATTTTTTTTTACCATAATGCATTAAGGTTAAAAACAAAAAACAAAAACCTTCTGCCTTTAGAAGCACATTAAAGCCCAACCAAGCCTTCTTTATCCCCTTGGCGCTTCCAAGCCTTTTAAGGGGTTTCAGATGCCAGGAGGTAGGGTTTATGAGCATGTGACCACCGTGATTAGCTGTCACAGCAGTCACATGATCAGAGAGCTTTCCGTTAGCCGCCAGTAATTATGCCGGGAGCGCGCAGGGTACGCTCTTTCGGCACAGCTGTTTCTGCAATATTGCACGCAAATATGAAGCCGCTCGTGTCAAGGCTCACCCACGAGAGGCCACATATTTGCATGCTTTCAGCACCAAGAGGTTACTCATTCAATAGAATAGTATGGAATTGGTGGTTAAGCCCTATGCCTTGCTGTACTTTGGTCCTCAAATCAAATACCAGCTAATATACAATCAACATGGCATTTGCATTTTCTCCCTTTGCTTGTGTGGGTTTCCTCTGGATACTTCGGTTTCCTCCCACACTACAAAGACATGCTGAATGGTTGAAGCGGAGTTCCTCCGAATTTTTTATTTTATTTTTTTTTAAAGTCAGCAGCTACAAATACTGCTGACTTTTAAAATATGGACACTTACCTGTCCAGGGCGCCCGCGATGTTGGCGCCCGAAGCCGATCTGTCCCTCGGCTCTCGGGTGCTGCCGTCGTCATCTTCGGTAAGGGAATCAGGAAGTGAAGCCTTGCGGCTTCACTTCCTGGTTCCCTACTGCACATGCACAAGTCGCGCTGCGCGATCTGAATGGTCCCTGCTGTCTTCTGGGACCTGTGTCTCCCAGAAGACAGCGGGGGGGGGGGGGGCGCCGGACGTGGCATAGATATCCGCGGAGCCTGCGGCTATCTATGCCTGGAAGTGGGAGCAAATTACCTGTATTAGACAAGTATCTGCTCGCCCCTGAAAGGTGCCAAATTTGACACCGGAGGGGGAGAGGATTCCGAAAAGCGGAAGTTCCATTTTTGGGTGGAACTCCGCTATAATTACCCACTGTCTTTTTGATTCCAGTGTGTGTATGTATGCATTGGGGCTAGGGACCTTAGATTGTGAGCTCTTTGAGGGCAGGGACTGATGTGAATGTACAATATGTAAAAGGACTTAAAAATAATTATTCAGAGCATTTGATCTTGCCTATAATTTTTCCCACATTCACAGTTCAAATTTAATTTGTTCGAGAAAATTTCTCCTTCCTGCTTATTCAAATTTTCTTGTCACTATGGTTATAAAGGATTGTCAGTTTAATACCACTAAGCATTAGACAATTAAACAAGCATTCTGGAAAACAGTCAGGTCCATAAATATTGGGACATTGACAATTCTAATCTTTTTGCTCTATACACCACCACAATGGATTTGAAATTAAACAAACAAGATCTGCTTTAACTGCAGACTTTCAGATTTAATTTGAGGGTATTTACATCCAAATCAGGTGAACGATGTAGGAATTACAATCGTTTGTATATGTGCCTCCCACTTTTTAAGGAACCAAAAGTAATGGGACAAATTAACAATCATCAATCAAACTTTCACTTTTTAATACTTGGTTGCAAATCATTTGCAGTCAATTACAGCCTGAAGTGTGGAACGCAATGACATCACCAGACGCTGGGTTTCATCCCTGGTAATGCTCTGCCAGGCCTCTATTGCAACTGTCTTCAGTTCCTGCTTGTTCTTGGGGCATTTTCCCTTCAGTTTTGTCTTCAGCAAGTGAAATGCATGCTCTATCGGATTCAGGTCAGGTGATTGACTTGGCCATTGCATAACATTCCACTTCTTTAGTATGCTTCGGGTCATTGTCCATCTGCACTGTGAAGCGCCGTCCAATGAGTTCTGAAGCATTTGGCTGAATATGAGCAGATAATATTGCCCGAAACACTTCAGAATTCATCCTGCTGCTTTTGTCAGCAGTCACATCATCAATAAATACAAGAGAACCATTTCCATTGGCAGCCATACATGCCCACTCCATGACACTACCACCACCATGCTTCACTGATGAGGTTATGCTTTGGTTAATGAGCAGTTAGTTCCTTTCCTTCTCCATACTCTTCTCTTCCCATCACTCTGGTACAAGTTGATCTTGGTCTCATCTGTCCACAGGATGTTGTTCCAGAACTGTGAAGGCTTTTTTAGATGTTGTTTGATAAACTCTAATCTGGCCTTCCTGTTTTTGAGGCTCACCAATGGTTTAATCTTGTGGTGAACCCTCTGTAATCACTCTGGTGAAGTCTTCTCTTGATTGTCGACTTTGACACACATACACCTACCTCCTGGAGAGTGTTCTTTATCTGGCCAACTGTTGTGAAGGGTGTTTTCTTCCCCAGGGAAAGAATCCTTCGGTCATCCACCACAGTTGTTTTCTGTGGTCTTCCGGGTCTTTTGGTGTTGCTGAGCTCACTGATGCGTTCTTTCTTTTTAAGGATGTTCCAAACAGTTGATTTGGCCACACCTAATGTTTTTGCTATCTCTCTGATGGGTTTGTTTTGTTTTTTCAGCCTAATGATGGCTTGCTTCACTGATAGTGACAGCTCTTTGGATCTCATATTGAGAGTTGACAGCAACAGATTCCAAATGCATATAGCACACTTGAAATGAACTCTGGACCTTTTATCTGCTCCTTGTAAATGGGATAATGAGGGAATAACACACACCTGGCCATGGAACAGCTGAGCAGCCAATTGTCCCATTACTTTTGGTCCCTTAAAAAGTGGGAGGTACATATACAAACTGTTGTAATTCCTACACCGTTCACCTGATTTGGATGCAAATACCCTCAAATTAAAGCACATCTTGTTCGTTTCAAATCCATTGTGGTGGTGTATAGAGCCAAAAAGATTAAAATTGTGTCGATGTCCCAATATTTATGGACCCGACTGTAGATTTTCGAACAAAATTCTACAGATGTATGGGCAGATTTACTTTTTGTTCTGGCTGTTAAAGGTGTTGTAAAGCTTTGCGTTTTTAACCTTAATGCATCCACCCCCCCAGCCCCCTGTTTACTTACCTGAGCCCTCGAAAGTCCAGCGTCATGAACGGATGATTGATAGCAGCGCAGCCATTGGCTCCCGCTGCTGTCAATCAAATCAATGATGCGGCGTGTCAGGGGGCGGGGCCGAGTGATATAGTCGGCAGCTATGGCCACCGACTATCACAGGAGCACGCCCGCAAGCTAACCCCCTTGGGAGAGCGCTTCCCAGAGGGGGGGTTAGCTCTTGCAGGGAGGAGCCGAGACAGCCGCCGAGAGACCTCAGAAGATGAGGATCGGGGCCACTCTGTGCAAAGCGAGCTGCACAGTGGAGGCAAGTATGATTTTTTTTTTTTTTAAATAACAAACAAGGAACCTTTACAACCCCTTTAAGCAAACTCTAGCAGCTCTTACAGCTGTGGCTTAGGAAGAAGCTGCAGAAGAGCCTGCAGACCTCTGCGTGAGACATTGGGGGTTGATTTACTAAAGCGAAATCCACTCTGCACTACAAGTGCACTTGTAAGTGCAGTCGCTGTAGATCGCTGAAGATCTGAGGGGAAGCTCTGCTGATTTTATCATCCAATCATGTGCAAGCTAAAATTCCTATTTTTTTTTTTCCTTGCATGTCCCCCTCAGATCTACAGCGACTGCACTCTCAGTGCACTTTCAAGTGCAAAGTGGATTTGCCTTTCGTAAATAACCCTCATTGTTCTCTTGCCAGCAATCTGACTTGCATCCCTCTGCCTCACAGCTAAAGCTAGGCAATCAGAAAAGCCTAGTTTCAGCTGTGAGGCTGAGGGGGGCAGATTCCCTAGCATTAGCTGTAAGGTCTGATTGGCACCTATGCAGGTTGCAGTCTGCATATTCCAGGTGCACTTTGCGTTTTTCAATACACATTTTTGATCCTTTGAAGTCTATGGAGCCAAAAAAACGAAAAAAGTCCCTGGCCCTTTCCATAAAATGCACAGATGTGAACTACATCCATAGGAAACCATGGTAAATGAACTATAGGCTGTTTCTGCAAAACAAAAAATGCACAAAAAAATGCATAGGTGTGAGCCAGGCCTTAGTAGAGATGAGTTCAGGCGTGTATGGATTCTATTCACAGCTGTCACTGTACTAGACCAACCATAAGCATCCCTGGCATGTGCCACTGATGTTTGGCCCAATACAGATGACAGCTTCCTGGTGGGCTCCCTCAGGTGGGTTCAGGAATGCGATCTGAACATGCCGGAGCTGAAAGCTAGCTGAGAGTCAGAGATAAGTACCTCACAGTCACCTCCTGGGAAAGATGGGCACACTAAATTCTGCAGGACTGCGCTCCAGCCTATTACAGGAGTGCAATTTATGTGGGCTTTTGAGTGCTCAGCTTTCCCAGGAATTTTTTTCTTCTTCTATTAACTACTTGCCGCCCGCCTTATAGCAAAATGACGGCGGCAAAGTGGTTTCAATATCCTGACCGGACGTCATATGACGTCAACAGGATAACAAGCCGCTGCGCGCCCCCGGGGGCGCGCCTCGCGGCGATCGTTGTTGCGGGATGTCAGTCTGACACCCCGCAACACCGATCTAGGTAAAGAGTCTCTGACGGAGACTCTTTACCACGTGATCAGCCGTGTCCAATCACGGCTGATCACGATGTAAAGAAGAGCCGGTGATCGGCTTTTCCTCACTCGCGTCTGTCAGATGCGAGTAGAGGAGAGCCGATCGGCTGCTCCTCTGACAGGGGGGGGTTTGTGCTGATCAATTATCAGCACAGCCCCCCCCAAGGATGCCCACACTGGACCACCAGGGATGCCACCCTAGACCACCAGGGATGCCAATCAGTGCCCACAATGGATGCCAATCAGTGCCCACAATGGATGCCAATCAGTGCCCACAATGGATGCCAATCAGTGCCCACAATGGGCATCACTGATTGGCATCCATCATTAAAATAGATTACAGTACATCAGTGCCACCTATCAGTGCCCATCCGTGCCCCCTATCAGTGCCCATCCATGCCGTCTATCAGTGCCCATCCATGCCGCCTATCAGTGCCGCCTATCCGTGCCCATCCATGCCACCTATCCATGCCGCCTATCCGTGCCACCTATCAGTGCCACCTCATTGGTGCCTGTATGTGCAGCCCCATCAGTGAATGAGAAAACTTACTTATTTACAACGTTTTGGGTACAGTGTAGCATGACCGCGCAATTGTCATTCAAAGTGCAACAGCGCTGAAAGCTGAAAATTGGTCTGGGCAGGAAGGTGTATAAGTGCCCTGTATGGAAGTGGTTAAGGATTTATTTTTATGTTATTTTTTTTAAAATAGATCTGTTTAGGGAGTGGAGGACAGATAGCAAAGCAAACCTTCAATTTTTTAGGAATGGTGCGCTTTATGTAGCGATATTGCCTATGGCTGAAGTAAAGAAAACTAGCACGGCAGCTGTGTTTTATAAATGTGCATTTTGCTTTATATTAGGACTGCTGAGAGGAGAAGAACCTGGTCACACAACATTTTAAATACACATAGGCTCCTTCTCCAATCATGGTTTTCTCAGAAACCACAGGCTCAACTTCACAGTCAGCATTTAATGAATGAGTTGTAAAATGCTAATTAGCATTGCAGTTTCCATCAAAGGGTGGATTACAGTTTCTGCTCCCCACAATAAATAGCCCACATCGTTTCTGGTATGCTGGTCATTTAAATGTCTAATCTCCTTCTTCCCTAGCCCATGCTTCAAAGAAAAGTACATGCAGGTCCTGAATGAACTGTTGTACCTCTCTCCTGAGATGCTGTGAAGTTCCTTTCCAAGTAGGTACACATTTCTACACAGTCACAGTCCAATGGGAAAAGAGGCAGGGTTTAAAAGAAAGGGAGCAGTGCTGGACGAACAAAAAAGGTATATAGAATATAAATATATCCTTACAAAGAAGCAGACTTGAATGAAAAGTCACAAGGTACACAGCACTATTACACAAGACTGTGTCCAAACGCCCATGAAATTAAACAGAATCCCAAAAAAAGTGGGTCCCCTGGCGGTTCTCTTGGCTCCTCCTCTTCTCGAGTGCCCCCACGGAGAGCTGCATTCCATGGGGGCACTCATGTGGATGCGCTCCTGAGTCCTGCTGCTGTGTCCATTGACACAAACAGTAGGACTCAGCTCCCGAGTCACTGGATTTGATTCACAGCAGCGAGAACCAATGGCTCCTGCTGCTATCAATCTATCCAATGAGGACCAGAGACAGCGGCAGGATTTGCTGTGCTCTTTCTTGCCCGTCCCTGGAACAATCAGGTTCAGGTAGGTAAAAAGGGGGGGGGGGGGGGGTGCAGAAGGTTTTTTACCTTAAAAGCATAGAATGCATGAAGGTGAAAACCTATGAGGGTTTACAACCCCTTCAAAGCTGAACTCTGGGCAAAGGATTAAACCCAAAAACATAAATGTAATACTGTATAATGCAGCTTACGAATGCTTAAAAAAATAAAAAATAAATTATATATAAATAATGTCATAATGTGCTACTAGCACATTATGAAAGACTTACCTGAAAATGAAACCCATCTGACTGACCAAACCTAGGCGACCGTAAGCAGAAGACCTCCCTCCCGAAGTCTTCTGGGACAAATGACAGGTCCTAGAAGACTTCGGGGCCAGTTACAGACTGCTCGCGCTTGACCGTGGGACAGGTAAGTGGCTGTTTATTAAAAGTCAAAAGCTACACCTTTTGTAGCTGCTGACTTTTAATAAACAAGCAAATAACTAACTCCGCTTTAAAGCGGTTGTATACCTTCATATACTACTTGCACCTACAGGTAAGCCTACATTAAGGCTTACCTGTAGGTGCTTGCAATATCTCCTTAACCTTCATGGTTAAGGAGATATTTTCAGAAAATCGGGCACCGATGTCTACGGCGCAGGCGCAGTGAGCGCTCCGGTTCTTGAATAGGAGCCTGCCAGAAAGTGCCGGAAATGCGCGCACGTGTGAGGATCGTGCATGTGCGGGAGTAACGTCATCGCCATTCCGGCCAGTCACAGCGCCGGAGCGGCGATACCCAGAAGTCACTCCGGGTATCATGGCGGCGGCAGAGGAGGAGGGGAACGAGGGTCGGTGCGGGGGCTTCGATCTAAGGTAAGTAATTGATAATGAGCTAGTATGCTAGTCATACTAGCTCATTATGCCTTTGCCTTGCAGGCTTTTTTTGGGTATGTAAATATCTCCTAAAGGATACACGTTTAGGAGACATTTACTGTAGTCACAGGTAAGTCTTAGATCGGCTTACCTGTAGGTATAAATAAACAAAAACACCTTTACTACCACTTTAAAGCAGAACTAATGTCAAGTTTAAAAACCTTACGGGCAGTCCCAGTCCACACTGATGCGGTGCGAATTCGCTGCAAATTCTGTGTGGATTCCGCACCGGATCCAAATCGCACTCCATTCACGAGAACCGCTGTAGATGTGTATGTTGCGTTACGACCCCCCCCCCCCCCCCCCCCGAAATCAGCTTGCACAACGCAGTGGGAAATGCAGAATCGGATCGCATGGGTGTTCACAGTCCCATGCGATCCAATTCTATTGTGAACAAAAAAGGGTCCTGCAAGTATTTTGTGCGGATTCGGTGCAATCTGAGCCATACAGAATGTCTCAAATCGCACTGCTGAAGAATCGCATGTGATTTGAACAGGAATGCGGTGCGATTCCTGTTTAAATTCACATGCGGTTCTCACACCGCATAGTGTGAACCGCTACTCATAGCATAAGAGGCATGCAATGTCTCCTCTGAAATAAAATAAACCTCCCTGCCTGCTAACAGTCCTCTAAAATGTATGCACAGATGAGTCGACTTTTCCAGCACAGTATCAGTGTTTTTGGGTGACCTTTGACAACTATTCAAATCTCAGATGGTTCAGCAGGGACCAGTCGAGATTCAAACCATGTATGGGCAGGCTGAATGTACCAAAGTTGAACGATCGATCGGCTTGGGTACAACCAGCCTGTTGGATTTTACATGCAATCATTGCAAGCGGCCATTATAGCTACTAGCAGTAATCACTGTGCTCTCCACCCTGGCCGGGAGAACACAATGTCTCCGTGCGAGGGATTTGAGCGATTTTCTTTCCTTCAACCCGTGGTTGATGGAAACAAAAATGTCATAATCTATGACTTGCTCAACATATTCAAACACAGCCTAGCAACTAGTATTTTAAGAAGGTGGCCAGTGATGACAGCCTTAGTGCTCTTCTCACACCTACCCTTTTATACATAATGCAAATATTCTTCCTTGTAATGGGGATACAGTTGCACACTGTCAGTCTTACGTCAGGAAATTGCATTGTCTTGCTTAGCCAGACATTCATTGCAGTAATGAGCAACACAGAGCTATGTAAACAACCAGCTCTGCAAACCTGTCGTATGGAGTGTACATCAGTAACAGGATCATGAAGGAAAGCCAGTAAGCCCAACTAAAAGTTTTTCTTTCAGATGCAGTACTAAAAGTAACACTAGATTCCATCCTCCTTAAGGCGCACACCACTGCTATCAATGAGACTGACTTGAGTCTTACTAACGATAACCTGGTAGTGCGGAGATTTGAGAATAAAAATAACCTTCTTAGCCCAGAACACTTGATTCGGTAATAGGCTTTAACGCCATATGCTATTAACTCATACAGAACACATGGCAAAAACAGGGAAACTGTATTCAAAACCTGGGAGGCACATACTAACATCAGAAGGGTTAAGGTATAAGTTAAGAAACGTATTTCACCCATATTTAGGGTGTAAAATATATTGTGTCACTAAAGAGCACCTGTCCGCACCCCCCCCCCCCGATTCCCCCGTCCACACAGCCACAGCATTCATTCACAGGGTTCTGTAAACGAATGAGCTACAAATACAGTGTCCCACCGCGGCTGAAGGCTTGCAGTTGTCAATGAACTGCGATGGTGCTGGTGAGCGCCCTTATAGGTCATTGACAGTTCCTGCACTTCAGTAACAACTTGTATGGGATGTACGTGAGATACGGGCAGACAGCTGTACTAAGTGTCTGCAGGAACCTGATATTGCACCCGCCATCTGATGATAGTGGGTGCAAAGTTCTGCAGGCTCCTGAAAAAAAAAAAAATCACTTTGTGTAATTTTTTTAAGGTGAACTTTAAGGCCTCATGCCCACGGGCGTTTTTTCAGCCGCGTTTTTGAGCGTTTTTTACAGCTTAAAAACGCCTGTCCATGTTAGTCTATAGCTTCATGCCCACCTAGGCGTTTTTGAGCTGTAAAGAGCATAGGCGTTTGTAAGCTGTAAAAAAAACCCAGGGCCAGTGCGTTCCTCAGCGTCAGAACTAGGCAGGAAAAAACGCGAGCGTCAAAAAACGCGCAAAAACGCGCACTAACGCGCACTAACGCGCAAAAAACGCGCACTAACGCGCGGTCGCGTTTTTAGCTCCGACGTTTTTTTTTTTGTTTTTTTTTTTTTTTTTTTTCAAAAAAAAAAAAAAAAAAAAAAAAAAAAAAATATTTACAATAACATGGACAGGCGTTTTTAAGCTGTAGAAAACGCTCAAAAACGCAGCTGTAAAAACGCCAGTGGGCATGAGGCCTAAAAAGGGAAGTGTTAGAACAAATACTATTAATACTATTAGCAGTATGGTAGAACTAAGCACTAAGAGTCAAAAATTACATGTGATGTAGTCAGTCCCTAGCAGTTAAAGGGGTTGTAAAGGTTCGTTTTTTATTTTCTAAATAGGTTCCTTTAAGCTAGTGCATTGTTGGTTCACTTACCTTTTCCTTTGATTTACCTTCTAAATGTTTTTTTTTTCTTTGTCTGAATTTCTCACTTCCTGTTTCTCCTCAGTAAACTTCACACCATCATCCGAGTGGTGGTTAGTCAGCCAGAACAGCTTACTGAACAGCTTACTGAGGAGGAACAGGAAGTGAGAAATTCAGACAAAGAAAACAAAGAAAACAAATATTTAGAAGGGAAATCAAAGGAAAAGGTAAGTGAACCAACAATGCACTAGCTTAAAGGAACCTATTTAGAAAATAAAAAACAAACCTTTACAACCCCTTTAAAGAGATTGCAAACCGTCAGTTATTTAAAAAAACAAACAAACAAACAAACAAACAAACAAACACACACACACACAATCATACTTGCCTCCACTGTGCACCAGTAAGCAACACCCCCTTTCCCTCATCACGGGAGTCTGACTGGCGGTAGCAGAAGCCTATGGCTTTTGGCTCTACTGCCCTCAGTTTCTCCTATGAAAGCAGGAAGTGAGGGGAGAAGTGCTGGACCCAGAGACAGCACTGGAGAGGTGACATGGAGCCAGGTAAGTGTTTTTGAAGGGGTAGGACAGGTAGCGGGGGTGTTTTTTACCCTTAATGCAGAGAAGGCGGGTTTTTTTTACCTCCCCCTGGAAATTGATGTGCAAGACGGTGAAAGGAGGTTAGCATGTGTTTAGATGATACTGCCTCCCCCGAGGCTGAAAGCTGAAGTATGGCTTCAGAAAAAGCCCTGTATTTTTTTTTTTTTACTGAATGTAAGGTGTCCTGCGATTGAAGGAGGGAGGGTTGTGATGTTTGTCTGCACCTCTTATAATTGCAGAATGTTTTGCATTTAGTGAAAAAAAGAGAAGGCTTTTTCTAAAATGGAGCAGTTGCCAAGTGAGTGACCTCCTGTGATATCTGCACTACAAGTCTCAGAACAAAAGTAAAAAGTTATAACAAGTGCTGCACTTGATAGAAATGGTGCACTTACCTTCATTCAATGGTCCAACATCAGCATCTTTTACCCTGCTTCTTCTGGGTTCCGGGCTGTGGCCGTTCTCATTGGTCGGCATGTACTCCTGCGCATGTGCAGGAGTGCAGTCATCCCGGCACACAGACACTGTGCCCGATTGCAAACTGAGCTGCGTTGGAACAGCACAGTGTACATTCCAAAGACAACTGCAAACGGGCAGGTACTGTAGGTCTCTTTTATTCTGCAATAGACAGAAACTATATATGTACCCCCCCCCAGTACTTTGGGAATTTAAGGGCAGACACAGATATTGGGTTAATTAGATACAAAAATATAAAGTTTATTAATTTATTAATACATAATAAAAATGTTGGTGCATACATCACCATCAATTGCATAAAATAGTAAGATATACAAGGGCTCGTGTCGAGCTGATAGATGACGTGGTTGTTTCTTCCCGTTATGCACGATGCCTTTTGGGAAACAGAGCTATCCCTTCTACAAGGAATTTAGAGAAAGTCATAAATGTAGAGCATTCAGCAACACGGCCCACATTGGACGTATCAAGATTAAAAAACAATCAGAGATGAAACATCAAGAGAAAGTTAATCCCCTCAGGGTAAATACCCTGACAAACAAATAGAGGGGGCCTCGAGTGCCCCGTACAAGGATCCAAAAAGGAGCAGCCAAACAGAGCGAGAGAGCAAAAAGAGGGAGAGACACTTCCAGCTGGTAAGGAATGAGGTAGTTGGTATCTGTACGCACCTTCAACAGGATCCAGATACCCGGAAGATCTCTCCTCTGTGTACAGCTTGAGAGACAGCTGGAAGTGTCTCTCTAATGTCCCTGAAGAAGGGATAGCTCTGTTTCCCGAAACACGTTGGGCATGAGAAGAAACGACCACGTCATCTATTAGCTCGACACGAGCCTTTGTATACTTTACTATTTTATGCAATTGATGGTGATGTATGCAACATTTTTATTATGTATTAACCACTTCGCGCCCGGGCAATGCTCAAAAGACGCCTGCATTGCGGCGCTCAATTGCCGGGAGGACGTCCTCCTCTTTACTTCTGCGATGCGTGTCGCCGCGGATCGGGGAAAAGCTGTGCCCGCCGTGTCACACGGGTGCCGATGCGCGTGCCTGGCGGCCGCAATGTCCGCCAGGTACGAGCGATCGGCTGTCACAGAGCCAGGGACGTGGATCTCTGTGTGTAAACACAGAGATCCACATCCTGTCAGGGAGAGGAGACGGATGGTGTGTCCCTTGTACATAGAGTCAACCATCGGTCTCCTCCCCCAGTCAGTCCCCTCCCCCCACAGTAACAATCACCTAGCAGGGAACACACTTAACCCCTTGATCGCCCCCTAGTGTTAACCTCTTCCCTGCCAGGTCACATTTATACAGTAATCAGTGCATATTTATAGCACTGTTCGCTGTATAAATGTGAATGGTTCCAAAAATGTGTCAAAAGTGTCCGATGTGTCCGCCATAATGTTGCAGTCACAATAAAAATTGCAGATCGCCGCCATTACTAATAAAAAAAAAAAAAAAAAAAATCAATTCTATCCCCTATTTTGTAGGCGCTATAACTTTTGCACAAACCAATCACTATACGCTTATTGCGATTTTTTTTACCTAGAATATGTAGAAGAATACGTATCGGCCTAAACTGAGAAAAAAAAAATAGTTTTTTAAATAAAAATTGGGATATTTATTATAGCAAAAAGTAAAACAGTGTTTTTTTTCAAAATTGTCGCTCTATTTTTGTTTATAGCGCAAAAATTAAAAACCGCAGAAATGATCAAATACCACCAAAAGAAAGCTCTATTTGTGGGAAAAAAAGGATGTCAATTTTGTTTGGGAGCCACGTCGCATGACCGCGCAATTGTCAAAGCGTGACCGTGCTGAAAGCTGAAATTTCGCCTGGGCAGGAAGGGGGTTTAAGTGCCCAGTTGTCAAGTGGTTAATAAACTTTATATTTTTGTATCGAATTAACCCAGAATCTGAGTCTGCCCTTAAAGTCCCAAAGTACTGGGGAGTAGAGATATCGTTTCTGTCCACAGTTCACATTTTGGATCTCTTTCCATGGTGGTTTAATAAACCTGGCTGCTCGCAGTTTTCAAAAGCGGAACTAAACCCTCCTATCCTTTATATCCGAGGAAGCTGCCATCTTATCCTCCATTAAATCTCCACTATGGAGTTGCACATGCGATTCGTTAGGACACCAGCAAGTTGAGAGCACAAGCAACTGTGACAGTTATCATGTATAGCATGGTTTGGATGTACACTGTGCAAAATGTTTAGGCAGGTGTAAAAAAAAAAAAAAAAAAACACAGATATAAATTAAGAATGCTTTTAGAAATAGAAGTGTTTAGTGTTAAATTTTTATCAAAATGGAAAGCAAATGAAAAGAAAAATCCAAATTGAATCAATATTTGGTGTGACCACGCATTGCCTTCAAAACATCATCACTTCTTCTAGGTACACTTGCACACCGTTTTTGAAGGCACTCGGCAGGTAGGTTGTTCTAAAACAATTCTCTTCATGTAATCCCAGGCAGACTCAATGATATTGAGATCAGGGTTCTGTGGGAGCCAAACCATCACTTCCAGGACTCCTTGTTCTTTACGCTGAAGAAAGTTGTTGTCCTTGTCCTGCTGCAGAATAAATTTAGGGCCAATCACACACCTCCCTGATGTTATGGCATGATGGATAAGTATCTGCCTGTATTTCTAAACATTGAGGACATAAATGATCCTGACCAAATATCCAACTCCATTTGCAGACATGCAGTCCCAAACTTGCAAGGAACCTCCAGCATGCTTCCCTGTTGCCTGCAGACACTCATTATTGTACCGCTCTCCAGCTCTTCAGAAAACAAACTGCCTCCTGCTACAGCCAAATATTTAACACTTTGACTCATCAGTCCAGAGCACCTGCTGCCATTTTTCTACACCCCAGTTCCTATATTTTTGTGCATAGTTTAGTTGCTTAGCCTTGCTTTCACGTCAGAGGTATAGCTTCTTGGCAGCAATTGTTCCATGAAGACCACTTCTGACCTGACTTCTCTGGACAGTAGATGGGTGTTACCAGGGTCCCACTGGTTTTCCCTAGTTCTGTGCGGATGGCATTGCTGGACATCTTCCGATGTGAACGAAAAGTAAGCATGATGTGTCTCATCTGCTGCATTAGGTTTCCTTGGCCGACCACTGAGTCTATGGTCCTCAACATTGTCCTTTTCTTTGTGATTCTTCAAAAGAGCTTGAATAGCACATCCTGAAACCCTAATGCCGTGTACACACGGTCAGAATTTCCGACAACAAATGTTCGATGTGAGCTTGTTGTCGGAAAATCGGACCGTGTGTATGCTCCATCAGACATTCTATGCATGCTCGGAATCGAACTTCATTTTTCTCGGCTCGTCGTAGTATTGTACGTCACCGCGTTCTTGACGTTCGCAATTTCCGACAACATTTATGTGACCGTGGGTATGCAAGACAAGTTTGAGCGAACATCCGTCGGGAAAAAAATCCACAGTTTTGTTGTCGGAATGTCCGATCGTGTGTACGCGGCATAAGACCCCATACACACCATTAAATTTTCTGCAGATTTTTGTCTTCAGATTTACCAAAACCATGTAGTGCAAGGGCCTGCCTGATTGCATAAAAATTGAAACTATTAAGGTTTGACCTCATATTATATGGTTTTGGTAAATCTGAGGACATATCTCTGCAGAAAATCTAATAGTGTGTATGGGGCTTTTGTCTTCTTTGAAATCTTTGTCTGGGAGAGACCTTACTGATGCAGTATAACTACCTTGCGTATTGTTGCTGTGCTCAGTCTTGCTATGGTGTACGACCTGTGACATGAAACCCCTCCACAACCTCACCTTTGTAGCAGTGTTTGGCTGTTCCTCACACAGTGTTAAGCCTCCTACACAGCGGTTTAAGTTAATGACTGTGTTTCAACATACATATGAAATTGATGCTCGTTGGCACCTGCTTGGCATAACTGATTATTCACACACCTGACTCCTACAAAATCCATAAACTTATGCAAGTGTAAAGGCCCATACACACGATCTGACTTCTTGACAACAACGGTCCTTACGGACCTGTTTTATCAGACAATCAGACCGTGTGTATGCTCCATTGGACAATTGTTTTTTTGTTTTTCAACGGACAAATGTTCGCTGTGCATGCTCTCAAACTTTCTGGCAACAAAATGTCCGATGAAGGATAATTCGATCGTGTGTACACAAGTCCATAAGACTAAAGTCCAAAGTACAAACACGCATGCTCAGAACCAATGCTAAAGATCAGACAACATTAGCAGAAGTTGCCCAAAGGGTGGCGGTAAAGAGTTGAAAAACCACATGATTTGGTGAAAGTTGGTTGAAAATGTTCTGCCGTGTGTATGCAGAACAAGTTCACGGCCAACGCCCTTCGGACCAAAAGTCACGGAAAAGTCAGATGGAAGTCCGATCGTGTGTATGAGGCTTTAAAAAGGGATTGTAAACCCTCGTGTTTTTTCACCTTAATGCATCCTATGCATTAAGGTGAACTTGTGGCAGTGACCGGCCCCCCAGCCCCCCCGTTTTACTTACCTGAGCCCCTTCATTCACTCGGCGGAGACGCGTTCTTCCTCTCTTGAATGGATAGATTGATAGCAGCGCAGCCATTTGCTCCCGCTGCTGTCAATCAAATCCAATGATGTGGGCGCGCCGGGGGGGCGGGGCAGAGTCCAGGCATTTGTGTCTATGGACGCAAATGCTGAACTCGGGAGCGCAAGGTAACCCCCCCCAAGAGAGAGCTTCTCCTAGGGGATTATCTGATAAGGGGAGGAGCCGCGAGAGCCCCCAGAAGTCGAGGATCGGGGCCACTCTGTGCAAAACAAGCTGCACAGTGGAGGTAAGTATGACATGTTTGTTATTTAAAGCAAAAACACGAAGCCTTACAATAACTTTGAGTTAAGTTTGGATGTAAGTTGGAACAGATACATTTTTTAAGTGTAACTCATGGCAAAAAAAAATATTTTTACGGTTTTTGGATAGCATAGAGAAGGCTTAACACCCCTGTAACATTTGTTTTGATTTCACCTCACTTTCTGTCCCCGTGACAAATGGATTTTGGAAATTTTGGGTTGCTGTGGAAACAAGGATTGGTGATAAAGCATCAGTGGAGAAATCTTTTTCCCCATATTTCTCTTACAGGTGAGAATTTCCCTTCCTAAGGGTAGATTTCCTCTCACTTCCTGTTGTCTCCTTCCATTTGTAAGTATGAGTCATATGTGAGTCGGAGGTTTGTAACTCGGGGACTACCTATACGGGAGTTTTGACTTTTTGGCCAGTAATTGCTCTTTGTACCTTAGAGGGCATATGGTACCCTACACTTGGGATTTTTCCTCCCCTTTTTGGAAAGCCCACAATTTGTCAGTTCCCTCCCCTATTTGCACTGCTCTTATCTTTCACTATGCTCTGACACATGTAACCTCACAATTACCCATTACCATTGCCGATTCTACTTATTTGTTGGTAACTCTTGCTTCTTCTTCTTCTGGCAAATGATGCCATAACTGTTTTAGCTTTTGTTCCTCTTTTTTATTTATTTTCTTGTGAAAAACTTTGAATATAAAATTACTGAAACAGAACTTATGCTGGATTGAAGCCAAAGGATGGTCACATCAAATATTGATTGGATTTAGATTTTTTTCTGTTCATTCACTTTACATTATGTAAACTGATTAAAATAAAATACATATTTTTGAAAGCATTCTTACTTTATAGCATTTCTTCACACAGTACTGCAACTGTTTATTCAATGGGTTTAGTACTGCTTGAACTTATTTTCACAGTGCAAACATGCACTATCATTATATGTATTAACACCATATATTTATCAGAAAACAATATATTTTGCTATAGTTGTCCTTTAACTAACTATTCCTATTTAAAATAATAAAAATAAAAAAATAAAACACCTTGGTCCTGACCAAAGGGTTCCAGCCTGACAGCAGCCAATGTGTGATTCATGATAGCGAAGTAATTAGTGTCATTCCTTCTGTGTTTGCCAACATTCTTATCACTAGAACACTAGATAAACATTCCCTTAACAATCTACAACCTTTTGTTTACTGAGCAAACAAAAAAGTCCTCTGTGTAATTAAAATCACCCTGAAATATAATTATGCATCAACCGCTGCTTTCAAAAATGTAAAAGCACGCTACTTTGTACAATACTAGTTTAGTAACTAAGTACACTGGCCTTCAAGCATAGATAAAAAAATAATGTACCGGTATCTATTATAGTGCAATATTTGTCTGGTAATGACATGTACTGCCCTTCAAACATAAGAACAGTTATAGTTAGGGTTTTTTTTTTTACACTTTAAAGTATAACTAAAAGGCAATTTTTTTTTTACGTTTTGGATGGAGTGGAGAGGGATTAGAACCCTTGTCAGTTTTCATTGCTGTCTGTGCCCCTGTTATGAAGATTCACCATCATCATTAAAAGAAAGTAAAAGGGAATCCCAAATTTTGGGTTGTCCCCACAAAAGTAAGAGAGGGGAAATATTCCAGTGGGGACACTAGTTCTGGTGACCTGGGGGTCCCTAAGGAATTCTCTTAATTTGCAGGGATATCATCTCACTTCCTGTTTGACTTTGGGACAGGAAGTGAAATCTCCACAATTGGGCACAGATGGTGAAAACAAAAAAAAAATCTGACAGAGGTTATAACCCTCCGTTGCTCTATCCAAAAATGAAAAAAATTAATAAAAAAAATATATGATTTTTGTACTCACCGTAAAATCCGTTTCTCTGACGTCCATGGACTGACACAGCTCTCATACTGTTTACGTGTGGGTATATGTCCCTGCTCGCAGGAGAATATCTAGGCAGAATGTTAGATGTTAGAAACATACATTCTAGAACAAAACCAGAACCAGGGGGCGGTCCCTCCGGACATAACCCTCCTACCTGCAGCCAGCAGCCTCAGTTCATAACAAAGCAGTACAAACCTTAAAAGGGTGGGTGCTGTGTCATTCCATGGACGTCAGAGAAACAGATTTTACGGTGAGTACAAAAATCCTATTTTCTCTTATCGTCCATGGACTGACACAGCTCTCATACTGTTTACGTGTGGGACGTCCCAAAGCAGTATCAGAAAAGGGTGGGAGCAATAGTAAAGGAACAACCAAAACTTCACTCCAAACCAGCAGAGCTCCTCAACGGAGGAGTTGCAAAATTATACAGCGGCCTGCAACACTTTGCGGCCGAAGGAAGCATCCGAAGATGCAGCCACATCAACCTTATAGAATTTTGGAAAGGTATGAACGGACGACCAGGTCGCCACCTTGCACACTTGTGCAACCGACGCTTGATGTCGGAAAGCCCAGGAAGCACCAATTGCCCTGGTGGAATGCGCCGTAACCGGAAAGGGAGGCGCCCGCCCCTTAATGGCATAGGACTGTATAACAGTCTGTCTGATCCACCTAGAAATGGTGGCAGACAACACCGCTTGGCCCTGTTTTGGACCAGAGACAGACACAAACAGTGAGTCAGACTTCCGAATAGAAGCAGTAGCCGCCAGGTACACCCGTAAGGCTCGCACCACATCTAAATTGTGAAGCGCAAACTCTCTAGGATGCGATGGGTGAGGGCACAAGGACGGAAGGACAAGGTCCTCATTAAGGTGAAAAGCCGAAACCACCTTTGGAAGGAAAGACGGTCGCTGACGCAACACCGCCTTGTCCTTATGGAGGACCAGGTAAGGCGACTTGCATGACAGAGCCGCCAACTCAGACACCCGTCTAACAGAAGTGATGGCCACTAAGAAGGCCACCTTCTGAGACAAAGTTAAAAGAGGAATATCTCTGATATTTTCAAAGGGAGGTTCCTGAAGAACCAAGAGCACCAAGTTCAGATCCCAAGGAGGGAGCGGAGGCTTGGCAGGTGGAACCACATGGCGAACCCCCTGCACAAAAGTGCTAACTAAGGAATGACCTGCTAGGGGTCGTTGAAAGAAAATGGGCAAGGCCGAAATCTGACCCTTAATTGTGCTCAAAGCCAGCCTTTGGGCCACACCACGCTGCAAGAACCGCAGGATTCTGGGGACAGAGTACGTCCGTGGACGCCAGTCTAGCTCTTCGCACATAGCGATGTAAGCTCTCCAGGTACGGTGATAGATCTTTCTAGAAGAAGACTTCCATGCCCTAAGCATGGTTGAAATTACCGAATCCGACAGGCCTCGGTCCTTCAGTACCTGGCTCTCAATAGCCATGTCGTTAAAGCCAGAGACTGTAAAAGCAGGAAGAAAGATAGGACCTTGAGACAGAAGGTCCTCCCTCAAGGGCAGTCGCCAAGGGACGTCCGCGATGAGACTTACCAGATCGGCGTACCAGTGACACCGAGGCCAATCCGGGGCAATGAGGATCACCGGAATGCCCTCGGCCGCTACCCTGCGCAGCAGACGAGGAATCAACTGCAGCGGAGGGTAAGCATACATCAAGCGATACTGACCCCACGGGGCCACCAACGCGTCCGAGGCATCCGCCCAGGGGTCCCTGGACCTGGCCACAAACCTCGACACCTTGCGATTCGAGGTGCCATCAGGGCCACATCCGGTGTGCCCCACTGCCGACAAAGGAGTTGAAACCCCTCCGGATGCAAGGACCACTCCTCCTGGTCCAGGGACTGGCGACTCAGATAGTCCGCCTGCCAGTTTTCTACGCCCGGAATGTAGACGGCCGACAGTGCTGGCACGCTTCTTTCCGCCCACCTTAGGATGTGGGCAACCTCGGATGCCGCAGCCGAGCTTCAAGTGCCCCCCTGATGGTTGACATACGCCACGGCCGTGGCGTTGTCCGACTGAATTCTGATCGAGCGGCCCTGTAGCCTCTTCGACCACACGGAGAGACACAGTCTGATCGCCCGCAATTCCAGGACGTTGATTGGTAGACGAGATTCGTCCGGAGTCCAGAGCCCTTGAGCTGACAGGACTCCCCAAACCCGTCAGGCTGGCGTCCATCGTGACCATCGTCCACTGGATGGGGAGGAACGACTTCCCGGCCCGAAGAGCCGGGGATCTCAGCCACCACGTCAGGGACGCCTTGACAGAGTGACTCACCTGGATCTGAAGATCCAATGACAATGGGGACTTGTCCCAAACCGACAGAATTCCCTTCTACAATGCCCGAGTGTGTGATTGGGCATACAGAACCGCCTCGAAGGAGGCCACCATTAGTCCCAGGACTCTCATGCAGAAACGAATTGACGACCATTTTCAGGATGTCAGGACCCGCACTGCCGACTAAAGTGTCAGTAACTTTTCCGAGGGTAGAAACACCTTCGCTGCCGAAGTGTCCAGGATCAGACTCAGATACTCCAATCGTTGAGTCGGGACTAGAACCGACTTCTGCATGTTCAGAAGCCACCCGAAGTCCTGGAGGATCTGACTGACTATTGTCACATTTTCCTCCAATTCTAAACCATTTTCTGCTCTTAGAAGGAGATCGTCCAGCTAGCCCACGATAACAATTCCTCGCTGTCTCAGCAAAGCTAGAACCGGGGCAAGCACTTTGGATGAAAACCCGTGGTGCCGATGCTAGGCTGAAGGGAAGAGCCGCAAACTGATACTGGACTTCGCCAATAGCAAAGCGCAGAAACCTCTGGTGACTTGCGCAGATTGGAATGTGCAAGTAAGCATCCTTGATATCCAAGGATGCCAAAAAAATCCCCTTGGTGGAGTGTCGCAATCACCGTGCGAATGGATTCCATCTGGAATTTTAGTACCTTCACATAGGCATTCAAGGCCTTGAGGTCCAGGATTGGCCGGACCCCGTCCTTCTTTGGGACAACAAACAGGTTTGAGTAAAACCCCTGAAACCTCTCGTGACGGAAACGGCACAATTCTTCCGCACCTGAGCAAATCCTGTACGGCCCCCAAGAGGGCCGCCTGGCGGGCAGGAAGGAGAGGGAGTTTTGAGGGAAAGAACCTGTTTGGGGGCCATGAGCGAAACTATTCTGTATCCCGAGGTGACCCCCTCGCACACCCACCGGTCGGATATCCGGAAAGTCCACCGAACCATGAACCTGCAAAGACGTCCCCCCACCCCAGAGTCAGGCAGGGGCAAGACTTCATGCGGTTGCGGGCTTGGGAGCTTGCTTGGTAGGCTTACGCACCCAGGGATGCTTAGGTCCCCCAGCCGCACTTTTTCAGTCTAGGCGGGCTTACCCGTGGATTCTGACTGACGAAAAAACTTGTTCTTCGCCGGAAAGGGCAAGTCAGCCAGGAGCTTTTTGGAAGCTAGGTCGGCCGACCAGCATTTCAGCCAGATAAGGCGACGCAGCACCACAGCAGAGATAGAGGCCCCAGATATTAAAGGGGCCGCATCCAAAGTGGCATCGCACACATAGACTAAACCCTGCGCAAGTTGGTGAGCCAGGGCAATGGTCTCAGGAGGGAGATTATGCTCCTGTATCGTCTGGTGCAAAATCTTTGCCCATCCTGTGAGTGTCTGAGACACAAGTGTCGCCGCCACTATAGGGCGTAAGGCAGACCCCAATAAGGTAAACATAGTTCTACTCACCACTTCTGATCTCCTGTCAGTGGGATCCTTAAATGCAGGAGTCCCTTCCATTGGGAGCGTGGTAGGGTCGACCACTGGGGGGAGAGCCCACTTCTTAACCAGGTCCTCCTCAAAGGGGTACCTTATGGCTAGGTGCCGCGGGACCGTCAAAGTCTTCTGCGGCTTATCCCAGACTTGGTCAATGAATGTATCAAAAAAAGGCACATATGGAAAGACCTTTTTTGAAGAAACGGCTTTAAAGGAACCAAAGGAGACAGCTTCCACCTGAGGTTCCTCAGCCTCAACATTCAGCTTGAGAGTGTCCCTCACAGTATCAATGAGTTCACTTACAAGCACCCTGTCAGTTACTGGTTCAGAACTGGGGTCTTCCTCACAAGGAATGTCCTGTTCAAAAACATTAAAATCCTCAGAGATAGGGTCCTGAGCAGCAGTAGCTAGGCCCATATCTGAGACAGAGCACTCCCGTACAGGAGAATGTGTGGGGAGGGGGGCACTTTACAGCTCCCTTGCGCTCGCACACCGCTTCCATTCTGACAAGGAATGATCCCAGGACTGCCGACAACTGGTCCATAGGGACCGCAGGTGCAGGAGCACTGCCAGTTGCCTCTGACAAGTGTGGAGAAGCAGGTGAACCAGACTCCATACTGCCACCCTCTGAGACCTTATACACTATTACAGTGAATAATACAGTCCACCCACTGGCTGCGCTGAGGAGGGGATACCCAGAGGACTCACCAACCCTTAAGGACCGCTCAGTTCCGCTGAATGAAACCGCGCTGCAGCGCAAGTGAAGCCTGAGGAGAGTGTGAGGAATTTGTGAGGAGACTGAGGAGATTTGCGCCGCAGCAGCGCCGATAGAGGCCGAAAGTGAAAGTGCCGCAGCTACAAGAAAATGGCCGCCGGCCGCATGTATAACTGCGCCATTGAACCTCGGCAAGATGGCTGCCGAGCGCATTATTTAAATTCACAATACAGCGATAATTGCACATGCAATTAAATCCCCACACTCACACACCATAACACTGCTCCTCTCCCAGAGTCCACTTACACAGACATGAGCGCCCCCCCCCCCCGCCAGGCCAGAGCAACCCCCAAGTACCCCCACACAGTACAGCACCAGTACAGTGTGCAGAGAGCAGCATAACAGGGGGGAGACAGGGAGAAACCCCCCAGATAAAGAAACACAGCCAGCATGTACTCACCTGCAGCAAGAGAGACTACTTACCCGTCCCTTTCAGGGACCCACTGGCTTGTTTCAGACAGACCTATCACAGAGTAGTACTGAGTAGCCTTCGGCCCGGTCCACCGCAAAAGATACAGACAGGTACTGTTCAATCTTGAGAGGACTGCGGGAGCATAAAAGCAACCCGGCCACCCCTGGAGTCATGGGGTATGTCGTGAACTGAGTCTCACGCACACAAGGCGAGGATCAGCATGCTCGATGGTCGGACAGGGAAGACTACGAGGATACCAGTGTACCCAACCTGTTGCCCAACCGACAGTTGATTGAAGGTCTCAAAAATAAAATAAAACTTCCCAAAGGAATAAAATTAAAAAATAAAATCTTCCAGGAGACTGGCTCCTGAGAGAGCCACGTCTTCTTCTGCTAGGCAGAAAAAAACTGGGGCTGCTGGCTGCAGGTAGGAGGGTATGTCCGGAGGGACCGCCCCCCTGGGCGGGGCTGTTCAGCTCTAGTTTTGTTCTAGAATGTATGTTTCTAACATCTAACATTCTGCCTAGATCTTCTCCTGCGAGCAGGGACATATACCCACACGTAAACAGTATGAGAGCTGTGTCAGTCCATGGACGATAAGAGAAAAAAGTTTTGCCTATACAGTAGTTCTACTTTAAGGTCTTGTTCAGATGTGCAACAGCCTCTGCCACCCCACCGAAAAGCAATTTGTGGTTGACCACTTTTCAAAGGGCAGCGGCTAGGTGGCTGGAAGGTGATGTGTCACGTCCTTAGTGCCTGTTTTTACAATAGGTTGAAACACTGTCACAAGCACTGCATGCAGTTACAGTACAGTCCCATTCACATGGGGTTTAATATGCACCGTGAAGCAAAGCATTGCACCAGCAACATCTCTACAGCCCTGAACAACTGCATGTACCTTCTTTAGGTGGGTGGCTGGTAGTAAAACCAAGGTTCAACCAGCTGCATTTACTTACCCTTGACCACCTGTGCGAATGAGCCCTTACACAAAAAGTACTGGCAATAAATGAAGGGAGACTTGAAAATAGAGGACACATAGGAAGGGGTACTTTGTAGAGGTAGCTTACATAGAAGGCCCCTTTCACATGAGTGGACCAATCGGGTCCACCTTTCCTTTTATCAGGCGGACCCGATTGGACCACTCATTGTTCTCTATAAGGAGGCAGATGTAAACAAACATGTCCTATCTGATCTGCTAAAAACAGACAGATCAGATAGGATGACAGGTCAGATGGAAATGGACAGGCAGCTGTGTTAACTCTGTATAAGCGTAACGGACACAGACCAGTCATCCGCCTGCTTGGAGAGATTCCCCACTGATCATGCAGATCTGCTTGACGGAGTCTGCCCCGTGTAAAAGGAGCCTAAGAGGATAGTCTTGTAATTATAACATATGGGTTCATCAGTTGCAAAAATAATTTGCAATGTAAGGGCTCTTTCACGCGGGCGGATCCCGTCATGATCCGCTCCGTGAATATCCGCTTGCTCTGCGGAGATCGCTCCGTTGATCCCCGCTGAGCAGACTGATGACTTGTCCGTCTCTGCACACTGTGCAGAAACGGACCGGTCGCATCACCGCTTTCCTCTAACGTCTGTCCGTTTTCATCCGATCCGCAGATGGATGGAAAAGTAGGATTTTCCTCCGTCATGCTAAACGGACCATAGCGGAGACTGATGTCGTCGAATGTCAGTGGATGTTCATCCGCTATCCCATAGGGATACATGTACGTCCGTTTTTCATCCGAAAACGGATGGATGAAAAACGGACATACGGAACGTCCGTGTGAAAGGGGCCTAATAAAGGCACACACATTTTTAAATTGGAAATTTTCATTAACCAGATGTATTACATTTTTGCATTCAGTACTGCAGATTACCACGTTCACAACTATGATCAGTACGTCCAGGGTGCAATGCACAGGTTTCTGCATCATTTACAATAAGCCCCAGGTTTGTACGGAGATATGGAGCAGCCATTCTAAATCTTGGGCATATAAACAATAGACTACAAGTGCACCACAATTGTGCTGGCAGATCTGTGAGTCACTCTGCCGAGGTGGAAGATGGGACTTCTAGTCTTCCAATGAATGGATGACATGGCTATGTGGGCGGATCCACATTTTTCAATTCCCCATAGCACTTGCAAACAAAGGGGCAAAAGGCTGTAGAGGTCAGTGCCCTCATATGGACACATCCCCATATTTAGTCTATATCAGTGGGTGATAGGGGCATTGACATCACCAACATCTTGCCCCTTTGTTTACAAGTGCTACAGGGCGTGGAATGACCAACCTGCAGATGATTGCATTACAAAAGCGCAATCAGGTAGCTGAGCTACAGATGAGTTTGGGTGACTCCTGATCTCTTCTCTAATGTTTAAAGTGGTTGTAAACCCACTTTTTAAACAAAGACCTACAGGTAAGCCTAGATTAAGGCTTACCTGTAGGTGCATGAAATATCTCCTTAACCTACACGGTTAAGGAGATATTTGTATGTAAATGCGGCGACGCTGACGTCACCCCATTCACAAATTCGGCTAGGTCGCAACATTTGACGACGTAGCCGAATTTGACAGCTCACGCGCGCATGCGCGGAGTCACGTCTTCGCCGCTCCGGCCAATCACAGCGCCGGAGCGGCGCTGTGATTGGCTACAGCGGCGATACCCGGAAGTAACATTCCGGCTATCGCCGCAGCGATGGATGCGGCTAGAGGAGGGACACGGACGACTTCGGGGGCCCCGATCGAAGGTAAGTGGTACATAATGAGCTAGTATGCTAGTCATACTAGCTCATTATAGCTTTGTCTTGCAGGTTAGAAAAAAAAAACGACAAAAGGGTTTACAACCACTTTAAGAGGTTGTAAACCTCCCTGTGTAAGTTTTACCTATAGGTACTGTAAACATCTCCTAAACGTGCGCCGTTTAGGAGAAATTTACTGCGCCAATGATGTCATTGGCTCATGCGCACTGAAGAAACAGCCGCCCGTGCCGTTTCTTCAGGAGTGTGTGCCGTGACCAGCAGGAGTGATGTCATGCAGCTCTGGCCAGTCACACAGCCGGAGTCCGCGGCACCAGAAGGAAGACAGGTGAAGATGGATACGGCCTGCAGCGGAGGACGACGCGGGCTTCGTTTGCAGGTAAGTGTCACATAATGTGCTAGTATGCGATGCATACTAGCACATTATGCCTTTACTTTGCAGGGAAGAAGAAAGGAAGAAAACCCCACCAGGGTTTACTTCCTCTTTAAAGTGGTTGTAAACCTCAGACATGAAAAATGAACAAAGCATATCCCTCTATAGTGTGTACTTGTCTCTATCCAGAGCACTAAGGGGATTATTGACTAAAGGCAAATCCACTTTGCACTACAAGTACACTTGGAAGTGCAGTCGTTGTAGATCCGAGGGGGACATGCAAGGAAAATAAAAAACAGCATTTTAGCTTGCACATGATTGGATGATAAAATCAGCAGAGCTTCCCCTCATTTCAGATCTTCCCCTTAGATCTAAGGCCCCTTTCACAGGTGCGGATAGTATGTCCGTATTTCATCCATCCATTTTTAGATGAAATACGGACATACATGCATCCCTATGGGATGAACATCCGCTGACACCCAATATCATCCGTGCCCGCTATGGTCCGATTCTGCAGACAGAGGAAAATCCTATTTTTTCCCATCCGTCTGCAGAGCGGATCGGATGAACACGGACAGACGGTCCGTGTTCATCCGATCCCCCCATAGGGGAGAGCGGAGATCTGACAGGGCGGTCCCTGTCAACGGAGCGATCCCCGCAGAGCAAGCAGATGTTCACGGGGTGGATCTTCACGGGTTCCACCCATGTGAAAGGACCTTAAAGCGTCTTGCGCTTCCAAGTGCACTTGTAGTGCAAAGTGGATTTGCCTTTAGTAAATCAACCCCACAGTGTCATTTTTGGCTGCCGTTTTGTTCCCCTGTTACCTACATGAATCCCTTCTGACAAATTTTACTGACACCAAAAGAAAAAAAAAAAAGGTATCAGGGGAGGGACCTTTAGCAGATTGACAGCCTCAGCTCTTTTCCTGTGTGAAAGGGGGTGTGTCCCTTCCATCCAATCAGCTCTCAGAGCTCTACAGAGTGTAACTTCAACTCTTCTCCCCTTTTTTTTCTGAACTCTCAGACAAGCTTTATAATTCTGCACAGATGTGGGGGAAGCGAATGCTGCAGATAAACAGGTCTAACTTAGGAGAATTTGTTTAATCTCTGTGCATCACCCAAAGCCAGTCACTTCATTAGGTAGATAAAGGGCTCTTCAGCCGAAACGCGTCTGCTCTTTTGTTTTCCTATATGTGCCAATAAATATTTCTTACGGATTGGAGTTTCCGGCTATTTTTCTATTTTAGGTAGATAAAAGGGTTTACAACAACTTTACGTGGGTGTAAAACAAAACTTAGTTCCAAAGCAACAATGAGCTCGGACATGTTTGGACTACCATCTAAACCGCCAGGAAGCCGTCATCTGTACAAGCCAATCACCTGTGGTCCGTAGTATCCCCCGCCCTCTGCAGCTACACAAATACACGCCCCCTGGCCCGGCCACACAGATAATTGGCCTGTACAGCTTCCTTACTGAGCTCATCACTATCCCAAAAAGGTGGACTATACCTTTAACAACCGGGTGCAATCAAGTAAGCAAGGACAGCTACATGTTGACGTCTGCGGTACATACCATTCTTTCTAATTCTATTCAAAAAGGCAAATCAAAGATGGAAAAGCAAACCACAAACATTTCTCATGATAAACAAGCCTATGAAATAAAAAGAATCAGGTGACTAGAGCTCCTGCATGCTATGCTTGTGAACCCATACAATAGAATACCAATGTCCTGTATGAAGACTTCTTCTGTTCCTCACACACTGATGTAGAACAATGCAGTAAGTGTGGAAGGACAGAGAAGAGAAGGCATTCCATGCACTCTCTCTTCCTTCCATCATTACTGAGTGAGTGACCCCCCCTATGGCTATAGAAGTGAGCAGTGGCGGCCATCATCACCTGTTGCTCGGCTCTGCGGTTATTGGTGACCTCCGCTGCTGCTGCTGCTGCTGCTTCCTCCTGCCTCTTGTCACCGGCAACATCGGTACAGATGGGGGTCAGGGAAGCCGAACGTGGTCCGGAGGCCGCTGGCAGTCCACGTCCCGTGACGTCAGTCCGCTGGCAGCGCTGCACGTCATGGGCAGTAGGGGCTGGCCAGTGTGGTGAGGAGACAGGGGATGAGAGAGGGAACAATGGATGGAGTGTTGGGAGGAGGAGGGAGAATGAGGAGAAGACAGGCGCGGCTGCTGTGTGATTATATAACGGCTCTGTGTTATTATATAGCGGCTCTGTGTGAGGAAACACACTGTACGGGCTAGGTGTACACTTCACGTGTATAACAAGGCTTTGCTGGCTAATATATGTATATATTGTGTATGTCAGTGCCCCTCCTACGTATGAGCTTCTCTCCACTGGCATTACATATTTAATGCTTATCACCGCATTACATTTTTATAGGGCTCCTTCAGACAACCACTGAAACCCATCCTCCGTGCTCAGCTTGCGTGTGCAACCACTGCGAAGAACTGGCGGCTGCACAGACACAGTCATCTAAAAATATGACTGTAGAGAAAACACAGGCGCAAACGCCTAGTGCATTACCACCACCAAAATTAGTATTTTATAAAAGTGCCAGAAACATGAGAAGATGCAAGCGTATAAGATCACAACTCCAGCAGAGGCGATGTGAAGATCGCTGCGGTTGGAAAGTTGACGGGTTTCGGGGGACAAGCCCCTTTCCTCAGAGCTGACATGGAGGCAGGAGCAGATGCACGGACATGAATGCAGACACTGGGTGTACCTGCTCTGGTACCATTTTGCCCAAATTCATTCACAAACTCTCCAAAATCTTGTTGACTTGGAAAAAGAAGGCTCCTTATCTCTATTTACAGACAGTTGGTTAATATAGCGCACTCTGGATATGACAATGTTAGTACATGTAGCGCCCTGCTCCCAATGAGTGGGCGCTATATTTGAAATTTAGTTGTCTGGGCATTAGTTTAGCCCAGAGAGATTGTTCATTTAAATGATGGCATTGTTTCAGTTTGGTCGGTTGCATGATTTTCCTCCTGACAGTGGGTGTCGCTGTCACCGCTTGTCAGGGTTAGAAAGGCAACAGGCTGGACGTATTGGGTATCTCTTTCCCAGCAGCAGCTCAGGGGGTGTGGTGTACCCGATGTGCATGCTGGGAGAGGGTACTTAAGGGACAAGCGCCATTGCAGTTGAGAGAGAGTTGGGGGTTGTCGTTCGTGGGTCGTGGACGCCACGATCCCGACCTGAGGGCCCTCATGGCCTTTAGGGACGTGCTGGCAGTTTCCGCCTCGGGCCATGTTGGCCTGAGGCTCCGTTACTGAAATGTAGGCCCAGAAGTTTTTGGGGGCCTACTGATCCGGGGATGATCCTGTGTCGCCTTGCCTGCTGAAAGGGACTAAGCAATTGAGGACTCAATTGGAGGATGCATCCGGATCATAATCTAGCTCATAGTGCTGCCGGAACGGCTGGAAGATCCTGGCACTGAGAGCTGTGTTCTTTATTCAGAAGGTAACCCAGGGAAAGGTTACACCAAGTCTTTGGCAGAGACTGTTCTATTTTCACCAAGTCTGTGGCAGAGACTGTTCTATTTTCACCAAGTCTGTGGCAGAGACTGTTCTATTTTCACCAAGTCTGTGGCAGAGACTGTTCTATTTTCACCAAGTCTGTGGCAGAGACTGTTCTATTTTCACCAAGTCTGTGGCAGAGACTATATGTGGTCGAGCTACGCATCTGCTGCTAGGCCGATGAGAGTGGGCCTATCCGGTGTTTGCTGAGTCCAGCGTGGAGACAGTTGTTCCTCTGGACCTAGCAAAATTCCTGTGATCTGCAACTAAGGTAACTGAGTCCTCCCCATCCCTTCAACCCCCTCTGTTGAAACTTTGTTCAATAAAACCCTTGAAAGAGACTTTGTGTTGGTGCAAACTTCTTCTGGACAACTCTTCAAGGAGAACCCCTGAGACGAGCATACGGAACAGTAAGGTAACGGCAGGCCCAAATTTAAACCATCAGCTCCTACGGGGGTATCGCTACATACATGTAGATAGATATGGGGTGGATTGGAAAGGGGCAATAAGATAAGTCCATAAAAAATTCAGTCCATGTAAGGATAGCTATATTGCTGTCCTCGGAAGGCTGCCAGTTCAGAAGTTTTGGAAGGAAAAAACTCTTGAATATAGAAAGGAACAAAGAACGGCGCCCTCTTAGTGCAGTAAGTAAACATTTTTAACCACATGCCGACCGACGCCCGATGATATACGTCGACACAATGGCACGGGCAGGCAAATGGGCATACCTGTACATCCCTTTAAATTTGCCGCCCAGCAAACCCTTGAAAGAGACTTTGTGTTGGTGCAAACTTCTTCTGGACAATGTTGTGGAGATTTTTATGGAGATGTATTTAATATGTATTGTCATAGTGTCACCCAGTGTTAGTACTTCCGCAACCCGCTCTAAAAGAACTGATTGGGGTAGTCTGAGGCTGGTTGAATCCCGTCTGATAGGGGAAAACATCTTGAGGTTGGAGTGTGATGTTTGCAGGGTGCGGATATGTCCACCGACGGGGGGCCCTCTGTGCATTAGCGCGGACGATCGTTGAGGAGGGGATGTCCTCGCTCTGCAACAACATCATTGGTTATGAGCAAATGCGTGCTCTTGTCTCTGCTGTGTCTGATCAACATTGATTGGGATTCGTAGTGCGCGTCTGCAGATAGCCTCCCTCCCCCATTCAATAATGGTATTATCTTAATATGCGTTATTCTATGGAATAGCGCAGAATAAGAATTCCTATCAATGGTAACTTTAGCCATCATACGTTATTGTATTCATTGTATGTATTATTGTATTGAATCCTTTAATCTATATTTCTTGAGTGGGATTCATGTAAGGCAACCTGTTGGAAGGGATGTCCTTGTATTGTCATTTTCCTGTGTGGAAGGGACATCCTGTGATGTCCCCGCCCATGGGGGAGGGGATTGGTTGCTGCAGCCAATCACCTCCTGTGTGAGATCTTTTGAGTTTAATAAAAGCCTATGATTAGGCGTCAGCTTGGCAGTCATGCTGGTCTGCTGAGAGATGAGAACATAAGCTGTGTGATGCTGCCTTTTTGAGGGATGAATGATGGGACGAATGAGCGGTGAGTGGATCTTAGCAAACTTAGCTAAAGATAGCATTATTGCAAAAAGATGAATCTAAAGTGTGTGCTTATAGAACACAGGAAATATGGGCTATGTGCTCTGCATAGAACCTGTATTTCTACGACAACAACTCTTCAAGTAGAACCCCTGAGACGAGCATACAGAACAGTAAGGTAACGGCAGGCCCAAATTTAAACCAGCAGCTCCTATGGGGGTATCGCTACATACATGTAGATAGATATGGGGTGGATTGGAAAGGGGCAATAAGATAAGTCCATAAAAAATTCACAGTCCATGTAAGGATAGCTATATTGCTGTCCTCAGAAGGTTGCCAGTTCAGAAGTTTTGGAAGGAAAAAACTCTGGAATATAGAAAGGAACAAAGAACGGCGCCCTCTTAGTGCAGTAAGTAAACATTTTTAACCACATGCCGACCGACGCCCGACGATATACGTCGACACAATGGCACGGGCAGGCAAATGGGCATACCTGTACATCCCTTTAAATTTGCCGCCCAGCGGGCGTGTGCCTCGTGAGTGCGCCCGCGGGTCCCGGGAACTCGATGTTCCCGGGCAGCCCGCAATTGCGGTCGGCAAAGGCAGAACAGGGGGATGCCCTTGTAAACAAGGCATTCCCCTGTTCTGCCTAGTGACATGTCAGGGATCTACTGTTCCCTGTGATCGGGAACAGTGATCACTTACATGTCAATGGTAGCTCCTCCCCCTAACAGTTAGAATCACTCCCTAGGACACACTTAACCCCTTCAGCGCCCCCTAGTGGTTAACCCCTTCACTGCCAGTGTCATTTTTACAGTAATCAGTGCATTTTTATAGCACTGATCGCTGTAAAAATTACAATGGTCCCAAAAATGTGTCTGCCATAAAGTCGCAATCACGATAAAAATCGCAGATAGCCGCCATTTCTAGTAAAAAAAAATTATAATAAAAATGCCATAAACTATCCCCTATTTTGTAGACGCTATAACTTTTGCGCAAACCAATCAATATACGCGTATTTAATTTTTTTTTACCAAAAATATGTAGAAGAATACATATCGGCCTAAACTGAGAAAAAATTAGCTTTTAAAAAAAAAAATTGGGGATATTTATTATAGCAAAAAGTACAAAATATTGCTTTTTTTTCAAAGTTGTCGCTCTATTTTTGTTTATAGCGAAAAAAATAAAAACCGCAGAGGTGATCAAATACCACCAAAAGAAAGCTCTATTTGTGGGAAAAAAAGGACGTCAATTTTGTTTGGGAGCTGTGTCGCACGACCGCGCAATTGTCAGTTAAAGAGTTGCAGTGCCGAATTGCAAAAAGTGGCTTGGTCATTTGGCAGCCAAATGGTCCGGGGCTGAAGTGGTTAATAGTAAACAAAAGTTATAGATACACTCACAAAAGTGTAGTCGTTTCAGGCATTGGTGTATAGGATACAGTTCATCCGCTCTGACTTCCGGGTGAGGGGGGTGAGGCTTGGATGTTGGTCCGTGATCTGGCCATCCTCCGACCACACTGTTGGTGCACAGTGCTTCCGGATGGCTGGGACAAGGATCGACGGTGCACACGAATGGCGTCACTTCCCGGTCGGATCAGCGGGCGGTGCTTCCCTTCAGAGAATGCGTGCTCCTTCCTCAGGCTTAACCTTATCTCTATTTACCCATGCTCTTATCCAGCTGGACAAAGAATTACCTATCTTGGTGGATTACCAACCCAGCCCAAATAGTGGGGAAGTCCTTCCTTCCATATCACTGAAAAGTTATCACAATAAACTCAAGTCTCTCAGGCTTGTAGAGGAGTTTTGCAATCCCTAAAAGTCCAAGGAACACAGTCACTGCGGGAAAAGAAGCTTTCCATCAGCATTTTGGAGCTCAGAGTAGTCAGGTTGACCCTCCCGTGCTAGATCTCCCCTTCTGAAGGGACACCCAATCAGGGTTCAGTCAGATAATGCCACAGCTGTGGTCTACATTATCAATCAAGAGGGTACCAGGAACCTGGCTGATTTGAAGGAACCAAACCAGATCATCTCATAGAGAAAAATTCACTATTTAGCAATCTCTGTGGTCCACATCCAAGGAGTAGATAACTGGATTATCTCAGTCACCACTCACCATCACCTGGATTAAGGTCCCTTTATCAAAATGTCTTCAATCTGTTATGCCAAAAATGGATTGTTCAAAATGGTGACATCCTAGCTTCAGACTGAACAACAAACTACCTCTGTTGCCAGAGCCATTTGGCTCTACACAAATCGACAAAAGATTTCCCATCACACTTACCAGCCAGCCTGCAAAACAACCAAATTGGGCCTGTCTAACAGTGTATGTTAAAAACATAGGTTTTTGTTTGCACACATTTAGACGTTTACTGGCAAAAAATTTGTTCGCTTTCGTTTTAATTCATTTTTTCTTTTTTCTTTTTTTTGGGTCATTCGTTATGATCGCAATTCGTAATAATAACTAACTATTAAATTATAGGTATTGGAATTTCCTTTCAAAATTGGCTGTTAGTGAACATAACGAATATGAATTTTTCCCGAAGTTACAAATTATCCGAAATAACGAATGCCACATCTAAACAAATGAAACGGAACAAATTATTAATAAGTAATTAAAATTAATACAAGGTTTTTATTATTATTATTGTTATTTATTAATATTAATTTGTTACGTTCCATTCGTTTTGATGCGGCATTCGTTAGTTTGAATAATTCGTAACTTCAGGTAAATTCATATTTGTTACGTTAACTAACAGCCAAATTTGAAAGGAAATTCCAATACCTATAATTTAATAGTTAGTAATAGTTATTACTAGTTAGTTATTTTTTCGAATTTACGGATTTTCGGATTTTCTAATTTTGAATCTACGAATATTCTAATTTATGAATTGGTTAAATGGGTTTTTGTTAATTCAGATATTTCCGAATTAACGAATTTGTCGAAATTCATTAAAAAACTAGGGCTGCGGAAATTAGCGATTAATTGGTTGATTAATCGTTAATTTCTTTGATCGATCAAAATAATTTTGATCGAGGACGATCCGCGGAGTGAGCTCCGCGGTCTCGCCCATAAGAAAGGCCGCGGCTTCGGCCTATCTCCGGAGCGGCGGCCATCTTGGTCTACCCGGCGGCGGCCTAGTAGCGGCGCACTGACGTCATCATAACCCGCCTGCTTGTGCTGTCTACTCTGCAGACCCGTCTGCCTGCTGTCTATTCCGGACAGAGCGGAAGTTGGAGATGTGGATATGACGGTATGGGGGGAGATGTGGACATTACAGTATGGGGGCAGATATGGACAATACAGTATGGGGGCAGATGTGGACAATACAGTATGGGGGCAGATGTGGACAATACAGTATGGGGAGATGTGGACATTACAGTATGTGGGGAGATGTGGGCATTACAGTATGGGGGAGATGTGGACATTACAGTATGGGGGGCAGATGTGGACATTACAGTATGTGGGGAGATGTGGACATTACAGTATGGGGGGGAGATGTGGGGAGATGTGGAAAATTGTAAAAACTGTATGTGCGTTATAATTAATCGAAATTAGTCGATTAATCGATTAAAAAAATAAAATTTTTAATCAGTAACAGCCCTATAAAAAACTAATTCGGAACTGAACGAATTGCAGATGTCTACACACATTTACAAATATATTCGCAAGCCAAGGTACCTCTGTATATACTTGCGAATATATTTGTATACTATAATTTTGATCGAGGACGATCCGCGGAGTGAGCTCCGCGGTCTCGCCCATAGGAAAGGCCGCGGCTTCGGCCTATCTCCGGAGCGGCGGCCATCTTGGTCCACCTGGCGGCGGCCTAGTAGCGGCGCGCTGACGTCATCATAACCTGCCTGCTTGTGCTGTCTACTCTGCAGACGGGTCTGCCTGCTGTCTATTCCGGACAGAGCGGAAGTTGGAGATGTGGATATTACGGTATGGGGGGAGATGTGGACATTACAGTATGGGGCAGATGTGGACAATACAGTATGGGGCAGATGTGGACAATACAGTATGGGGGCAGATGTGGAATATCTAGTATGAGGCAGATGTGGACAATACAGTATGGGGGAGATGTGGACATTACAGTATGTGGGGAGATGTGGACATTACAGTATGGGGGAGATGTGGACATTACAGTATGGGGGGGGGAGATGTGGACATTACAGTAAGTGGGGAGATGTGGACATTACAGTATGGGGCAGATGTGGACAATACAGTATGGGGCAGATGTGGACAATACAGTATGGGGCAAATGTGGACAATACAGTATGGGGGCAGATGTGGACAATCTAGTATGAGGCAGATGTGGACAATACAGTATGGGGGAGATGTGGACATTACAGTATGGGGGGAGATGTGGACATTACAGTATGTGGGGAGATGTGGACATTACAGTATGGGGGGGGAGATGTGGACATTACAGTATGTGGGGAGATGTGGACATTACAGTATGGGGGGACATGTGGACATTACAGTATGTGGGGAGATGTGGACATTTACAATATGTGGGGAGATGTGGACATTACAGCATGTGGGGGAGATGTGGACATTACAGTATGTGGGGAGATGTGGACATTACAGTATGGGGGGGAGATGTGGAAAATTGTAAAAACTGTATGTGCGTTATAATTAATCAAAATTAGTCGATTAATCGATTTAAAAAAAATCGATTAATCGAACACGAAAATTTTAATCAGTAACAGCCCTATAAAAAACGAATTCGGAACTGAACGATTTGCAGATGTCTACACACATTTACAAATATATTCGCAAGCCAAGGTACCTCTGTATATACTGCACTCCTGACTCTAAATTTCCAGAGCCTCCATAGTAGGAGCATAAGAATGGACAGATTAAGGGCAGGTATACCTGGAGTAAGCCCACCCCCCTTAACCACTTCAATACAGGGCATTTTCACCCCCCTCCTGCCCAGGCCAATTTTTCGTTTTCAGCGCTGTCGCATTTTGAATGACAATTGCGCAATCATGCAACACTGTACCCAAATTAAGGTTTTTGTTCCCCGCAAATAGAGCTTTCTTTTGGTGGTATTTGATAACCTCTACGTTTCTTATTTTTTGCGCTATAAACAAAAGAAGAGTGATAAGTTTGAAAAAAACACAATATTTTTAACTTTTTGCTATAATAAATATCCCAATTTTTAAAAAACAAAAACAAATTCAGTGCTATAAAAATGCACTGATTACTGTGTAAATGTCACTGGCAGGGAAGGGGTTAACACTAGGGGGCGATCAAGGGGTTAAATGTGTTACCTAGGGAGTGATTCTAACTGTAGGGGGAGGGATCAGTGTTCCTCTGTACTGGGAACACACAATCGGTCTCCTCTCACCTGACAGATCCACATCCCTGGCTCTATTACCAGCAATCGCGGGTGCCCGGCGGACATCGCGGCCGCCGGGCACGTGCACCGGCTCCCGAGTGCCGGGTGCCCGCTAGGTGGCCGAGAAGCCCAGGACATCATATGGCACCCGTTATTTGACACTGGGCAGGTAGGGAAGTGGTTAAAGTCACTGGGAGCAACGTGACGCCCAGCAAGAGCACAATGGCAGCAAATTTATCCATTAAATAGAAGGAATCCAGCATCCTTTGGCC
Source organism: Rana muscosa (assembly GCA_029206835.1). Classification (NCBI taxonomy): domain Eukaryota; kingdom Metazoa; phylum Chordata; class Amphibia; order Anura; family Ranidae; genus Rana; species Rana muscosa. Next base: position 715,098,904 of record CM055116.1, on the reverse strand, counting down.
CTATCCTCAGATGCCTTGATATTTAGACAGAATAAAGGTGGATAAAGCACCTGGACCAAATGGCATACATCCACGAATCCTTAAAAAGAATTCAGCTCTGTCATTGTTTCTAATTTTTAGATCCTCTTTAATGACTCTTTAATCACTGGACTGGCGTAAGGTCAATGTGGTGCCTATATTTAAAAAGGGAAAAAAGTATTTACCAAGTTACTATAGACCTGTTAGTTTAACTTCTATACGGTAGTTGGGAAGATACCAGAGATTTTTATAAAAGTCCACATAGATGAGTTCTTGCTGGAAAAAAGTATTTAACCACTTCAATACCATGCACTTATGCACCTTCCCGCCCAGACCAATTTTCAGCTTTCAGTACTCTCACACTTTGAATGACAATTACTTAGTCATGCTACACTGTATCCAAACAAATTTTTTATCATTTTCTTCTCACAAATAGAGCTTTCTTTTGGTGGTATTTAATCGCCACTGGGTTTTTTATTTTTTGCGATATAAGCAAAAAAACAGCCATTTTTAAAAAAAAAAAACACTTTTTTTTAGTTTCTATTGTAAAATTTTGCAAATAAGTAATTTTTCTTCATAAATTTGTGCCAAAATGTATACTGCTACATATCTTTGGTAAAATGAACCCAAATTAGTGTATATTATTTGGTCTTTGTGAAAGTTATAGTCTACAAACTATGGTGGCAATCACTGAAAATTTATCACATCTGATCACGCCTGATGTACTGAAGGGATATCTCATTTCTTGAGACACTAACAAGCGAGGAAAGTACAAATACCCCAAAATTACCCCTTTTTGGAAAGTAGACAGTCCAAGGTATTTACTAAGAGGCGTGGTTTTTTGAAGTTGTATTTTTTTCCCACAATTCTTGGGAAAATTAAATTATTTTTTTTTTTTTTTTTTTTTTACACAAACTGGTCATATTAACAGTTTTTTTCTCTCACACAGCATATGCATAATTGCAACTACACCCCAAAATACATTCTGCTACTCCTCCTGAGTGTAGCGATACCACATGTGTGAGACTTTTACACAGCCTGGCCACATACAGAGGCCCAACATTGAAGTAGCACTTTCAGGCGTTCTACAAGCATAAATCGCACATATCCTTTCTCAACCACCTATTACACTTTTGAAGGCCCTGGAGCACCAGGACAATGGAATTTTCCACAAAATGACCCCATTTTGGAAAGCACACACCCCAACGTATAATCTATGAAGCATTATGAGTCTTTTGAACGGTTCATTTTTTTCCAGAAGGTTTTGGAAAATGTGGAGAAAAAATGAAAATGCATTTTTTTTACACAAAGTTGTCCATTTATAAGATATTTCTAACGCATAGCATATACATAGCAAAAATGACACCCCAAAATGCATTCTGCTACTCCTCCTGAGTATAGCGATACCACATGTGTGAGACTTTTACACAGCCTGGCCATATACAGAGGCCCAACATTGAAGTAGCACTTTCAGGCGTTCTACAAGCATAAATCGCACATATCCTTTCTCAACCACCTATTACACTTTTGAAGGCCCTGGAGCACCAGGACAATGGAATTTTCCACAAAATGACCCCATTTTGGAAAGCACACACCCCAACGTATAATCTATGAAGCATTATGAGTCTTTTGAACGGTTCATTTTTTTCCAGAAGGTTTTGGAAAATGTGGAGAAAAAATGAAAATGCATTTTTTTTACACAAAGTTGTCCATTTATAAGATATTTCTAACGCATAGCATATACATAGCAAAAATGACACCCCAAAATGCATTCTGCTACTCCTCCTGAGTATAGCGATACCACATGTGTGAGACTTTTACACAGCCTGGCCATATACAGAGGCCCAACATTGAAGTAGCACTTTCAGGCGTTCTACAAGCATAAATCGCACATATCCTTTCTCAACCACCTATTACACTTTTGAAGGCCCTGGAGCACCAGGACAATGGAATTTTCCACAAAATGACCCCATTTTGGAAAGCACACACCCCAACGTATAATCTATGAAGCATTATGAGTCTTTTGAACGGTTCATTTTTTTCCAGAAGGTTTTGGAAAATGTGGAGAAAAAATGAAAATGCATTTTTTTTACACAAAGTTGTCCATTTATAAGATATTTCTAACGCATAGCATATACATAGCAAAAATAACACCCCAAAATGCATTCTTCTACTCCTCCTGAGTATAGCGATACCACATGTGTGAGACTTTTACACAGCCTGGCCATATACAGAGGCCCAACATTGAAGTAGCACTTTCAGGCGTTCTACAAGCATAAATCGCACATATCCTTTCTCAACCACCTATTACAATTTTGAAGGCCCTGGAGCACCAGGACAATAGAATTTTCCACAAAATGACCCCATTTTTGAAAGCACACACCCCAACGTATAATCTATGAGGCATTATGAGTCTTTTGAACGGTTCATTTTTTTTCCAGAAGGTTTTGGAAAATGTGGAGAAAAAATTAAAATGCATTTTTTTTACACAAAGTTGTCAATTTATAAGATATTTCTAACACATAATATGTACATAGCATAAATTACACCCAAAAATGCATTCTGCTACTCCTCCTGAGTATGGCGATACCACATGTTTGAGACTTTTACACAGTCTGGCCACATACAGAGGCCCAACATCCAAGTAGCACCTCCAGGCATTCTAGCAGCATTAATTGCACATATCATTTTCTGACTACTGATCACATTTTTGAAGGCCCTTCATATATCTAACACATAGCAGGTACATACCAAATAACAAAAGATTACCTGTGGTTTTAGAAGTGCAGTGGTCCACAGAGGAGAGCATCGGTCCAGGCAGCAGGCAGGGATGAGGTCAGCGACAGCAAAAGCAATCATCCAGGCAGCAGGCAGGAATACTGTCCATAGTTCGCACAGGCAGAGATACTGTCAGCACAGCCAGAGCACAGCCAAAGCACAGGTCCAGGTAGCAGGCAGAGGTGTCCTATCCTATCCTATCGATGATATCTTCGATATATTGGAGGTAGTGGAGTCGGTGATTTTGAGTTGCTTTTTGGTAGCAGACAAACGAATTAAAAAGGGCCATGTGAAACGGGTGAAACGCAACTTTTTTGTGCCAATAATGGGACTTTCTGGTTGATAAGTAGGGCTGTAGCATCTGGTCGTTTAAATCCACCCCCCCCCCCCCCCCATGTACAAATTGTAGTCGTGGACACATTCAGGCTTTACAATGGAGCCGCGTCTTCTTGGGATCTCCACCATGGTGTCATTGTGGACCGTAGAGAGGATGTGGACATCTTTCTTGTCCCTCCACTTCATGGCCAACACCTCCTCGTTCCTCATGGATGCCGATTCTCCAGGTCGCAATTTTTTTGTCAATAAATTTTGTGGGAATCCCTTCCGTTTTTTTTTTAAGGTACCGCAGGCCGGGGTTTGTTTACTGTAAAGGTGGCGAAAAAGGGGCAGGCTGGTATAATAATTATCAACATATAAATGGTAACCTTTTCTGAACAGGGGGTATGCCAACTCCCAGACAATTTTCCCACTGGTTCCAATATATGTGGGGCAATCACGGGGTTGGAGCTGGGAGTCTTTGCCTTCGTAGATCCTGAATTTGCAGACGTATCCAGTGGCTCGATCACATAATTTATTTAATTTTAACCCATACCTGGCTCTCTTGCTTGGTATGTACTGCTTGAACTGCAGTCGGCCGGTGAAATGTACGAGCGACTCGTCCACACAAATTTTTTGGTCTGGGATGAAAACTTCTTCAAATCGCTGGGAAAAGGCATTGATTAGGGGGCGTATCTTGTACAATTTGTCGTAGTTGGGATGATCTCGGGGAGGGCACTGTGAATTGTCATTGAAGTGGAGAAAGCGCATAATCATGTCGTATCTTTTCCTGGACATGACAGCGGAATATATGGGCATGTGTTGGATGGGGCGTTTGGACCAATATGAATGGACTTCGTTCTTTTTTGTAAGCCCCATATTGAACATAAGGCCCAAAAATAATTAAAATTCCTCCAATGTTAGACGCCGCCACTGGAACATGCGGGCGTAGGAAGAATTGGGGTTGGCAGCAATAAATTGGGATGCATACAGATTCGTTTGATCCACTATATTCTGCAGCAAATCTTGTGGGAAAAATAAACAAAAATAATCAAATTTAGAAAAATTTGTAGTGTCGGGCTGCACACCTGGCTGTGCGGTGAAAGGGGGGATGATAGCGGATCCTGAGTTGGCAGGCAACCATAAGGGGTTTGCCAGGGCATCGGGAAGGTAGGATTGGGGCTGGATTCTTCGGGTTGGGCGTGCATTTCCATTGCTTGTACTGGGCTCCTCTTCCTGGGGTATGGCGCTGCTGGTGGTGGGCAGTTCTCCTGATCTTGGTGCTGATCTTGGTGCCGATCGCATTCTTTTGGGAGGGATGGTTTCCTCCGGGGACTCGGACTCTGAGCCACTATCCTCCACTGGCTCGTATTCCGAACCAGAATCGGATAATGGGAGCTCCCCGCTGCTCTCATCATCCGACATGGCAAGAATGGCATATGCCTCCTCAGGTGTGTAAACCCTTTGGGACATTATGGCAGTGCTTATTGGTGGGCCTGTGTAATGGTACTGCTGGTGGTAGTGGTGGCGGTCTGTGTGGTAGTACCGATGGAGTTATTAGTGGTGGGCCTGTGTGGTGGTACCGATGGCGGTATGGGTGGTGGTGGTACCAATGGCGGTACAGGTGGTGGTGGTACCGATGGCGGTACGGGTGGTGGTGGTGGCGGCGGTACCGGTGGCGGTACGGGTGGTGGTGGTAGCGATGGCGGTATGGGTGGTGGTGGTACTGATGGCGGTACAGGTGGTGGTGGTACCGATGGCGGTACAGGTGGTGGTGGTACGGGTGGTGATGGTACCAATGGCGGTACAGGTGGTGGTACAGGTGGTGGTGGCACTACCGACGGTGGTACGGGTGGTGGTACTGGTGGTGGTACCGATGGCGGCACTAGTGGTGATACTGGTAGCGGGCCTGTGTGGCAGTATAGATGCTGGGCCTGGTGGCGGTACTGGTGGTGGTACTGGTACCGATGGCGGTACTGGTAGCCTGTGTGGCAGTGCCAATGGCGGTACCGATGGAGGTGGGCCTGTGACAGATGATTGACAGATGGGCTGATTGATTGACAGATGGGCTGATTGATTGAATGACAGATGGGTTGATTGATTGACAGATGGGGTGATTGATTGACAGGTGGGGTGATTGATTGACAGATGGGCTGATTGATTGACAGATGGGCTGATTGATTGACAGATGGGCTGATTGACAGATGGGCTGATTGACAGATGGGCTGATTGGCTGGGCTGATTGATGTGCTGGGCTGTGTGACAGGTCCTCTTTATGGGGGGGGGCGTGTTGTGCACTGTAAACTTATGTAGACAAACTACACTGAGCTAACTTACTGATCTCTTCTCTCTCCTCACAGATCGGTGTGTGAGGAGAGAGCAGGGATCAGGTAGTAACTCCTGTGGAGTTTGTTTACATTTGTGACCGGCTGTGATTGGACACAGCCGGTCACGTGGTAAACAGCCAATTCATTGGCTGTTTACTCTGATCGGGGACGCGCTGTGTCCAAGGGACACTCGCCTTCCCCAATCCCCGCTCTGCAAGCCTGTGGCGGCGCGCTCCGTGCCGAGTTTGTTTTGACAGGGGATCGGCTGTGACTTTGACACAGCCGATCACATGGTAAACAGCCAATGAAATTGGCTGTTTACCGTGATCGGGGTAGCGCTGTGTCCGAGGGACACATGCCGTCCCCGATCACCGCGCTGCGCGCCCCCGCAGGCGCGGGCGCAAGGCAATATCCTGCAGGACGTCATATGACGTCCAGTATCGATATTGCAACCACTTCCCGGACGTCAATTCGCTTTTGACTGGGCGGGAAGTGGTTAATGTTGATAAATGTAAAGGTATGCACTTGGGGGCTAAGAATATGCATGCATCATACCAGGGCTTTTTTTCAGCTGGAACTTGGTGGAACCACCTCTGGCTCAGGCCCTCTGCTCCATGCCTACCACTATCACTTGTAAACACAAGTCCGATGATGATGGCCCAGGGCAACTGCCCCTTTTGCCCTGTTTTAAAGATGGCCGTGGCTCGCCCTCGAACCCTGCACTCTGTGTGTACCCCCCACACCCCAACACTGCAATCTGTATGTAATGTCCCTTAAGATCCTCCCACTGTTAGTGAAATTTGACCACACTATTAACCCACTATGTGATGAGGTTTGGAGGGTGTGTGTGTGTGTGAGGGGGTTTTGGGGAAGTCGCGGTTGAGTTCCTGCACCTATTTTCTGAGAAAAAAAGCCCTGCATCATACATACTAGGGGGGTACAACTGGGGGAATCAATGTCCTAGTAGAGAAAAGCTGCTGCTCACAGGTGATATTCTCCAGCTGCAATGCTCAGACTGCACACAGATGAGGTGCACGCTAGACATGTGCATTCGTTTTCGTCTGAATTTCGGGGATTTTCGCTTTCGTCTTAACAAATAATTACGAATGTGCAGAATCCGAAATCTGAAAGATCCGACATAAAAAATGCTTTATTTTCGTTTCGTTGCAACAACAGTTCAATATAGATTTGACATGACAGTGACAATAGCAATCTTTGTCTATCAAACCTGCGGTTGAATGTGCCTAACCTTAACTCTTTTAGTCCAAGATTATTCGACATAGAGAGAAAAGATTCAACATTATAGAGACATGAAGATTGTCTTTATGGTCAAATGCTCCGCCCATAGGCTATAGAAGAATTCTAATGTTGGTTGACTAGTAATAATAATTAATAAATATAATTATTACTAGTCGAACAACATTAGAATTGTACTATAGCTTGTGGGCGGAGCATTCGACCAGAAATGTACGATTGCGGCTGCGTACAGTTTAGCTGCTTCGTCGAATGTTCTTAGAACATTCGTCAGACACCGTTAACCTTCAATTGACAGATTCAAACTAAATTAATTTGGATTTTTGTACGAATACATTTTTTAACGAAACAAAATAAACAAAATAAATAAAAACGAATTTCGGGAGTAACTAAATAAATTTATTTTTCGGAAGAAAACTAAATTCCGAAACAAAATATTTCAGTGTGCGCATGTCTAGTGCACGCCCAGCCACTGCTGCAGACTCATAGAACACAAAAGATGGGATGGCTGTACACTGAATCCTTGCAAAAACAGCTTTATTCCTGTACAAAATCCATAAAAACAACCAGTGCTGATAAGGCAGGGGAGGGAGAAGATAGATAGACGCGTTTCAGAAGATAATTTGTGCTTTATCAAATGGTATTAATAAAGCATGAATTATCGCGTGAAACGCATCTACCTATCTTTTCCCCTCCCTGCCTTATCAGCACTGGTTGTTTTTATGGATTTTGCACATGAATAGAGCTGTTTTTGCAAGGATTCAGTGTGCAGCCATCATATCTTTTGTGTTCTCTGGGGGAATCATTGGTGGAAAAGGATCTGGGTGTTCTGGAAGATCATAAGCTTAATAATAACATGCAATCTTCTATGAGGAGGTGAGCTGCCATCTAGATAAAGGAAGGCCCGTAGACGTGGTGTATCTGGATTTTACAAAAGCATTTGACACAGATGCACATAAACGTTTACTGTACAAAGTAAGGTCAGTTGGCATGGACCATATGGTGAGTACATGGATTGAAAACTGGCTACAAGGTAGACATGGGCACCGTCAATAAATTTGTTTAGTTTCGTTCCGTTTCGTATTAGCCGTTATTTCGTAATTTGTGTCCGAAATTCAATTTGGATTCGTATGAAATACAAATTTTCGTTAGATTCGTTAACTTTTCGTAAAATTACGAACGTTCGTTATGATGAATTTAAAAAGCAAACCCAGGAAGTCAGCAATGCTGCTGACTTCCTGGGTTTGCTTTTTAAATTCATCATAACGAATGTTCGTAATTGTTACAAAAAGTTAACGAACCTAACGAAAATTCGTATTCAATCCAAATTGAATTTCGGACACGAATTACGAAATACGAACTAACAGCAACGGGCTACAAACAAACCCAGGAACTTAGCACAGAACAGGGATGGTGGGAGCCCCTCATAATGAGCACAGCAGGGGTACAGCCCCAGGAGGAAGTCAGCACAGCACAGGGATGGTGGGAGCCCCTCATAATGAGCACAGCAGGGGTACAGCCCCAGGAGGAAGTCAGCACAGCACAGGGATGGTGGGAGCCCCTCATAATGAGCACAGCACAGGGATGGTGGGAGCCCCCCATAATGAGCACAGCAGTGGTACAGCCCCAGGAGGAAGTCAGCACAGCACAGGGATGGTGGGAGCCCCTCATAATGAGCACAGCACAGGGATGGTGGGAGCCCCTTATAATGAGCACAGCAGTGGTACAGCCCCAGGAGGAAGTCAGCACAGCACAGGGATGGTGGGAGCCCCTCATAATGAGTCGACGACTGCCATATTGAGAAAGGTATTGTAGCCCTCCACTCAATTTGGATTGAATACAAATTTTCGTTAGGGTCGTTAACTTTACGTAACAATTACGAACATTCATTATGATGAATTTAAAAAGCAAAAAATACCTTTCTCAAATTCGGATCCGAAATTCGTCAACGAAATTTCGTATTTCGGAAAATTTGGAAGCATATAAATTCGTATTTCGGATGCTTCCGAATGTACGAATTTTCGGAAATTCTCGATTTGTACGAAACAAATCACACATGTCTACTACAAGAAAAGAGAGATATGGTCTAATGATTGCCTCACAGGTGACCCTCCTCCATCCCTAAATTATATGCAATAAAAACAGAAAGGTTAGCCCATGGGACTTTAAATGAGGAGGTCAAATAGGTCCAGACAGGTGAAATAAAAAACTCAATTTATTAAACACATGGGGACATTGGTCATGAGTTGTACATGTGTTAAAAGTGAACATGCATTGCAACATGTATAGTGACATGCTAAATTTGCTAATCATGAACATCTAGTTCCAGTGTTAAAACAAAAGAGAATATGTACATACATATACATCTGTAAATTCACATCATACATTAAACATGTATAAAACATGGACATATAAACAGCCCGTAAAATTGGCATGATGCAGACATTAGGGCAGTAGTAAACGTGGTTATAATGGCAGAGTTTTAAGCATACATATGCATCTATGCACTCGACGCGTTTCGCAAGCTCTGCTCGCTTCCTCAGGAGTTGATGCATGTATGGAGTATAAATGAATGGATTGTTTCCCAGAGCCAATCCTCAATGGCAGCGGTGGACAAAACCTCCAACCGGGGGCTGAAAGAGCGGTGCCAAACAAACGGCCGGGACCAGGCAGAGGGCAGACATGGCGAATGAGAGGGTGATGAGAAGAAAGGTGTAACCCTTGATATGCCTTGCTGGCTGAGTATGTCATGGTAGCAGTATGTGTAGTCTGACTTCTAGTGAAGTGAATGATCAAATGATAGTCCCATGGGCTAACCTTTCTGTTTTTATTGCATGTCTACTACAAGGGTGAGTTCAGAGGGTGGTGATAAATGGGGAATACTCGGAATGGTCAGTGGTGGGTAGTGGGGTCCCCCAGGGTTCTGTGCTGGGACCAATCCTGTTTAATTTGTTCATAAACGACCTGGAGGAGGGGTAAATAGTTCAATCTCTGTATATACGGACGACACTAAGCTAAGCAGGGCAATAACTTCTCCGCAGGATGTGGAAACCTTGCAAGAAGATCTGAACAAATTAATGGGGTGGGCAACTACATGGCAAATGAGGTTTAATATAAAAAGAAATGTAAAATAATGCATTTGGGTGGCAGAAATATGAATGCAATCTATACACTAGGGGGTGAACCTCTGGGAGAATCAAGGATGGAAAAGGACCTGGGGGTCCTAGTAAATGATAGGCTCAGCAATTGCATGCAATGCCAAGCTGCTGCTAACAGAATATTGGCATGCATTAAAAAGGGGATTAACTCCAGGGATAAAGTTATAATTCTCCCACTCTACAAGACTCTGGTCCGGCTGCACCTGGAGTATGCTGTCCAGTTCTGGGCACCAGTTCTCAGGAAGGATGTGCTGGAAATGGAGCGAGTACAAAGAATGGCAACAAAGCTAATAAAGGGTCTGGAGGATATTAGTTATGAGGAAAGGTTGCCCGCACTGAACATATTCTCTCTGGAGAAGAGACGCTTGAGAGGGGATATGATTTTAATTTACAAATACCATACTGGTGACCCCACAATAGGGATAAAACTTTTTCACGGAAGGGAGTTTAATAAGACACGTGGCCACTCATTAAAATTAGAAGAATAGAGGTTTAACCTTAAACTGCGTAGAGGGTTCTTTACTGTAAGAGCGGCAAGGTTGTGGAATTCCCTTCCACAGGTGGTGGTTTCAGCGGGGAGCATCGATAGTTTCAAAAAACTATTAGATAAGCACCTGAACGACCGCAACATACAGGGATATACAATGTCATACTGACATATAATCACACACATAGGTTGGACTTGATAGACTTGTGTCTTTTTTCAACCTCACCTACTATGTAACTATGCCAAGCTGCAGTTTCCATAGCGAGCAAAGTCCTTTCTTGTATTAAGAGAGGTATGGACTCCAGAGAAAAAGATATAATTTTGCTCCTGTATAAATCATTAGTAGGACCTAATCTGGAATATGCAGTTCAGTTTTGGGTACCAGTTCACAAAAAGGATATCGGGGAACTGGAGAAAGTGCAGAGAAGGGCAACCAAAGATAAGATGCATGGAGGAGCTCAGCTATGAGGAAAAGCTACTACTGTACCTCCCTGCACATCTGCTCCACCGCCGTAACTCGATGCTCTTCTGTCCCACTGCTGATTCACCTTCTCATCTGTCCTAACACTGAACCCATCTGCCCCACCACTGTAACCCCCTTTCTCATCTGCCCCACCAATGTACCGCCTGCACAGCTGTTTCACCTCTGTACCCCCCTGCTCTTCTGCACCACCTCTGTTTCCCCTGCTCCACCACTGTAGCCCCCTGCTCATCTGTCCCACAAATACACCTCCTTTCACATCTGCCCCACTGCTCTACACCCCTGATTTTCTGTCCCACTGCTGAACCCCCTTCTCATCTGCCCCAAAACTGAACACCACCCCTGCTTATCTTTCCCACCACAGTAACCCCCTTCTAATCTGGCTCAACACTGAACCCCCCCTGCTCATCTGACCTACCACTGTAACCCCCTGCTCATCTGCCCCATCACTGTACTCCCCTGCTCTTCTGTCTCACTGCTGAACCCCCTTCTCATCTCTTCCACCCCTTCACCCCCCCTGCACATCTGCCCCATCACTGTACCCTCCTGCTCTTCTGTCCCACTTCTAAACCCGCCCCCCTCATCTGCTCCACCTCTGTACCCTCTTCCCATCTATGCTATGCGTGTTATGCAGAGCAGTGAAAGGAAGCAGAGATAATACATCTCCCTGTCCTGGCACACTCATCCTGCTGATCCACCTCTCATATCCAGCCCACGTGCTTGTATGTGATGTCACATACAAGCATCTGGAATGGATGCGCAATGATGAGCTCAGGTCAGAGGCATTTTGTTAGGATCAAGTTCACCTGCTGGTAGCACTATCCTGTTCTGGGCTGTTTGCTGCAGCTTCAGTGTCCACCAGCAGGTGTCTCCCAGGAGCCAGCAGGGTGGGGTAATCAGGCAAATTAGTGTTCAACTGCCGGGGGGCTCTCCTTCCTTCCCCCAAAGCGTCAAGATTCTGGTCCCTTCCTTGTCAGTTCATGCTTAGCCTGATCCAGTCTGCTCCCCTCTGCCTTGTCCCTGCTCTTGTACCCATGTGTCGTGATTCCCTTGCTTGTATCCCTGCATTCCCTGTACCTTGTATTTAGTCTTTAGTTTAGTTCTTTAGTATATAGACCAGTGGTTCTCAACCCTCCTAGGGCCGTGACCCCTTTCATAACATTTCCCAGGTTGTGGGGACCCCTAACACAAATTATTTTCATAGCGTGGGTTGTCAGCAGCCAAGGCAAGACAAGTCATTTACACCCCTAACCCACGGACATTTAGCTCTCCCTGAGTTCCTTTCCAATCGTACAGTATTAAAACCCTTATGGTACATTTCTAGGATGTACCACTCTTTCTCTTTGTTCTCCTTTCTTTCCCTTTTATCTCTCTATCCTAATTTCTCTTTTTTTTCCCCCCATCCCTCTCTCTAGCCGTTTTTCTTGTTCTTTCTCTTATTCTTTCTCTCCCTTTTTTCTTTGTGCCTTCCCCTCTTTTCCTCTCCCTTCCATGTATCCTCTATTTTTATTCCTTATTTTTATTCCTTCTCTTACGCCTTGGTGGGGGGAATGGGATGAGTGGCAGTGCTGGGTGGGGAGTTGGGATGAGTGGCAGTGCTGGGGGGAGTTCTGATCAGCCAACTTAGGTGCTCTTGATCAAGGTCTTCTGCTGATCTGAGAACTGTAGTGGGGACGTTTAATGGCAACTATAATCACAGGTAGTGTTACTCACTGTGTCTCCGGCTTCACTGTCTCCAGCTCTGTGGTGTCTCGCAGCAGTGACACCTATGCCAAAATCAGGAGATCTCCTCCATCCCCTCCCACTTCACATTCCTCACCAGTCAGCTGACCTCTAGTCTCTGCCCCCTAGCCATGACGTGAACTGAATGGGCGGCTGCAAAGAGGCTGAGTGGGCGGTCCATGGGCTCCAGGAACAGCCCAGCTGGGTGGCCCGGAAAAAGCTGGGAGAGCGGTGCGGGCTCCAGGAACAGCCCAGGATTCGGTGACCCCTCGCAAATCATCATTCGACCCCCGAGGGGGTCCCGACCCCCAGGTTAAGAACCACTGATATAGACAGTAGTTAGGTTAATTTGTTATTTTGTTTGCTGTAGTGGTTTATGTTCTCACTGGTTGCTGTATATGTGTATTAGTGTGTTTCACTGTAAATAAATATCGCTTTAATGATATATCTTTTGTTTGGTCTCAGTTCCCTTGTGTAGCTACGTGTCTGGTCTCCTTAGCCCAGTGGTTCTCAACCTTACTAGTGCCGTGACCCTTCATAAAATTTCCCAAGTTGTGGGGAACCCTAACAGTAAAATGATTTTCGTAGCGTGGGTTGTCAGTAGACATGTGCAAAAGGAAAAAAATTGTTTAGTTTTGTTTCGTTTTAATTCGTTAATTAATTAATTTCGTTTAGTTAGATTCGTTAAATTCGTTAACTTCGTTTTCGGATTTCGTTTAGTTTACGACCGAATTCGAAAAATCGGTCGCATTCGAAAATATTTCAACCGAATTCGAAAATATTTCTACCGGATTCGAAATTATTTCAACATGATTCGAAATTATTTCAACCGCTTTCAAAACTATTTCAACCGGATTCGAAAATATTTCAACCGAATTCGAAAAAATTTCAACCGGATTCGATAATATTTCAATCGGATTTTTTGCAGATTACTATTTATTTCCATCAGATCTCCTTCAGTATATTAACATCTATTTCATATTTTTTATTTTTTTGCAGGTCTCATCCGAAACAAATAGTAATCTGCAAAAAAAATTAAAAATGAAATAGATAGTATCTATATTCTATTCTGTTGTTCTATTGTTTTTTTAGTCTATTTTCTATTTCTATTCTAATCTTTTCTAATTGGAATTCGAAAAATCGGTCGCATTCGAAAATATTTCAACCAAATTCGAAAATATTTCTACCGGATTCGATAATATTTCATCCGCATTGTTCCGACATTCAAATTTCGTATAGAATGAATTCAAATTCCAATTAGAAAAGATTAGAATACAAATAGAAAATAGACTCAAAATAGACTAGACTAGGGAAATGGCTGCTAATGGTTTGTAGGAGACCTGCAAAAAAAAATGCAGATCTGATGAGAAAATGAAATAGATACTAATAGTCTGCAGGAGATCTGCAAAAAATATATATATATAAATGCTAAAAGTCTGCAGGAGATCTGCTGAAATAAAGGAAATGGCTGCTCTAATGCAAAAAAAGAAAAAGAAAAATGAAATAGATGCTAATAGTCTGCAGGAGATCTGCAAAAAATGTATAAATAGATGTTAATATACTGCAGGAGATCTGATGGAAATAAATAGCATCTATTTCATTTTTTATTTTTTGCAGATTACAATTTTTTTCCATCAGATCTCCTGCAGTATATTAACATCTATTTCATTTTTTTTGCAGATCTCCTGCAGACTATTAGCATCTATTTCATTTTTCTTTTCTGTTTCTTTTTTGCATTAGAGCAGCCATTTCCTTTATTTCAGCAGATCTCCTGCAGACTATTAGCATCTATTTCATTTTTTTTTTTTTTTTGCCGATTACTATTTATTTCCATCCGATCTCCTTCAGACTATTAGCATTCATATAATTTTTTTGCAGATCTCCTGCAGACTATTAGTAACTATTTCATTTTCTCATCAGATCTGCAGACTATAAGCATCTATTTCAATATTTTTTTTGCAGGTCTCCTGCAAACTATTAGCGGCCATTTCCCTAGTCTAGTCTATCTCTAGTCTATTTTCTATTTCTATTCTAATCTTTTCTAATTGGAATTTGAATTCATTCTATAGGAAATTCAAATGTCGGAACATGGTGTTTTCTATTCGGTTGGAATAATTTCGAATCCGGTTGAAATATTATCTAATTTGGTTGAAATAGAATAAAATATAATATATATATTGTATTTTATTCTATTCTGTTCTATTGTTTTTCTATTCGATTCTTTCCAATATTTTCGATTCTATTCTAATTGTTTTCAAATTCGATTAGACTAGAATTTTTTTCGAATTCGATTCGAATTTCGTCCGTGGTTTTTGGATTCGAAACGTTGTTTCGGATTCGGTTGAATTTGTTAGCATTGTAATTCGTTAATTCGGATGCATCCGAACGTCCGAATAATGAAAATTCGTCCGAATTTAGATTCGGAACAAAACGCACATGCCTAGTTGTCAGCATCCAAGGCAAGACAAGTAATTTGCGCCCCTAACCCACGGACATTTAGCGCTCCCTGAGTCCCTTCCACTCATACAGTATTAAAACCCTTATGGTACATTTTAGGACATACCACTCCTCTTTCTCTTTGTTCTCTTTTCTTTCCCTTTTATCTCTGTCTATCCTAGTTTCTTATTTTTTTTCCCATTCCTCTCTCTAGCCATCTTTCTTATTTTTTCTCTCCCCTTTTCTTTGTCCCTCCCCCTCTTTTCCTCCCCCTTCCATATATTCTCTATTTTTATTCCTTCTCTTACTCCTTGGTGGGGGGGTGGGGGTGGGATGACCGGCATTGCTGGTGGGGGATCAGTGGCAGTGCTGGAATGAAATTCTGATCAGCAGAACTGCACCCACTCTCTTCGCCATCACAAAAGCTGATGATCACAGCTACAGCAAAGTTAGAGAACCAAACAATGTTTCCCATCTTTTACAATGTGTGGGGGCACCGTGCCTCCCCCTCATTGCAGGGTGGGGAATTCTGAGATTGGAATGCATTAGTGTCTCACTGACACTTTCCTGCGCTGCTCTGCTGATAGGGAGGGAGTCGAGTGCCGGCAAAAGAGGCTACGCGTGCCGCTTGTGGCACCAGTGCCGGGGGTTGCCTACCCGTTACAGAGAGCTTCTCAGGAAAACAAAAACTGCTGTGTCAGTGGTGGCGATATCCAGCAGCATAGATAGATATATGTACTGTATATATATATATATTTTTGCCTGTCATTCCATTTAACTTGTTATTATATGTGTTGCGGACCCCCCATAATTGGGGTCGCTATGCCTAAATTTAAGGGGTAGCCTGAGCAAATAGTTAGGCTCAGGCTGTTTGAATTCTTTAAATTGGTTTCTGCTTTGTTGTGGTGTTGCCTGGCAGTACAGTTCCCTTTGACCTGTAGGTGGCGCTGTCGCCTAGGTCTCAGGTTGAACCGCAGGTAGCATTGCAGCGCGATTGGGTGCCCTCTCTCGGTAGCCGTACAGTGGGCGTGGTCTACCCGCTGTGCATGCCGGGAGAGGGTACTTAAAGCGGAAGTAAACCCATCGATTTAACAGTTTCAAAAAGCAGTTACATTCCCGGCATGCCGGGAATGCCAACTGTCACATTGGTTGTGCTCTCAACCAAACTGTCAAACCATCCAATGGCTGGTGTCATAACTGATCACATGTGCAGCATCATGGCAGTTGAAGAATAAACAGAGGCCAAGATGGCAGCTTCCTTGCCTGAAAATGATAGGAGGGTTTACTTCCACTTTAAGGGGTGGACGCCATTAGGTCCGGAGTTCGGAGGTGATCCAGAGGATCCCTTGGTCCTAGGCACATACCTCACCTTCGGTGGCCCTCATGGCCAGGGGTACGTGTTTGTGTATTCAGTCCCGGGCACCTTCGGCCCGAGGCTGCATTGTTCCAGGTAGGCCCAGCACCTTTAGCTGAGGTCTACACCAGAGTAGGAGTCCCAAGGTGCCCAAGTGGGGGTGACCCGCTCTGAAGGAGAGGAAACCAGGGGAGGACCTGTCCGCGGGGATCGGTGAGGGAAGTCACTGTCTCGGGAGAGGCTTGGTTGCCTATCAGAGGGAAGGATTCCATAATCCGCCAAAAGCCTTGTAACGTGCCCACTGGCACCTAAGGTCTCAAGTGTTACAAGTGCTGGGAAGTTCGGGATTAAAAAGTTCATATCCTGATCGTATCCTTAGGAAATTTAAGGTGAATGTTCCGTGCTCCACATTGGCTGCTAGAACCGTGAGAGGGGACTATCCGGGTGAGCAAAACCCACTCAGGCCTGAGTGGCGACGAGTGATTGTTAAGTTCCGCGTGCCTGAACCTGCCTCCCTGTTCACTTCTCTTCATCTCCAACTTTTCCTGTCACGTTCTTAATCAAAGCGAAATAAACCTTTTTATTGTGTTTGATACTGTCTGGATATTGGCCTTCCTTAAGAGAGAGAATAGACTTCTACCTACACTCTAGGGTGAAGAACCAACGGAAAGAGGTAACTCGCTGCAGGACCCAAAAATAGATAACACCGCTCACCCTCTTCATCAAGGAGGACACTGGGCATGTGGCATGGTGTGTCCCACCTGCTAGGAGAGGTAAGCAGGGTAAAGGATCTGTGTGCTACATATACAGTATTTATATATATTTTCAGTTCACAGCCAACTATGATTTTCTTGAAACTTTAAAAAAAAAAAAAAAAAAGTAAATTCTTTATAATAATGCAAACTGTGATGGTTCTGTAGATTCTATATGAAACAATTGCCCTTTTATTGGCTTATTGCTTTCCCAGAAGCCTGCATTGAACTGGAAGTCAAATTAGATGCATTGTTACCTTCAACAAAACTAAATTTAAGTCGACCATAGATGGTTGGAATCTCGGCTGGTTTAGCAGGGACCGGCCAAGATTCGAACCATCTATGGGCAGGCTGATTGTACCCAAGTCGATCGATTATTATTGCTATAGCTGCTAGCAATAATCACTGAGCCACCCCTGCTGGGAGAACACTATAGCTCCATGGGAGGGATTCCCCTATCAACATTGACTGTGTTTGATGGGGGAATTGAGCTAGTTTAAAGAAAATCACCTCATCATTCATGGCCTGCCTTATACTTCAAATTTTCCTTCAGTTTTCCTCTCTCCCTACCTCTCATTGGTTGATTGTGACTCATGAGACATTACATGACAATCACCATTTACAACTAGATGCTGACTTTCTTCTGATTATAGACAGTAAATAAAGCAATATTCACACAGATCATCCCTGCAGTTGAATAGAAATATTAAAAAACAACCACAGCATTGTAGTGTAAATGAATCTATTTATTGGCATTGTATTGTTTATTTATACCTAACAATTCTGATCAGACCAGTGGCGACTGGTGCTCAAAATTTTGGGGGGGGCGCAAACAAACTGAAAAAAATAAATCATCAATTGTGCCTATTAAACACAGCCACTGTGCCCAAACGCCACCAGTTTGCCCCCTCAAATGCAGCCAGTTTCCCCCCAAATGCAGTCAGTTTTCCCCGAAATGCAGCCAGTTTCCCCCCAAATACAGCCAATTTGTCCCCAAATGCAGCCAGTTTCCCCCCAAATGCAGTCAGTTTCCCCTGAAATGCAGCCAGTTTGTCCCCAAATGTAGCCAGTTTCCCCCCAAATACAGCCAGTTTCCCCCCAAATGCAGCCAGTTTTCCCCCAAATGCAGCCAGATTGGCCCCAAATGCAGCCAGTTTGGCCCCAAATACAGCCAGTTTCCCCCCAAATGCAGCCAGTTTGTCCCCAAATGCAGCCAGTTTGACCCCAAATACAGCCAGTTTGTCCCCAAATACAGCCAGTTTGTCCCCAGCCCTGCACTTACCTTCCTCGGGTCAGCGCCATCCTTCTTCCGTCCTCAATGTCTTCTCCCGCCCTCGATGTCGCTTCAGCCAATCAGACCCGGTGAACCTGATTGGCTGAGACGCCTGGTTAACTATTTGGATGCCGTTGGCTCTGATAGGCACTTCCAAAAACCAACCAGCCGGCGCTCAACAGGGGGCCAACCATCTGAATAGTGGGTGGCAGCGGCGGTGACAATACATAGGTTCATGCAATGCATGAACCTATGTATTGTTGTGGTGAGTGATGGGCGCAGGAGAGAGAGGGGGCGGCGCTTCGGCGCCCACTATGGACGCACCGCCACTGGATCAGACACATGAAGTATAAGAAAATATAATAAAAAGATTGAAATACAAAATAAGCATGTCTCCATGTTTAAATTTTTAAGAGCATAAATCCTACATAACAGCAGACAACACAAGATTCTTGCTATTAAATTAATTACCTAGAACAGCTTCATCTGTTCCATTCTCTCTTTTGTTTTACTTTATTACTGGGGCCTGCCAACTGACATTAAACTGTCCAATAAGATTGCTTCTGTTGGCGGCACAGCCACTGGTGCTGGATGATGGGTGGCAAGTTGGCCATGAAGCAAGAGAAAGTCAGTCTCCTATAACATAACAAAAGTAAATCAGAGAAGGCGCAGAAAGTTCGGCTCTTACTAGGAAATGAGACAGGTGAATTGAAACCTTTCTTAACATACTGTGTATATGTATGTGTGTGTGTATATATATATATATATATATATATATATATATATATAATTGTTAATACCTACACACCCAATGCTGCAAAACACTTCTTTAATCCTGTGAAATCATCCCACGAGGTCCGCTCGGAAACTGACGCTTCCTATAGGGTTGGTTCCCTGAGTACCCCATAGCTGTCACTGGTTCCTCTGGCTGACCTTCATGTCACTGCAAGAAATAGTAATGACATAGAAGTCAGTAGGAGGAAACAAGTTATAGCTTCGGGCTGCCAAGGAGATTGACAGTTCTGTAAGTGTTAAGCCTCGTACACACGGCTGGGAATCCCGTCAGGAGAAAAACGTCGGTTTTCCTGACGGGATTCCTGGCAAGCTTTCCTTGCCAAGCCGTGCATACAGACGGCCATTCAAAAGAACCACCGTTCTTTTGAATGGCAAGAACGCGGTGTCGTCATCGACTATGACGAGACTGCGCTCATCACATTCGATGCCGTCGCTGCCATCTTGCTACACCCTACACTACCCTTGTATGCTACCGCGCATGCGTCAAAGTCTTTTTGAGCATGCGTGGGTTTACCTAGGGACAGGTAAGCATACACGCTCACGGTTTTCTCGGCAGGAAACACTCTGCCGAGAATCCCAAAGACGAAAATAGAGAGCAGCTTCTCTATTTTTCTCGTCTGGATTCCCGGCAGTTTTCTCGCCCAGAAAGCATACACGTGCACGGTTTTCACGGCAAAAAGCTCTCCCAGCAGCTTTCTTGCCGAGAAAATCGTGCGTGTGTACGAGGCTTTCGTTTCCCAGCAGATTTCAAAGGAGGATTTCTTAAATTTGAAGTGGCGCTGTCAGAGGAAAAGGTCACAGGTAAGTGGGTTGCTTTTAACAGCTTTTTTTTATATAAGCTAAATCCAATAATTTAGTATATCTGAATACGTTAATATAGCTGAATACCTAAATGAATGTAAACTCATGTTTTTATATCATAGACTAGTTATGGCTTAATTTAAGAGGCACTGTTACCTTGCCCATTCAGGGCAAGTGACAGTGGGGTGGATTTACTAAAACTGGAGAGTGCAAAATCTGGTGCAGGTCTACATAGAAACCAATCAGCTTCCAGTTTTTTTTTTTGTTAAAAGCTTAATTGAACAAGCTGAAGTTAGAAGCTGATTGATTAACATGCAAAGCTGCACCAGATTTTGCACTTTCCAGTTTTAGCAACTCTCCCCCAGAGTCTTTTTAAAGGTCCCCCTAATATTCACTTTGCCAGCACTCACTTGTTGATCCTTCTTCTATGGCAGCTGACACTAAAATCCATAGTATCAGCTGGTGTTGGACACTCCCCTGGTCATATGACACTACTCGGACCTGGCAGTTGGCCAGCGCTATCTCATGAGAGGAGGTTACATGCTACCCAAAAAGTATAATAAGTATTAGGGGTTTGGGGGTTCCTCACAAAGACATTACCACTTTGCCCTGAATGGGCAAGATGGCAGTGTTTCTTCAAGCACACTGTCATGACATCAAGGTTCCTGCTTTCTCCTATAAGCCTTCTAGTGTGGTCATAAAGGCTTTCATGATAACACAAAAGATAAACAGCAATAAAAGATAAAGCAAGAGGAGGCGCATGCGCAAAGTTGACGGCGACGGTCATGTCCCACTGAAGCTCCGCTATTCTCGGGACCCCGCGGCCATTACATACACCCGTATGTCATGGTAAATTATAAAAACTTGCCTACCTGTATACTCAAGCCAGGGGAACATTTTAGTATGGTCTTGGGAGCTTCCCAGGGGAAAGCCAGGGCTAAATCCATCAAGGAAAATCTCCTCAGAGGCGCCTGTAAGATGGCGCAGCCTGGCTCACACAGGCACACCTCACGCTGACAAGCAGCAGCAGCAGGCACCTCATGTACAACACAGACTCTGAATATGGTGACACTTCTCAGCACCAACACTCTGACTCTTTACATCCAAATGTTTTGAAACATTTTAAGAACATGCTGCAAAAAGCCTTAAAGCAGACCTCCGACCATATTACTGGGAAATTAACCAAAGAAATCCGTGACTTAGGCCAACGCACCGCTGACCTAGAAGACAGAATGGAAGAAGTGGAATCCAATGTAATTAGGGCTGTGGAAATTAGTCTTCAGGGAGTTCCGTCGGAGATCCAATGACGTCACGGACACTAGCGGGGCTTTCCATGTCAATCTGAAGGGCTCCTTTGTTGTGCCTTCATATCTGCATGCTGGCGGGACCTTACTATCTGCCACACGTTAGGGCTGTTACACTTCCCTCAATCACTTCCCTCTATCAACCTGGGATTCTACAGCCATCCACTGGGAGTTGTGATAGTTCCCTTCACGGGACATCTACATGCCGACGGACTGATGTTAACCCCTCCTCATCTGGATTCAGCAGTGGTATCGTTGTACACATTTTTATACCAGTATCATACTTAGCTACATGTTTTTATGACTGCTTTTGCTACCGTTTGGTATTACTCGCACCATTTTTACAGTTTATGTAGCTACATCGATTTTATCTACTTGAAGACTATAAAAGTTTTAATGCTATTCCCATCGAGCGCTGCCTTTGTGTGTTTTTTGTATCCTGCTATCCATTTTTCCAGTGGTTGGTAGCTGCACTGGGAATCAGCCTGCAAGGAGATCAGCTAAAAGTAGTTAGTTGGATCTGTATGTGCGTTATAATTAATCAAAATTAGTTGATTAATCGATTTAAAAAAAAATAGATTAATCGAACACGAAAATTTTAATCAGTAACAGCCCTAAATGTAATTACTCATGAAAATGAATTATGCCGCGTACACACGACCGTTTTTCATGACGAGAAAAATGCAATTTTTTAATTTGGTCATTAAAAACGATCGTGTGTGGGCTCCAGAGCATTTTTCACAACGTGCTCTAATTTTTCTCGTTGTTTTTCCCGTCGTCGGCCCTGTGAAAAAACGCGCATGCTCAGAAGCAAGTAATGAGACGGGAGCGCTTGTTCTGGTAAAGCTAGCGTTCGTAATGGAGATAGCACATTCGTCACGCTGTAACGGACTGAAGAGCACGAGGCTGAAAAGCACGAATCGTCTCTCACCAAACTTTAGTAACACAAGGATCAGCAAAAGCAGCCCAAAGGGTGGCGCCATCCGAATGGAACTTCCCCTTTATAATGCCGTCGTACATTTCGTACGTCACTGCGCTTTGCTCGAGCATTTTTTTTCATGATTGTGTGTAGGCAAGGCAGGCTTGAGAAGAATCATGTAGAGAAAAACTTTGTTTTTTTCAATGCCATTAAAAACGGTCGTGTGTACACGGCATTAGAAACTCTCGAAGAAAATACATTTTTTGCTGCACACACGTTTGGAAGATTTTGAGAATAGGGCAAGGCGCTCAAATCTTCGCATAAGAGGTATTTCCGAGTCCATTATTGACCTAACATCTACTATTACCACCCTTTTTCAAGAACTAACACCGTCAATTCCAATTGAGAGATTGGAAATGGACAGAATACATAGAGCCCTTGCACCCCGCAAATCAGAAGGCCCCCCTCACGACATAATTGCGAAATTAAAAAAAATTCGCACCAAAGAACAAATTATGCTTGCTGCTAGAGGTAAGGAAAACCTCAGTTTCCAAGGGCACTCATATCAGATTTTTGCTGATTTATCCCCAATAACTGTCGCTAAAACACGCACAATGAAACTTCTGCTACAGAAACTACAACTACATCAGATCCCTTACCAATGGGGTTTCCCATTTTCTATTAGGTTCACATATTAAAGCAACAAGCATACATGTAGATCCTATGATGAACTACTGAATACCCTGCAAAGACTCCACCTCTGCGATGGACCACCACCTAGTCCTCGGCGGCGAACAGCATCCAGTTCTCCGCAAAATACCTCCAAAGTAGGAAATGACGGAAACAGACAAAACTCATCCAAGAGGGGCCGCTTCAATTCCCCAGAACTAGACTCAATGGATTGAAGATATTTTTCATTGTTTCATTGTTCTCTTTCCTTTACAGGTTTTTGCAGCAGAATGGTCCAGTGCCCATTCTCCAGTTATTAACAACGTATTTTCATGACTTGTCCTATAGACTCTCCATTGATATAGACAAAAAGTCTAACTTCTGATTTTTTTTCTCTCTTTTCCCCTCCCCCTTTTTTCTAAATTTATATATATATATACAATACATATATATATATGTTGTTTATACATACAGTGTATATATATATATATATATATATATGTTTTTTACTTTTTTTTAGTTTAATTCTTATGTTTTATTTTTGTCTATTTTTTTTAATCTAATTTTTACCCTCTATTTTTGACCCTCTCTAGACTATGATAGTTGAAACCCTAAATCTCCCAGTTATTTTAAGCCCCTTCCCCTGTCCTATTTCACATTCCCTACCCTCCCTCCCTTTCCTTTACCTCTATCCCCACCTCCCTGCCCCTTTATTATTATAACTGAGGGTCTTATGTTAAGTTATAAAATATTGTGATATATTTTATTATATCATATTATTTTATTATATTGATCTGTTTAAACGTATTTACTGAATGGAAGTAACTTATTTTATATACAAGTGTTAACCTATATTCTACACTCACCATCCGAACTACGTGAGATGTCACTGTCTTACCCTCAACCGACAACCCTGAGGTACTCAACACAACTCAACAAAATGTTTACTTTATTCTATATTGTACATATCATGACTACATTTATGTGACCATAGTCATCTTATGTACTCCATTGTTGAATTTTTCCTAATCCCTTTATTTTTTCCTCTTCTTTTTATTTATAAGGATTATTTTTATATACTATTGACATGCTTGGGTTTAAAATTTGAATTTGAATTTCTATTTTTAATATATTTTTTGGGCTGTGGGGGACCCGAGAATTTGTCACTGTGTCCTCCATTTTTTCTGTCCCAGGATTTTTTGTGTGAGGGGCCTCCTCAGATAGATTTTGCACTTCCGAGCTTTTTTTTTTTTTTACACGCCCGGAAAGCTAGTGTTTTATTCTTTAATTGACTAAAAGTTATTGTAAGTTAGTTCTCTCATAATGATTCTCTCTTTTCTTTCTCTTTTCAATACTCTTTTTCAATTTTTTCAATCCATTTTTTCTTCTCCCCGGATTCAACTTTCATCTAAACTCCAATCTACACTTTATGACTACTATATTAAGCCATCTCCTCTTTGAACTAATGTAATAGCTCCTTTAAATGTTCTTACCTTAAAGAGGAAGTAAACCCTCTACAACTTTTTTTGTTAAACATACCCCTGCAAGAGAAAGGCATAATGAGCTAGTATGCATAGCATACTAGCTCATTATGTGGCACTTACCTGAAATCGAAGCCCCTAAAGTCCTCCTCGTTCTCCACCGCCGCCATGTCCGCTCAGAGCTTCTTCCTGTTATCGCCGCTCCGGTGCTGTGATTGGCCGGAGCGGCGATGACGTCACACACATGCGCGCTCGGGCGGGCAAGATCCCATTCAGAAAACAGGCAATGATGCTGGCCAGCTAGTGCGCCTGCGCCGTTGTCTATGGCGCGCATGCGCCGTAGACATCGGTGCTGTGTTATCTGCAAATATCTCCTTAACCGTGTAGGTTAAGGAGATATTTCATGCACCTACAGGTAAGCCTTCATCTAGGCTTACCTGTAGGTGCATGTTGTCAAAGTGGGTTTACAACCACTTTAACCACTTAAGGACCCCCTCCAGTAGATAAACGTCGGCAGAATGGCACGTACAGGCACATCAACGTACCTGTACGTCCCTCTTAACTGCTCGACGCGGGGGTCGCACGTGCGCCGGCGGCGGCACGCTCGCGGCCCCGCTACTTTCCCCGTAAGTCGGACCGCGGGACTCGATCGCCGCGGGGATCCCCGTGATCGTCTCACGGAGGGATGGAGCGGGGAGATGTTATTGTAAACACAACATCTCCCCGCTCGACACCTGACACTGTCACTGATTTCCGCTCTGTGTAATCAGAGAGGAGATCAGTGACGTGTCACTCATAACCACGCCCCCTAACAGTAGTAATCACTCTCTTAGGCACACTTAACCCCTTTAGCACCCCTAGTGGTTAACCCCTTCACTGCCAGTGTCATTTTTACAGTAACCAGTGCATTTTTATAGCACTGATCGCTGTAAAAATGACAATGGTCCCAAAAATGTGTCAAAAGTGTCCGATGTGTCCGCCATAATGTCACAGCCACTAAAAAAATCACTGATCGCCGCCATTACTAGTAAAAAAAAAATATATAAAAATGCCATAAAACTATACCCTATTTTGTAAACGCTATAACTTTTGCGCAAACCAATCAAACGCTGATTGCGATTTTTTTTTTTCTTTTACCAAAAATATGTAGAAGAATACGTATCGGCCTAAACTGAGGAAAAAATTTATTTTTTTATATATTTTTGAGGGATATTTATTATAGCGCAAAAAATAAAAACCGCAGAGGTGATCAAATACCAACAAAAGAAAGCTCTATTTGTGGGGAAAAAAGGACGTCAATTTTGTTTGGGAGCCACGTCGCACGATCGCGCAATTGTCAGTTAAAGCGACGCAGTGCCGAATCGCAAAAAGGGGCCTGGTCATTAACTAGCCAAAATGGTCCGGGCCTTAAGTGGTTAAATGTTCATGGTCTAAATATCCCACAAAAATGAACCAAAGTCTTTCGATCACTGTCCTCCTCAAAAGCACACATAGTGTGCCTTCAGAAAACCCATTTTACAGACTCTTCAACACCTAAATATTTTGGTACACTATATCAACAAGTTTTTACCACCTCCGCTAAAACTAAGCAAAGAGGAGTACTAATTGCATTTCATAGAACTACACCTTTTTCTCTACAAACTGAGATCAAAGACCCTGATGGTCGTTATCTTATCCTTACAGGACATCTATGTGATATTCCGATCACAGTCCTACTATGCACCTAACAGAAGTCCATCATCCTTTCTCTCCCACCTGTTTTAAGTAATTGATTCACATAAAATGGGCACACTTTTGATCTGTGGAGATTCAAATCAAGTTTTATACCCTTATATAGATAAATCACCTACTCCTCTCGCATCTAACCCTCAATCCCGAATGTTTCAAAGACTCCTACAAAAACACTCCCTACTAGATTCGTGGCGAGAAATCAACCCTACTAAACGTCAATACTCCTTTTATTCCCATCCACACAAATCTTTTTCCCGTATAGACCATATTCTAATTTCAATAAGTATGTCCCCGGGACTGATTACATTATCTTATTTTACCCTTTATATGGATTGACCATTCTGCTATAATTTCTTCCTTAGCTTCTCTCTTACCCAAAAAACAAGACCCCACATGGTATATTAATGACTCAACATTATCCCATCCATCACATTCTATTGACTTAGAAATAGCCATAAAAGAGTATCTAAAAAATAATAATACCCCTGATATATCTCCTTTAACTCTATGGGAAGCTCACAAACCAGTTCTACGCGGAACTTGTTTGTGCCAAGCATCATAGCTTAAAAAAGAAAAGAAGAAGCCACAACTAAAATTAGAAACAAACTTTAATACCTGCCACACAAACTTCCAAGCGAATCCAACTCATTTAACTAAATCCCATTTAGACAAAGCCAGACTAAAACCTGATCTTTTTCTATCTGACTCAGTAGACAAAACTTTACGCAATTCCAAACATAAATTTTATCTTAAAACTAATAAACCTGGTACCCTTCTGGCTCGAGCTCTTAAAAAGTTAAATAACCCATTTAAACCGATCCAACTGAAAATGCCACATAACACCTATACTAGCAACCCAGAAAAGATACATCTTACAACTATATACAAAAAAGGAGAACCATTTGACCAATCCTCCGCAGAAACGTTTTTCTCACAAATTACACTCCCAACTATCCCATCAAATCAACAGGAAGATCTTGAAAGGCCTATTACAACTATAAAAGTTGAACAAGCTATTAAATCACTTAAATTAAACAAAAGACCAGGCCCTGACGTTTTTTCCGCCCTTTATTACAAAAAAAATTCCCATCTCCTTGCTCCAATGCTCTCAAACTCTTTCAATTCGATTCTTACTAGTAAATCCTTTCGCCCTGAAACCTTAACAGCTATAATCCCAATTATACCCAAACCCCAATCTGACGACACATCCTGTGCTAATTTTAGGCCCATTTCTTTACTCAACCTTGACATAAAACTGCTAGCTAAAATTCTAGCGACCCGTTTAA
The DNA here is from genome assembly GCA_029206835.1 of Rana muscosa. Taxonomy (NCBI): domain Eukaryota; kingdom Metazoa; phylum Chordata; class Amphibia; order Anura; family Ranidae; genus Rana; species Rana muscosa. The sequence continues at coordinate 715,071,563 of CM055116.1, read as the reverse complement.
ACAATATTATAGGCTCACTAATTAATAAGGACCAAGTTGGGTTCATGCCTTTCCGCCAAGCAGCAGATAATGTACGCAGGGCAACAATACGGATTCAAGCAGCTAAAACACGACAGATACCCATGTGTCTTTTGTCATTAGATATTAAGAAAGCTTTTGACACGGTGTCGTGGCCCTACTGGCATTTCACATTACAACGATGGGGCTTCGGACCCCACTTTCTAAATTGGGTTTCCTCACTGTATAATACTCCTAAGGCATATGTCAAATACACTGGATACAAATCACCTCTGTTTGACATACATAGAGGAACATGTCAAGGTTGCCCTTTATCCCCACTTTTATTTGCCCTTATTATAGAACCCCTTGCTCAGACCATACGTTTAGATCCCTCAATAAAAGGATTAGACTTAGCTGGTCATCATCACAAGCTGTGTCTATTTGCTGACGATATCTTAATTTTTATGTCCCCGTCCCCCCCCCCCATATTTCAGCCCTTAACCTTATAAATAAGCTTTGCCCACATTTCTCTCAAAACCCTCAAAAAACCCTCAAAAATCCACGTTTTTAAATATCTCCTTACCTCCTCACATTCTACAACAAACACAAACATCTCTTCCTTTCTCTTGGTCCACAACTAATCTGGCCTATTTAGGAATCAATCTAACTCCCAACTTATCTGATCTTTTCTCTGCCAACTTTCCTCCACTGCTGCGTCAAATCATAAACTATCTTAAACAATGGTCATCTTTACCAATCTCATGGATCGGTAAAATAAATGTCATTAAAATTACTATTTTGCCTAAGGTTCTATATTTGTTTCGGGTGCTACCCTTTCCAGTTCCGGCATACTTTCTTAGGAATCTCCAACGAAAAACCATAGCATTTATCTGGGGCTCCCAGAAATCTTGTCTATATAAACAAGCTCTGTACCTTCCCAAACTAAAAGGTGGGCTAGGATTTCCTAACTTTGCTACATACTACCATGCAGCTCAAATAGCACATATTCCTAAATACCATGCAAACAGCGAGATTCCACATTGGGTAACACTTGAATTAATTGATTGTGACCCATTCTTATTACAAACCTATTATGGACCAATCCATCCGATCATAAAATTATCAAAAACAAGATCACCAAACATACAATATCCATTTGGGATAAATCCAAATTATTATCTGGACTGCAATCTCCACATGCTCCCCTCTTGTCATTTCTCAGAAACCCACTGTTCTACACAGCTAGTACATTCCCAAAGTCCTTTAAACAATGGATCTCCTCGAATCTAACTTAACTGTCTAATCTAACAACATCTACCTCCTTTAAATCGTTCCCTGAACTTTGTGATAAACATAAACTCCCCAACTCAGAATTCTTTCGATGTCTACAGATCAAAAAAAATTTGCACCATATATACAAGGAAAGAGTAATATAAATGAATTAACACACTTTGAACGCATTTGTAAATGAGAACCCCATTCAAAAGGTCTCATTACTATTATATAATGCTCTTATGACTTTGCCAAACACAGATCCACCATCATATATGATAAAATGGGAAAGAGACCTTGGATTTAGAGGCGTATACCTGGGATAAAATATGGACTGCAACCAAAACATCTTCGCCAAATATTATAGCTCAAGAGACAAATTATAAAGTACTCATGCATTGGTACCTGGTCCCCATTAGAGTTGCAAAATTTGGTCCCCAGTTCTCTCCGCTCTGCTTTCATGGCTGTGGTGAAGTAGGATCCCATATACACATTTTTTGGGAATGCCCAATTGCAAAACAATTTTGGATTTTTCTCATGCTCTCAGCTATATTTAATACAAAGATCGAAGCAGATCCGCTAATTGCACTCCTAAACTTGAAGCCAGCCAATACTTCTCATACCCAATTTACCCTTTTACTACAAATCACCACAGCTGTGAAGAATTAACCAAGCTATGGCTCACTCCAGATCAGAAGCTATATCCAATGATAAAATCGAAAAATTTGAGAAAATCTGGAATCCTTGGGTGACACATTCCCCCCCCCCCCCATTTTGACACTACTTTATTGAGACCTTGTTAACACAGATGCAAATCCATACCTAAAAAACATATACGAATGTATTATAGAAAGCCCGGGGATCTTTTCTACTTCCTTCTACCTTCCCTGTCTTTACTTTTCTTACCTTTCTTTTTCCTTCTATCCTAGTGTCCTTTGTAAGTCAGTTTTTTTTTCTTTGATATCCATTGTTGTTTATAAATTTAGTAGCGAGGTTCTTAAATCAATGCTCCTTATTTTCTTATAATAGCTATTGAGTACCACACTATTAATACACATTTTCTAGATATGCAGTAAATATCTGTTTATATATTTGTTTCTTCATTCTATATATTTTTATTTATGGTTATATAATATTAGGAATCTCTATTACTTTTAATCTTGTTAACGATATATACTCATATATTGTTTTATACAATGTATACATCTGTTGTGTAGATTATTATATTCAATTTCAAACATATTTTAATTTAATGAAAATTAACTATTACCGTATATAGTCGAGTATAAGCCGACCCGAATATAAGCCGAGGCACCTAATTTTACCACCAAAAAATGGGAAAACGTATTGACTCGAGTATAAGCCTAGGGTGTCCATCTGCATGCCTTACTGTGCCTCACTTTGCCTCACTGTGTCCATGTGCATGCCTCACTGTACCCATGCCTCACTGTGCCCATGCCACACTGTGCCCATGCCTCACTGTGCCCATAACTAGACTGACGTTTAACATGGGAGTCTATTGAAGGGGTGCCCGGGTTTGAAAAATTGGTGCTCCCCGGCTGTAGGTTCCCCAGACAATAAACTTTGCACACTTGTAGAGGAGCAATTGGGCTACATGTGTGCCAAATTTCGGGTCCAGGGGACCTACAACCGGCCGGTACCAGGTCCACAAAATCACCAGAGAAATTACCGTTTAACATGGGAGTCTATGGAAGGGGTGCTCGGCTTTGAAAAATCGGTGCTCCCTGTCCGTAGGTCCCCCGTACAACAAATTTTGCACACTTGTAGAGGAAGAGGGGACCTACGGCAGGCCAGTACCGAGTCCCCAAATTCCAGGAGATCAGGCGCAAAAAGGTGACCCGAGTATAAGCCGAGGGGGGCATTTTCAGCACAAAAAAATGCTGAAAAACTCGGCTTATACTCGAGTATATACGGTTCTTAGCGTTTATCAATTTAAACCTCCTTCTTTTACTATCGGTATTCAACTCAACTATAGTTAACACATCCTTGTTTTCTATACATGCTACTAATACTTTTGTTAATACAAATGTCAACTATGGATATGTTTGTAATTATTTATTTTTCTAAATTTAATAAACAAAATCGACAAGAAAAAAAATAAAGCTAGCCTTCGCTGTACGATGTTGCCATGTTTGAGGGTGCACACATAGGTTTATTTTCAACAATGTTTACTGCACCAAGGCGTGGAAGAGTAGTAGTACTGAGTTATTATGCATACGGGTAATATGATTACTGGATCAGTTGAGAGAAGCAGATATTTATATTTCAAGTGAAGTAGGCTAGGGTTTGCACGTCCACCAAGGTTTTCCCATTTGGGGCAGACCATTGATCAATGTTGAGGTGCTAGAAAGAGATTGGGTCTGCCTTTGACTTTTGCATTGCATAATATTGCATCCTGGATTTCAGTGCTTGTGGTCTGCTTGAGAAGAAGGTATTTGTACCTGAGGCGCCTGCTTCTGATTTATATTCCACATTAAACCTTTGTGAAAGGAAGGGTAATTTAACATGGATAATATCCTTTGATCCTTTTTTTATTTTATTTTGCGTTAGCATTTACAACTTTGAACATCTTTCTGCAAAAATTGTCACTGTACACAATCTTGTTATCATGTGATCACATTTGTATGTCTTACCAGCTGTGTTTCTATTTGTGTTAAACACCTGCCCCAAGTCATTATGCAGAATAAATGTTATATTATAATATTGCATTATAATATAATTTAATTTTGATTTTAAAATGTAAATTTGTATTTTGAAATGTTTGAATACTATCTACCACACTTGACATCTATTGGTATGCAAATAAATTAATATGAAGTTATAGTATTAGCTGGAGAAAATTAGTATCCCAGCTGTTTTGAGTTGACTAATCTTTTTTTTTTTTTCATTGTAAATTATGCACTGCATTATGATGTGCTACTTCAAAACAGGAACATTCTTGGCATTTAAAAAAAATGTGTGGACTAATAATAATTACTTAAATTTCAAAACTATTAAACATGTACGGAATACTTTAAGTTTAAAAATAGATCTCACATTTTTAGAATTCAATTTAAACTGGTATTTATTATTCAACATTGTTTAAATTATAATATTAACAAAATAATACTTTAAACTGATACAGTATTTGTTTTCAGTCAAGCAGCTGCAACTATTTGCTAGCCTGAATACATAAGGGGTTAAATAAAGTTCCCACAATGTTTTTTTTTGCAGTTTTGTTCAGGGTAGGGTTAGAACCCCTGTCAGATTTTTAGTGTTATCTGTGGCCCGTTCAGGCGATTCTCCCTCACATTTTAATTGATGCCTGGTGCCTCCTGGAATAGGAAGTTAAAGGGGAGCTCCAGTCTCCTGGGTAAAATTGAAAAGTCAGGAGCTACAAAAACTGTAAACTTTTAATAAACAGCCACTCACCTGTCTCACGATCCAGTGATGTGCTCACCCCAGCCGTTTTTACCTCTCATCTTCTGTCTTCGGCGCCAACATCCTAACTGTGGGTGTCACGGACCCTTGTACTTAAGAAGAGTCTGTCCGCCGTATAGGCTTCCTTTGTCCAGTACCAGCATGATCCAAGATCCCTTAGCCCACCCAGTCACTTGTCGGGACCTTAGTGTAGGGTGGAAAATATCAGACTGTTTATTCAAACACAAAGAGGACACCCAGGGACATTGCCCCTTCTTTGCATAATGACACATGGTGGGGTAAACTACATTAAGTAACAAGAGACACATAGACAGCCTTTAGCCACTTACAGATCACCCCACTTACACTTACTGTGACAGGGTGTCCTGGGTGAGCAAAATCGCATACCTGTATGTAATTTTGTGCACACGGTTTAGGGTGCGCACGCGCCTCTCCTGCTGTGTTTGGACGCAGTGGGAGCCAATCAGCGGGTCCGGCAGCCGTGATGACCGCCATGACCCGACGATTGTTCTGTGGAGAGACAGATCAGACTGATGTAAACAAAGCACACTGCTGATCTGTCAGGGAGGAAAAGCTAAGCTGAATCACAATCTCACTTTTCCTCCAGTGTAACACTTCCCCTTACAGTTAGAAACACCTCCCAGGGAACACATTTAACCCCTTCATTGCCCCCCCCAGTGTAAACACCTTCCCTTAACCCCTTCCCTGCCAGTGAAATTTATACAGTGATCAGTGCATTTTTATAGCACTGATCACTGTATTGGTGTCACTGGTCACCAAAAAGTGTCACTTAGGGTCAGATTTGTCTGCTGCATTGTCACAGTCCCGCTAAAAATCACAGATCGCCGCCATTACTAGTAAAAAAAATCAAAATCAAAGTCCCTAAATCTCTCCTGTAGTTTATAGATGCACAAACCAATCAATATACGCTTATTGGGATTTGTTTTACCAAAAATATGTAGCAGATAACATATTGGCCTAAAAGATGAAGACATTTTTTATTTTTTTTGGATATGTATTATAGCAGAAAGTAAAAAAATAGGATTTTTGTACTCACCGTAAAATCCGTTTCTCTGACGTCCATGGACTGACACAGCTCTCATACTGATTACGTGTGGGTATATGTCCCTGCTTGCAGGAGAAGACCTAGGCAGAATGTTAGATGTTAAAACATTCTAGAACAAGCCAAAGCCGAACAGCCCGGCCCAGGGGGGTGGTCCCTCCTGACATTACCCTCCCATCTGCAGCTAGCAGCCTCAGTTCGTAACAAAGCAGTACAAACCTTAAATGGACGGGTGGGTGCTGTGTCAGTCCATGGACGTCAGAGAAACGGATTTTACGGTGAGTACAAAAATCCTATTTTCTCTTATCGTCCATGGACTGACACAGCTCTCATACTGATTACGTGTGGGACGTCCCAAAGCAGTATAAGAAAAGGGTGGGAGCAAAATAGTACGGAACAATCAAAACTTCACTCCAAACCAGCAGAGCTCCTCAACGGAGGAGTTGCAACATTAAACAGCGGCCTGCAACACTTTGCTGCTGAAGGAAGCATCCGAAGATGCAGCCACATCAACCTTGTAGAACTTTGAACACACTTATGCAACCGACGCTTGATGTCGGAAAGCCCAGGAAGCACCGATTGCCCTGGTGGAATGCGCCGTGACCGGAAAGGGAGGCGCCCGTCCCCTAATGGCATAGGCCTGTATAACAGCCTGTCTGATCCACCTAGAAATGGTGGCAGACGACACCGCTTGGCCCTGTTTGGGACCAGAGACAGATACAAACAATGAGTCAGACTTCCGAATAGAAGCAGTAGCCACCAGGTACACCCGTTAGGCACGCACCACATCCAAATTGTGAAGCGCAACCTCTCTAGGATGCGATAGATGAGGGCACAAGGACGGAAGGACAATGTCCTCATTAAGGTGAAAAGCCGAAACCACCTTTGGAAGGAAAGACGGTCGCGGTCGCAATACCGCCTTATCCTTATGGAGGACCAGGTAAGGCGACTTGCATGACAGAGCCGCCAACTCAGACACCCGTCTAACAGAAGTGATGGCCACTAAAAAAGCCACCTTCTGGGACAAAGTTAAAAGAGGAATATCTCTTATATTCTCAAAAGGAGATTCCTGAAGAACCGAAAGCACCAAGTTCAGATCCCAAGGAGGGAGCGGGGGCTTGGCAGGTGGAACCACATGGCGTACCCCCTGCACAAAAGTGTTAACCAAGGAATGACCAGCTAGGGGTCTTTGAAAGAAAACAGCCAAGGCCGAAATCTGACCCTTAATAGTGCTCAAAGCCAGCCTTTGAGCAACACCACACTGCAAGAACCTCAGGATTCTGGGGACAGAGTACGTCCGTGGACGCCAGTCTAGTTCTTCGCACATAGCGAAGTAAGCTCTCCAGGTACGGTGATAGATCTTCCTAGAAGAAGACTTCCGTGCCCTAAGCATGGTTGAAATTACCGAATCCGACAGGCCTCGGTCTTTCAGCACCTAACTCTCAATAGCCATGCCGTTAAAGCCAGAGACTGTAAAGCAGGATGAAAGATTGGACCTTGAGATAGAAGGTCCTCCCTCAGGGGCAGGCGCCAAGGGACGTCCGCGATGAGACGTACCAGGTCAGCGTACCAGTGACGCCGAGGCCAGTCCGGAGCAATGAGGATCACCGGAATGCCCTCGGCCGCTACCCTGCGCAGCAGACGAGGAAGCAACTGCAGCGGAGGATAGACATACATCAAGCGATACTGACCCCACGGGGCCATTAACGCGTTCGAGGCATCCGCCCAGGGGTCCCTGGACCGGGCCACAAACCTCGACACCTTGCGATTGAGTCGAGATGCCATCAGGTCCACATCCGGAGTGCCCCACCGCCGACAAAGGAGTTGAAACACCTCCTGATACAAGGACCACTCCCCCTGGTCCAGGGACTGGCGGCTCAGATAGTCCGCCTGCCAGTTTTCTACACCCGGAATGTAGACGGCCGACAGCGCCGGCACGCTTCTTTCCGCCCACCTTAGGATGTGGGCGACCTCAGACGCCGCAGCCGAGCTCCGAGTGCCCCCCTGATGGTTGACATACGCCACGGCCGTGGCGTTGTCCGATTGGATTCTGACCAAGCGGCCCTGTAGCCTCTTTGACCATGCGGAGAGACAGTCTGATCGCCCGCAATTCCAGGACGTTGATTGGGAGCCGAGATTCGGCTGGAGTCCAGAGCCCTTGAGCTGACAGGACTCCCCACACTCCTCCCCAGCCCGTCAGGCTGGCGTCCGTTGTGATCACCGCCCAGTGGATGGGGAGGAACGACTTCCCGGCCCGAAGAGCCTGGGATCTCAGGCACCAGGGACGCCTTGACAGAGAGACTCACCTGGATCTGAAGATCCAAAGACAATGGGGACTTGTTCCAAACAGACAAAATTCCCTTCTGTAATGCCTGAGTGTGCGATTGAGCATACGGAAGGAACCGCCTTGAAGGAGGCCACCATTAGTCCCAGGACTCTCATGCAGAAGCGAATTGAGGACCATTTTCGAGACATCAGAACCTGCACTGCCGACTGAAGTGTCAGTAACTTCTCTGAGGGTAGAAACACCTTTGCTGCCGAAGTGTCCAGGATCAGACCCAGATACTCCAAGCGCTGAGTCGGGACTAGAGCCGACTTCTGCGTGTTCAGAACCCATCCGAAGTCCCGGAGGGTCTGACTGACTATTGTCACACTTTCCTCCAATTCTGAGCCATTTTCCGCTCTGAGAAGGAGATCGTCTAGATAGCCCACGATAACAATTCCTCGTTGTCTCAGCAAAGCCAGAACCGGGGCAAGCACTTTTGTGAAAACCCTTGGTGCCGATGCTAGGCCGAAGGGAAGAGCCACGAACTGATAGTGGACTTCGCCTATGGCAAAGCGCAGAAACCTCTGGTGGCTTGCGCAGATTGGGATGTGCAAGAAAGCGTCCTTGATATCGAAGGACGCCAAAAAATCCCCTTGGTGGAGTGTCGTGATCACCGTGCAAATTAATTCCATCCGGGAATTTTAATACCTTCACATAGGCATTCAGGGCCTTGAGGTCCAGGATTGGCCGAACCCCGTCCTTTTTCGGGACAACAAACAGGTTTGAGTAAAACCCCTGAAACCTCTCTCGTGACGGAACCGGCACAATTACTCCGCACCCGAGCAAATCCTGTACGGCCCCCAAGAGGGCCGCCCGGCGGGCCGGAAGGAGAGGGAGGTTCGAGGGAAAAAACCTGTCTGGGGGCCACGAGCGGAACTATATCCTGTATCCCGAGGTGAACACCTCGCACACCCACCGGTCGGAGATCCGGGAGGTCCACCGCACCGAGAACCTGCGAAGACGTCCCCCCACCCCAGAGTCGGGCAGGGGCAAGACTTCATGCAGTGGTGGACTTGGGAGCTTGCTTGGTAGGCTTACGCACCCAGGGACGTCTTTGTCCCCCAGCCGCATTCTTTTCAGTCTGGGTGGGCTTACCCGTGGAATCTGACTGACGAAAAAACGTCTTCTTCGCCAGAAAGGAAGGGCCCGGCCTGCGGTGGGGCTCCTTTCCCTTAATAGACTGGGGAAGGAAGGTGCTCTTACCTCCTGTGACGTTTTTAATAATGTCCTCCAGAGCGGCCCCAAACAGTCTACCGCCCTTAAAGGGCAAGTCAGCCAGGAGCTTTTTGGAAGCTAGATCGGCCGACCAGCATTTCAGCCAGATAAGGCGACGCATCACCACAGCAGAAATGGAGGCCCCCGTTATTAAAGGGGTCGCATCCACAGTGGCATCGCACACGAAGACTAAACCCTGCACAAGTTGGTGAGCCAGGGCAATGGTCTCCGGAGGGAGATTATGCTCCTGCACTGTCTGGTGCAATATCCTTGCCCAGCCTGTGAGTGTCTGAGACACAAGAGTCTCCGCCACTATAGGGCGTAAGGCGGCCCCCAATAAGGTGAACATAGTTCTACACGCCACTTCTGACCTCCTGTCAGCGGGATCCTTAAATGCAGTAGTCCCTTCCATCGGGAGTGTGGTAGCCTTATTCAAACGGGCGACCGGGGGGTCGACCACTGGGGGGAGAGCCCACTTCTTAACCAGGTCCTCCTCAAAGGGGTACCTTAAGGCTATGCGCCGCGGGACCTTCAAGGTCTTCTGCGGCTTATCCCAGACTTGGTCAATGAATGTATTAAAAAAAGGCACATACGGAAAGACCTTTTTTGAAGACACGGCTTTAAAGGAACCAAAGGACATAGCTTCCACCTGAGGTTCCTCAGCCTCAACATTCAGCTTGAGAGTGTCCCTCACAGCATCAATGAGTTCACTTAACAAGCACCCTGTCAGTTGGTGGTTCAAGACAGGGGTCTTCCTCACAAGGAATGTCCTGTCCAAACACATCAAAATCCTCAGAACTAGGGTCCTCAGCAGCAGTAGCTAGGCCCATATATGAGTCAGAGCACTCCCCATGTGGAGATTGTGTGGGGAGGGGGCGCTTTACAGCCCCCGTGCGTTCGCACACCGCTTCCAGCTTGACAAGGATTGATTCCAGGACTGCCGACAACTGGTCCATAGGGACCGCAGATGCAGGAGCACTGCCAGTTGCCTCTGACAAGTGTGGAGAAGCAGGTGAACCAGACTCCATATTGCCACCCTCTGAGACCTTATTCACTATCACAGTGAATAATACAGTCCACCCATTGGCTGTGCTGAGGCTGAGGAGGGGACACCTGGAGGACTCACCACCCTTAGGGGCCGCTCGGGTTCCGCTGTATGAGCCGCGCTGTAGCGCGAGTGAAGCCTGAGGAGAGTGAGGAGATGAGGTATTTTGCGCAGTTCAGCAGCGCCACTAGAGGCTGAAAACGAAACTAAAAGCACCGCGGCTACAAGAAAATGGCCGCCGGGCGCTGTATAACTGCGCATTGAGCGCACTTTTTACATTTAAAACACCGCACCAATGGCGCACGCAATAAGGCCTCACACACTCCCCCAGAACACTTCCCAAGTTCACTAACAGCCATGGAGCGCCCCCCCCAGGGCAGAGCGACCCCCCAAGTATCCCCACACAGCACAGCACCAGAGCAGGGTGCAGAAAACAGCATAACAGGGGGGAGACAGGGAGAACCCCCCACACACAGAAACACAGCCAGTATGTACTCACCTCGCAGCAGGAGAGACTACTTACCCGTCCCTAGAGGGACCCACTGGCTTGTTTCAGACAGACCTATCACAGAGTCATACTGCGTAGCTGTCGGCCCGGTCCACCGCAAAAGATACAGTAGGTACTGTTCAATCTTGAGAGGACCGCGGGAGCATGAAAGCAACCTGGCCACCCCTGGAGCAATGGGGTATGTCGTGAACTGAGTCACACGCACACAAGGCGAGGATCAGCACGCTCGATGGTCGGACAGGGAAGACTACGAGGATACTAGTGTACCCAACCTGCTGCCCAGCCGACAGTTGATTGAAAGTCTCAAAAATAAAATAATAAAATTCCCAAAGGAATAAAATTTAAAAGTAAAATCTCCCAGGAGACTGGCTCCTGAGAGAGCCACGTCTTCTCCTTCTGCTAGGCAGAAAAAAACTGAGGCTGCTAGCTGCAGGTGGGAGGGTAATGTCCGGAGGGCCCGCCCCCCTGGGCGGAGCTGTTCGGCTCTGGCTTGTTCTAGAATGTTTTAACATCTAACATTTTGCCCAGGTCTTCTCCTGCAAGCAGGGACATATACCCACACGTAATCAGTATGAGAGCTGTGTCAGTCCATGGACGATAAGAGAAATATATATTTTTTCAAAATTGACGCCCTTTTTTTGTTTATAGAGCAAAAAAATAAAAACAGCAGAGGTGATCAAATACCACCAAAAGAAAGCTCAATATGTGAGGTTCAGAATCGCACGACTGTGCAATTGTCAAATAAAGCGACACAGTGCCGTATTGCAAAAAATGGCCTGGTCAGGAAGTGGGTAAAACCTTTCAGGGCTGAAGTGGTTAAGAGTAGCTGCAGGAGAAACCCCCCTCCCCTCTAGCAGCTAATCCACATCCCACAGTAGGTTGCTCCCAAGGCAGACAGAAACAATGGAATAATGGGATACAGCCACACCTCAAACGATCTATTAAAAGTATACAGTCCCAAGTTAAAAGGCCTCCTTCATTGTTTCAACACAAACCACACATACAGAACTCTGGATAACAGGGGTAAAAGGGAATGCTGAGTCCCATGTGGTTGTACGGTGAGTCGGATTAGGCAGACCCGACTGGGGTTCTCGGTCACCCTGTGCGCCTAATAGACACAGGGTAACTTACACATAGGAGGGGCTGGGGGATCTGAACAAGGCGTTTCCAGAGCCCTCCAAGGTAAGCTGGGTTACACAAGGCCCCCGCCCAAAGTGACTCTCGTCACACTGGGTACCCGGCTGTGACAGCTTGCGGCTCCACAGCCGGGTGCTCATTGCGCATGTGCGAGCCACACTGTGCATTGTGCATGGTCCCACCATCTTCTGTGACCTGTCATGTGTCCCAGAAGACTGCAGAGAAGGAGGGGAGGAGGAGAACTTTGCCTTAGCTTAGGTTATAGAAGTGGGAGTGGGTACTTGTCAAAATCGAGGACACTAGCTCCTTCCCTCCCCAAAAATTTCATTACCAAAATAGGAGTGGGGGAGGAGGGATTAAAGTGAAACTTCCCCTTTTGGGCGGAACTCCACTTCAATTAAGTTTTCCCTACTGGTAATACATAAATAAAACCCTTGTGCGTTCTCAGTTTTTTTGCTAGTATCTGTAGATGATGGACCTTTTCTTTCAGGAGAAAACAGGTTCAATACTTTATTATTTTCTGTTATTATTTTTCTAAAGAATTCTTCAATCAACCTCACTGTCTATAGAAGCAGTGTATCCAGACTGGTGCAACCGCGGTGAAACCTTGACCTCCACACTGTGGGGACAGCCTGTAATATGGCTCCAGGCACTTGATCCTGCATTGGGCACTCACTGTGGCACTTGGTGCAATGCATTGAGTTAGCCACAGGGCGCTTTACAGGTCCAAGGCCGTGGTCCATCACAATGAAACCCAGTCCTGCAGACGCCTTCAGGGGTATGCCCACCATGTTAAGTGAAGCCTGGACTGTGTAAAACAGGGCTATGTTTTCATGTTTTCTATGGTTTTGCGATGCAGAATTTATGCAATCAGACCTTATTCTCACGTGGATAAACAGATGTTACATCACACCACTGGCCACACACTTTAAGGCCACTTCTGCCTAGAGCCCTTATAAGGTTTTCAGGTGCTGCTTCCTTTGCCACAAGGATTCATTGCAGGGTGGTCTACACCTTGATTACTGTGTACTCCTACTAGATGCACCTACCCTATCTCCTATACTCTACTCCATGAGTACCTGACAAGAAAATATAAAACAAGAAAACCCTTGCGCTAGCTAAATAGTGGCACAGGTGAGAGGTGTAAGGGGAACGGATGGAATACTGCAGCAATCACCGGAGGGTCTGGTCCAAGTGAACAAAAATATATATATAAAACGTGATGGTGACTGCGCTGTAGTGTGTCAAATAGGATGATGGGAAGGGAGAGAAAAAATAAACTCGGAGGGGATGTGGCAAAGAAGGGTAGGGTGTGGAAGGTGTGGAAAGGAGGGGGAAGGGGAGGGGAAAAGGAAAAAAAGGGGGAGACTGAGAGACGAAGTGGGTAAGTAATGGGCTAGTACTAGGCTAACTAGCAATGATGTGCAATGTGCACAGTGACACAAATGAAAATACACTAATAAAAGACTGATCAATAATAATCAGAAAAATATATAACACAGTGAATAATAAACAAAAATGTGACATATAAAACCAATATCCAAATGGTCAAGATATGCAACACGTGATAAAGATTAAACCACTTAAACATATTAATAATCCACAAACAAATCCATGAATGGGAAAAGTGAGATGGATGGGATAAATGGAATCACACACTCAGTGCATGGGTGAACTATACTAGTAAGGAAAGGCAGTCCCAAATAAACATAAGTCATATGTGGATAAAGTCCCGTCACCAATGAAGTGCTTGGAGAAAATCCTGTGACGTCCACCCTGTGATCACACCTGGCTTACCTCCCTATTGGAAGGGGGGACAGTATACAGCAGTTCTCTGTAGTGAAGGGGGGTATCGTGTCCTTATGGCCTGGTCTTTATGGCACCGTTACTCATTGGAATATATAAGAGAAAACAAAAACAGAGGGCACATGAGAGTTGCGCTATTGATGTGCCCTCTGTTTTTGTTCTCCAAGCACTTCATTGGTGACAGGACTTTATCCACATATGACTTATCCATATACCATATATTTACAATAAGTTATTTTGGAAGCATTGGGAAGTCATCACCAGGATTTATTTTGGACTGCCTTTCCTTACTAGTATAGTTCACCCATGCACTGAGTGTGTGATTCCATTTATCCCATCCATCTCACTTTTCCCATTCATGGATTTGTTTGTGGATTATTAATATGTTTAAGTGGTTTAATCTTTATCACATGTTGCATATCTTGACCATTTGGATATTGGTTTTATATGTCACATTTTTGTTTATTATTCACTGTGTTATATATTTTTCTGATTATTATTGATCAGTCTTTTATTAGTGTATTTTCATTTGTGTCACTGTGCACAGTACCTGACAAGGATTCATTGCAGGATGGTCCACACCTTGATTATTGTGTACTCCTACTGGACGCACTAGCCCTATCTCTTATATTCTACTCAATGAGTACCTGACAGGGCAAAGCCCACACTTATGTCAGAGACCAGACGAAAGGGAGGCAACTTTAAACAGCTGGTGAACATTCGCTAAGCAGAAGGCCCACACAACACTTAACCTCAGAGTAACAATACGTCCAGTGTACTAAAGCAGGGACCTATCTTAATACCAGTCTCAGCATCCAATTCTTGCTCTATTTCAGGCACGCAACATGCACCCATATTGACATTTGCAGAATTTTCTACATCTAGAACAGGTTACGGCCTTGCCCAGAGCAAAAAGAAAAAACACCTTTCTTCAACTTCCATTTCTCAAGCAGATACGGACTCTGATATGCCATTCCTAGATGATGCTAAATCAGGGGAATGAAAAAGGAGATAGGGGCAGTGTTGGAGGAAGCTGCAGAATTCTCTCCCCCACACTGTCACTATATTGAAGAGGGGACTTCCTGCAATAGTCTTGCTAATGTAGAAAAGCGTTTTGCCTCTGTTTGCAAAAGCCTTGGCATTGTATAAGTGGACTATTCTCCATCTCCTCATTACCCTTGGGCACAAGGAGACCCATTGAGCCCTACAGAACAGTCCCTGCTCATTAACAGAGTATGAATGGTCTGTTTTTTGACAATAGGGAAATTTCCAGAAAGGATTTTTACTTCCTAAAAAACTTTTGCTAATCTCTATCCAGTTGACAAGGAGTTTACAAATAAATTGGCTATTCCTGTGGTTGTCCCTAGCAGCCCCAGCTTTTCAACCAGCTCTTGCTGCTATTTCAGTATGTCAAACTGCAGCTAACTGGACCAGGACAATGAACAACCAACATACCCCATTTTTCAGGATTGTATAGTTGCAGTACAATTACAATATCTTACATTAGCTCTTTTTATTTGTGTAGATGCCCTGGAACACATCATGTGACAAATATCCAGAATGGCTCTTATATCTCTTCATATGTACAGGATTCTCTGGCTAAAAGCTTAGACAGGTGAAGCTGCCCACAAGAGATGCCTCATGCCTTTGCCATTGTTTTTCCTGACGTGCAAAAAGCCGTAGTTTTTCCTGACGTGATTCCGCTCCAGCCTGATTTGCATACACACGTTCATGCAAAAAAAAACGTCCGACCAATGCGCGGTGACGTACAAAACATACAACAGGACTATAAAGGGGAAGTTCCTTTCAAATGGTGCCACCCTTTGGGCTGCTTTTGCTGATCCTCATGTTAGTAAAAGTTTGGTGAGAGACGTTTTGCGCTTTTCAGCCTCGTGCTTTTCAGTCCGTTACAGCGTGACGAATGTGCTATCTCCATTCTTAACGCTAGTTTTATCAGAACGAGCGCTCCTGTCTCATACTTGATTCTGAGCATGCACATTTTTTTCCCCTCGGAAAAGCATACACATGACCTTTTTTTGCGACGAGAAAAAGACTGACAGGAAACACGACGAGAAAAAAGAGAAAAAAGAGAGCTGGTTTTAATGTTTTTTGCGGGCAGTTTTCGTCGAGAAAACTGCTAGGGAGCATACACATGACCGGTTTTCACGACCAATATAAAAAATGGTAGTTTTTTCGTTGTGAAAACCGGTCGCGTGTACAAGGTATCACACATATGCCTTCTCTAGAAAGATGCCTGTTTGGTGGGGGACGTGATCAACTTAGTAAGCAATTCAGTAAAGAAGTCACAACTGGAAAAGTTTGCTTCCTCAGAGAAAAGAAAGCCCTCCTTTAACCACTTCCCTACCGCCCATAGTCATATGACGTCCACAGATGGGATCTCCCATCCTGGGTGGACATCATATGACGTCCTCAGCTTTGTTGGGGGATATCTGAATGATGCCTGCAGCTAGAGGCATCATTCAGATATCCTTTTGTTGTGCCGGCGATTCTGCGCACCATAAGAACGATCATAGCGGCGGTTCCGCCGCTTGATCGTTCTTATAGGCGGCGGGATGGGACATCCCCCCCTCCCGCCACCATCCGGTGCTTCTCCGGGCTCTCCCGTGCCATCAGGGACCAGGGGAGAATCGTCCAGTGCCGGTGGTGGGTCATGTGACGAGCATAGAGATGACTGGTGACCAGATGATCGTCGGAGGCCCGGGCGCGATGTGATGACGTCACGCCCGGGTCCTCAGATGTAAACAAAGCCCCCATTGCGGCTAGTAAGTATGAGATCAGTGAAAAAAAAATTACGATCTCATGCTTTCCAGCCTGGAGGAGAGATTGACCCCGCATCTCTCAATAAAGAGGACCTGTCACACACATTCCTATTACAAGGGATGTTTACATTCCTTGTAATAGGAATAAAAGTGATAAAAAAAAAATAAGTAAAATAAGTGAAAAAAAAAAAAAAATAAGTAAAAAAAAAAAAAATTAAAACGCCCCTGTCCCCGGTAGCTCGCGATCAGAAGCGAACGCACAGGTAAGTCCCGCCCACATATGTAAACGCCATTCAAACCACATATGTGAGGTATCGCCGCGTGCGTTAGAGCGCGTGCAACAATTCTAGCACTAGACCTCCTCTGTAACTCTAACCTGGTAACCTGTAAAAAAAAATAAAGCGTCGCCTATGGAGATTTTTAAGTACCGAAGTTTGGCGCCATTCCATGAGTGTGCGCAATTTTAAAGCGTGACATGTTAGGTATCTATTTACTCGACGTAACATCATCTTTCATATTTTCCCAAATTGGGCTAACTTTACTGTTTTGTTATTTTTTAATTCATGAAACCATTTTTTTCCCCAAAAAAGGCGTTTGAAAAATGATTGCGCAAATACCGTGCAAGAAAAAAAGTTACAATGACCGTCATTTTATTCCCTAGGTTGCCTGCTAAAAAAACATATATAATGTTTGGGGGTTCTGAGTAATTTTCTAGCAAAAGAATGATGATTTGTACATGTAGGAGAGAAGTGCCAGAATAGGCCCGGTATTGATGTGGTAAAAAAAGCCCGGTATTAAAGTGGTTAAATGCAGAGCACCTCCATGCTCTTCCTAGCATTCTAGTCATTTATTTTGGCACAACGCTTGGACCAAAAAGGCCACCAAGTCCTCTTCCAAGGCCCTTCGGAATTAAAGAGTGTCCTCACTCTTAAGAGTGGTGGGACACCTGTTGCAGTTTGCATTTTACTGCACCACAAATGTCCCAGACCTGTGGGTTCAATTGGTGGTTTCCAGTTTTTGCAAGATAGAGTTCAATATTCTATCTACTAACTACTGGCACGGCACACCAGGGCCGGCACACCAGACTTAAAGGAGTTGTAAAGGTACATTTTTTATTTTCTAAATAGGTTCCTTTAAGCTAGTGCATTGTTGCTTCACTTACCTTTTCCTTTGATTTACCTTCTAAAGGTTTGTTTTCTTTGTCAGAATTTCTCACTTCCTGTTTCTCCTCACTGAACTTCACCCCATCATCCGAGTGGTGTGGAGTCATCCAGAA
The DNA here is from genome assembly GCA_029206835.1 of Rana muscosa. Classification (NCBI taxonomy): domain Eukaryota; kingdom Metazoa; phylum Chordata; class Amphibia; order Anura; family Ranidae; genus Rana; species Rana muscosa. Next base: position 715,053,694 of record CM055116.1, on the reverse strand, counting down.
CAGCTTACTGAACAGCTTACTGAGGATAAACAGGAAGTGAGAAATTCAGACAAAGAAAACAAAGAAAAAAAATATTTAGAAGGGAAATCTAAGGAAAAGGTAAGTGAAGCAACAATGCACTAGCTTAAAGGAACCTATTTAGAAAATAAAAAATGTACCTTTACAACTCCTTTAAAGGCCTATTTTATCTACATAAGTGTAAGTGCATATCTATTGTTTTAATAAACCTCATATACTTTTAATGCACTATGTGGAGCCTATATTATTTTTTACATATTGGGTGTATCTGTTGATGGTTGTCGGGAGTTATTGCCAAGGAATAACGCATTGTGATTGCTGATCTGCGGAGAGAGCTGGTTTACTTCATGCACTAATTGATCCTCTGTCATGGGGGATCGTGACTAGTTGGTAAGGAGGAATTTCTTCTGATTGGTGGTGGATCAACACGTTTATTTTTTGGATGCAACATCTCACCATATGGACTTCTTTTTCACAGAGCACTGGTGTTTAGAATGGACATTGTTTTGTTTATTCGCTAATGGATTCAACTTATTTATTTTGTGTTTCACAATCAGTTGTGTCTCACATCTTTTGTGTCTATGTATTCAACACATCATTTGAGTCACTCATGTAGTGTTGTTTATATTTTGCTCACTTATTTATCATTATTTAAATACTGAATAAGAACCTCTGTGCCAGACTGGCGTATTGCAAGCTTTGTAACTTTGAAGATGGATCCCTCTTTAGGCGAGTTTCCAGGCCTCTTCCCGAGACAGCAGTACCGTCGCTAGTCTCTTGAGACTGATCCTCCCCTGGACTCCTTTCCTTAAGATGGGCCCCCTGGGATCCTTTTCTGAAGCATAGGCCCTTGCCAGCGGAGCTGGGCCCACGATGAAGCAACAGGGCCTCGGGCTGAAGGTGCCCAAGGCCTAAACACACTCACGCACCTCGTGCCAATGCGGGCCACGAGGCACACTCGCTGGACCAGAGGTCCCCCCTTGCGCCTTGGGGTCCCCCTGGAATTGCCTCACGCCTAATGGTGTCTGCCCCTTATGTACCCTCTCCCAGAATGCACAGCGGGTTTACCACACCCACTGCACCGATGCTGAGAAGGGACACCAAGGTGCTGTGATACCCACCGTAGTTTAACCTATGTCGGCGGTGACAGTGCCACCTACAGGCAACGGAGAACACTACTGCCAGGCAGTATCAAACCCAGAGCAGAGCAATATTGAATCATTGATTGGTCTGAGCCCAACTACCGGCTCAGACTACCCCTAAATTTCCACATAGCGCCCCCAAATATTGGGGGGGGCGCTACACTTGTCTCAAGGATTTGTTCTGTCAATACCGCCACGAGACAGGTTCAAGGGATTCTACTCAAACCTGTCCATGATACCAAAGTTTAACGGAAGTATCCATCCTATCCTAGGTGTTCACAAAAATCCTGACACCTTTCCTTGTCCTTCTCAGATCTCATGGCATCCAGGTGAAAAGCTATCTGGACGAACTTATCCTGAAGTTTGCACCCTCCTTGCAACTCTCAATGAATATCCAAAAGACAAATCAACTACTTTGTGGCCTTTGATTGGGTGATCAGCTTAAAAAAATCTGTTCTCCAGCCTTCCAGGTGCTTCACTATTTTGGTCTATCTTTAGATATTTCTCAGGCAGAAATATCTAGAAAAAAAAGCTTCTTCTTAAAGGTTCATGCTCAACTCCTGAGATCCAACAGAAATCCCACAGTGAGATTCACCATAGGAGTTCTGTGCCTAATGGTTGCCTCAATTTTAGAACTCTCTAACTAAATATTCTATCAGCAACTAGAAATGATGTGGATCCCTACTTTAACTCTGACAGTGTGAAATCCTTCCTTCTGTACAGGACACCAAGGTTGATCCTGGATGGGCACAATATTTAGCCCAGATTTGGGATGTGGTCTCTTTAAGGAGGACAATTTGTGTGGAATAGGTCTACTCAAGAGTTCTCATCCATGCAGGGTCAGGGGTTCTGGGAAAGTCTGATCAGAGAGGAGAGGCCTCTCTGTATTGATAGTTTCTTATTTGGGGCCTTGAATTTGGAGATTCCGAGAGATATTTGGGTGGGAAAGAATCTCCATCCTTGATTACGGGGACTCTGGTTCTGAAGGGATTAAGCTTACCTCCAGGAACAAGCCCCTAAAAAGAGGGAGGTTGTAGAGCAGGTGTGGAGTAATAAAGAGAAGAGAAAAGCATCTGAAGGACTACATGTCTGCTAGAAGCTGCCAAGGATGGCTTGCACTAAATTTTTATTACTGCAGATAAAACCCTTGTGTGGTTGTTACACTTTTATTTTTACCCTGTGCTGCAGATAAGCTGACTTCTGTTTTCTCGTTTTGCTGGAGTTAAAGTGGTAGTAAACCTTGTTTTTTTACTTGTACCTACAGGAAAGCCTATAATAAAGTTTACCTGTAAGTAAAGTGAATATCTCCTAAAGTTGCACTGTTTAGGAGATATTCAGAGTGCATGCAGCCAGTGATGTCATCGGCGCATGCGCTCTGAAGGTTCGGCATACTGTGCCGGACCTTCAGAGCTGGTGCCGTAAACAAGGGCTCCCGCACGCGTCCGCGGGAGTGATGTCATTGTGGTCCCAGCCACTCATGTTTCTGGAGGCCGCAAATCTGGAAAGAAGACCGGGTGAAGCCCTCTCAGCGTTGACAGCGTATCACTGGAAGGCTTAATTTTAGGGTAAGTCTCACAAAATGTGCAAGTATGCAATGCATTTTTTTGCGATTAATATTTTTTTTTGCAGCAGTTTACTACCTATCTAAGCTACTTATGTTTGCTGCTTAAAGCACTGTTTTGTTTGGGGAAAAAAACTAAGACTTGGGGAAAAAAATAAAGACTTTTGTGTTTGTGAAAAGTTACTTTGCAAATGATCCTAGAGCACTACCACAGTAGCTAATACCCCTGAACTTTACACTCCCCTACAATTGAAATGTTCTTACAACAGACACAAAGTCTGTCAGGCTGGACTAGAGTCTCCCAATTCTTTACAGTTCAAGGAACATGATCAAAGGAGGAGGGCAAACTCCACATCAGCACCTTGCAGCACAGAGATGTCAGGCTGTTCCTCCAGCACTGGACATCTCTTTTAAAGGGACAACCAATCTGGTTCATTCAGACAATGCCACCACAGTGGCATATATCAATCATCAAGGGGGGGGCACGAGGAGCCTGGCTGCCTTGAAAGAAGCAAACCAGATTATGTCATGGACAGGAACTCTCTAACCATCAATTCTCTGATACATACCCCAGGGGTGAAAAGCTGACAGGTGGACTATCTCAGCCACCACTGCTTGAATGAAGGGTAATTGTCTCTTAATTTAGATGTGTTTAATCCGATATGCCATCATGCCATACCATTAGGGAAGCGTATGATTAGCCCCAAATTTTTTCTGTAGCAGAACAACAACCCCAAACGAACAGCCAATGTCATTAGTAACTATCGCCAGTGTAAAAAAGAACAAGGAGTCCTGAAAGTAATGATTTGTGCCCCACAGAGCCCTGATCTCAAAATCATCAAGTCTGTCTGGGATTAAATGAAGAGACAGAAGGCTTTGAGGCAGTCTAAATCTACAGAAGATCTATGGCTAGTTCTCCAAGATGCTTGCACAAACCTACCTGCCGAGTTCCTTCAAAAAATGTGTGCAAGTTACCTAGAAGAATTGATGCTGTTTTGAAGGCGAAGGCACCAATTACTACATTTTTTTTCAACACCAAGAATGAGTACTGATACTTTTTTTAAAGTACTCGCCGATACCGATTACTTGCCTATGAAGACTGGGTAGAGGAGTGATAATAATAATACTTAATAAAAAAAATATAAACAAAATGATTGTTATTTATTGAATTTATAAATACAAAAAACATATCTAACAACCAGTCTTTGAAGTGCAAAGTCCTTAAAGTACAGACATCTTGAATTGAGATAATAAACAAACAGTCTCTGCACAAAAACCCAAAATACTGCTGTATATACCACGCCAAGCTTGTGTGTATCATACAAACATGGCAAACACTGGGCAAAGGAGAAAACTAAACAAAGTTCCAGCTGATAAAAGTAGTTCACCTTATTGTCATGTGGAATTAAGATTGTCCACTCACATGCTGCCTTGTGTGGATAGAATGGCTCAATAACAAGCTCCTGACCAGGGAGAAAGGGAGCAGATGTAACAGCTGGGTAAAAACCGGAGGGGCAGCTAGATGAGGAGACCCACCCACAGCCGCTGATGACAACCAGGAAGCCGCCGGACCATGCAGGATGACAGACCTGCTAGCAGCAAGGAGAACACTGCGGCTGGCAAAAGAGAAAGGAGGAGGTGGGGAAGGCACCTGGCATAGCTGTCAAAAAAGAAAGGAGGAGGTGGGGAAGGCACCCGGCAAAGCTGGCAGTATGGAAAGGCAGAGGCAAAGGTCAGAAGTGACAGCAGGAGAAGGAGGCAGGGACAGCTGAAACGTCATCGGTTGTTAAGGACGCGGCGGCCCCGCTCCTGAACAACTGATTATTCCCATCATTCATTTGTTACATTCCCTTGCTTTACCCTATTGACAGCTGAAAAGACTGAACCTGAAGGTATCGGTTTCTAGTATTGGAGCATTTGCACGAGTACCGATACTCGTGCAAATGCTTAGTATTGGCACTGATACGAGTATCGGTATCGGTGCAACCCTACCAATTACTGATTTCATTTGGATTTCTCTTCTTTTCATTTACTTTTTATTTTGTTAATTGATAAAAATAAACTTTTAACAATTCTATTTCTGAAAGCATTCCTAATGTACAGCATTTTTTTTTACACCTGCCTAAAACTTTTGCAAGTACTGTACATAGTCAAGTTAAAATGAAATATTGCCTACAATTATTTGGTATTCTCTTTTTGAACCAGGATGTGGAGCTCTGGACTCCTTTTGCTTTTTTTTTTTCATTTTCTCCTTAGGTGCTGTTAAAAAAATGGCTGTTGTTCACTGAGTTCAATAACTCCAGCTGATATTTACACACACAATTGAGTTGGAGCAGTGAATCATCCCTCTAACCCCCCCCCCCCCCTACTCTATGTACAATCCCATCTGAGGTTTCAATCAGAGACAATGTTTAAAACAAAATAACTACTATTGTGCTCTCTCTTTACATAACCCATATTGCTCTAGGAATATTTTGTCAGATATTAATATAATAAAACAACATATAAACTTGAAATCATTTAGCTTGTTAAGAGTTTGTGATGAATGAGCTGCCATCACTTAGCCATCAAAATTCAGAAACGTTATGATTTTATAGCAGCAAAAGAGTATAAAAGTCAAAACACGTGTAAAGGTACTAAAAGTACACTGTACATATATATTCATGCAGAATCCTTTGCTATTCAGAATGAAAGTTTTTTTGGTGTTATCTAGCTCAGGTTTTGTATACAAAAAAGGATGCACAGGGCAGCCTTTAATTTAATCTCTGCCACCGTATTGTGCCATTGATGCTTATTTTAGCATTTAAAAAATGTAAATCCTTCATTTCAATATTCAGCATGCAAATACACGTAAATGTCTCATCCCTTAGGACCTGTTTTGTTTTTCTCCTAGCAAAAAATTGGCAATAGATGTTTTTTAACAAACAATTTGATTTACTGTAGATGGAATATTAGAAATTGCAGTTTGTGTCATGTGCAATTCATGTTTCATTATAACTCTACCATTGTGTTTATTATGTACTTCAATTCCAGACACTTTCACCCCCTTCTTGCCAAGGCCATTTTTTTTTAATTTTCAGTACTGTCACACTTTGAATGACAATTACTAGTCATGCAACATTGAACCTAAATGAAATTTTTATAATTTTTGAGACAGATGGAGCTTTCTTTTAGTGATATTTAATCACCACTGGCTTTTTTATTTTTTGCTATATAAACAAATAAAAAGGACTGAACATTTTGGAAAAAAATTCAAAATAAAGTTTTTCTTAGTTTCTGTTATAAAACGTTGCAAAAAAGTAATTTTATTTCACGAATGTAGGCAAAAATTTATACAGCTACATTTTATTGGTAAAACTCCCCCCAAATCAGTGTATATTATATAGTCTGTATAAAAGTTATAGAGTCTACAAACTATGGTACATAGATTTGAAAATTGATCAGTCCTGATGTACAGTACTGGCTGTCTCTCATTTCTTGATGCCCTAAAATGTCAGGATGGCACAAATACCCCACAAATTACCCCTTTTTGGAAAGTAGACAGTCTACCCATTTGGTAAGAGGCATAGTGAGTTTGAAGTTGTAATTTTTTTCACCATTTTTTGGAAAATGAAGAAATTAAGTAAAATGTTTTTTTTTTTCACAAAGTTGTAATTTTAACAAGTTATGTCTCACACACAGCATAGGCATTCTTAGAATTATACCCCAAAACACATTTGGCTATGCATCCGAGTATGGGGATACCACATGTGTGGGACTTTTTCACAGCCTAGCCACATAGGGGGTCCCAAAACCCAAGGAGCACCTTCAGGCATTTTAAGATTAAAATTAATCATCTAATTTCATGACTACCTACCACAATTTACGAGGAGCACCAGATCAGTGGAAACACTCCAATGTATTTTCTAAGAGGCATAATGTGTCATTTCAAAAGAAAATAAAAATTAAATTTTTATAAAAAAAGTTGTCAATTAATAAGATATTTCTCTAGACCCCAAGACACATTCTGATACTCCTACTGAGTATAGGGATAACACACGTGTGAGGCTTTTCACAGCCTAGCTACACAGAAGGGCCTAATAGTCAAGGAACACCTTTAGGCATTGTAAGGGCCTTAATTAATGCATCTAATTTCCTGACCACCTAACACATTTGTGGATGCCCTGGAGCACCAGGACAGTGGAAACACCAATAAAAGTACCACATTTTGGAAATCATACACCCCAAGGTATTTTCTAAGAAGACTTCATTTTTTGACAAAAGTTTTGGGAAAATGCAGAATGAAAATGAAAGTTGTCAACTTAACCTCTTGCCGACCACCTCATGTAGATTTACGTTGGCAGAATGGCACGGGCAGGCAAAGCAACGTATATATACGTTGCTTTAAACCTGCCCCCTACCGTGCGCGCACCCGCTGTGGTCTCCAGTTCAGTAGATGTACGCCTCGCTGCACTGTGTCCACCCGGTATGAGCGCGCACAGTCTCCTCTAACAATCAACGTGGGCAGCGTCCAGCGTTCGGTCACGTGATCGCTCTCCGGCATCTACTGCATCTACTTTACCTGATTGGAGTCTGTTGATTCAAGTCTCCACACTAACGCCGGTCACGTTCTGTCATCTTTGAACTCGCCGGAGAGCGATCACGTGACCGGACGCTGGACGCTGCCCGCGTTGATTGTCAGAGGAGACTGTGTGCGCTCATACCGGGTGGACACAGTGCAGCGAGGCGTACATCTACTGAACTGTCCCTTAACAGGATAATATATTCAAGGTGCAAGTTGTAGATGTTTCTACAGTATAACCCAGTGGACTTCCGCAATCTCGGCAGTACTTTGACCGGAAATCTAGGACGGGTAAGCCTATTCTGAATAAATCAGCTTTTCAACCCGGCTCCTACACCACTCTACTCTGCACTTAAATCTGTAGATGCTTCCAGCCTTAACGGATATTTCTTTTGTTTGTTGCCCAAAACTTGCAACATTCTTTAAAGGCAAATTATTGCATCAGAATTTGTTCCCATTGCACACAGAGGACACACAGTGGGTTTACCACATCAGTGTATGCAATCAATGAACTCTCTTGACTCAAGTACCAATCACCTGTTCTGTTTAGGGTGTATCCATACTGACCACTGACACCTTGGTGTTTTATGGACTACTTCTGTGATGAAGCCGTCAGTGTAGTATCAAAACCCTTTTTCATCCAGGTATCAAATTGCTCTTCAGTCTATATTCAGATGTATGCTTCCCATTTTTTTTTATTTGACACGTTGCTTTTTTTTTACATAATTATGTCCGGACAATAGGGGTTATTTTTCTCAGGGTTTTGGGGACAGGGGTGGGTGGTTGCTATGCCACTCTGGTTTTTTAGTTTATTTAACAGTGCACTGTGTGTGTTTTTTTCATGTATTTTTATGTTGTGTATTACACAGTGGCGGCTGGTGCTCAAAATTTTTGGGGGGGCGCAAACAAACTGAAAAAATAAATAAAAATCAATTGCCGCCACTGTGCCCATTAAACGCAGCCACTGTGCCCAAACGCCACCAGTTTGCCCCCTCAAATACAGCCAGTTTGTTTCCATATACAGCCAGTGTGCCCCCATATATATACAGCCAGTGTGCCCCCATATATATATATAGCCAGTGTGCCCCCATATACAGCCAGTTTGTCCCCATATATATAGCCAGTGTGCCCCCATATACAGCCAGTTTGTCCCCATATATATAGCCAGTGTGCCCCCATATACAGCCAGTGTGTCCCCATATATATAGCCAGTGTGCCCCCATATACAGCCAGTTTGTCCCCATATACAGCCAGTTCCCCCCAAATGCAGCCAGTTCCCCCCCATATACAGCCAGTTCCCCCCAAATGCAGCCAGTTTGTCCCCCATATACAGCCAGTTCCCCCAAATGCAGCCAGTTTGTCCCCCATATACAACCAGTTCCCCCCAAATGCAGCCAGCGTGTCCCCCATATACAGCCAGTTCCCCCAAATGCAGCCAGTTTGTCCCCCATATACAGCCAGTTCCCCCCATATTCAGCCAGTTTGTCCCCCATATTCAGCCAGTTCCCCCCATATTCAGCCAGTTTGTCCCCCATATTCAGCCAGTTCCCCCCATATTCAGCCAGTTTGTCCCCCATATTCAGCCAGTTCCCCTCATATTCAGCCAGTTTGTCCCCCATATTCAGCCAGTTCCCCCCAAATGCAGCCAGTTTGTCCCCCATATTCAGCCAGTTTGTGCCCCATATTCAGCCAGTTTGTCCCCCAAATGCAGCCTGCCCCCCCAGCCCTGCACTTACCTTCCTCGGTCCGCGCCGTCCTCTATGTGTTCTCCCGCCCTCGATGTTGCTTCAGCCAATCAGGTTACCGGTAACCAGATCCGGTGAACCTGATTGGCTGAAACCTCCACACAGGCTTCTTCCAGGAACGCACCCCCGTGCGTACCTGGGAGGAGTTTTTGGAAGCCGAATACAGCGTGAGAGCTGTATTCGGAAAGCCTATCAGAGCCGCTGGCTCTGATAGGCACTTCCAAGTTACACCCACCGCTGGCCGCCGCTCTAATTCATATGGCCGGCGCTCACCAGGAGGCCGGCCATATGTATAGTGGGCAGCGTGGCAGCGGTGACATTACACAGATTCATGCAATGCATGAATCTGTGTATTGTCTTTCAGTGGCGGTACGGGAGCGAGAAGGGGCGGCGCTCCGGCGCCCTCTATGGACGCACCGCTACTGGATTTACATGTTCTGGAGAAACCCTTCTCTCTTTTAGTATGTTTTACAACCTTTAGATGAGTTGTGATTTTTGAATTCTTTTGGATTCAACAAATAAAGCCTTTGCATTAAGCTGATGGATGTTGTGGTTGATTCACCGATACATTTTCTGTTGGGCTCTCTTGTCCCAACATCATCAGGTTTAGTACAGTTAGTCTCGTTTACAGGAGGATCCCGTTTATATTGAACAAATCAACCCATCAGCATATGCAGGAGGTACCCCATCGGGAATCAGACATTTTACCCTCTTTTCATTCTAGTAGTGTATCATCACCTATAGCAGTCCTAGTTCCTATAAGCCAAGCTAGCCTAGCCTTGTGGTATGTGGTCACCCCCAGGAATGCCATGTTCACTGGCTATGAAGTAAAGGAAGAAGGAAAGAGTTCCTTTGGTTCCAGGAATGCAGTTGTCCACAGGGGATGGCTGGGACTGGTGGCTCGCAGGAACATAGTCAGTCGGATGTGCAGATGGGTCAGTTCAGGCACAGGCAAAGACATGGTCAGCATATGGGCAAAGGATCAGTCCATCAACCGCTACCCCTATTAGCTGCAGGGGCAGCAGCTGGGGTTATACACCTTCCATGGTTGCGATGCTTAGCTTCATAGCTGTGGCAGGAATTATACCCTCTGTACGCCCATTGATCATAACCCATTCAAGTGAATGGAGTTGTAGGTGGTGAGGAGGCGATACAATGCCTCTTCACTGCCTATGAAATGCTCTCTGAAATTCGATCTGAACATGGATGGCTCTTCAGAGAACATCACACATGTGAGCACATCCTTATGGTGACACAATGACTGCTGTGGCTGTGATCAGAGAAACTGTAACTGATGTAGTGGTGATCAGGGACACTGTAACTGCTGTGGCAGTGATCAGGGATGCTGTAACTACTGTGGTCGTGATTAGGGATACTGTAACTGTTGTGGCGATGATCAGGGGAACTGTAACTGGCATGGAAGTAATTAGGGATAATGTACCAGGTGTGACGGTGATCAGGAAACCTGTAACTGCTGTGGCGGTGATCAGGCATACTGTAACTGCTGTGGTGGTGATCAGGGACAATATAACTGGTGTGCCGGTGATAAGGGATACTGACTGTAAAATGTGTGGCGGTAATCAGGAATACTGTAACTGCTGTGGTGGTGATCAGGGATGCTGTAACTGGTGTGGCAGTGTTCAGGGATGCTGTAACTGCTGTGGTGGTGATCAGGGATGCTGTAACTGGTGTGGCAGTGTTCAGGGATGCTGTAACTGGTGTGGCAGTGATCAGGGATACTGTAACTGCTGTGGTGGTGATTTGAGATACTATAAATCTTGTGGCGATGAGCAGGCCTTACAAATTTTGAACACTCAACCACAAACCTTTAATCCCTCACAATCACTGCCCACCCAAAACACCATATTTGTACCTTCCAATATATCTGTTCCTTTATGTTCCTTTACTTCCTATGCCTTTAGACAATTCTCAATCATCCTTACACAATGCACAACCTAACCTATTACCAACTTCACAATTACAGATGTTCATGAAAAAAAGGATACTTGATCCCCACATTACTCAGCCAGGAACTCCACATGTAAATTTTCAGGCACCTGTGACCAATCCACCACCAACGTAGGTTTGGATGTACTTACTCCTTATCAGTTTACTAGACAGGAGCTAGATGTCCTCAAATTTGGGTTGAGTTTCTGCCCCTCTATGAATATTGATAAATATGAAGCAATCAAAGATGTCTATATATTTACACGGAACCTTACCTACAAATTTCTGTTCGATAAGGATCATCTTTGATCCAAGCAAGAAAGAGAGTTATCCAAGAGAAATAAGCATTACACCATGGAGAACTTTCAAGCCCTCAGTGATCTAATGCTATTACTAGAACAAAACAGTGATACAGACATCACTACAGACACCATAACTGAGTTATCAGCAATACCAGAAACGTCAACATCAGTACATATTGACAAATTTAAATTTAAATCTCAGAGATTCTCCGATCTTATGACCAACCCCAATGTGTGGACCTTCCTGTTGAGCACTGTCAGTGATATTAAACGCATGACAATCGCCCCCCAAACATAATAATCGTACACGTCTGCAACTACAGGCTGTGTTGAAACTACAGAACCATCCTGATCTAGAGATCAAAGCGGCTGAGAAAGGGGGCAACATTTTCCTCATGACTAAAGCCAACTACTAAAAGATGTGCATGAATAAATTATGTAACAAACATTGGTATTAACGCATTTCAATATCTCGGACCTCTATGTTCAAAGCTAAATATCTATCAATTATTAATGATGCTCATCAAAAGGGACTGATCGATCATGATCTTTACAACTACCTCAATGTTCATTCTCCGAGAGAGGCGACACTTTATGCATTACCCAAAGTTCATAAGAACCCCTTTTCACCCCCAAGGAGACCGATAGCATCGGGGCTTGGTTCACTTACCGAGAATGCTAGCAGGTTGGTTGATTCTATACTCATCCCCCATGTATTAGGCTTATCGTCATATACTAAAGACACATTGGATCTTCTCAAACAGATCGAGGAGTTGGTCGTCCCTCCCGATGCCCTGCTCATAACTTTGGATGTTGAGGCACTGTACTCTAGCACAGTGTTTCTCAACTCCAGTCCTCAAGGCGCACCAACAGGTCATGTTTTCAGGATTTCCCTTAGATAAAACAGCTGTGGTAATTACTAAGGCAGTAAAACAGATAAAATCACCTGTGCAAAATAATGAAAATCCTGAAAACATGACCTGTTGGTGCACCTTGAGGACTGGAGTTCAGAAACACTGCTCTAGCATCCCTCATGAGCAGGGCATCGAGACGGTTCGCACATTTCTCAATGAACAAGACCATCACCAATGGGGCTACTGTAAATTTATACTGGACCTTCTTCAATTTATTTTAACTCGCAATTGGTTTGGGTATAAAGATTCCCACTACCTCCAAGTACAGGGGGGAGCCATGGGCACTTGTTGCACACCGGCTCATGCCAACATGTACCTGTCAGAAAGGTACTCACCAAGGCCGAGATGCTGAGAGCGGTTCTCCCTTGTGACTAAGTGCGCTCCACCCCTGGTGGTGGTACAGAGGGTAAAGGGCACAAAGAGGCATGAGTTACTAGCAGGCTGGGCAGGTCTTGCATTAAGGTCGCTGTAGAGCTGGCAGCCTGGTTGGCGTTTCAGGACTGGCTCTGATTCTGGCCCAATGGGGTAGATGAATTAGAAGACTCCTTAAGCAGGCCGGGGGTCAAACACAGGAGACTGGTAGCAAAGTCCTTTAAGCAAGCCGAGGGTCAAACACATGAGACTGGTAGCAAAGTCCTTTAAGCAAAACGAGGGTCAAACACAGGAGACTGGTAGCAAAGTCTTTAAGCAGGCCATTGGTCAAATACAGGAGACTGGTAGCAAAGTCCTTTTAAGCAAGCCAAGGGTCAGGTGCAGGAGGAGGTCAGAGCAGGTCAGGGTCAATCCGGGCCACAATGGGTAATCACAAGGCAGGATACAGAGGCAAGGAACACAGGAAGCTGAGAGGCCAGCAAGGGAACTCACGTTATGAGCGCACCAGTGTGCATGCGCGCGCACCGTTCTGTTGGATCGCGCACACGCATGCGCCAAAGCGCCGCTCTGCCACGCATGCACGCAGGAAAGCGGCAATATTGGGAAGGCTGGTTCCTATTTATTTCCTGACAGTACCTGGGGGGTAGGAAAACCACCTTTTTGCAGATGAATCGCTATTACCTTTTACCAATCATGCATTATGTTGGATGCAAAATATCTATGATATTTTTATTATTTGGACAGGCACCCAGGACTTATTAGCGACTTTTGTTGAGATCCTTACTTAAAATCGGTTCAATCTTAAATTCACAGTCAATAGCAATAATAATCAGATTACCTTTTTGGATCTCGCAATTTACAAAGACCAAGATAATTGTTTAGCTTCAACGTTGTTTCGTGAAGAGACAGCTGGTAACAGTTTGTTACACGCTGCTAGCGCACATCCATCGGCACTTATTCACAGCATTCCCTATGCCCAGTATATCAGATTATGCCGAAACTGTACACACCTTGAGGATTTTAAGACTCAAGCTAATTCCCATCGATTACGACTTTTCTCTAGGGGGTAAAGTAAATCCTTGTTACGCAGAGCTTACAACAAAGCACTATGTCAAACACGGAGTACACTCCTCTTCAAAACTGGGACAGATGGATCTAGTCCCACAGTAAAATACATCACAAGATATTCTTCTCAATATCTTGATCCACGAAACATATTAACTAATCCTTGGTCTAGTCTCTACTCACCGAAGCCTATCCCTGTACAATCTCGAATAGGTATACACAAATGTGGCAGATGTTCTTTCTGCCTATGGATCAATGCTGGCACCAGGTTTATGCTTCCCAATAGGGAAATTTTTACCCCAACCTTTTTTGCAGATTGCGAGACACAGGGGTAATCTACCTTATGCTCTGCAAGTGTGGGGCTTTTTATGTGGGGAAAACAGCCAGACAATTCTGACAAAGGATTAAAGACTATATATACTATTCGACCAATGGAAAACTGTTAACGTCAGTTAGTAGGCATCTGGACATCTATCGTAAGTTTGACGTTTCCTTTGTCTCGTTCATTGCTCTGGCTGTGGTCCCCAAGGATTTGAGAGGTGGGGAGTGGTATAAGCACATTCTAAAAAGGGAAACTATATGGATTGAGCGCCTTGATGCTACACATGCTCCTGGCATTAATGAAGCTCAGTCTATAGACCCTTTTTGTGAGCAATGGTCCCGACCATTACCAGCTGGGTTGTTATCTGTCCCAGCATATGTCCTTTTTAATTGCTGGACCTTATCCGCAACTATCTTGATGTCTTGGCTAACCTTTGGGTCCACACAAATAGGGTGATAGTGCGTATTCATTTACCATCTCATTATGTGAATTTGTACCCTTTAAATCTTTAGTCCAAGTTTTTGTCCAACGTTTCATAGTTTTATTGTGTGATTCTATTTGTTGTTACTGCATCCTATGCATTAGGATGCAAAAACTTCTGGCAGTGACCGGCCCCCCAGCCCCCCCATTTTACTTACCTGAGCCATGGAACTTCACCCGGCTGAAACACGCTCTTCCTCTTCCCGGGGTTCTCGGCTCTTGATTGGATAAATTGATAGCAGTGCAGCCATTGGCTCCCACTGCTGTCAATCAAATCCAATGACACGAACGCTGGGGGGCTGGGCCGAGTCATACATTCGGCATCTATGGACTGCTCAGGAATCTGTGTAACCTTCCTCCACCTCACCTGGAACTTCCGCTGCAACTGCAGTTGTAATGCTATGAGTTCTTGGAGAACACAGTGAATTCAGCGCTTTTCTGTAAAGTTTGTGAACTTTTTTGTGCCCTGCAGCCACGCACTTTCTCTCTGGAAGCCACCAAAGTTGGCTTCGTCATCTCCCTGCTGCAGGGTGCGCCTCAATCCTGGGCTCACCGTCTACTCGAGCAGAAGGCTGCATCATTAACAGACCTAGCCACCTTTTTTATTTCCATGGCTCAGTTGTATGAGGACCCTCAGCAAACTGCCACTGCAGAAGCAGCTCTACATACACTTCAGCATGGTTGCAGGGCGGCCGAAGACTATGTTTCTAAGTTACTAACTGTAACGATGCTGCCCTACACTACTAGTTCCGCATGGGCCTTTCTGAACCCCTAAAGGATGAACTGGCCGGGTTTGGGTTCCTCTCTCTCTGGATGCCCTCATTAACTTATCCACCCAGATCGATCGACGACTAAGGGAACGAAGGTTCCAAAAGAACCACACGACAGACTCGTCCAGTCTGGATGCTACCACGTGTTCCCGGTTCCTTCAATTCTGTTCCACCCGTTCCTGCAGCATCTGTTCCTGACGCACCAGAGCTGATGCAGCTTGGCTTACTTCGCCCCTCACTTACCGTTGAAGAGCGACAACGCCAATGACATAACAACCTCTGCCTGTACTGTGGAGAACCAGGTCACTACGTGAGGTCATGCCCAGCTAAACTCAATAAGTGCCTCTCTATCTCTTCTGCTCCTGCACCAGCCTTGTCAAGCAACTCTTCTCCTGTTGCTATTCCAATTCTGTGACAGCTTCCAGGAAGGAATATCCAGGTCTCCACCATAATTTATTCTGGAGCCTGAGCCTGTTTCATTAACTTGTCCTTTTCTTCTGAGCATTGTATTCTGTTGCAACCCAAGGCTCAGAGATTTTCAGTACATTTATCCAATGGGTCTGCTATTAAATCTGGGCTAGTCACCCAGGAAACAGTTACATTAACTGCCACCATTACCAAGAACCATCAAGAACTGTTATGCCTGGATGCCATTGCCTCACCCGTTTCCAGTCATCCTTGGCATGCCATGGTTAAAAGCACATAACCCGCATATCAATTGGGCCACAGAGGAGATCAAGTTCCATTTTCCCTACTGCCTTCAACACTGTTTTCAGGAAGCCTCTTGTGATTCACCATCCCTGCTGTACCTGGACTCTGACCCTGAAGTTTGTCAATCGGTACCAGCAGTTTATCAAGACTTCCTAGATGTGTTCAGCAAGAAAGGGGCAGAAACTCTCTTTCACCATCGGCCTTATGACTGCCCAATTGAACTTCTCCCCGAGGTTGAAGTTCCTTTTGGGAGAATCTCACCTCTGACGGAACTGGAATTTGTTGCACTAAAGGACTATATTGACGATAATCTAAAGAAGGGTTTCATCTGTCCATTCACTTCCCTGGCTGGAGTTGGCATTTTTTTGTGGAGAAGAAGTACGGCCTTGTGTGGATTATCGTGAACTTAATAAAGTTACCATCAAAAATGGTTATCCCCTTCCATTGGCACCAGAGGCTTGGTGCTGCAAACATATTCACGAAACTGGATCTCCGAGGAGCCTATAATGTGGTTTGTATGAGTGGATGAGTGGAAGACGGCTTTCCGCACTCGATTTGGGCATTTTGAGTATCTAGTAATGCCTTTTGGAATTTGTAATGCCCCTGCTACATTCCAGCACTTCATTAACAATGTCTTCCAGGATTTTCTGGATCCGTTTGTCATAGTGTACCTGGAGGATATATTAATCTTTTCTCCTTCCCTGGACAATCACCGTAGACATGTTAAGAGCGTATTGGGCCGACTTCGGCAGCATGGCCTTGATGCCAAGCCAGAGAAGTGCGATTTTGAATGCCAAAGCATTCAATTCCTGGGACTGATCATATCTACTGAAGGTGATAAGATGGATCCCCAAAAGGTCACTGCCATTCTGGACTGGCCAACACCTGTAGATAAAAAAGGTATCCAACGCTTAGTGGGATTCGCAAATTTCTATCGGAAATTCATCAGGGGATTTTCAGCAATAATCTTCCCCATCACACAGTTGACCAAACAAGGCATTAGATTCCATTGGTCCTCCGAAGCTCAGACTGCCTTTGAGACCCTGAAAAGACTGTTTACCTCTGCATCCGTTCTGAGACACCCCGATCCAGCCCTGCCATACGTCTTGGAAGTAGACACATCAGAAACTGCGGTTGGGGCAGTACTTTCCCAAAGACAAGGGTCCAAGACTCTGTTACATCCAGTCACTTTTTTTCCCCATATCTAGCTATCAACAGCAGAAAGGAACTACGATTTTGGGGACTGCAAACTCCTAGCGATCAAAGCTGCACTGGAAGAATGGAGATACCTGCTGGAAGGAGCAGCACACCTAATCTTGATCTATACAGATCATAAGAATTTGGAATATCTAAGGGTGGCAAAGAGGGTGAAACCCTGACTAGCCAGGTGGACTCTTTTCCAGAGTCTCCTTTAATATAACATATAGGCCTGGGTCGAAGAACACAAAATCTGATGTGTTGTCCCGCATGTTTAGTCATAAGAATCTTCACCTCCAGATACTATTCTGTCATCAGGGAATTTTCTCTTACTACAAGGAGACTTGTTGTCCCAAATCAAGCAAAGTGCAGTGGGGATTCCCCCACCTTCAGAAACTACCTTACAGGCAAAGGATGGTCTACTTTGGTACAAGAATGAGATTTTTGTACCAGAAGGTGTCATGATCATATGCTAGCCAGACATTTTGGCATTAGCAAAACCTCTGAACTGGTGCAACGTACATTCTGGTGGCCTTGTGCGTCTCTGTACTCCCGCGCCTCCTGTCTGCTCTATCAGGGGCCTCGAGTCAGAGGTGTATGAGAGGCTGTCCTCTGCATATTGGGCTCTACCACCAGGTACATGACAGCAATGGGCTATACAAATATTAATAAGACAGTACAAACAAGATAATAATGCTGGTATTCTCATTAAGTTTGGTGCTGTATAAAATTTTTAAAATATATAAGGTTAAATTTTTATGAATAATATGGAGCAAATGGTTAATAACACATGTGCATAGAGGGCAAGACTCACATAGGGATAATATATTGAGAATCAGAGATCAGATAATAGCACTAACATCCTAAAAGTTGAGGCATGGCTTGCCCCAAAGGACAAGCTTGCTAAACCAGAAAGGGATAGAATACCGCCACAGATTTCACTGAAAACACAAAATATATCTTTAAGTTGTGTTTAAAGTATATGCAATCTAAAAAGTCAGCTGTCATCGCTTGAGTGGTCAGGAAAAAGCAGCATGCAATATGTGTAAATATGCAAACACAAAAGATACATAAATAGGAAAGCGCTGCTTTTTTCTTATTAAAATATATGCAAGTTTGTCGAGCAAGACAGCAGTGAATATAGAGTACAGTATGTTTAAAAATTAACATACCACACATGTATGAGAGGTGGACGTCACAAAGGGGAGCAAAGTTTTCCAAGGGGTAGGATAAAATAAATTTTAAGAAAAAAACAAATAAAATAAGAAACTTCATGAAAAACTCCCTTGCCCAACCACCAACGTAAACACCAAAAGGCAATGCAATTATCAATCTCCCTTTTCTCTCCTTCTGTGAGATGGACCTAACTCTATTACCTTCTCTCCACTGGGGCCTAACAGTTTCAATGCCCCAAAACTGGAGGGAACTAGGATCCTTATTGTGTACCTCCTTATAATGGAGCAAAACACTAGGATTCTTATATCCAATCTCAATATTATGTAAATGCTCTGAGACACATTTATT
Organism: Rana muscosa; assembly: GCA_029206835.1. Classification (NCBI taxonomy): domain Eukaryota; kingdom Metazoa; phylum Chordata; class Amphibia; order Anura; family Ranidae; genus Rana; species Rana muscosa. Next base: position 715,035,063 of record CM055116.1, on the reverse strand, counting down.
CAGTGATCTTTTAGTTCTACCTATATTTTGTAGTCCACATGGACACTGCAAACAATAGACCACTTTTGTGGTCTCACATGAAACAAAGTCCCCTATTCTATACTACATAGTTACATAGTAGAGATAAAGGTTTTCCTCCTCCTTAAATTAAACCTGTTTACTTTACAACAGCTACAGATGAGAGCAGCAAGGTGCAGCTGCCAGCCCTGTTTATTATGACAGCTCGCCACTCATGCCGCGTACACACGGTCGGAATTTCCGATGAAAAAAGTCAGACGGTGTTTTTTCATCAGATATTCCAACCGTGTGTATGCCCCATCTGACTTTTTCTGTCGGAAATTCCGATGGAGTTAGAAAGAGAACATTTTCTCTTTTTCTCCGACGGAAAAAAATTCTATCGGAAATTCAGTTCGTCTGTATGGATCTCCGACGGAGAAAAAAACATGCATGCTCAGAATCAAGTCGACGCATGCTCGGAAGCATTAAACTTAATTTTTCTCGGCTCAACGTAGTGTTGTACGTCACCGTGTTCTTGACGGTCGGAATTTGGTGTGACAGTGTGTATGCAAGACAGCTTGAACGGAATTCCGTCAGAAAAATCTGTCGGAGTTTATCCCGACGGAAAATCCGACCGTGTGTATAAAGCATCACTCGCCACTCACTGCCTGTGTGGAGAGCAATGAATAGCTGTGACCGATGGCTACCTGCCAAAATAGTGAATGAGGCCAGCGGCTGCACCTAGATGCTCTCATCCGCAGCTGTAAACAAACGATTTCTACTGCTACACGTTGCAATGGCCTTAATCACCGGTGTGAATGTAGCCTAAGGGTTTTTTGCTGCAGTGTTAGACATTCCTCTGCGTAGGCGTGGAGCATAACACTGTCTGTCAAATTGGATTGGAAATGCACTGCATCTCTGTGAGCTATTAGGAGCAGGGCAGTCAGTGGCCAGCAAGTGTCTGTTACTCACCCAGAGCTCATCCTAGGCACTTCACAAGTGGATCCCTTATCTAGGCTGTGTTTACAAGTTGTGTCTGTCTATTCTGTAATAAGAGGGGGGGGGGACACATTTGTTGAGTGGATTTGGAAATAGAGTATTGCTCTACATGTTTTATATATGGGCACTATATTTTAAGCTTATGTAATTTATGGACACAATACCTGTTTATTTTGAACATACATATTGATTGATTGAACGTTTTTGTCACATCTTTATTTGTGTGTATGTCATTGCTATATATGCACTGAAATTGATTGAGCAGCGCTGTACCAAGTGGGGATCTTGGGATTCCATGATCTTCAAAATGTTTCACAATTTTTATTTAAATACTTTGTTTTTTTTCTTAGAACTGATTTTATCCTGCCCTGGACCTTTGGAAACTTTGCTCCCCTCTGTGATGTTCACCTCTCATACATGTGTGGTATGTGTATTTTTGAACATACTGTACTGTACTTTAACATCTAAACACAATTTAAAAATATTTTTGGTGTTTTCAGTGAAATCCATGCTGGTGTTTTATCTCTTCCTGGTTTGGTGACGATGTGGGCTATGTGGGGCTTCCAAGCCATGCCTGGACTTTTAGGATATTAGTGCTACCATTCGACCTCTAATTCTCAATATGCTATTCCAATGTGAGACTTTCCCTCTATGCACATGTTTTATCAACCATTTGCTCCACATCATTCATAAAAATTTAACCTGCTATATTTTACTGTTTGTTTGTTTATAGCACCCCCTCTTGATGAAGCTGCGATGCAAAATATGTTGAATAGGAGGCAACCTTCGTCATGATACCAGCATTATCATCTTGTTTGTACTGGTTTATTCATATTCATATAGCCTATTGGATTTTACTGGTTCTTGACGTAGCCTCTTTTTGGGTGTGGATATACCGTAATTCATCATCATGCATGGTGTTTTTAGTTCTGTTTTTAATCTTTGTGCACTAATAATGATATTGATTTTCAGTAGGGGCATGGCTTCTGCAGTCACGGCGTTCGGACGTGAGTAGCGGAGCTCTGTGTTCCAGCCTCAGTCTCCTGCATCTTCCTTGAACAGCGGCTTTCTGATCTTCCTATACCCGGCGTGAGTTCGAGCAGTGAGCGGTACTTTCCTCTCACTGGAACCCCCGACTCTCCCCGATCCCTGAGCTGAAACCCTGGCAGCGTTAGCAGCGCCTTGTAAGCTTGGATGCAGATAGTGGCTATTTCCTATTAAGAAGCCGGTGGGAGTGTGAGAGGAGATCCCCTCCTCCATGCTAAGTCTTTGCATCTCCCGCGAACGGCGGATCTGAATACACGTCTAATTATGAGAATATCCCACTGGCTGAACCACATGATTTTGGAACTTTGAGCTGGAACTTTGGTAGCTTTGGTAGCATTGATAGTGCTCCGGAAACCTCAGCTATTCCTCATTAACAGCCGGCGGGAGTGTGAGTGGTGAGTGGTGATCTCTTCCCCCCTCCCTCTACTTAGAACTTTGAACTCTCTGGGCCCTTGTAAGAAGCCTAGCTAGTGTCTCTGTCTATCTGCAGTTAGTCCGGCAGTACTCTTAAGTGTCCTGGAGTTTGCAGTGCTTGTGATCAACCCAGCAGTATATCTGAGCTACAGATTTTTTCCTCTCTTCTCCTATATGTATCTCTGAGCAGCGCCTGTGTCTACACTGTATGCCGGACTTCTTTACGTGGATCCTGAACTGGGGGAGATGAGCAGACAGAAATCGGCAGCTGAGAAGCTGAAAGAATACGCCCGCTCAGATGGACAGGGCGTTGGGCGGAGCCCTCCAAGCACACGCAGTGCCGGAGCACATGCAATTCAGGATTCATCTAAACAAGGGGCTACAGAGAGGACAGAGAAGGTGGAGAAACCAAGTAACTTAATGCTGGAACAGGTAAACGCTCAACTGCTCGCAGCAATACAAACTACCAATGCGGCTCTTTCAGGTAAAATGGAAGAAATTAAGACTGACATTGGGTATTTGAGACAGGACATGCAATGTATGCGGGAGCGTATTACTGAAACTGAAAATAGAGTGCTAGCTTTGGAAGACACTGTGTTACCTATGATTAATACGTTTCAGATAACAGAGAAGCAGGTAACAATGTGGCAGCAGAAACTGGATGATTTTGAGAATCACATGCGCCGAAACAATGTTAGAATCATAGGTTTACCAGAAAGAGCAGAAGGTCAGAATGCAGGAGAATTTGTGGAAAAATGGTTGAAAGCTACATTCCCAGATGCTGAATTCTCTTGTGCATTTATTATTCAGCGAGTACATTGGATACCTGCAAAACCACCACAACCTGGTGCCCCACCAAGGCCATTTCTAGCACATCTATTGAACTGTAAAAATCGTGATTAAATTTTGTGGAAAGCTTGACAAAAGGGCTTGATAGTGTCACGTACCTGGATCGTGAGCCTGATGTGTAGAGGAGAGCCTCTCTTGCCGCACCGGCTTGCGGGCCCCTGAGGTTGAGACAGCGGCCACGGAAGCACGGTGACGCAGGAGTGCCTAGGATCAGTCCAATATGGTGGCTGAATGCTCGTCGCTGGAGATGCAGCAGGAAACCAGTTGGCTGGGTAGACCAGGACGGTGGCAGACTGGATCGCAGATGAAAACAGGAACTGGTGCGATTTGCAGAGCAGAACTGCAGCAGGCTGGAGGAACAGGTGCAGAGTCAGGCAGGCCGGATCGGAGACGTACTGGTGGAACAGGCAGAGCAGCAGGCAGAAGAGAAGTCCAAAACAAGCCGAGGTCAGGGTATCAAGCAGACAAGGTTAGTGAGGGCAAGCCGGGTCACGGATCAGAAGTCAGCACAGATAATGGGTTTCAGGACACACAGAAGCTGCAGACCAAACAGCAAGGAGTCTTTGGTGCACTCACTTTAAATAGCCCCTCTGGCGCCAATGTTGGTGACAGGCGCACGCTTACGTGCACGCGCACCAATGCACGCGTACGTGCAGGCGCGCGCCAATGCGCGTGCCGATGCACCGTGAATGTGCGTGTCTGCCGTGAGATTCCTATTGCCATGCCTTCCCTGACAGATAGAATATGAGAATGCTAAAATTTCAATATTTCCAGATTTCTCTATGGAGCTACAAAAACAGCGGGCTGGTTTTAAGGAGGTCAAGCAGAGACTACGAGAGAATGGGATTGTATATTCAATGGCATATCCAGCTCGGTTAAGAGTGGAGGACAGGGGGAAGATTTTGTTTTTTACCACAGCAGAACAGGCCTATGAATGGTTGCGGATTAGTAAAGGGACGCCCCCTAAAGAAGTGCATTCAGTGAAATGAAAAAACGGGATGAAATGTTATTGAATGTTGGATAATGATCACTGAATGGCATTTTCTATGGACCCCTCCACCCTTTTTGTTTTTGTTTTTGTTTTTTTGTGGCACAGTAATAACACTTAATTTGCAAAGGCAATTCAGCCTATGCAATCTTCTTTTTCACCCCTTTTTTTATTTATATATATACACATGTGAAAATGTTATAGGTATACAGATATTGTTTTATTATTGTCTTATCACTTTTTGATTACCTTTTTGATTACCTGCTTGATTGTATGGGATATTTAATTTAGTAACAATATGTAGTCTAAGCTATTGATTAATGGAATACTGACTCCGTCCACTAATTTATTTAGGGGCATGAGACAGGGATGTCCGTTATCTCCCCTTTTATTCTCTATTACAATCGAGTCACTGGCCCTACGATTTCGGCAGTCCAAAGAATATCACGGGATAGAGATGGGTGGCAGTATAGAACAGATTGGACTGTACGCAGACGATATATATACTGTATATGCGGGATACACAGAACACACTGGGGAAGGCTATGAGTATAATAGATACTTTTGGCCAGTGCTCAGGGCTTAAGATTAATTGGCAGAAAACCTTCCTTATGCCACTACATGGAGAAATGGAAGGGGCAGAAATGACGGACACCCCACTTAAAATAGTAGACTCCTTTAAGTATCTAGGGATTTATATAACAAGACAACCCTCAGCTGCATTGGCAGCTAATGTCCACCCATTGATGGAGTATATTAAAGTTAAACTGAGGATTTGGAGTAAACTCCTGTCGGTGGTGGGAAGAATACATTTATTTAAAATTATTCTACTACCAAAATGTTTATATATTTTCTCACACTCCCCAGTGGTAGTGCCTAAAAAGTAAAAAAAAAATTGAACTCACAATTTATTAAATGTGACGGGAGGGCCCGTGGAACCCAGAATCCCTTGGAAAGTATGGGATACCCTTGTTTCAGCTCCCCATGCACCTCTTATGTCTAAGTCACCCTGTGTCTATTGGGGCACAGGGACAGGGTGAGCAAGAAAATAATGGACATTAAGAATGTGGCTTGGGTTACTTAAAATGTAACCCTGTATATGCCATATTAGAAAGACTGACTGATTCATACTGTTAGGAGGTGCTGATGTCAACTCCAGCCACCTGTCTGTCTGTTGTCTGTTATAATGTAAACGAGTCTAGTGTGGATTCTCTTTTACCTATTGTCGTCTGTGCTAATTGACCCTGCAATTGTATGAAGGAGTTCTGTGTTGATATGTATGATAATGTTTATTGTAGTTTAGGAGACAGCCAGGCTAGGAAATCAAAGGTCATGCCTAGGCTGTCTAAAGGGATTAGTTAATGAGCTCATGTTAATTAGGTTTCTGGTCACAGGTGTTTTCAAGAGTAATATGAGCAGGTATGCACCTCCTCTTTTACTGTGTATAAGACTTGCTTTCCTTTCAATAAAGATTAATTCCTGCTTGACCCTCAAGACAGAGCTTTGTCTCGTATTTGGGGGAGAATTATTCGCATGGGTTTCTTGTTCGGCTGGTTCGAGTGCCCAGTAGCTGCCTTTGTGTTTGGGAAAGGAATGTCCTAAACGACGTTAACCCCTTGCATACTCGGGGTGTCGTTACATTAAATTTATATGGGCTAAAGGCAGAAGTAGAGTAAAACTTACAACACTACAGCGCCCAAAACTGGAGGCAGGGCTAGCATTGCCAGATGTGTACTTGTATTATTTGCCAGGACAAATGAGACATTTGCTCAACTGGTTTATAGAGGAAGAAAGCCGGGGAGTGGAGAAGCACCTGTTAAATACTCTACAGGTTGTGAATCTACTGACAGTATTAGACGCAGGACGTACACATTTATCGAGGGTCAAGATCCCCATGCTCTCATTAGTACAGTCAATATGGAGGGAGGTTAAAAAATTAACAAACTTTGGGGATGCCCTGGAGGAGGGGCGAAATGCATTGACGAATTTCCGGTCAACACTAAGAACCAGTAACGCTGCTTCCGGTTCTTGTGGAACGCACGCCGTTGTGAACCCGGAGCACACTGACGCTTGGTTATCATTGAAGGCTTGTGAGTTTTCCCAATAACAGCGTATTGTTAATCTGTTCCTAAGCGGTACTTCACAAGTTGCTTTTTCTTTTTATTCCCCACATGGTCCTCTGATCTCTGCTGTTATTGAGCCAACTGTTGAATTTCACCGAACATTATCGGTCCTAGATGTCGGATGTTGTGTGACTTTTATTTTATTTTAAATCAATTTTTTTCCTTCCTTCTATATTGCAACCACTGTTGCATATGGGACGTTATTTCTTTGATGTTGAAAACCATCTGTAGTACTGTGAATTACTCCTAGAGCTATTTGCCTGGTTGTTCAGTTCATTTAATGTTTTGCACAGTATATTTCTGGTTTTACTTAGTTGATCACTTTTTAGTGGTAACATTTAGTATTACACCTACTGCATTTCTGGTGACACCAATCACTGGTGTATAATCTTTTCACTAATAGTGTGTACCATCATCCCGAAAGGTTTAGATGGTTGACATTCACACATATGTTTGTATTGAGCACATTTATATTCGCTAGCGCTGCATTTTATATTTTTTTTAGTTATGTGGGATAACCCCCTGTTTGAAGAACTGCATACATTGGAGGATAGTATATTTTGGAAGCAAAAGGGAATAGTTGCTTTGGAACAGGTATACCAAAATGGGAAAGTATGCACATTTGTATATTTAAAAACAACAGTCTTGGGAAACACTCCAATAAGGAATTTGAATATTTACAGAACAGTTCACCATAGCCCAGCAAGAAAAGACTCATTATTATCACTTATTTGCATGGAACTCTTTATTATTTAATTTATTATTTAATTTATTAACATTATTATTGTCCAACACCCTTTCACTGGATTACCAATATTATTTGATTTTTGGATCTTTTTGGTATAGGATTTGACACCATACTTATTCTATTCCTATGCAACCACTTCACTTTTTTCTTGTTTTTGCATACACTGCACAGTCACTAGGCTATGGACCTATAGATGTGCACGTTTTTTTGATTCATTGATATGCACCATTGATATTAATTTGCACGTTTACTTGATCGAACTTATGTATGCACGTCATTTCTTTTTATTTTATTTTACCCATATTGGTTTGTATTCATCAATGTTTGTGTGCTAGCATTCAGCACGGAAACATTTTTTATTTTTTGACATACCTAAGTTCCCTCTTATAGGAATAATGAGAACTTAGGGACCAAAGGGATTAGTATCCAAGCTATACACATATTTGATGCAGGCTGAGACACGGGATATCCCGCTTCAGATTAAGAGGAAGTGGCAAACGATATGCATATTTATGACAGATGAGACCTGGAGGGAGGCGTGCAAATCACATTTGACAGTTTCACCCGCAAGTAATAATAGGTTGATACAGTTTTACATAATACACCAGGCTTATCTTACACCGTATAAATTAAGCTTGATGGGGAGAACAGCAAATGCTGGATATACTATCGGAGGTGGTGGTAGGACGTGTCTCATTCACTCCCGAAGTGTGTCTGCTGTGACTTGTTGAGAGTCAGAGATTCTAAAAAGAAGCTTTATTTATGGCACGTAAGCAAATTGTGCTTGGATGGATGCAACCAACACCTCCCTCCAAGGAACAATGGCTTAAAGCGGTAAACCAAACACTCCCATATGAGAAATTAATGTATGAGCATAGAGGAACACCCCTGAAATATCTTAGAATCTGGGATAAATGGTTGAACTCATTCTTAACTCTTATGCCTTGTACACACAATGGGAGTTTCCGATGGAAAAAGTCCAACTGACTTTTTCCATCGGAAATTCCTACCGTGTGTGTGCCCCATCGGAGAAATTCCGATGAATTCCATCGGAGTTTAAATATAGAACATGTTCTATTTTACTCTGATGGAATTCCGTCGGAATTCCGATGTGCTTTTGGCCGGAGAATAGTCCGACCGTGTGTACGGGGCATTAGTGGTGATGAACAAGTACAATAGGGGCATAGACGGAAGTGAATTCTGATTAACGGAACTCAGCAAGAAGGGGGGGGGGGGAGGGCGCTGCAACCAGGGTAATTGGGTATTTTGAACTAGGGAGAATGGGGAGAGGAGTAGGGAGAGAGAGGTTTTCTTTTTCTCAACTTCCATCCTATTGTTAAGACCTTGCTTATTTCCATTATTTATGTATTTATTTATTTTTTTCTCTTCGTCAGGGTGGAAAGCAATGTATATTGATTGTTCCTTCTTATGTTGTGGGGTTTGTATTTATTAGTATGAAATGGGAAAGAGTTAATGAAGAAATGTGATATTAATAATGGATGTAAATGCAGACTCGTGAAAGAATAAAAAACGTATTAAAAAATAAATAATGATATTGATTTCATATTTATGTGTGGATTATTTGCTGAGGGGTCATAGTTACATAGTTAATCTGGTTAAAAAAAGTCCATTCAGTTCAAACAATAGAAGAAAAAAAAAATGCAATCCTATATACTCAATTCTATACTCACAGTTGATCCAGAGGAAGGCAAAAAAAGCCCCAATAAATCATGATCAAATTTGCTCCAGCAGGGAAATAAAATCCTTCCTGATCCCTTAAGAGACAATCGGATATTCCCTGGATGAACTTTATCTATAAATATTAGAATCCAGTTATATTATGTGTATCTAGGAAAGAATCCAGGCCTTTTTAAAAACAGTCTACTGAGCTGGCCCAGAACCAGCTCTTGCGGGAGTCTATTCCTCATTTTCACAGCTCTTACTGTGAAGAAGCCTTTCCTTATTTGAAGGTTAAATCTCTTTTTTTTCTAGACATAAAGAGTGCCCTCTTGTCCTCTGTAATGACTTTAAAGTGAATAACTCAGTACAAGTTTACTATATGAACCACTTATATATTTATACATGTTGATCATATCCCCTCTCATCTCCTCTTCTAAACAGAGAATAAATTCAGCTCAGTTAATCCTTTCCCATAGCTGCGCTCCTCCAAGCCTCTTATCAGTTTGGTTGCCCTTCTTTGTACTTTCTCCCATTCCCCAGTATTTTTTTTGTGAACTGGTGCCCAAAACTGAACTACATATTCCAGATGAGGTCTTACTAATGATTTGTACAGGGGGGAAACATGATGTCTCACTCTCTGCAGTATATACCTCTCTTAATAAAAAATAAATATTTTACTCACTTTGGAAACAGCAGCGTGGCATTACATGCCATTATTACCTTATGATCTTATTATGAATTTCATTTGCCACATAGTTGCCCAATTTTACAGTGCATTGAGGTTGGCTTGTAAGTTGGAGACATCCTGTAAGGACGTTATTCCACTGCACAGCTTGGTGCCATCTGCAAATACTGAAATAGTAATTTCCATCCTAGACCCTATATAATTTATAAATATATTAAAAAACAGGGTCTGACTCCCAACACTGAACCTTGGGGTACACCACTGATAACCTTAGACCATTCAGAATATAAATCATTAACCACTACTCTCCAAATACGATCTTTTAGACAGTTTTCTATCCATTTACAAACTGATTTTTCCAAGCCTATAGACTTTACCTTACCCATTAGCCATGTTTGGGGAACTATGTCAAACACTCTTGCTATATCCGCAGCTGTTAGAGATCCATCCAATAAGCTGTACCAGGGGACATCAAGGGTGAGGTAAGTGAAAACTGGAATAGCATTGGAGCAGCACTTCAAATGAGGAGAAGCAACTCAGATATGGATATAAAAGGAGACAAGAAGATGCTTCTAAGTGCAGTAGTCAACAGTTTTTAATGGCATATAACGGTTAAAAACACTTACAAGATCCTGGAATTAAACAAGCATATCAGTCAATGTTATTGACTCCTTGCTCTATCCAGTGCCTCTAGGGAGAGAAGAGCTGACCAGCAGCTGTAAAAGGAGGGGGGAAGCGAGGAGGCAAGATGGCTGCTTGACTTGCGGAATAACGATGGAATACACGGACCGGAAGTGGCGTGGAAGTGGCGTGGCGTGGCCACAACTGTCACATAGAAGACCCCGGGTGCTCCTGGCAGTATGGGAGGTGACAAAGGAGCATGGTTGGGTAAGTATACATGCCTTGGGGAAGGGCTGTGTGCAGTTACTGCCACTTTACCCTAGATGGCCAAGGTGACAGTGTTTTTTTAAGCACCACCTCCTTCTTCAGACCTTCCTCTGAAGGTCATATGCTTGATTTGCCTATTAAAAGGTGTCAGTATTGCATTTTGCTTTGTGGGAAGGGGAGGCTGCTTATAAAGTGTACCTGAAGTTACTGCTGCATGTGTAAATTGTCACCTTAATGCAAAAGCAGGCACCTTATAGTACTCATGGAACTAAGGCTCTGAATATAAATTTCTGGTGCTCAACACCTATATCTTCTTACGGCCATCCCTATGTGAAGGTAGTCATCTTGACCAAAGTGCAGATGGAGATGGGCCTGACCTTTCAAATGCTGGCAGTTTTTTTTTTTTTTTACGTTTTTATTGGGAAACAAAAGACAGTTGTATAGAAAAAACGTCAGTCAATGTCAAACAATGTTTCACATAGACAAAGATTTAGTGTGTTGCATAGATCAAAGAGAACAAAAACAAAAGATAAATCTTGATATTGAAAGACTGACATTATGGGGTTGTGTAGAGCGTTGTATAGACATGAATCTCACCTAGTGAGGATACATAAAGTCATCTTAGATAAATACCAGTAATGATATGTCAAGAAGGTAGATACTGGATGGATCTGTCTACGAGCCCCTGTAGTTAAAAGCTAACGCTTTCCCCGACTTGTTCATTCCCGACTTGTTCATTCCCCGATTTAGTTGGGGTAGGCGGTACACTTTGGTGGGGGTGGGTCAGCCATGCCCAGTGACCTTTGACCTCTGGGGACCCGCCTTCTGACCTTTGACCTCTGGGGGAGGTCCCTGTTCAAAAACCTGGATTACAGGATTAATAAGTGAAGAAGGGGGGGTGGGGGTCCAGAGATAGTGGCCGGCTATTCGTTCCAAAATATGGAGGATCCCGAGGGCGAGGCAGCCATGATAATTCCAATAGGGAAGTAGAGTCTAGGAATTACCAGTGATTTTCACAGCCCCTTTGAGATTGGGTCATCATAGGAGAATGAAAGTTGATCCAAAGCCACTTGATCAGCTGACGAGAGGGTTGAAGAGATGAAGGATTGCCATCTGTGGAAGAAGCGAGCTCTAGATCTGGGTTATTTGAAGTCTGTGAGAAATCGTTCTTTATAAAAAAGGTTAAGGCAATCCTTTTTGAGTTGGATGATAGAAGGGCTTTGAGGAGAGATCCAGTGCCTAAGAATGAGTCTCCTTGCGATAAGCAGGCAAATCCAGTCTTTGGAGGAAGGATGTTTGGTGGTCCCGGAGGAGGTTGATGCAGTGGGGGACAGAGACCAGGGTAGTAGAGGGTCCCAATATCCGAATATCAGGAGTAGAGGTCTTTGGGCAGTTTCAATAAAGTGGTCTTGAAGATATGAAGGAGCAGGTCCAAAAATGGTGAGAGAGGAGGTTTGGGTAACTTGCATAAAGGACATGAGGCACCATCCTTATTTGATTTGGGGGAGAGGAATGGGATATAGGCGCGATCTTGAGTTGGGTTTCTCTCCAAATTTCGTTGGATATTATTCGGAGGGTTTTCCGCAGACCAGACAGGAGTTTGTCTGTTAGATTGGGATCTAACCCAGCCCAGTTAGCAAAAGATGAGGAGGACAAAGACGGGGATGATTCTAGGACATAGTTAGAGCAGTGTTTCTCAACTCCAGTCCTCAAGGCGCCCCAACAGGTCATGTTTTCAGGCTTTCCATTCGTTTGCACAGGTGATTTGATCAGTTTCACTGCCTTAGTAATTACCACAGCTGTTTCATCTGAGGGAAATCCTGAAAACATGACCTTTTGGGGCGCCTTGAGGACTGGAGTTGAGAAACACTGACATAGGCGGTTATGTTAGAGTGTTGAGATGAGTGGGCTATCCAGTCTAAGCTGGTTCTAAACAAACATGCTAGGTTATACAATCTAATATGAGGTAGACTGATACCCCCGTCACTTCTGGGAAGGTGTAATTTTTTTAAAGGCTATCCAAGGACTTTTGCAGAGAAAATACGAAATTTTGGAGTTGATGGATTTAATATCTTTGTGTTTTAAGAGCAAAGGTATGGTTTGCAAAGGATATAGCAGTCTGGCGAAGCTAATAATTTTAACAAGGTGGTGCCTTCCCAGGAGCGAAAGGGGGAGATCCATCCAGTTAGACAGTTCCTGAAGTTTAGTGAAAAGGGGGGGTAGTTGAGGTGGTAGATAGAGGAGGGTAGTTTCCCAATCTTTATTCCTAGATAGGTACTGTGGGAAGAGGCGACTTTGAACAGGGAGTACTGAGTCCTGGAGGGTGGGGAGTGCATACCGATGGGGAGCATTTCACTCTTGGAGTAATTGATACGTAGGCCGGAGCAAAGTCGAAAGTCGTCAAAGGTACTTTTAATGGTCAAGATGTCATCTTGGGGGTTGGCCGCGAAGATGAGGACGTCGTCAGCGAATAGCGAGGTGCGAAGTTCTGTTTTGCCTATTTTTATGCCTCGCAAGGGGGCTGTCTGGGATAAATATCTAGAGAGGGGTTCTAAGGCTATGTTGAACAGGAGGGGGGAAAGGGGGCAGCCTTGTCTGGTCCCTTTATGAAGGCAGAAGTCCTCTGAGAGGAGTCCCGCTGCAACAAGCCTAGCTGAGGGCGCTGTGTACATAGAATTAATAAGATGGCAGAAAGGGCCTGAGAATCCCATTTTAGAAAGTGTGAGAGTTAGCCAGTCAAAACTTACATTGTCGAAGGCTTTTTCTGCATCTAGGGTGATAATGGCATAATCCCCCGTGGGGTCCTGTTTGGCTTGTTCGAGGGCCAAGAGTACCTTTTGAATGTTAAGGGTGGCTGTCCGCCCTTTCACAAAGCCAGATTGGGCCGGGTGTATGATGTCAGGGAGAATGATAGCTAGACTGGAGGCCACTATCTTCGACAGAATTTTGACATCCAGGTTGAACAGTAAAATGGGCCTGTAAGAACCCGGTTCTAGTGGGTCTTTACCCTTTTTGGAAAGTAACTTGATTACAGCCTGGTTGCCCATTGGGAGATAGGGGCCACCCGCCCAGATGTTGGAATAAACCGAGTGAAGTATGGGTGCCGTGATATTGGGGAGAGTTTTATAAAATTTGCTTGTGAATCCGTCCGGGCCGGGAGCTTTAGAGGGGTGGAGAGAACAGATGGTGCGTTCTATTTCGTCGAGTGAAATGGGGGCATTTAAGGTTTCCAGCTGGGTGGATGAGATAGTCGGTAGATTCATTTTCATAAGAAAGGCATGGGCTAGCTTATCGTCGATAGGGCATAGAGAGCCGTGCAGTATTCCAGCATGGTTTTATTTATGTGCAGTGGTGTAGAATGTGTAGATCCTGTGTGGTCCCGCAGCGAGGTGATGTGTGTCGGACGGAATGTGTCCTTGCAGAGCCTGGAGAGGAGTTTACCAGCCTTATTTCCATATTTATGTAGAGTGGCATCTAGGTGTGTTTTTTTGGTGAGTTCCAGGGTGCCAGCCCAGGTGTCAAAAGCAGTTTTAGCCGCCGCCCATTCGGCCCTGTCGGCAGGTGAAGTCGAGGTGCGAGTGTGCGTTGTGCATGGTGAAGTCTAACGCTGGCAAATTTAAATTTTGATAACGCATTTCTTTTGAAAGAAGTGGCGTATGATATAATCCGACCCCTCAGTATTGCTTTGCCAGCATCCCAGAGAAGGTTCGGGTCCCCTGCATGTGGAGCATTAGCAGAGGAAAACTCTGCCCATGAGCGTTCCATGTAATTGCTGAAATCAGCATTATTGTGGAGGAAGGATGGAAAGCGCCAGAGATTGGGATGGGGCAAAGGCCTAATTTGTCCAAAGTAAGGGTTATTGGGGCATGGTCTGAGATGGCTGTCTCCAACCTCTGAGTCTGAAACTAGAGGAATAAGGTTATCGGACCCAAAGAAGTAGTCGATCCTAGTGAGGATCTTGTGAGGGTTGGAGTAGAAGGTGAATTCCCTGTCTGCCGGATGTGTTAGACGCCAGATGTCGGTGAGATGGAGGGAGTCCATGGTGGAGGCAAATAGGGTGGGAGCAGATGTGGTGAGTGCCGGGGTGGATTGTTTCGGTGAGGACCTATCGTCTGGAGGATGCATGAGGTCATTAAAGTCTCCCCCAACTAAGTGGGGTAAATGGGAGGTGGTGAGGAGCCAAGTAGAGAGTTTGGAATAAAATGTCTTTGTGGGACTGTTAGGAGCGTATACATTAGAAATTACTAGTTCTTTGGTGCCTATTTTAACCCTGGAAGAGATAAAATGCCCATGGTCGTCTGTGTGCGTAGATAGAACAGTACACGGGAGGTTTTTGTGAATCAGAAGGAGGACACCAGCTTTCCGTCCAACTGATTCTGCACCCAGGACCGTTCCTACCCAGAGTTTCTGCATACGACTGAAGTCAGATGCTGGAAGATGAGTTTCCTGTAGCAGTGCTATGTCGGCTTTTAGCCTTTTGAGATGGCGAAGAATCTTTATTCTCTTGTTAGGAGAACGGAGACCCTTCACATTCCATGAGATTACCTTAAGACATTACGGAGAAGAAGGGGTACACAAGGAGGGACTGTAGCTGTAGGAGTATATGTAGGAGTTAGGAGGCACAGTTTAGGCACAGGAGGAACGTGTGTGTCTATATGTTGGGCTCTAGAGTACAGAGTGTATGACGGTATGGGGAGGGAGGAAGGGAAGAGATGAAAAAACAAGGTGAAACAAACCAACTAATTAAAGTAAACATCAGAGTGAACTTCACTTTTTTCTGCATGAGTTCGCTGTGCAAGGTGGCTCCCCATGCAGGACCCTGCATGGAAAGAGGAGAAGAGAAAAGTGTCTGAGCGCCCTAGGGATAGCAATGATGTGCGAGGGACACCCGAAGTGGAACCAAGCTAAGGAGCCGAAAATGCTTGCAGCGTGACATGGTTGCAAAACAACGAGCTTGAGTAATAAAAAAAAAAAACAATACAATAGAGAGCATATGAAATAAGAACAAATTAATTTAAAACCAAACGAGGGAAAAAGCCCTGGGGGACCATTCAGGGGTCAGTGCCCAGAGGTGGACTCTAGGTGACCACAGAAGGGACCACATAGTTAGGACAGAACATCACAGTCAACTGGTGTGACAGAGACAAGCCATACAACCTGTGATTGCGTAGATGAAGTCCAATGGCTGTGTGAAGATCTTCACCGCAGAGAGTTGTGGTTGCGACGGTCCGGATCAGAAGGTCTAAAACGTTTTGGAGAGTCTTTGCGAGGGCTTCTCTGTTCCAGAGATCGGAGGCTAGAGGCTGACTTGGAAGGCGTGTGAGGAAGTGCATCTGCCCTTAGGGAACAGATGAAGGATTCCGCTTCCACGGGGTCCTGGAATGACAGTTGTTCCCCTTTAGGTGATTTGAGGCGGAGAGTTGCAGGGAAAGCCAGGGTGAATTTTATTTGTTGCTTGAAAAGTTCAGAGCAGATCAGTTGAAAAGCTTTTCTCTTCTTAGAGACTTCAATCGAGTAGTCAGCAAAAATGAGGATTTTTACCCCGTCGATTTGGAGAGATGGGGATTGCCGGAACTTCTGTAGGATGAGAGATTTGTCAGCATAGTTAAGATACTTGGCAATGATGGGACGGGGTGTTTTGCGCTCGGCATTGAAGGAGCCCATACGGTGCGCGCGTTCTACTGTTAACAGGCCTGCAAGGCCCAAAACCTCCGGAATGCGTTTTGAGCAGAATTCTGACAAAGCTGCAGAGGGAAGCGATTCAGGGATGCCTACAAAGCGCAAGTTGCTCCTTCTGGATCTATTTTCCAGATCTTCCAATTTTTGAATAATGTATTGATTAGTTTTGTCCTGCGACTGTTCCGTGGCCTGCGCTTGGTAAAGTTCATCTTCAACCTCAGATAGACTATGTTCCACCTCATTTAGTCTATTGGAATGTTCATTGATTTGCGCTTTGATTTGTTTCATGCCCGCATTGACTGCCTTTTCCACCGAGGCAGAGATCATAGGGGAGAGGAGGGCTGCCACAGCATTAGCAATGCGATGAGTGTGATCTTCCTCCCCGGGGGGCATGGAGATGGTGCAGCCCCCTGGTGAAGCTAGCAGGGTGGATGGTGGAGCTGGCCCCCGGGGAGAGATTGCAGAGGAGGTGGTGGTGTGCTGAGAGGGGTGACCACTCACCTCCATGTCAGCCGCCTGTGTTTACTCCGTGGTGTGTGAGTAGGCCGAAGCTGGGGCCTCGATTTGCGGCTTGGCCGGCGGAGCTACTGCGGCCGCGTACTAACGGGCGCCAGGTTTTTTACACAAAGCGGTCCAACTTCTGCCGGAGGGTGATGGGGACACCCGGAGATGGCGGATGGATGCGAGGGGCTGCTCAGGCTGATTCTATATGCCGAGAAAATGGGTCCTGGTGCGGGAGCTGAGGAGAGGCGCTGCTACCTCATGCGGCGCCGGAACCAGAAGTCAAACGGCAGTTTTTTTTTTTACTATGATGCTCCAAGCTTTAGGGTTACCTGAGTGCTTTGGAAGAAAGCTAACACTACATGCAGGCACTTTCAGGTGCTGTTATATCAAATATACGGTTTACTGCTGGAATAAGTGGTCATCATTTAGCAGTGATAGGGTAACTACTGAACAATGTTTGCTGCTTGCGTAGGGTACTACTAGTTTGCCCCAACTAGTGTTCTGAGTAAGTTTGTTTGCACAAGTGAAGTCGATTTTTTTCTTAGCTTTGATGGCACAGAAGTTACAAGTCAGATAGAACTTTAATTTCTTGAACACATAAGTCTCATCTGTGATTTTCATTGGACGATATGCAATTTACACTACATCTGGCTTGAAAAATTTCCCTCTTGGCGATGTATTATGAAATAAAAATGTTCTCTTTTTTTCTATAAAATAAGAATACATGCTATATTATCGTATAATATTCTGTAACTTAATTTTAAAGCTGTGACTTTGTAATCATTTATATTTACACCACATGATGTTTCTATAACTGGCATTGTTAGTAATTCCAGTCCATATTATTTGTTTTAAATATCTTTACTTAGCAACATTAGGCAATAAATATGTCGTTTGCATTACTCTGCTCTTGGAGTATTAAAACTTTATTGTTTCCGATGCTGTCAGTGGAGGAGCCTGTTTTTAATCTAGACTTTGTCCTGAGAATAAGTTCATGTTCCTTCCATTGCTGTCCGTTATCCATTTGCTGTAGAGGAGATAAAGTTTGATGTTCTGCATGTGTTGGATCAGACTCACACTGCTCCCGTTACCCCTGTACTGGGC
The DNA here is from genome assembly GCA_029206835.1 of Rana muscosa. NCBI lineage: Eukaryota > Metazoa > Chordata > Amphibia > Anura > Ranidae > Rana > Rana muscosa. Next base: position 715,017,358 of record CM055116.1, on the reverse strand, counting down.
CTCAAGGATTATTTTACATCTCCTTCCAGCTGGTTACTATTTACAGTGCCTCAGCTATATTAACTTTTTATTTTAAAGGAGATTCTTTTGTGAGTTGAATGTTGAACAGACTAAAAGCTATGCACAATGTACAATGTATCATAATAGCCTTGACTATTGTAAAAAAATACTATGGTTAGTACACAGTCATAAATCTTGCATCTTTTAATATTACTGTAACAGTTAAAGCACTAAAGGAGACATTTTATTGGAGAACTATAGTAACAGTTATGAGAGTTGCTCGTACAGTATATGAACATTAGTGCTAAATATGTCAATGGTGTTTTGACCAGTTACGTTTTAATTTTCTAGTGCTAATTAGAAAATTGGAGCAACGAGAAACATTAATATTTTTCAGTTTTATACATTTTTAAAACTGAGTTTTATAAAACTGAACTCCAGATATACCTTTGCTCTGGTACAGTTGTATATGTTTGTAAATAAATGGCTTACTTCATAAAATTGCACACTGTGAGCTTCCTATAGTGTGCAGCCATGCCTGAGCTCCCTGACCACGTGACATCTTGATTATCTTGGAGTATGCATCAATCATTAGAACTGAATGGTATCCATAACTAACAAACACAAGATACCAGCGCTTGGTAACCTAATATACCACTGAGGCCAGTAAGGACCAGATTGGCTACACATTGATCTATTTTGCTTATTCACTTGCTGTTTGTTTCAAAATGCATCCAGAGGAGTTATTACTAGCAACAGAGGAAAGGGAATGTTGCCATCAAATATTAAAGGAGAAGACTAGTGAACAGCTGTTGGAATACATTCTTTTAGCTCATTTTCTTGTTGATCAAGGCAGGGTTTTATTTAGTGAAGTTCAGCCCCTGATTCAGAATTGCTCTGAGCTGGCTTTCTCTTGTAACCCTAAAGGTGGCGATGAATTTTCTCCTCCCTTTAGTGTGTCTCAGGTTGTGTCTCTGGTATGATTATTGTTGATAAGCCCTACTTTTTTTAAACATTTTTCAGTGTATTCACGAGAGGCTCTGCTGGATTGTATAAATGCTGTTCATTCTCTAGTCAGATGGAGTTGTAAATTTAGTTTTGTTCAACCACCACTCCAAGCCTGCTCAGATATATTATACTCAGCCTCAGCTAACTTGCACCAAGCCATTTCTGCTTCTAGACACCAGCTCCACAGTTCTGCCACTGTCCATCCTGCCACAAACCTTTGTTCAGCCTGTGCTAGTTCCCTGTCCTAGTTCCCTGACCCCATGATGGCTGCCTCTGACCTCGGTTTCGTGCCAACTGCACCTTTCCAGCCTGTTTCAGCACCTGCTGCTCCAGTCTAGCCTTTTCCTGTGCCAGCATTAAGCTAATCTGTTCCTGAATAATCCTCTGCCCTGACTGCTGCTGTTTTATGTGTAGGACTCCTGTATTATCCTCTACCTATGTCTTTATAAGAGGACAGACTTGCTCATTTGGGCAATGGGGTCTTCCACAATAGCTCAAAGCTGCTCTTCACCCTGACCTTGCTTCAGCAGCCTTGCACCTCAACTTTGTCCCAAAAACTTTGCAATCTGTAGCCATTCCAGAAATCATGCACCCTGTCCACATTTCGGTACTACACCCTGACTTCTCTGACCTTCTGTCTGATGCCCAGCCTAACTTCGCTGATCCTGTGTCTACTGCCCAGCCTAACTTTGCTGATTCTCAGTCTGCTGCCAAGCCTGACTTTGCTGATTCTCTGCTGCCCAGCCTGACTTTGCTAATCATCTATCTGCTGCCCAGCCTGACTTCGCTGATCCTCTGTCTGCTGTCCAGCCTGAGTTCTCTGATTCTCTCTGCTTCCCAGCCTGATATCACGATCCTCTGGCTGCTGTCCAGCCTGATTACCCTGATCCTCTGCCTGCTGCCCAGTCAGTCTCTGCTGATTGTCTGCCCACTACCCAGCTGGTCTCTGCTGATTGTTCACCTGCTTCCCAGCAGGTCTCTGCTGTTCATCCACCTGCTGTCCAGTCAGACTCTGCTGATTAGCTGCCTCCTGCTCAGCTAAACTCTGTGGATTCCCTGCCATTTTTGGTGAGATACTCCCAGTAGGAACACGTCTAAAGGGATGCAGGCCCAGCAGATTTCCTCATTAGTGCCCTGCAGCTACACAGCTGACAGATAATTATGAAATCACTCCTCTTAGACCTACTCAGAACAGAGGCACAGAGGAACAAACAGGGATTTCTTCAGAATAACAAAGGTTGTTATAATCCTTGCAATGTACATAGATCACCCTGAGGGGAATGTTTTTTTTCTCAACAAAAGTGGAGTTACGCTTTAAATCTTAAGTGTGCATATCTTAGCAATAAAGTCCTGAGAGAAATAGGAAACAGTCAGGTGGTCTAACTTTCAAGAATTTACCAAAATCTGAAATGTCAGTTTTGGGTGGACTGATAGAAAATAGTTCGCTGTTTCGTATCAAATATTTCAATATATGTTTGTAGATATCCTGTTTAAAAGGCTGTAAATAGACATCAATGGTTTGTCAGTGTCACTGAGAGTTTGGTGCCCTAGTAAAAGTGTAAATGTTAATACTGTATCCAAAATACTCCATCACTTCTATATCCAGTCAAGTTACATGATTAATATTTAAAAACGCAAAACAAACAATGAACAAATGGAGAGTCTTTCTCAATATACAATATACCTTGCAAAATATTGGAAATACAATAATACCTTTACTTGACGCTGCCAAAGCCTTTGAGGTTTTTAATGGGATTACATGGGGGGGGGGGGGGGGTGTTACATGCAATAATACTAGGTCCAGAGTTTATCAAATGGGTACAGCTAGTATTCTTCTTCCCTGAAGCCAAAATAGTCATCAATAGATCTTTTAAATTTTCTTACTGCCGAGAGGTACTTGTCAATCCTTTCTGCTCTTGCCCTTATTATTTGCACGGAAGGCTGAACCCTCATACATAAATCAACATACACTGACCACAATGGTCATAGCGTTACCTTAAGGTACCATAAGTACTTGGCTGCTCTCTAAAACACTTGTGTGTTTTTTTCCTTTTATATAGCAAAAAATCTAAAAAAAAAACAAAACAGTGGTGATTAAATACCACCATAAGAAAGTGCTATCTGTCTTAAAAATAAATAAATAATAATATTCAATTGGGTGAAGTGTTGCATGACTGAGTAATTTCCGTTCAAAGTGTAACAGTGCTGAATTCTGAAAAATGGCTTGGGCAGAAAGGGGGTGAAACGGTTCAGTCTTGAAGTGGTTAAGATCTTAAAAAAGAGAGGTGCTTTATTATGCTTTATATTCAAGAGCTGGCAATCTTTTTGGGAATTCAAAGTAGTAATAGTGTTTTTTATTTACACACAAAAGTGTGTTCCTCCACATGATGGACTGCAGCATTAGGCCCACTGAGACACTCTCTCTCTCTCAGAGCTAGGACCAGATGCCATAATCAAGACCTAGGCAGAAAACATCAAAATGCGGTCTACGGAATTGGGAGTCTGTCCCTCCCAGAGCTATATCAGTCTCCCAGGAAAACCAGCCTTAGAACAGGCTTTACTTTTACAGGGTAAAGAACTATCTTTCCTTATAATGGAAGCTTTGCTGACATTACCTTGGATTACAAATCAAATAATCCGTGGAGGAACATATAGCCGGTAAATTAGGTATAGAACACGTCACCATTTTTCTAAGTAAATATATTTCTAAATGTACTATTGACATGAATTTTTCACCACATGTCGGTAACAACCCATGCAATCCATACATACAAAGAAACCAAAACAAATAAGTTCAGAAATTAAAGTGGTTGTAAACCCACTTTTGCAACTTGCACCTACAGGTAAGCCTAGATTAAGGCTTACCTGTAGGTGCAAGAAATATCTCCTAAACCTACACGGTTTAGGAGATATTTGCTAAAAACGACATGCATCCGTGTCTACGGCGCATGCGCGCCGTAGACAACGGCGCATTCATGGGGTTAATCCCACTCACAAATCCGGCTAAGTCCCATCATTCGACGACTTAGCCGGATTCGACGGCTCACGTGCGTATGCACGGAGTCACGTCTTCGCCGCTCCGGCCAATCACAGCGCCGGAGCGGCGCTGTCATTGGCTGGAGCGGCGATACCCGGAAGTAACCTTCCGGCTATCGCCGCAGCGATGGCTGCGGCTGGAGAGGGAGACCAGGACGGCTTCGGGGGCCCTGATCTAAGGTAAGTGATGCATAATGAGCTATTATGCTAGTCATATTGGCTCATTATGGCTTTCTCTTACAGGTGATTTAAAAAAAAAAAAAAATCTCACATGGGTTTACAACCACTTTAAGTTATGTGTAATAAAATGGAATGACACAGGGAAATAGTATTGAACACGCTAACTGAAATGTATTTAATACTTCGTACAAAATCCTTTGTTGGTATTGACAGCTTCAAGATGCCTCCTGTATGGTGTTAATCTTTAAAATCTATATTTAAGATTTAATATCTCAAAGATATGATGTGGGTTAAATTAGAGTTCTTTTGACCAGAAGTGAAAGCGTTTAACACAATAACATTTATTATGCATGGTTAAAAAGTCTAACTAATACACAGAAAATATCTATAGTCTTAAACAAGTAGGAGATAGTAGGTTAAACTACAATATTTACATGGAGGAATACAGAGTATATTCCTTTAAAACATTAATGGACAAGCATAATCTGTTACATGTAAGACAGACCTTTTCCTATAATTACCCTTTAGAACCATTCTGCCGCCTGGCGTTCTATCAAGAGAGCTCCCTCTCCCCATCTGCTCTGACTATATCCCTCCATGCTGAAATCCCATTGGTTGGCCTAGCTGGGCTCATGATTGGAGGGCTTACTACATAAGTTCATGCAAATCCTGGTGACTATTCTGGCCAGGAGATTTAATTGAATTTTCCCAGGAAGTTAAGTATTGATTACAGGTTGGCTCCCTTCATTGCATATCCCAGCATGGGATCATTTGACGGGAGTAGGTGTAAAACAATGGAATTGTCTCCCCACGGTTTGTATATACAAGCTTGTCTCCACAATATCTGCTCTACCAGGCACTTCTGTGACGCCATATTGCCCACCTTTCATAGATGCAAGCTAAATGAAATATATTCATAATTACAATATTTTACAGCTATTAATGGAGATTTCACATAAACCCATAAGGCAACAATGGTGAAACTAGTTGCATGCATTGCTCAGGTGTAATTTTGGCCCATTCTTCCACACAAACTGTCTTCAAATTTTGTAGGTTTCGTGGGCTTCTTCTATGAACTCTGATCTTTAGTTCTTTCCTTTGATTTTCTATTGGATTCAAGTCTGGTGATTGGCTTGGCCATTCTGGCAGCTTTATTTTCTTTCTTTTATTTTTCCATTCATCCTTCCTTCAACGACATGAAGCTTGCCAGTACGATATGCTAAAAAATAGCCCCACACCATGATGTTCTCAACTCTAAACTTCACTGTTGGCATGGTATTTTTTGGGTGATGTGCAGTGCCATTTGACCTCCGAACAGGGTGTGTATGATGGCATCCAAAGAGTTCAATTTTGGTCTCTTCTGACCAGAGTATATTCTCACAGTATTTCACAGGCTTGTCCAAATGTTGTGCAGCAAACTTTAAATGAGCTTCAACATGCTTTTTCTTGAGCAATGGAGTCTATAAGCCATGGCTGTTGAGTGCATTACTTATTGTTTTCTTACAAACCACTGTACCTGCTAATTCCAGGTCTTTCTGAAGCTCTCCAAAAGTGGTCCTTGGCTCTTGGATAACTCCTCTGATAATTCTTTTCACTCCTCTATCAGAAATCCACCTGGCTGTGGCCGGTTTATGGTGAAATAATGTTCTTTCCACTTCCAGATTATGGCCCCTATAGTGCTCACTGGAACATTCAGCAGTTTAAAAACCCTTCTGTAACCAATGGCATCAGTATGTTTTGCAAAAATGAGGTTGTGAAGGTCTTGAGAGAGCTCTTTGCTTTTACCCATCATGAAATATTTCTTGTGTGACACCTTGGTAATGAGACACCTTTTTATAGGCCAGTTGAGACCGAAACAGCTGATAATAATTTGCACTGACAGGGGGCAGGATTGCTTTGTAATTACTGATAGATTTCAGCTGGTATCTTGGCTTTCCATGCGTTTTTGCACATCCCTTTCTTTATGTCTTCAATACTTTTTCCCCGTGTCATTCTATTTTATTACACATAATTAAATTTCTGAACTTCTTTGTTTTGGCTTCTTTATATGTATGGATTGCATGGGTTGTTACAGACGTGGTGGAAATTTCATGTCAATAGCACCTTTAGAAATATATTTACCTAGAAAAATGGTGATGTGTTCTATACCTAATTTACCGGCTATATGTTCCTCCACGGATTATTTGATTTGTAATCCAAGGTAATGTCAGCAAAGCTTCCATTATAAGGAAAGATAGTTCTTTACCCTGTAAAAGTAAAGCCTGTTCTAAGGCTGGTTTTCCTGGGAGACTGATATAGCTCTGGGAGGGACAGACTCCCAATTCCGTAGACCGCATTTTGATGTTTTCTGCCTAGGTCTTGATTATGGCAGCTAGTCCTAGCTCTGAGTGAGAGAGAGTGATGTGTTCAATACTTATTTTGTATATCCCATCGATCACTTTTCCTGCTACTCCAACCAGTTTCACAGGCAGTTTCACAGGCACCCGCTACAACTGCCACATATTTACTGTATGTGTAAAAACTTTATACACATACAGCATATACATGACAGCCCATATATACAACAGCTTGTTGATCACATTAATGTTCTATGAGCTGTAGAACTGAAAATTATTCTGAGGTTCTTGAGATCTAAAACATTTTGACAATGATTCCTCCAAGGCTGCAGGGATGAGAAAGACTTCACTAGGGTGTCATTAAGATCTTGCAGTAATGCCTTTTAGATACTATATGCAGATGGTCAAAGCTACAGCTGGTGCAGCCAGGACTATACAAGGAGTATCAGAAAAACAGTTTGTTGACAGATACAATGGACACTCCTTTGAGCTGCTGCTGTGAGTGACAGGCTGCACCTCAGTCAGAAGTCAAAGCAGTGGTGATTTTATTTAATACCCATCATGCTGTGCAGCGTGTGAGCACCGCAGGGCCCCATCCCCCTTGAGGCCCCTGTGCCCTGCACACATTGCACAGGATATGCCACCGCCTAGGTTGTATTATTTGGCAGCACTTGTCTCTACTAGATGATTCTAATCAAATGTTGACATGCTTTATAAATGAACAGACTGACATTTCAGCTTTGAAGGCTTACCACGCTATGCTTTGTCTTAGCACTGTGAGCAGAAACAGCTTGTTCCTTAATAGGCATGATAATTTTGACCCATTTATGTGCAATCAGTGTGTCATTCAGATGTCAGGATGAAATGTGAGTAGGAATCCAGCTAAGTTAGGTTTGGTTTGCACTGCTGCGACATGGGATCTGACCTGTGAGACCCCAAGTCGCATGACGTGTCAAATTCAATGTTTCCTTATAAGAGCTGTCTTAACCACTTCACCTTACCCCACTTCCCGACCAGGCCATTTTTTGCAATTCGGCACTGCGTTACTTTAACTGACAATTATGCGGCCGTGCAACACTGTACCCAAACAAAATTTATGTATTTTTTCCAACAAATATCGTTTTTTTTTTGGGGGTATTTGATCACCTCTGCATTTTTTGTTTTTTTGTGTGTGCTATAAACAAAAAAAGACCGACAATTTCTGCTATAAAACATATCCAATAAAAAAATTGTAAAAAAAATAAGATTTCTTCATCAATTTAGTCCAATATGTATTTTACTACATATTTTTGGTAAAAAAAATCTCAATTAATGCATATTTATTGGCTTGCGCAAAAGTTATAGCGTCTACAAACTATGGGATATATTTATGGAATTTTTATTTTTTAAATTTTTTTCTACTAGTAACAGCAGCGATCAGCAAATTAGAGCGGGACTGCAATATTGCGGCGGACAAATCAGGCACCTAACTTACATTTTTGACACTTTTTTGGAGACCAGTGACACTAATACAGTGATCAGTGCTAAAAATATGTACTAATGACACTGGCTGGGAAGGGGTTAACATCAGGGGCAATCAAAGGGTTAACGATATGCCTAAAATGTGTTTTCTAACTGTGGGAAAGGTGCTTTTACTAGTGTAAGGCATGGACCGGCGTTCCTGCTTTACAGGAACACAGGACCCATGCCTTCTGTACTGAAAGAATGGCAATCTGCCTTGTTTACATAGGCAAATCGCTGTTCTGCCTGTGTACAGAACGATCAGCGGGTGCCGGCGGACATCGGGTCCGTGGGGTTCCGCTGATTAGCTCCCGCTCTGTAGAATCACAGCGGGAGCGAGCCTCCAGGAGCACACACTCGCGCCCAATACCCAGAAGTGCAGGATCACGTATATATACGTGATCCTGTGCAGCGCAGCGCAGCCACCCTGTAGCAGTAAATGTGCTATGGGGCGGTCGGCAGGTGGTTAATTAATAATACACAAGTTGCTCCGATTTTAGAAAAGGGTCTTGCACTACTTTGTTCTGACGATTTCAGCCCTTGTACAGGCTCCTAAATAGCATCCAAGTCAGATCAAGTCGGAAGGAAGTTCCAGTGCTAAAACAGTGCATGCACTTTAAAAAAAAAAAAATTGGTGCATTAGGCAAATTCAAATTGGATTTACATACAGTATACAGTACATATATCAACAAAAACATGTCTCCTACAATACAATTGTAATTGGGTAAAACAAGATTTTTTTTTTTCAAACACACGTAACTGTACAAATCTGTAATAGTAAATCATTATTGAGAGTTGCTGCTCATATGAAACTGCACTAAATACATACTAAACCTTTTTACACCTCCTCAAGCTAAACTACATCACCCTTCCCAGATGCATACTTATGTCAATCCTGTGGTCATGTTTTAAGCCTTAAAAAAGGTAGCAGTAGACAGATAATATCTCTTGTGATTCACTGCACATTGCCATACGTGCTTATTAAGTTACCTTGTATGAAAAACTAGAGGTCAATGCCCTAAAATTCAGCATGAAAGATATTTTTAAAAGTGTACTGCAATAGATGCATCACAAAATCCATTGATGTTAAAGGGTAACTGCACTTTCATGGTAAAAAAAATAGCAAAAAATAAATAAATATTAATATAGCGTGTACAATTGCAAAACAAGTCATATTGCAATTGAATGTTTTTAACAATTACCTTTCCTTTTCATTCTTCAGGTCTGTAATTTTTTTGTAAAATGCAATGTAATATGGCTACCTGGAGATGTGCTGTACACAGAATGTGTACAGAACGCCCCCCAGAAACATAATTTCCTGCTTGTGTGATTGGCTCACTGATTTTCCCAGAAGTCTGCACTTAGATACAAGTCAATTTTTGGCATCCCCTGCAACAAAAATGTCATTTTTGGTGAGATACTCCCAATAGAAAACCACGTCTAAAGGGATGCAGATCCTGCAATTTTCCTCATTAGAGCCCTGCAGGTGCAGCAGCTGACTGATAATTATGAAACCACTCCCATTAGACTTACTTAGCACAAGGACACAGACAAACACACAGGGATTTCTTCAGATTAACAAAAGTTAGGAATCTGCAACAAAGTTTGTTATAATCCTTGCAATGTACATTGATCACCCTGAGGAGAATGTTTTTTTCTCAACAAAAGTGGAGTTACTCTTTAAAATGATAAAGTCTTGTTTTTTTTAATTTAAAAATAAAAACATGTCATACGTACATCCTCTGTGCAATGGTTTTGCACAGAGCAGCCCAGATCCTCCTCTTCCTGGGTCCCTCGTCAGCGCTCTTGGCCACTCCATCCTGCCTAGTGCCCCCACAGCAAGCAGCTTGCTATGGGGGCACCTGAGCTGAGCTGCTGCTCTGTGTGTCCCCACCCCCTCTCTCTCCTCATTGGCTCACTGACTTTGATTGACAGCAGTGGGAGCCATAGGCTGTGTCTCAGCCAATCAGGAGGGAGAGTCCCAGACAGACAAGGCTGTTGTGCACATAGTTGGATCGAGGTGGAGCTCAGGTAACTATTAGGGGGTTTGAGAGGGCTGCTCCACACAGAAGGTTTTTTATCCTAATGCATAGAATGCATTAAGGTAAAAATACCTTTTGCCTTTAGAACCACTTTAAGTGATTTATAAAATTGCACATATCTTGGGGTGAATAAACCCTATATCCCTCACTCAAATGAAACTTGGAAGGAGCCTAACTGGGAGTGGTCTGACTGTTGGAAACATCCCTGGCGTGTGGCTGCATTGCTTCCTTTCCTGTTTTAACTGATAGCCTTGACAAACCAATGATCATACACTCAGGGAGAGAGGCTCCTGAGTATAGACATATTGACCAAAGAGCAAGTTTTTGGAAATTTTGTAGTCTAACTTCACACGTTATTATTGCTAGCAAGGATGGAAATTTAAAAAACGCCAACTGAATTATATCTGTAGAAAACACATTTTGTGTTCAAAGGCTGTAGCTTGAATAACTTAGAGGCTACTGAATTCATGGCCTGTGTCTGACTTCTAGTGATCATGACTACTGCTAGAACTCTTGTGCCTGCACCTGTAATGGACAATGCAGCTTGTCAAGAGATGTGATTAATGATCATGTGAACTCAGCACTCTTTTCAAGGATACTTTGTTCATTGTATACATGTTATTATCATTGAGGGGATACAACCGGAATTATAAACTGTGAGAAATTAGGGAAAGATAAAAAACTATAGTCAGTAGATAATAGTATGTGTGCTTTTATTTATGATTTGCAGATCTAAAGTAATATTTCCTCATCTTCACAATCCCCGAAAGCTTATATTTACTTTCCATCCATGTATAATAGTCAATGTAATGGAAGAATTAGAAGTAAAAACTACCAGTAAGCATAGCAATAAAACAGAAGGAAACAAAGACTTATTTGTTAACAGTTTCCTATATTATGTTACCTGGTATGACACACTCACTACAAACAAAACAACAACATGAAGGCGCTTCAAATATGATTCTTCTATTTTAGTTAGCCCTACATTTAGGGACTTTTTAAGGAAAACTCCACTTTTGCTAAAAGTGTAATCTCATACCAGTGTATTTTTCTAAAACAATTCATTTTTTTTTAAGTCAAATCCTTGCAAAATGGGAACCAGAGGGTGTTTTGTATACCCTGGGTTTACAGAACGTCTCCAGAAATGTCATTTCCTACTTATGAGTGTCTCACTGCTTTTCCTTTTAGTCTGCACTGAGATACAAGTCAATTTTCAGGCAGTCCATACAGTAGAAGTTTCACTTTTGCAAACGATACTCTCTAAGGCCCCTTACATGGTGGGCCAATCAGATCTGCCTGTCAGTTTTTGCAGGCAAACCTAAACTGAAGCTCCATGTTAGTCTATGGGTAGGCAAATATAAAATGTATCTGCGTCCATGTACAGTCCATCTAGGTCTAAAAACAAAAAAAAAAAACTGAAAAGATCTGCGTCCTTTTACGTTCTTTTTTGGATATAAACATAGTGGATCTGAGATGGTTGGGAGTAGACTAACACATGTCTATCTAAATCCATCTGTCCATAGACCTTACATGAGTTACATAATTATGCTCCAGAAGGGCAAAACTGAATGATCATGGATGTCACAAAAGTGACATCAGTGCCATTCGGCTCTGACCAATGAACAAATCCTCTGCTGATTGGAATAGGTATGGTCAGTGTGAAAGCACCTTAAGGCAGTATTTCTCAAACAGGTTTCTGTGGACCCCTAGTGTTTAGTTCACAGGTTATACAAAGAAAATAGTGATGTGATGCATTGCTAACAATGTCTAAAATAATATGTGAATATCAATCAGTTAAAATAAAACATATGATATAAAAACTCAAAAATGTCAAAAGTGTCTCAATTTTCTATAAATTTCAATAACATATGTTCACAGTGAGCACATACATCCAAAAATACATTGAAATCAGAATTCACTATGCCTGCACTAAAATAACATATATCATCATAAAAGGTGCATCCAAATGTGCAACAAGGTTCCATATATACAGTACAGTATATTAAAGATAGTCCATATATGGGACTTTGATTAGGAAAAAAGTAGGTGAGGTCGATCAGTTAGTTTGGCCCACATCCCAAATGTAAAAGAATAGGAATGGTTCCCCCTTAGTGGGACTTTTCTGGCCCAAGTGCTATTATACAATTATCACAATTATATACAATTATCACAAAAAGGTAAGTTGCCAACAAAATATATAAAAGTTCATAGAAATGTTATTAAACAAATTGTTAAAAATAAGCAGCCATGGTGGCTGAAATACAATCAAGTCATCCTCTGATGAAGTCACGTGATGTGGAGGCGTGGACATGACGGAGTGAGAGACATGAGGTAGCAGAGCTCCAGGACCTCCGCTTGAATCCCTGAGGAATAACAGCAAACAGAAAGTTGATATCGCCGACATCATGGCAGGAAAAGTGGCCGCAAATACGGGACTAGATCTGCTATAAACAAATCGCCCTCGAGCATTTCAAGCACCCCTAAGGGGGGATCCAGAAATATCAAACTTTACCTTCAACCTCGCGAGGGACCGTGAACGCAGGGGGATCAGTGCGGCGGAATTCAGGTGGCAGCGCAGGAGGAAGGTCGGGCTCCCCCAGAGGTCTTCCGGGTCAGGTAGAGTGCAGGAAGCAGAGACGCCAATCCCGACAGAAACACAAAGGGGAGTGAATATCGCTAAAGCGGCCGACACATCAAGGATGGAGGTAAGAGATATCAAAGCCATGCTGGCGGCGCTACCTACACGACAGGATATTGCAGCACTACCTACTCGACAAGACATAGAGACACTAATCCTGCGTGTGGAAGAGACACACCGCCAGGAGATTCAACTGGTAAGGTCTGAAATGAAAGCCCTGGCAGAGAGGGTGACTGTGGGAGAGACTTCTATGGCATCCCTAGAGCAGCGTGTTGGCTCTTTGGAAAAGATGCAATCCAAACAAATAGATATAACAATAGAGCTGCAATTACAAACGGAAGCCCTCGAAGATAGAAGTCGCCGGAACAACTTGCGACTCAGGGGGCTACCGGAACCAACGGAAACAGAGGATTTAGATGGCAAAGTAAATGTGGTGTTTCAGGCAATCTTAAACCTACCGCAGATGAAGATCGAATTAGATAGAGTGCACAGAGCACTAGGCCCTAAATCCCAAAACCCCGATAGACCCATGGATGTAATCTGCCGATTAAACACAGATATCATCAGAGAGAACAGATCCTTAGGGCAGCCTGGGATCAGGAAGACATTCTTTATGAAGGTGTCCATATAAAGATTCTACCAGATATATCCCGGGCCACTGTTCAGCGTAGAGCCAGTCTGCAACCAATTCTAGACCTCGCCAGAGAACAGGGGTGTTCATACAGGTGGGGATATTCATTGGCGGTTACGTTCCGGAGGGCATCAACCCTGTTTACCCTTAGGTCATCAGCAGACCTGCCGGAACTTTTTCTTTATCTAGAAACTACACCTATCCAGATCCCAAACTGGCTATCACCTTTTACTTATACGGGGAACCGATGGGGACTGTTAGACACCCAGGGACAACGTAGGAACTCCCAAGCAGGTCGGCGACAGCAACGGAGACGAATCTCCCAGGGAATAGTGGAGGAACTAAGTCAGGGGCCAGAACCCACAGTGGCAAATAAATAATGAATAATGAATAATAAAAAGAGAGGAAGAAGATGGTGTCTAGAAACATTCTGAAAACTTTAGAGTGTGAAGAGATTGAATTTCTTGGGCCCACCCCCCCCCTGTTTTTTTTTTCCTCCCCCTCTATCTTCCTTCAGTATGGAATATGAATATGTAGACTTGGAGTCAGCAGGAGGAAACAGTCAATAGATAGTTGCCCTTGTACTTACAAGATATCCCTCCCCCTTTTTTTTATTTTTTATGGTGATATAGGCGGTGCGTCATCCGTGTATGTATTTTATATTATTTAGGCCCTACGTAAGTGCAGGGGAATTTGGGGTATCTTGTCACTATTTTTGGCACCTTCCCCTTTTTTTGGGGGGTATACACATTTTCTTTTTTTTTTGGGGGGATGCTTTCAACCTCCCGCTTATTTGATAAATGAATGGAATTGAATGTATAGTAATTTTTAGTTTGGTGATACACTTTTTTTCCTTTTTTTTTTTTCAACGTTTTTTCCTATGTTATGGTTTTCTTTCTTTTTTTTTAGGGGGTTGAGGTTTTAGAGAATTTCTTTTTATACACAACACATGAGTAATAAGTCACTATTGTAGAACAGAGCACTTTTCCATAAGGAAGGAGAGAGGGGGGAAGTAATTCACAAATTTTTTATTTTATTTTTTTAAATAAGAATCACATATCTGCCAAGTCAGTCACAAATAATGGTGACACATTTCACGGGACACACATAATTAAGAATCTATATAATGACACAAGAGGGGTTTCTTTTTTTTTCCTCTCTGGGCAAGTTTAGAGGATAAGCTGACTCTAGGCCAGTCTAGAAGATTTAAACAGCTATAAAGTTATAAGGCTGACTTAATAGATTTGGTCCCTATGGATGCTGGTACTTGTGGATCCTGTGGGTCCTCCCATGCATCCTTTTTTAGCCGCCCCCTCACAGGACTAGAATACCACTGTTAAGGACCTGGATAGGTCTATACAGAACTAGAGTGTGATGGATACATGGGGTGGTATACACAGATCCTTATATACAGGTCAATTATACCCAGTAGATGTGACTGGATACATAATAGATACCTAGAGGGGAGGGGTAGTATAATAGTATAGCAGTATAGTAGTATAAGAGCAGTATAATAATAGGATACACCCCCCCCCTCTTATACTAATAACTTTAGGAAACGGAAAAGGGGTATATATTGATATTGAATGGATATTGTATGGTATTTTCCTATGCTATGTTATGTTCTGTCTCGGCCTATTTCCATGGGAAGGAGGAATGGAGGGGTATGCAGGGGTTGGAAATGGGCCTAAGACTATCAGTTTAATAAAAGGACCCAAAAGGAGGAGGGAGGGAAGGGTTTTAAGCGTATAAGAATATCACAGGCGACTTATAGTGGATAAGAATTTGTTTTAAACTAATAGGATTAATTAATAGGATGAAGAATGAGATATACTTATATACCTTTGGGGAGGCAGAGAGATGGTTTATAAAGAGTGATAGGCAAGGACAGGGTATATATTGTTAAAAAGAAAGTCAATGATATAGATAGTGGTATTAACTATTTTTGGCCCCCCTCCCTTCCCTCCGGGCCCTTCCTCTCTTCTATTCCTTCCTTTTTTTTTTTTCAATCTATTACGGCCAGAATTTAGTTTTTTGCACAGTTCTCGGCTTTCGGCTCCGAAGTAAACCAGGGACGACGGGGGGGGGGGGGGGGGGGGGGGTCTGGAGCTTAGTGGGCTTCTTCCTCCCTTTTTTTTTTGTCTTTCTGACCACTCTAGAAACACGCACCCACATAGGTAGACGCTCAAAGATCGGTGAGCCGGTGAGCGTTTTATTTATTTATTTATTTTTTGTCTTCCTATTAAATATATAGCTAACTGCATTAGGTGGAAGGGGAGCTTTACCCCCCCCCCAGGCATTTAGTCGAGGAGAGAGGGAAGTAGAAGAGAAAGGGGGTTACGGTTAGTTGCTCACATACTTTGTACTACTGTTATTTTGGTAACCTTGCTGTTTTAATGAGAAAATATTGCTATTGTATTCATGATGTATGTTTGATATGTCAGGGTGGACGGGAAGGTCGGGTGTTCGAATCTATAGCCATGTCCTTCCTCTCTCCCAATTAGGTTAACATAGCCCTGGAAGTATTTTTTAGACCCTTCCAGGGACTCTTATGCATGTACCGTGATTTACACGGATTTAGGGCAGTAGGCCTGGAATATAAGGTCGATCTGGACTGCAGGGCATTAGGCCTTGTCCTTTTTTTTTTTTTTTCTTTCTCCCCTTTTTTTTTTTTTATTAGTCAACTTTTAGAATTTATTTCCCTTTTTAGCTCCTGTCTATCTGTTCAGTCTCCCCTCTATTTATCTTTGTTTCATATTACTTCCTCAATTCTGGTCCCTCCCCCACCTTCCCTTCCCTCCCTTTGATCCCCCTCCCAGTCCCCCCCCCCTCCCCCGTTCAAAGATGGACGGTGTCCGGGTGATGTAGTAGATGTCTGGCGTTTACAGCATTCGGGGGAACGTGACTATTCATTTTATTCTCCCATGCACTGGGTATATACGCGGATAGACTACTTTTTGGTCCCACATACCCAGTTGCATGCAGTAAGTGAGACGTCGATTGGGGACAGGACATGGTCGGACCATGCGCCGATATTTCTGACCTATAGACTTAATGACACCCTCACGCCTCGGCATCGCTTCTGGCGTCTCAATGAGAGCCTCTTTCAGGCCCCGGGGGTACTGGCTGAGGTGAACGAAACGCTGAAACTATATTTTCAGGAGAATGACCAACCAGACTGTGACCCGGGCATTCTATGGGAAGACCGCAAACCGGTTATCAGGGGAATCCTGATTAAGCACGGGGCACGAATTAAGCGTGAACGGAAAGAACAACTTTCATGTCAGTTGCAGAAATTGTCAGAGACTGAAGCTAGACATAAACATACCCCCACGCAACTTTTAGAGGCTGAACTGAAGTTGATCAGGACACAGATCGCGGACTTGCTCCGATACAAGGCTAAGGCGGCCCTGCAGTTCTGTCGCAGAGTGAGCTATGAGTCGGGAGACAAGTGCGGGAAACTGTTAGCGAAAGCGGTTAGAGAACATAAACTCTCTACGTACGTTCCCCACATTAATACGAGAAGTGGTCAAAAGGTAGTCTTACCGGCACAAGTCACTCAAGCGTTTAAGGACTTTTACTCCCGTTTATATAATTTGTCGGGAGTGACGCCGAGTCGATCAGACCTAGAGGACTATATCACATCCTCCCAGATGCCCTCCCTACCACAGGAGATATGAACAGACTTAGATTCCCCTATCACCTTAACGGAACTCGAACATGCAGTTAGACACATGAAGCCAGGGAAGGCCCCAGGCCCAGATGGCTTTACGCTACAATATTACAGGACACTGCTACCAATACTGGGCACTCGTATGCTTACATTGTACAATGCGGTAGGCGCAGGCGGAACGTTTGCTAGAGAGACCCTGGGAGCCCACATTGCGGTGATCCACAAGGAGAGAAAGGACCCGGTGGCTTGCGGCAGCTATCGGCCCATATCGCTTTTGAATGTGGACCTCAAGCTGTACACGACTGCTCTGGCTGCTCGGCTGGCGCAGCATCTTCAGCAACTCATTCACCTGGACCAAGTGGGCTTCATACCATCTAGAGAGGCAAAAGATAGTACCACTAAGGTATTGAATCTACTCTATGTCGCACGCTCTACAAGAACCCCATGTGTATTTCTAAATACAGATGCCGAAAAGGCTTTTGACCGGGTTGAATGGTCATTTATGTTCGCGGTGCTTAGACACATTGGTCTGGGGGAAGTAATGCTCAACCAAATAGCCGGAATATATTCCAACCCGACAGCCCAGGTGAAGGTGAATGGGGTCCTGTCGGACCCTTTCCCAATACAAAACGGTACAAGACAGGGATGTCCGCTGTCCCCTTTCCTGTTTGCCCTTTCCCTGGAACCTTTTTTAGCCACAATTAGACTGAACCCGGACATACATGGGATAAGAGTGGGCCAGACACAATGCAAGATATCAGCATATGCTGATGATTTAATGTTCTCTTTGACCAACCCGGTAGTTTCCCTGCCAAATCTCCTTAAGGAGTTTGAGAGATATGGGACATTGTCTAATTTAAAAATCAATGTCTCGAAGTCAGAAGCGATGGGAGTGGCACTGACACCACAGGCTTTACCAAATATGGGCTCAAATTTTCAGTTTAAATGGACGTCATCCGCATTGAATTACCTGGGGACTAGTATTCCGTCTGACTTTTCCCGTATATACGAGAGTAATTTTCAGCCCTTACTTGTCAAAACTAGGGTGCAGTTGGAGACGTGGAATAAGGGATAACACTCATGGTTTGGGAGGTGCAACTTGCTAAAGATGAGTGTCTTGCCCAAATTTCTATACCTCTTTCAGGCCCTCCCGATTAGGATACCCCCTGCATATTTTAAACAAGTCCAAGCTCTTTTTACCCGTTTTGTCTGGGCACATAAAAAAACGCGAATTCCTCGCACCCAGCTCTCGATGCCAAAACAATGCGGAGGCCTTGCACTGCCAGACGTTAGGAAATATTATCAGGCGGTTCATCTGGGCAGGGTGATCGATTGGCGGTGACATTTCGAGTCCAAATTATGGGCACAAATAGAACAACACCAGACAGACATTCCTTTACGGACCGCGTTGTGGTGTGAAGACTCCTTACCCACTGAATTGAAATCACATCCCCTGATAGGTAATACCTTGCAACAAAGCGCCCACGCTATTTTAAAACCTTCCTTAACAGCCACGACATCGCCCTTGACCCCGATTCTGGGTAATCCTAGATTTCCCCCGGGGCTTTCACCTACGCAATTTTTGCAACTAAGGACTTCTGGCCTTGTGACTGCCTCTCAGTTTGTAATTAGCGATAGATGGCCCACCATTTTGGAACTGATGGATACACAGGCCCTTTTGGCACAGTTGCAGCACTTTTTCCAGACCATCCCGAACCCCTGGAGCTATATTAGACCCCTGAACACGTTTGAGGAATACTGCTCGGGCACAGATCCGCTACCACAGACTCTCTCTAAAATGTATGCTCTCCTAAATACGCCAGAACAACAACCCGATTTGCCCTGCATTGCAAAGTGGGAAACTGATCTAGACCGTACGTACTCTCCGACCCAAAAACAGAATATGGTTAGTCTCTCCCTCAAGTCCTCGATCTGCACAAAAATACAGGAAACCAACTATAAAATTCTGACAAGGTGGTATCTGACACCTGCTCGCCTGCATGTGATTTTCCCAGATACGCCAGAACATTGCTGGCGTTGCGGCGAGGACAGGGGTACGATGCTACACATATTCTGGTCCTGCCCTAAATTGACCGACTTTTGGACGACAGTGTGCAATACATCGCAACGATTCACTGACTTCCTGATTCCAAATGATCCAGCGTTCTTCTTACTTCACGTGTCGACCCTGGCCCCCCGGGTTTATAAAAAATCTTTGCTGAGGCATCTGACCAATGCTGCTAAAGCCTGCATTCCTATGATGTGGAAGGCTCAGAATCCATCGTCAGTGGCGATGTGGCTGCGAGAGGTGGAAGACATAAATAAAATGGAAGACTTAATAATGACTGACAGGACAGACATGAAACTTATAAAGCGACATGGACCAGCTGGAATATGTTTGTACATTCGGATGAGGGAAAAGATCTTTCTGAGACCTAAACATTTAGCGCATTGCTGGTGGCTGTGAGATTTATCAGACATGCGTTTTCATCCTAATGCCGTCTTTTTCTGTGTTATGTGATTAGGAGGCTGTGCCCTCCACTGGTATGAGCTACTTTTGTACTTTGGCGGGCCAGGTTTCTTTTTTCTTTTCTTTTTTTTTTGGAAAACTCAATAAAAAATTATATTTGAAAGAAGTCCCGTGATGTGACGACACGCGTCAGGATTTGAGCACAGATACACCTACAGCTGGACGTGAGGAGACGAGCTCGGCGCTCGTAGGATACCGTAGCCCCTGTTTTACCCTTGCAATGTGAGTGTTTTATATATATTCTTAATAAAGACGTCTAGTGGTTACAGACCCACACTATGCGCATTTGCATTTCTTACATATGCTAAACCGGCACCCTGTGGTTACTCCAAATCTGAGGGATCTCATCATTGAAGCCCACAGTTCTGACATATGAGCGCGGTGCTCGTGGATTGATGCCCACGCTCGCTTATGCAAAGTGAGTGTGAGAACATATATTTCAGCCATTTCATTTGGTGCACCCACAGAGTTACGCTATACATTTTGTCTTTCCGCTTGTATACTTCCATGTACCCTCTTTGGGAGGCACCCTGCGGTTACCCTAAACTGGAGGGATCATACCATTGAAGCTTGCAGTTTACACATACGAGCGCGGTGCTCGTGGATTGATGCCCACGCTCGCTTAATAAAAAGTGAGTGTGAGAATACATATTCCAGTCACCCCATCTGATGTACCTACAGAGTTACGCTATTTATTGTTTTCTTTTTCCCGTTTGTGTATTTTTATGCACCTCACGTGAGTGAAGCCTCGTACACACGAACGAGTTTCTCGGCAAAAACCAGCAAAAAACTTGCTGGCAGAGATTTTTTGCCGAGAAATTCGTTCGTGTGTATGGTTTCTCGTCAAGAAAAGCGACAAGAATCTCGACGCGAAAATAGAGAACCTGCTCTCTATTTTCTCGTCGAGATTCTCGTCAGCCTGTTTCTCGACGAGAAAATTGTGTGTGTGTACACTTACCTTTTCGCCGGGAAGCCCGCGCATGCTCGAAATGACTTCGACGCATGCGCGGTAGCTTCCTAGGTATAGGTAGGGTGAACCAAGATGGCGGCGACGGCATCGAATGTGACGAGCGCATGCTCATCGTATTCGATGACGTCACCGCGTTCGCTCCATTCAAAGAACCGCGGGTTCTTTGAAAGGAGCGTGTGTACACTCGGCCGGGACAAGTTTCTTGTCCAAGAATCTCGTCGAAAAAAACGACATGTTTTTTTCGACGAGAATCTCGGCCGTGTGTACGAGGCTTCAGAATAGGACTTCTCTGAAAGGACTGCCCATTACTGTCCATAATAGGAGTACACTTTATGTTGTTTCTTCCCAGCTGCGAGGTAAGCTGCTTGTGAGCACTGTGGTGGACTTGCACTGAAGAGTTTCTTTCAAGCACCTTAGTAACTGATGGTGACGGGATCTTTTGTATATTGGACTTTCTATATATATATATATATATTTTTGCAGATCATTGTTTCACTTTGGATTTTATTTATTTTTCTCAGCTCTTATACACTGATGTTTTCATGCACATGTGATTATTATCCCATCATTTTGAGTGATATATGTTCATGTTGATTATTGATTTATGCATTTTCGTTGCTTTAAGTGTTCACGTTTGCACTTATGTGATATTTATATAGTTTATGCACTTTTTGATGTTTATGTTGTATATTTGATGTCACTCCATTCATTTTTCTCTGGTTTTCACTAGATTGGCCTTTTTTTCTCTAGTTTTCACTAGATCGGCCTACAGCCCCTCCTCCCACTCCCTTCACGCTAGTTTACTTACAGCGCAGCCACCATCACTTAACATTATACATCCAATAATACATTGAAATCAGAATTCACCATGCCTGCACTAAAATAACATATATCATCATAAAAGGTGCATCCAAATGTGCAACAAGGTTCCATATATACAGTACAGTATATTAAATGTATACTTCAGTTGGCACACCAGTCCCGAACTGCCGGGACAAATCACACCCAGGGCCTCAACGTCCATGCACGAATACAGGGCGAATCGACCCCTTGGCTTTAGCCGGATCCCCGTATCTGTTACCGGAGCAGCAGCAGTCAATGTCGTGGTGGAAGGGTGAACTGGAATCCACGATGTATGTCCGAACATGGCGACCTGTTGCTGATCCATCGCACACTGCAAAGTTTTTGCGCCAACGTCCCACGTGTAGTCCTTCACACGTATTGGACTCCTCCCCTTTGCTCCAGTTCGCGGGCTTTTCTTCTTTTCTGTTTCTGAGTCACGCCCACGAACTAAGCGATGGGGGTGTGCCTGGTGGCGCAGTGCAATAGAAGCCCCCACGTGTACTACTTCACACGGCTGAGCTTCCCCCTTTTTCCACTCTTCTGCGCGGGCCTTTCCCTTCATTGGGTCATGTCCACGACTTCGAGCAGGGATGCACTTCGGCCAATGAAGGCCTGCCTACTCGCGTAACTCTTCCAGCAGACACGTTCAATACTTTGGTGCACAAACACTATGCCGGACCTGAGCCCCCACGTGTAGCTGCCCCCTCACTCCCCTCTTTCTTCTCTCTCTCAGCTCGTCTGTCTCTTGTCTAGGGGTACCTCCAGAGGGGAAGGGAGCGAGGACACCACACCTGGCCTTCACAACAGGTGTCAGAGTGGTGTAAGCAAAGTTCTTTTACCTTCGGGTCAGTGTTGCGCACCTGGAGCCTCCACCGAGAGTTACCTTGAACAATGTCTGTCAGGAAATGAGCCCCACACCATTAAAGTTCAACACTCCTTTATTCTTCTCGAATGAACACAATCAGTTGAACTCCCTTAGTAGAAACAGAACAGAAAAGGAGGTGTGGATGCGAGTAGGCCCAGACACAATGTGTTCTCCACTTTCCTCCCTGAAAGTGAGTTGCGGTCCCCGAGCGAGGGGGGAATTTTCCCTCCAGGCGGTCTCCGATGAGAGACTCACCCGTCACTGGCAATATGCTGCACCAGGTCTTCGAGTGAGGAGCTCCCTCCGGTCCATTACGTCTTCCGGATTCGGGTACCCAATCCCTGGGTACCCTAGGATCTCCTTCCCTCGCGGAACTCAGTGTTAGGCACTGAGCTCCAGACCTCCATCCGAGTACCTCACCCCAGGCTAAAGGTGCCTGTGATGGAACACGACCTCCGGCTGTCCTCTAGGCCTAGGCCGCCTAGAGGACCGACACGAACCACCGCCCACAGGCTGAAGGTGCCTGGGACTCGACCCCGTGACAAAGATGGCCGGCCCCTTTATACCCTCTCCCAGCAAGCACGGCGGGTTCCCCGCCCCACCATACCGCTGCCGAGGGAGGACAAAAAGGAAGCCCGGCAAACAGCAATGATTCAACCCCAGGCCAGGGCGACAGCGCCACCTGCTGGGCTGCAGGGAATTACACATCACTGATGTCTCTGCCAAGTTCAAATTTACACCCGGGAAAGTACATACCCGCTACATAAAGATAGTCCATATATGGGACTTTGATTAGGAAAAATGTAGGTGAGGTCGATCAGTTAGTTTGGCCCACATCCCAAATGTAAAACAATAGGAATGGTTCCCCCTTAGTGGGACTTTACCGGCCCAAGTGCCCAAGTGCTACCGGTATTATACAATTATCATAAAAAGGTAAGTTGCCAACAAAATATATAAAAGTTGAGTGCGCATGCGCGGGGACTCGGAGAAGGACGTGTGCTGACCGAGCTCCCGGCACCCCGACCCACCAGAGCTAACGATAGCGCAGGCACTGAGGTCCGTGAGCCAGGACCGATCCCACACCAGCCCCGAAGTGGCGATGAACCGTAGGGCACAGGGGCAGCCGCGGAAAGGACACGATACGCAAACTACAGCCCAGAAGAGAGCAGGGCCTTCCCCTACAGCACAGCCGCGATCCAAGATGGCGCCGGGTAAGCCAGACACACGAGGCAGCACGGCAGCAGCCAGATCCGACGGCGCTACACAGAGAGGAGACAGGCAGCTAAATCTGGAGCCAACTAGGGATCCATTCTCCTCACAATCCTCGGGAGAGGTGGAGACCGGACAGCGGGGTGAGTCACTATCACATCCCCCATCCCCAGCCATATACGCTGATAGACATGACTCTCCAAACTCCCCTGCCTCCCCTGCCTCCTCCATGGATAGGAACATGGCAGACTTAGCAGAAGTCCTCATTAGCCAATCCAGCCAATCCAGCCAGGATATGCCAATTCCCCAGCTCTCACACTATTCCCCTGATGCTGTACTGTTGGGCAGATTCTCCACCATGCTGCAGCAGGAGCTCTCTAAGGCCTGCACATTAATCACAACTGACCTGAAAAAAGACATCCATAGCTTGGGAGAGCGTTTTGAGCTAATTGAAACCAAAGTGGATGGAGCCATCAAAAGGGTCAACCAGAACTCAGCCATGGTGACAGACCTCCAGGATAGATTAGAAGAGGCATTCACAAAAATTGAAGATTTGGAGAATCGTTCTCGTAGGTACAATGTCCGCGTGCGTGGCCTCCCTGAAACTCATACAGATCTAGAGGGGGCTGTAAAAGACCTGATGAAAACCCTTATCCCTGATATAGCCAACCACCACATGGAAGTTGATCGCGTTCACCGAGCACTGACAGCCCCAAGGGCCGACGGCCTACCACGAGACATTATTGTTAAGCCACATCACTACCGCATTAAGGATAAGATGATGCTTGCGGCTCGCAACAGGCCGGACCTGTCGCTATTTGGAACACCAATACAGCTCTTTACAGATTTGGCGCCATCAACGGTCCAGAAACGCAGAAACCTACGGCCATTACTCCAGCAACTTATGGCCAAACAGATTAAGTATCGATGGTCGTTCCCTTTTAAGTTATCATTCACTTACAACGGAAAGTCCCACTCCTTTTCCACGTTCCAAGCAGGCGAAGACCTACTGCTTAGTCTCGGCATCATTGCACGGGACTCTCCGACTCAGATTTCATCTCCCCCTCGTCTGGATCATCGTCCCCTCTCCCCGATATGGCAGGATCGCACACGCTCACAGGCCAGAAATGCTCGCCGGAATACCTGAGTATTATTGCTCTTCTCTCTTTTTGCTTTTTTGCCCCCTTTTGGGAACTGTTAGTGCTTGATTGCACGGATATGGCCTGGGCCCATGGTGGACTATGGGCCTGATGGGGCCATCGTTACCGTTCACAGTTCACAGGTTACAAAGTCACGGGTTACAAAGTTACTGGAGTTCCTGGTTCTTCGGACTGGCTGCCAGCCGAATATTTTACAACCCCGACGGGCCCAACCTGGTCGAAGAAATTTTGCTTTTTGCTTTTTAGCAGTCTGGGGGCCTTAGTCGGACCACAATGTGTTCCCCTGTTGGGCTGTGGCTCGGGGGCCGGAACGACCGATGGGGACCCTTCCGGCCCCGGCGCCACTGGCCTTGGGAATGCATGTTCCTATAGACAGCCTGTTATGTTAAAACTGTATTGATTGATTTTGTCATTTCCGATATGACCTCGAATAGCCTGCTCGTACAGAGTGTAATCATATTTGGGTCGGGGTGGTCATGCTTGCCACCCAACTGCAAGACTACCTATCCTACGACAAGGATGGTACCCTTGCACCTAATTTGCCGGATGTTGTCTCCGGCAGGGGTTATTCCCCATTCCTTCATTCATCAGCTAGGATTGAGTTATATTGGTTGTTTGGGCCTAAGGCCTATGTATATGTTTTTTTGCTTTTATTTTTGTTTCTCTTCTTCTCTAATGCCTTTTCCTTCTCTCCCTTCCCCCTCTTTCTTCGGAGCCTCGGTTCAGCGCCCTTCCCTTATGTCATGGTCTGAGAGGTCACATAGCCAAACAGTCATCATCATCGGGACCCTTCTCGCTTCATTCATTATGCAAGGTAAGAGTGCTCTGCCCTACCACGATGGCCACCACATATAACACAGACTATTCGATAGTTAGCCACAATGTACATGGATTTAACTCCCCTACTAAAAGAACTAAGGCTTTCCAGTTTTATCATAAACAGAAGGCTGAAGTCCTGCTATTGCAGGAAACTCATTTCTCCAATGTCTCAGCGCCCCGTTACCTCAATGGGAAGTATCCACAGTTTTACTTGGCAGGGGGTCGGGAAAAGAAGGGCGGTGTAGCCATCTGCTTTTCGAAACGGACCCCCTTTACCCCCATCGCTATCGTTAAGGACAAGAGGGGTAGATATATTATGGCAGTGGGGCGGCTCCATGACCAGGAGGTGTCCTTTATATCATACTATGCCCCGAATACTGGACAGCCGGAATTCTTTAGCAAAATGCTGAAGATTCTTATGCCCAAAGTCCAGGGTCAGGTCATTATGGGAGGCGATAGTAATATTCCCTTGGACAGAATTATGGATAAATCGGACTCCTCTAGACCAACATTGAAACGCCCACCGACTGGAAGCAGCAAGGTTGCACGTCTGTTTCATTTCTATGACCTCATCGACGCCTGGCGAGAAAATAACCCTACGGTCAGAGACTTTACACACTTTTCACAAGCCCATCATACTTACTCGAGGATAGACCACGTTCTAGTACGTACGCCTTTGCTACCATTTATTAAGTCGGTTAAGATTTTATCTACCCCTTGGTCTGATCATTCCCCGATAAAACTCTCTACTTCAGGGCTATGGACTAAATCTAGACCCTCCCCGTGGAGACTTAATGTGAGCTTGCTGAATGACCCTACAATCTTTTTAGAGATTCAAAAGGAAATACAGGAATACTTTAGACTTAATAAGGCATCGGACACATCCCCCGCAATTAACTGGGTAGCTCATAAAGCAGCGATTAGGGGCATATTGTTACAAGTGGCAGCCAGGATTAAACGCAATAGGGAACAGGCAAATAAGATTCTGGAAACTAACTTAGATAACTTACTTAGTGAACAGCACAGAAATCCCCTGGTAGATATAAGGCATAAAATTGACGAGGCTCGACTAGCACTAAATCTTAGCTTGACTACTCAAGCGGAGAAACATATTAGTTGGTCTAAGCACAGGTTCTATACGATGGGTGATAAACCTACCACAATGTTAGCTAGAAAACTGGTTCCTCGACCGTACACACCGACTTTGCCTAAACTACGACTATCCACGGGCCTAACCTCCCAGAACCCCGAACGGATAATTGGAGAATTTCACAAATTTTATGCTAAGCTGTATGGAGTGCAGGACAAGTTCGATTCATCTGAAGCGAGCACATTCTTTCGCGACTTACAGCTGCCTAAATTGACACAAGCCCATGCGGAACTGATGGACGGTGCTCTTACAGAGCCTGAAGTCAGGGCTGCAATCAAAACCCTACACCCTACCAAGGCCCCTGGGCCAGATGGATTCCCGGGTCACTACTATAGGAAATATCACGATCTTCTGGCCCCACATCTCTGTACTTACTTTAATGACCTGAGAAGCGGCAGCAAGCTCCCCAGCCATGAAAATGTAGCCTATATAAGTGTTATCCCGAAACCAGGAAAGGACCATACAGACTGTTCCAATTATCGCCCAATTTCTCTGATCAATACGGATCTTAAGATTCTAACCAAAATACTGGCCCAGAGACTTAATACTTTTCTTCAGTGTTATATCCATCCTGACCAAGCAGGTTTTGTCCCGACAAGACAGGCATCGGACCAAACCCGCCGGATAATTAACCTTATCTCGGCAGTTCGGTCTGATTGGGATGGAAAGGGGACTAGGAGGGGAATGTTACTTTCATTGGATATCCAGAAGGCGTTCGATTCTATCTCCTGGGACTATCTTTTTGATGTTCTCACACGCTTTGGATTTGGGAGACGCTTTCTGGATCTCCTTCACATATTATATGATTCCCCCAGTGCCTCGCTAATGCTCAGAGGATATACATCCCAAACATTTCCTATCAGGAGAGGAACTAGACAGGGCTGCCCGTTGTCGCCACTATTATTCGCCCTGGCGATTGAACCACTAGCGCTCAAAATTCGCGCCTGCAGAGATATACAGGGCATTTATTGCGGAGACTATGAACACAAATGTTTACTCTTTGCGGACGACTTGTTGCTGACCTTGACCTCACCGATCACATCCCTACCTAACTTGTATGCTATTTTGCAGCCTTTCTCCAACATTTCCGGATTGGCAATTAATCATAGTAAGTCAAGAGCACTGAACTTATCTTTGCTAAGCTCCACTCAGGCTACGCTTGAAAAATCATTTCAATTCCGATGGGAATCCACAGCTCTCCCTTATTTAGGCATACAGCTGACCTCATCTATTGGTGAGTTGTACAAAGAGAATTATCCAGCCCTTTTCAAACGGCTAACAGCTGACATGGCTAAGTGGCAGGTTCACCCGCCATCGTGGTTTGGCAGACTTCACTCAATTAAAATGAATGTTCTACCTCGATTATTGTATTTCTTCCGTACCTTGCCAGTTTCATTGGCCCGTGATGACCTTAAACGATTCCAGAATAAAGTACTACAGTTTATTTGGGGTGATAAGAGACCCAGGGTGAATAGGAGCACTCTATACACGTTGAAGCGGAGAGGAGGACTTGGTCTTCCAGACTTATTAAAATATTTTTATGCTGCCCAGATAGCACAACTTACAAGGTTTCACTCCCAACAGGCACAGGCCATTTGGATGGCTATGGAATCTTATTCCTGCCGTCCCAAACCTATTTCTTATATTTTATGGCTCCCTATCAAGGAGCGACCTCCTATACTTTGCCCTACTTTATCCATGTCACTGGAACTATGGGACAGACTCTCCAGATCTCACAAATTCAAATCTCCTCATTCTCCACTGACACCTCTGCTTCAAAATAAAGCATTCACCCCGGGTCTCACTCCACTAGCGTTCGAATGGTGGACTAATAAGGGTTTTAAGTGTATTGCTGACTTGTGCGATCATAGAGGTATGCTGACCGAACGGACTATGGCTGACAGACATCAAATGCCTCCAGCGGAGGGTTATAGGTTCGCCCAAATCTCACATTATGTACAAACCCTGGCTCGCAAGAGCAACCTAGCAACCCAAACTCCCATGGAACATCTATGCAAAAATTATGATAAAATTAAAGGACATTTATCTGCTATATATTCGATATTGCTGAGTGTATCGACAAAGCTGACTTATATGGTCCAATGGGAGACCGACTTGCAGGAAACCCTGGATCTGGACGAATGGCATAGGATAGCCGAGACAGCATCTCGTTCGCTCGTCAATACTTCAATAATTGAGGCCAATTATAAGGTTCTACTGAGGTGGTATATGGTGCCGGTCAGACTGGCAACTTTTGTCTCAGGAGCTACCCCGTTGTGCTTTAGAGGATGTGGCCAGATGGGCACCACCTATCATATTTGGTGGACATGCCCAAAGGTCCGGAGGTTTTGGATCAGGGTGTATAATTTAGTTTACTCCCTTACCCAACTAAACCTAACTAAATCAGCTAAGCAAGCACTACTGGGGGGAGGAGATGTGGAAGCCTCCAAGTCCTGCAAGAGGCTCTTGACATTTATTTTTATTTCAGCCAAAATCACTATTGCTAGGAACTGGAAATCGGCAGCTCTACCATTCGATCAGCTTAAAGGCAAATTGTCTTGGTTGATGCTAAACGAACGCTTGACCGCTCTGGCCCAAGATAAAATGAAACTGTTTCATGGAGTTTGGGACCCATGGCTTCGTTACCTAACTAATGACCCGGGGATGTTTACAGCATAGCCTAGGGGATTAGGTTGAGATGTCTGGATGCTGAATCGGGGCTCCTCCCCCCCTCCCTCCCCCCATTCCCCCCTCCTCAACTGTCCTTTCCTTACTCTGTCTCCTTCCTTCTATTCTTTGTCACTGTCCTCTTTCCTCTCTTTTGAAATTTGTTTATTGTTTATTTTTGGAGTCAGATCCAGACCTTAGAGGTTTGTGCTGCTCCCTGTTTTCTCAGCTCCTACGGGACCATTGTCAGTCTGATCGGACCTCTGGGCTGCCCACATGGCCGGCTGAGTTGCGCCCCCCCCGATAGATGGATGGGGGGGCGGCTCATCTGGGTGGGCGGTTCAGATATGATCTGCGATGCTAATAGGGGTTAACGGCTCTACGGAGCTTCGGACTACTCCAAGGACCCCTACACTTGGTGATCTTCATTGTGTTACCCCAAATGTTGATTGTGACTGTACAATGTTATGTGGCGACTTTTATACATTTTGTATGACAAAACTTGAATAAAAAGATTGAAACACAAAATATATAAAAGTTCATAGAAATGTTATTAAACAAATTGTTAAAAATAAGCAGCCATGGTGGCTGAAATACAATCAAGTCAACATAGTGCAAGAACCGAACATGTACTGTATTTATTGGCGTAAAACACTCACTTTTTTACCCTGAAAATAGAGGGTAAACTGTGCCTGTGTGTTATACGCAGGGGGCTGTGGAAATTTTTTTCCCTGAAACTTCCCTCTTAAAGTTAGGGTGTTATACGCCTGTGCGTGTTATACGCCGATAAATACGGTATTTAGTTCTACATAATCCCTAGATTACCGTGTTGATGTCAACATGGCAGCAAGAGCAGGGGAACACCCGATGCATTTCAGAAGTTCATTCTTTCATCCGGGTGTGTATTTTTTTTTTATTATATAGAACGAATCAGTTAAAAATAAGCAGCCACCATTGCTGCTTATTTTTAACAATTTACCGTATTTAATAAAATTTATATGAACTTTTATATATTTTGTTGGTAACTTACCTTTTTGTAATAATTGTATAAAAGTCCCATTAAGGGGGAACCTTTCCTATTGTTATATATGGGACTTTGTTGCACATTTGGATGTACTTTTGTATGATGATATTTGGTATTTTAGCAAAGGCATGGTGAATTGTGATTTAAATGTATTACTGGATGTATGTACTGTGAGCATCTTTCATTAAAATGTACACAATAATTGAGACATAGTTGACATTTTTGAGTTTCTATATAATTTTTATTTATTTTTTACTGATCAATGTTCACATATTTATTTAGAGATTGTCAGCAATGCATCACTATTTCTGTTGTATATTTATTGATTTTGTGTGGGAGCACAATTGGTGATTGCAGCAAATGAGTGGAAGTATAATAAAGTTTTGGATCATAGGTAGTAGCACACTAGTTTATTTTCTTTATTGTTCTTTCACAGGTTGCTAAGGGTTTCTTGAGCAGTAAGTAGTAGCAGATTGACCTCTCTCATGACATTGGCTGCACAGTTCCAGCACCATCATCACTGAGCAGAGCCAGAGGCATAGGACAAGTGGTTGTTATCCATATATGGAGACACTACTATGGCCACTAATGTAACAGGGCATTCTTTTCTCAGACCATTAATATCATAGGACATTCTTTCCTTTGACCACCATCCACAGATATACCTGAGCATTCTGTCCACTGAGCACTAATACAGTATAACAGAGCATTCCTTTATCTGACCACAAGGATTAAAGTGGTAGTAAACAACAAAAGAACCCCCCAACAAACCTTCCTGCAAGTTAAGAGCATAATGTACTAGCATATTATGAAAGACTTACCCTAAAATTAAGCTCTCCAGCAGCATGCTGTCACCACTGACAGGGCTTCCATCTTCACCCGGTCTTCCTTCTAGGTTTGTGGGCTCTGGCCATTTGAATGACCGAGCCAAGATGATGTCACTGCCGTGCATGCGTACGGGAGTCAAAGTCGTGGCACAACACTCTAAATGGATGGCATGCCGTCCATTGTGTGCGCAGTGCGCATGTGCCGGTGACGTCACCAGCTGCTACTAAAGTAAATTTCTCCTAAATAGTGCATGTTTAGGAGATATTTACTGTACTTACAGGTAAGCCTTATTATAGGCTTACCTGTAGATATAAATTAAAAGTGGACTTTACTACAGCTTTAAAGTGTGTTTAAACCCTAAGCTAAAAATGTAATATATTGCAGAATACTAGTTCTTGGTGTGGTAGTGGAATTTGGATTCTTTCTCCAAGCTTGTTTTTCTTTATTTTCAGATGGTTCTTCCCATCCCTGGGTGGCTACATGACTCCTCGGAGCGAGGAGCGAGCAATGGTTGTCACCCCAGGCTGCTCTCCTGATATGGACTACAAACATATCTGTTACTCTTTAAACTCATTACATGGAAAGGCAGAGTAATTGGTCGATTACAGAAAATAACTAGCAAAGAAGATATTCTTTGGTGCAGCTCACAGGAAGTGACAAGGACACAACATTTCTGACAAGATCAATAGGTGTTTTCTGTATTTGCTGAAAATGTTCTTAGCTTGAAAAACGAAAAGTAATGCATGGATCAGAATGCAGTCTGTCTGGGTTCTGATCTGTGCATAAGTTTTGCATAGATGTACAGTTGGGGATCTGCACAGTTGGGAGATCTGCACAGATCCATGCAGCTGCCCACCTGTCATTAGTTCTGTCTGCATTGAACAGCTGTGCATCCTGCGGTGGTATGTGGATCAGCATACCAGTGTGAATGGGGCCTTAGAACTGTAAACTGAAATTTATTGCATTTCCGTACTTGGTTTTAGGCCCCCTTTCATACTTGTGCAACTTGTCCTGCGACTTGGGACTGCAAAGTCGCATGGCAAGTCGTACCCCATGATTTTCAATGACTACCATTCATATCCGTGCGACTTCAAAGTAGTCCCTGTACTACTTTGGTCCGACTTTGATGCGAGTTGAGGTCCATAGACCTCAAGTTCACACAGGCACTCCCTGAAATCGGAGCAAAATCGTGGCAAAATCGCTGTAAAAATCGCTGCAAAACCACGTGACTTTGAAGTCACAGTAGTGTGAAAGTGGTCTTAAGCTTTGGGTTCCAGTCAAGCGTGGGTTCAAAGAAATCCAGCCCATTTGCAGTACGTGGACCTGGGACACTAATGCATAGTTTTGCCACCATTGCAACCATCTACCACAAATGCACTCCTTGGCATTTGAACTTTGGTCAGATGACTTTAGAGGGCCAATAAAGAACAACAATGCTTGAGTTCTTTGAATTGCAGTGCCAGGATACACCCAAAAAACATTTGAGAACCAATATCTGTCTGGAACAACTGATTGAGAACTAGTTCTACAATTGTCAACATCCCATTGGGGAGGTGGTGAAAAGGCAGCAGCTCAAACTCATACTTTACTGCCCTCTAAATATGAGTGTGAATGAGCCCTAAGTGCTCATTTACTATTCTGGCGCTTGCCAATTTCTAGCAAACATATAACTGAAATCTATGTTTTGAATATTTTGGGATTAATTGGGGATACAGGGATAGGTTTGTGGTTTTGAAGTCTTTTGTGCACTTTATTTTGACATTTAAATAAAAATTTAAGACAATGCAGTGCGGTAGCTCACAAACTACTATGAAACTGGACAAGATATAGACAAGATATAGAAAAACATTCATTTAGAACGAGTACTCTATCCAGTCAGCAAATATAACAGACAACATAAATATAACAAAATATTAATTTAATTTTGCAAAAAAACAAACAAAACAAAACATATAACGTTAAAAGCTCAACAATAAATGAAATTCTAATGCCTATACCCTATCCCATAATCCTCCTCAGAGTATCTTCCTCATTGTGTTCTGTTCAGGTCTGGAAGCTTGCAGGGATTGTTTCTCCATTTGGTCCCCTGCACCCCCCTCAACTGCCACTTTAATTGTGGGCTTTCTGTAGCAGAGTATACACAGTTTTATTCCAGCAATTGGTAATTATTTTCTGTAAACCATTTGCTTGTAATGTTTTATGCATACATTATTGTCTTTGACTTTACAAAATGAGTATCCTAAAACCCCTTCTAGTGCTTACTATTCTATGGGACTGTTTAATGACTGGCTAATTTGTATGATGCACTGGATAATTTGTACATTGAGGACTTCAGCTTTATTTTTAAAGAGACAAACCTCTTCTGCTTATAGATCAATTACATAAAGGGGCATTCTGTCCTCTGACCACCAGTATAAGAGTGCATACTTTCCACAGACCTCCAATATAACATTGCATTTTTTCCACTGCCCACCAGTGTAAGGGGCAGTGTTGGGACAAGGTCATCCAGTGCCCAGGGCGAAAATGCCAAACTACATTACTCCTCAAAAGGTATGAGCAAAAATCCCCTCCCTACCCTCCGAAAAAATTCAAGCACTAATTTTCACACGCCAAAGTTCTCACCAAACAAAAATTCTCCCTCATCCAGTACAAATCCCTCCTCTCAGCTCAAATTCTCTCCCTCCCCAAATTCCCCCTTCTAACACAAATCCTCTACCCCTCAAATTTTCCCTCTGAGCATAAATCCTCTCTCCCCCTGTCACGTACCTGATGGTAGTGAGCCCGAATTGCAGGGGACGGCCTCCCTTACGGCTCCCACTCCCGGCCCCCTGGTAAGGTAACAGTTGGCACAGGAGTAAGGAGTGGCACGGGTGCCTGGAAGGATCAACTGTGGTGAGGTGGTGATTCAAACACCCGGAAGCTTCCTTGCAGAATACCGGAACTGGAACGGCTAGCAGGCTGGATCGGAAGTAGCACAGCAGACTGGATCGGTCTCGCAGACTGGATCGGAAGAAGCACAGCAGACAGGATCAGCTAGCAGGCAGGTTCAGCTTAGCAGGCTGGATCTGGGACAGCTCAGCAGACTGGATCGGTCTCGCAGACTAGATCGGAAGAAGCACAGCAGACAGGATCAGCTAGCAGGCAGGTTCAGCTTAGCAGGCTGGATCTGGGACAGCTCAGCAGACTGGATCGGTTTAGCAAACGGGATCGGAACCAGGAACAGGGTAGTAAACAGGCCGGGTCAGATATCAGGCGGGCAGCAGAAGTACAGGATGCAGGCAAAGGGTAGTCACAACAAGCCGGGGTCGGGTGCAGGCAGATAACAGGTTGGTCAAGGTAAGCCGGGTCTTTTAGCACAGGTATGGTCTCAGATCAGGGTTTAGCACACAACGCTGTAGAGCAGACAGCAGGGACTGTCTGTAAATGACAGGTTTAAATAGTCTCTCTGGCGCCACCCGCTGGACGCACGCGCAAACGGAGACCAGGAAGTCCGGGGCGCCTGTTTCTGGCAGGATCTCCATGACATTGCCCCCCCCAAGGGGCAGCCTCCGGATGCCCATCCGGGCAAACTTTTCAGGGTGAGACCTTTTAAAAGGACTGTACCAGACTCTTAGCGTGGATGTTCCCCTCGGGCTCCCAAGAATTCTCTTCGGGTCCATAGCCCTTCCACTTTATCAAAAACTGGTTCTGGTTCCTTCTCTTTCTGTAATCCAGGATAGCCTCTACTTCAAACTCCTCTTCCCCGTCTATAATAACAGGGTCAGGGGTAACAGAGCTTCGGCCAGGAAAGGGATTGGAAATAGATGGTTTCAACAGTGACACATGGAATACTGGGTGGATCTTCAGTGAATCCGGAAGTTCCAGTTCAAAAGCCACTTCATTGATTTTCCTTTTAACCGGAAAAGGTCCTAGGAACTTGGGACCCAATTTCTTTGAAGGGCATGCCATCCTCAAGTTCACTGTAGACAGCCACACCAGGTCACCGGGTACCAGTACCAACTCACCCCGTCTCTTCTTGTCAAAAGTTAATTTGTTGTGTTCCTGGGTCCTGGTCATAGTTTCCTGCAAAAGTTGGTTATTGGTGGAAAATAAATTTATTTTCTCCTGTACTGCTGGCACCGCACATTCGGGAAGAGAATTGGGTAGGAATGAAGGGTGAAAACCAAAGTTGGCAAAGAACGGGGTCTGCTTGGTGGCGGAGTGGATGGAGTTGTTGTAGGCGAATTCGGCCAAAGGAAGCAGGGAAATCCAATTATCTTGTGTAAAAGAGGAGAAGCAGCGCAGGTACTGCTCCAGAGTTTGGTTAGTCCTCTCAGTCTGTCCATTGGTCTGGGGGTGATAGGCGGAAGAGAATGACAGTTCTATATCCAAGGCCTTACAGAGGGACCTCCAGAAGCGGGAGGTGAACTGTACCCCTCGATCTGAAACAATGTTGGCTGGTACCCCGTGGAGTCTGACGATTTCCTTGATAAATGCCTGTGCTGTTTCAGGGGCAGAGGGAGTGCCTTTCATCGGAATAAAGTGTGCCATTTTGGACAGACGATCGACTATCACAAAGATAGTGGTATGATCTTCTGCTGGAGGTAACTCGACAATGAAGTCTATGGATAACATCCTCCATGGTCTGTCTGGAACAGGCAAAGGTCTTAATAAGCCCCAGGCCTTGGTTCTATGAGTCTTGTTCCTGATGCAGGTAGTGCAGGACTCCACAAATTCTTTACAATCTTCCCGTAATTGAGCCCACCAAAAGGTACGCTGTACCAAGTCGGTGGTCTTCGCTATGCCAAAGTGCCCGGCTAATGCATGGTCGTGGCAGAGTTCCAGGACAGATACTCCTAGATCCTCGGGGATATAGATCTTGTCCTTATGCCAGAGCAGCCCGTCCTTAACCTGCAGTTCCAATTCAGGAGAGGGCAACTGCCCTGCGGAGGCTTGTTTAAGTCTGGAGAGCAGGTTTTCCTGAAGCAAGAGGAAATTCCCAGGGGCAAGGATGGTATCCGGAAGAGAAACTTCTTTGGGTTTGTGAAACATCCGAGACAAGGCGTCAGGCTTAGTGTTCTTGGAGCCTGGACGATACGTGACATGGAACGAAAACCTGGAGAAAAAGAGCGCCCATCTGGCCTGTCGTGGTTTCAGTCTCTTTGCGGATCTCAGATATTCCAGGTTCTTATGGTCAGTAAATATCAGAATTGGATGGGCAGCTCCCTCCAGCAGATAGCGCCATTCTTCTAGCGCAGACTTAATCGCCAGCAACTCCTGATCCCCCACATCGTAGTTCCTCTCTGCTGTTGACAACTTGCGTGAGAAGAAGGCCACTGGGTGAAGCAGGGCCTTGGTTCCGTGTCTCTGGGACAATATTGCCCCTACAGCGATTTCGGATGCGTCTACCTCGAGGACGAATGGCAAAGAGGAATCCGGATGCTTTAAGACGGAGGCAGAGGTAAAAAGTCCCTTAAGGGCCTCAAAGGCCTTTTGGGCCTCGGAGGACCAATGGAAGCGGTTCCCCTGTTGGGTTAATTGAGTGATTGGTGCAATGATGGCCGAGAATCCTCTGATGAACTTGCGGTAAAAATTAGCAAAACCGACAAAACGTTGGATTCCCTTCTTGTCTGTAGGGACTGGCCAGTCTAGGATTGCAGCAATCTTCTGGGGGTCCATCTCGATGCCCTCACTGGAGATGATTAATCCCAAGAATGGTATACTTCCCTGCTCGAACGCACATTTTTCGGCTTTCGCATATAGGCCATGTTGTCGAAGCCGGGCTAACACACTCTTGACATGTCTGCGATGGGATTCGAGGGAGGAAGAGAAAATTAATATGTCGTCTAGATAGACGATAACAAATAAGTCCAGAAAGTCCCGAAGGGCATCATTAATGAAGTATTGAAACGTGGCGGGGGCATTGCACAACCCGAAAGGCATCACCAAATACTCGAAGTGCCCAAATCGAGTACGGAAAGCAGTCTTCCACTCATCTCCGTCCCTGATGCGGACCAAATTATAGGCTCCACGGAGATCAAGCTTGGTGAAGACATTGGCAGCCCCCAGTCTTTGGAATAACTCTGGCATCAAAGGAAGGGGATAACGGTTCTTCACCGTAATTTTATTTAATTCGCGGTAATCCACGCAAGGACAAAGGGTATGGTCCTTTTTCTCGACGAAAAAGATGCCCGCGCCTGCTGGAGACGTGGATGGGCGAATAAACCCCTTCTTCAGGTTCTCGTCAACGTATTCCCTTAGTGCCCCCTGTTCAACCTCTGTCAACGGAAAAATCCTTCCAAATGGGATTTCAGCCCCAGGTAATAGTTCAATGGGGCAGTCGTAGGCTCGATGGGGTGGTAGAACCTCCGCCCGTTGTTTACTGAATACATCCAGGTACTCATGATAGACTTCTGGAATGGACTGACGTAATTCAGCTTCTGAATCCAGGCAGAGCAGGTTAGACGGCCCATGAGGGGCGTGAGAGCCACAGAACTGCTGGCAGTAAGGTGACGAAAAGGTGACTTCCCCTGTGGCCCAGTTGATGGCAGGGTTGTGAGCTTGCAGCCAGGGCATACCGAGGATCACAGGGAATAATGGAGAAGAGATGATGTCCATACGTAACAGTTCGTGGTGGGAGCTGGAAATGACAGCAGAAATAGGAGCAGTCTCTAGAACTACAGGGCCGGATTTAATAGCAGACCCATCAGCCAGGTGAACAGAGAGTCCATGGGTCTTGGGAAGGAGAGGAATCTGATGTTTAGCAGCGAATGAAGAGTCCATGAAACAACTGCAGGTCCCAGAATCAATAATGGCGGGGGTTGGTAGGGTCTTTCCTGAAAGCTGCAATGAGACTGAAAGGGCCAGGTGAGATGCGGTCTTGGCTATAGGACCCGTGTATTCAGGAATCATAGAGAGACATTTACGTAGCTTCAGAGGGCAGTTCCTAACGTAATGTCCGGGCCCTCCGCAATACAGACACAGATTGCTCATCCGACGACGTTGTCGCTCCTCCGGGGTAAGGGAAGGACGAAGAACCCCAAGCTGCATGGGCTCAGGTGCGTTGGGTGCGGAAGCTGGTGATGCAGCGGGTACTGTGTGCAGGTGACTTGGAGCCCTTGGGAGCATCCAGGTTGGGTGAGAAAACCCTGTAGCTCTCTCAGCCCTTCGTTCTCTTAGGCGTCGATCGATCTGTATGGTTAAATCGATCAACGCATTCAAAGTCTGTGGCACCCCAACTCTAGCCAGCTCATCTTTCAGAGAATCAGAGAGTCCCATGCGAAACTGGTGACGGAGAGCGGCATCGTTCCAGTCTGTATCTGCGCTCCACCGCCTAAACTCGGCCACGTAGTCCTCTGCCGCCCTGCGTCCCTGCTGAAGGGTACGCAAAGCCGCTTCTGCAGTTGCTGAAAGCTGGGGATCCTCGTATAGCTGAGCCATAGCGTCAAAGAAGGAGGCAAGGTTGGTCAGAACTATGTCCTTTCGTTCCAGGAGACGGTGGGCCCAGGCTTGGGGGTCCCCGGTAAGCAGGGAAACCACAAAGCCCACTTTAGTGATTTCCAGAGCGAAGGTTTGTGGCTGGAGGGTGAAGTATAGTTCGCAGGAGTTGCGAAAAGCCCTAAAGCTACTTCGATTTCCGGAAAATCTTTCGGGTGCAGGGACCCTAGGTTCTGGAGGAAGCATTACTATTGTTTGGGTTGGCTCAGTCCCAGAGTAAGAGGTGGAAGCATGGGGAAATCCTTGGGTTCCGGTAGCGTTGGGAAGAATCAGTAACCGTTCTTCCAGCCGGGTGTAGTTTTGTTAAGGTCCTTGACTGCTTCGGTTAGATCTGCCAGATGCTGACACAGATCTTCCATAGGGGAGGCTCCCTGCTCAGGCTCAGGCATGGCTGTCTGCTACTGTCACGTACCTGATGGTAGTGAGCCCGAATTGCAGGGGACGGCCTCCCTTACGGCTCCCACTCCCGGCCCCCTGGTAAGGTAACAGTTGGCACAGGAGTAAGGAGTGGCACGGGTGCCTGGCAGGATCAACTGTGGTGAGGTGGTGATTCAAACACCCGGAAGCTTCCTTGCAGAATACCGGAACTGGAACGGCTAGCAGGCTGGATCGGAAGTAGCACAGCAGACTGGATCGGTCTCGCAGACTGGATCGGAAGAAGCACAGCAGACAGGATCAGCTAGCAGGCAGGTTCAGCTTAGCAGGCTGGATCTGGGACAGCTCAGCAGACTGGATCGGTCTCACAGACTGGATCGGAAGAAGCACAGCAGACAGGATCAGCTAGCAGGCAGGTTCAGCTTAGCAGGCTGGATCTGGGACAGCTCAGCAGACTGGATCGGTTTAGCAAACTGGATCGGAACCAGGAACAGGGTAGTAAACAGGCCGGGTCAGATATCAGGCGGGCAGCAGAAGTACAGGATGCAGGCAAAGGGTAGTCACAACAAGCCGGGGTCGGGTGCAGGCAGATAACAGGTTGGTCAAGGTAAGCCGGGTCTTTTAGCACAGGTATGGTCTCAGATCAGGGTTTAGCACACAACGCTGTAGAGCAGACAGCAGGGACTGTCTGTAAATGACAGGTTTAAATAGTCTCTCTGGCGTCACCCGCTGGACGCACGCGCGAACGGAGACCAGGAAGTCCGGGGCGCCTATTTCTGGCAGGATCTCCATGACACCCCCCCTCCAAATTCCCATCTCCCAGCACAAATTCCCCCTCCTATCACTAATCCCCTCCCAAAATTTCCCCTCCTAGCACAAATCCCCCAATCACCCCTACTACCACAAACCCCCCCCCCACCCATTCCTAACACAAATCCTCCCTCCTAGTACAAACCCCCTCCTACCAAATCGCCCCTTCTAGCAAAATACCCCAAATCCAAACTGCGCCCACAGCCCTGGTAAGGGGGGTTTACATAGTTACATAGTTAGTTTGGTTGAAATAAGACACAAGTCCATCTAGTTCAAGCAATAAGTGGGAATACGTTTCTCCCACTAACCATCAATGTAAAGGTCTCATTCTTCCAATGACTACCAATATAAAGGGACATTTCTCTATTGGCTGTATAATTTACACTTTGTTTCTTTTCTGGCCATTATTCATTTTGTTTCAAGAATATAGCTGAAAATAATTTAATCATATAGAGCAGG
The DNA here is from genome assembly GCA_029206835.1 of Rana muscosa. Taxonomy (NCBI): domain Eukaryota; kingdom Metazoa; phylum Chordata; class Amphibia; order Anura; family Ranidae; genus Rana; species Rana muscosa. Next base: position 714,977,129 of record CM055116.1, on the reverse strand, counting down.
GGGCTGTTTTTTCCTTTTTTGTTATTCCTATATTTTCAACTTACTGAATAAGCTAATGTATTGTTAGTTGAAGATATAATCATTTTTAGCAGGGGTTCCTTAAGACCTGAAAATAATTTCAAGGGTTCCTCCATGGTAAAAAGTTTGAGACTATTATAAGACTTATGAATTTCCACAGGCTCATTTACAGCACGGCGGTTCACTGAAGAGCATTTAACACACTACAACAAATCTAATCATACGTTGTGTTGTGCTGCCATGCAGATGCATTGGGGTGATTTTCAATTACTGGCACTGCAGTGCATCAACATATGTTATGTGCTTTACCACAGCACAGTGGATTGAATCGGTCTTCAAGGAATGCAGAATCTGCAGCTCCATTTTTTATTACAACATTTAAATTTGCTCAAGTGATTATAACAAAGACTTACCTTTCACATTTACAAATCTGACAATAGACACAACAACTTCTTAAAGTGGTTGCAAACCCTGGAAACATTTTTTTTTTAAATCCCACCTGCAAGACAAAGCCATAATGAGCTAGTTTGACTAGCATACTAGCTCATTATGCATCACTTACCTTAGATCGGGGCCCCCGAAGCCGTCCTCGTCTCCCTCTCCAACCGCAGCCATCGCTGCGGCGATAGCCGGAAGGTTACTTCCAGCTATCGTCGCTCCAGCCAATCACAGCGCCGCTCCGCTCGGGAGCCGTCATATCCGGCTAAGCCGGATTTGTGAATGGGATAAACCCTATGAATGCGCCATTGTCTACGGCGCGCATGCGCCGTAGACACCGATGCATGTCATTTTTTGCAAATATCTCCTAAACCGTGTAGGTTTAGGAGATATTTCTTGCACCTACAGGTAAGCCTTAATCTAGGCTTACATGTAGGTGCAAGTTGCATAAGTGGGTTTACAACCACTTTAACCACTTCAATACAGGGCTTTTTGTACCACTTCAATACCGGGCCTATTCTAGCACTTCTCTCCTACATGTACAAATCATCATTCTTTTGCTAGAAAATTACTCAGAACCCCCAAACATTATATATGTTTTTTTAGCAGACACCCTAGGGAATAAAATGACGGTCATTGCAACTTTTTTTCTTGCACGATATTTGCGCAATAATTTTTCAAACGCCTTTTTTTTAAAAAACAAATGGTTTCATGAATTAAAAAAATGACACAACAGTAAAGTTAGCCCAATTTTTGGGGAAAATATGAAAGATGATGTTATGCCGAGTAAATAGATACCTAACATGTCACGCTTTAAAATTGCGCACACTCATGGAATGGCGCCAAACTTCGGTACTTAAAAATCTCCATAGGCGACGCTTTAGTTTTTTTTACAGGTTACCAGGTTAGAATTACAGGAGGAGGTCTAGTGCTAGAATTGTTGCACGCGCTCTAACGCACGCGGCGATACCTCACGTATGTGGTTTGAACGGCGTTTACATATGTGGGCGACTTACACGTGCATTCGCTTCTGATCGCAAGCTACCGGGGACGGGGCATTTTAATTTTTTTTTTTTTTTTTACTTATTTATTTATTTTTTTACAATTATTTAACTTTTTTTTTTTTTTTAATCACTTTTATTCCTATTACAAGGAATGTAAATATCCCTTGTAATAGGAATGTGTGTGACAGGTCCTCTTTATTGAGAGATGCGGGGTCAATAAGACCCCACATCTCTCCTCCAGGCTGGAAAGCATGAGATCAGTGAATTTTTTTTCACTGATCTCATACTTACAGCCGCAATGGCGGCTTTGTTTACATTTGAGGACCCGGGCGTGACGTCATCACATCGTGCCCGGGCCTCCGACGATCATAGAGATGACTGGTGACTATCCGGTCACCAGTCATCTCTATGCTCATCACGTGACCCACCAACGGCGCCGGAAGATTCGCTCCGGGTCCCCGATCGCACGGGAGAGCCCGGAGAAGCACCGGATGGCGGCGGGAGGGGGAGTGTCCCCTCCCGCCGCCTATAAGAACGATCAAGCGGTGGAACCGCCCCTATGATCATTCTTATGGTGCAGAGAATCGCCAGCACTTTAAAAGGATATCTGAATGATGCCTCTAGCTGCAGGCATCATTCAGATATCCCCCTACAAAGCCAGGACGTCATATGACGACCACCCAGGATGGGAGATCCCATCTGTGGACGTCATTTGACTATGGCTGGGTAGGGAAGTGGTTAAGAACAGATTATTAGGTGTCAAGAGGGGTAGTAAGCTACAATTGTTTCATAGTACTGTATTTATGATTGTTACAATATAAGTCTTATAAAGCTATGTTTAGCGTAAGACGAGAAATATTTTGTGGATTCTGCATTATGAGCAGCAGTAAAAATCCTAGTCACTCCACATTACAATATTGATACATGTTTCTCTCTTCTTCCTGTCCTTCAAACTTAAAAAAAACAAAAAAAAAAACATACATTTTGATTACATGTTTTCCATGAGACTGACATTTTTTGGCAAGAAAATTAAACCAAACACACAACCTTACCTATGACTAAATGTCTTTTCACTAGATTGGAAGACAGGGACATGGCCATTCTTTGTCTACAACTCTCCAGTGGGAGTCTTGCTTTGGAAAAGAAATATGACTGGGTTTATGCAGTCTAGCTTTCTTTTTAGTGGAGCATAATGAGCAATATACAATATCTACACATTTCAAGTAGAAGCAGCTGCTCAACCCCATCAAGCACCCACAGAGTTGAAGGAGAGACACTTAATTTGAACACCAGAGCCCTCATTTTCAAAAGCAAATAACCTGTAATGTTGAAAATGATGATCAAGTCATGCGAACAACATGTATGAATTGATCAAAGTAATGTACAGCCCTCATTTGTAGAGATATTGGTTCTTTTGTATATACATAAGTCTTACTTAGTATATTTATTTGTAGGTATGTTATATAGAATTAATTGCAGCAACACTGTGTGTATGTACTGTATTTGTGTGTGTATATATATATATATATATATATATATATATATATATATATATATACACACACACATACATACACTTTATATAAATACTTTATATATTTGTGATGCATTTCATTCTTTATGCTATAGTATGTATATTTCTATATACATATGTAGCGGGTATTTGAATTTAGGGGAAGCATCTGGGTGGTAGTGTAACCCAGATGCACTAATTGCTAGGGAATCCGGGACCTTTTTCTGGTTCTTGGAGGACTCTGGTGGTGTGAGGTTCCTTGTGGTCCACAGGTGGCGCTGTTGCCTGGGCCGGAGCTGAACTCACCCCGCAAGACTGTACCTTTTTGTCCTCCCCTGGAGCTGGTACAGCGGGGCGGGGAACCCGCTGTGGCGCGAAGGGAGAGGGGATAAAGGGGGCGGATGCCCTTACCACGGGGTTCAGAGTTCAGAGTCCAGAGTGGGAGAGGGAGGACTCGGCCGCACCCAGGCACCTTCAGCCTGGGTGCTGGCGTTCCAGTGTTCCAGGCCTAGGTGCCCTTGACCTAGCCGGAGCGAGAGATGAAGTCCATCTCAGGCACCTTAAGCCTGTGGTGAGGTACTATGGCGGAGGCCTGGGGCTCAGTACCTTCGACTGAGTTCCGAGAGGGTGGAGGAATCCGAGGGGGCCCTAACTCCTTGGGTGCCCGTGTCTGAGTTCGTGAGAGCTGGTGTGCAGAACTTCTCTGAAGAGTCCGGTGCAGCATTGCTGGTGACAGAGAGGCCTCCGGTTTCTCCCTTGGATGGATTTCCTTCCCCTGACAGGAGCTGTGCTAGCGAAGGTAATTCACATTCTACTCAATATAGTCAGTGGCAGTGACTACCCGCCACTGGTGATATCACAGTGGTTAGCAGGAGAAGGGAACGGATTGTGCCTCGATCTATTCCCCATCACTACTCAGTAGAAGAAACTGTATGTTTGTACGCCAAGAAGAATAAAACTGAGCTGGACCTATTCACTGTGTGGAACTCTGGTTACTAGGAGCAAAGGAGTCAGGGACGAAGTACTGGACTTGACTCTAGGACACCTACACAAAACCCAATCTTCTGGCCTTCACCTCTCAGCTATGGAGGACATGGGCCATTGTGTATCTCATCCCTCCCCCCACCACTGAGACCCCTAGACGAAGAAAGACAAGCTGAGCATGAGAAATGGAGTTAGGGATGAGGCCGCTACATGTGGGGGCTCGTCCGGGATGTGCATGGTGTCTGAATTTGAACTTTGCTGCCCGGAGGAGTTCCAAGTAGGTCGGCCATATTGGCCAACGCACCACGAGGCAACCCATAGCTGCGTAGTTCGTGGGCGGGGAGAAGAGAAAGCCCGCGAACAAGTCCAGAGTGTGGGAGGAGTCTGGTCATGTGGACGTACGCACGTGGAGATTCCGACGCGTGTGGGTCAGTGCGCAATGGAGCAGCGAAGAGAGAAGATGACTTCAACTACTCCATAGATTTTAGTTTCTTCAGGAATGGAGATGACTTCTCTGGCTGCTCCGATCATGGATACGGGGATAAAACTAAGGCCCCGGGGGCGATTGGCTCTGTACACCTGCAGAGACACGGAGGCCCTCGGTGTGATCTGTCCCGGCTGTTCGGGACTGGTGGTCAAGCTGAAGCCATTCGGGCGATGTGAGGTCTGCAAGGAGTTTCTCTTTGAGGTGGAACCATTCACAGAAAAGCCTCGGGCTTTCCACCTCAACTACCTCACAGGGACTGCCACTCCGGAAGGAGAGATCGATGCTGGTGCGTTTCCCATGCGCACTGATCCGGGCGAAGTGACTGCCCAAGCGGAGATGAAAAGAGAAAAATCAGAGGATGCTGCCTCAGTCACCAGCAGCTCCCTGCTCCGACCACCGAAGAGGAAAGTCGGCCTAGTGATGGCCTCGTGTGGTCGTGGAAGAGCTTTGCCCCGCTGCTTGCCTGGCTTGGATGGATCCGGAGAGAAGAGTCCTGGACATCCCCGTTCTTCTGAAGGCCCAGGTGAGCCAGGGGTTGGGACTGTCTGTGTGGTTAAAAGTGGCGGAAGCCCACAGTCGGTGGAGGCCGTCAAGGGGGATAGTTCAGTGACTGGGAATTATCTGCCCGCTGAATGCTACGACACCTCTGACCTGGAATCATTGTCCGACAATGGCGATGATGGGGAGATAGACAAAATCTTCCATCAGAAGGGATGGGACAAGATGAAGCTACCCTCATCCCATGTCACAAGGGACCTGCCCATGTCTACTGGAGATAGTACACCCCGGGTTGAGGCCTCGGTGCCTAGGGAGGAATCTGGTCCCCTGTCCGAAGTTCCTCTTCTGGACTCAACATCCATTTCACCTGTTCCTGTTGCGGGAGTGCAACGCAAGTCACTGCGGGCTCCTAGGCCCAGATCTACCGAGGTGGTGAACGCACCTCGCCACCCAGAAGCCATTGTTCCGCCTCAAAGAAGGAGACCGGGCCACCATGCCACCTTTGTCAAGGCTGCAGCGTCTCTTCGGCCAGAAGGTTGCCCAGGAGTATGGGTGGGAATACCCGTACCTGCCTCGAGAACTGCTTTACGAGGTGGAAGTTTTTCACCAAAGATGGTATGATACCTTTGTGTGGGACAAACTTAAAGTACCGCAAGCACGGCGATACCTTTCTTGTTCACCGACGGTCGCCAAGAAGTTCCAGGACTGTAAAGCTAAGTGGATGCTGGGAAGGCATATCCATGCGGACAGAGTGGTGATTTGCCGCAAGGAAGGAGGAAATGCTGAATATCATGTGGAGGCTTTGGACAGACATTTGAAGCCTGTGTTCCTACCGCATCCAAGGTTTTACCTTTAGGAGTAGGGATGAGCTCCGCGTTCGAGTCGAACATACGTTTGACTCGAACATCGTGTGTTCGATCGTTCGACGAAGATCGAACGTTTTGGGTCGTTCGCGCCAAATTCGAGTGACGCGAACGGCCCAAAATCCTGGCGCTGTGATTGGCCAAGCATGCACTGTGACCCCGCATGCTTGGCCAATCACAGCGCCGGCAGTGAGGAGAGCCATAATTGGCCACAGGCAGGATGCCTGTGGCCAATTATAGCTCAGGGGGGTTTAGTACACGCTCCACACTATAAAAGGCCGCCAGCGCAGCGGCCTTGTGTAGTGTGTTGGCGTGCAGGGAAAGACGTACATAGGCAGGGACAGTGTTAGAGAAATTGTGTGTAGGGAGAGAGAAGGATAGGTAGGGACAGTGTCAGTGATATTGTGTGTAGGGAGAGAGAAGGATAGGTAGGGACATTGTCAGTGATATTGTGTGTAGGGAGAGAGAAGGATAGGTAGGGACAGTGTCAGTGATATTCTGCTAAACCTTGTGTGCAGGGAGAGAGAAGGATAGGTAGGGACAGTGTCAGTGATATTTTTGCTAAGCCTCCTGCACAGTATACAACCAAAGCTAGCCCTTAGTGCTGTGATTTCCTGTTGTGTAACACAGGCAGGCATCTGCAGCACTTAAAGCAGGCGTAGTGTGATTCCTGCAAAATATACACCTGAAGCTAGCCCTTATTGCTCGTAGTTTTTTTTCTTTTGTGTTACACTAAGGGCTCTTTCACACAGGACGGATCAGTAAGGATCCGCCCCGTGAAGCTCCACTTGCTCAGCGGGGATCGCTCCGTTGATCCCCACTGAGCCGGCGGATGACTGGGTGGTTCCCACACACCGTGCAGGGACCGCCCTGTCAGAGCGCCGCTCTCCCCTATGGGGGGGATCGGATGATGACGGACCGTAGAGTCCGTTGTCATCCGATCCGATGACGGAAGGAAAAATAGGGTTTTCCTCCGTCACACTTTTGTGGATCGGAGCGGGTCGGATGTCAGCGGGCATGTCACCACTGACATCCGTGGCTCCATAGGAGGACATGTAGCATCCGTTCAGGTTTGCCTAAAAAACTGACAGGCGGACCTGAACGGACCCTCCGTGTGAAAGAGCCCTAACAGGCATCTGCAGCACTTAAAGCAGGTGTAGTGTGATCCCTGAAAAATATACGCCTGTAGCTAGAACTTATTGCTCGTAGTTTTTTTTCTTTTGTGTTACACTAACAGGCATCTGCAGGGGCATATAAAAAATATATAATGTGGCGCTGTGAGAGAAGTAGTAAAAAACCCTACTTCATGTATAGCACAATGGTGCACATAAAAACATGGTGTCAAACAAAACGTTTGTAGACAATAGGTGTACACAAATGAATGTGATAAAAATGTAAGTGAATACTAACAGTGAAATAATTGGTATGGGGTATAGGTGCACAACAAAAACCAGCAATTAAACTGGAATATTGATCATACCCATATTAAACAAAAATAAAAATGAAAATATAATGTAGGTGGAGACAAACTCATATAAGGCGTCACAGATGAGTATGTAGAATAATGTCCAATCTTATCACATATGAAAAGAAATTCATAGGTCAAAATCCAACAAGGAGCTGCATCGTTTGAAAATAGGTTTGAAGGGTGCATCTATCACATTTTCCCCTTTTTACATGGCTTGTTGTCGCCATATTGGTTTGGATTTCTTCCTTTTCGGGTTGGAAATACGGACCAGTGGTGCTGTCGGCATAAGGAAGGAGGTGTCTTGCAGATCCTGACTGTTCCTTGGGTCCACAGAGTGAACAAAGCTTTGTTGATCCACTACCGTACGGTGAGCTGGGTCCACTCTGTCCGGTAAGAGCATTTACTTCTCCCCCATTGGCCCAAGGTGAAGGCACTCCCGGGTGATGTCATATATCCTATATGCCTATAAAGAAAATGTGATAGATGCACCCTTCAAACCTATTTTCAAACGATGCAGCTCCTTGTTGGATTTTGACCTATGAACTTCTTTTCATATGTGATAAGATTGGACATTATTCTACATACTCATCTGTGACGCCTTATATGAGTTTGTCTCCACCTACATTATATTTTCATTTTTATTTTTGTTTATTATGGGTATGATCAATATTCCAGTTTAATTGCTGGTTTTTGTTGTGCACCTATACCCCATACCAATTATTTCACTGTTAGTATTCACTTACATTTTTATCACATTCATTTGTGTACACCTATTGTGTACAAACGTTTTGTTTGACACCATATTTTTATGTGCACCATTGTGCTATACATGAAGTAGGGTCTTTTACTACTTCTCTCACAGCGCCACATTATATATTTTTTATACGTTCTATATATCCTGTCTGATTTTATGTTTGGCTGCTTCATTTAGTATTTAGAGTTGGTGCAGTATTATTATTATTTAATCTGCAGGGGCATGTAATTACAATTATTAATCTAATAATTCACAGCAGGGCCCATTCCTGCGCCCACCAAGAGTAACTGTGAGGGCTTAAAGTGTTGTGGCAACACCACCACCACCACCACCACCAAAGGCCCAATTTTTCAGCCCCTGTTCAACAGGGCCATGCAATTACAATTCTTGATCTAATAATTCACAGCAGGGCCCATTCATGCGCGCACCAAGAGTAACTGTGAGGGCTTACAGTGTTGTGGCACCAGCACCACCACCAAAGGCCCAATTTTTCCTACCACTGTTCAACAATGGCATGTAAATATAATTCCTGATATAATAGTTCACAGCAGGGCATTCCAGCACCCACCAAGAGTAACTGTGAGGGCTTACAGTTTTGTGGCAACACCAACATGTAAGGGGCAAATTTCAGCAGAGTATATATGGCAGGCCCCTACTTTCAAACATCCAACTTACAAACGACTCCTACTTGCAAACGGAAGGAGACAACAGGAAGTGAGAGGAAATCTACCCCTAGGAAGGGAAATTCTCTCCTGTAAGAGTTAATATGGGAAAAAGGTGTCTCCTCTCTACTGATGCTTTATCACCAATCCTTGTTTCAATAAAAAACCCACTTTTCAAAAACAGTTGTCATTGGGACGGAAAGTGAGGCGAAATGTTCTGAACAGGTGCACAGACAGCAAAACAAATGTTACAGGGGTGATAACAACAAAGGCCTGGGGAATGCCCAGGAAAAAACCAAGCATACTTACCGACCAGCTAGCTGACAACCAATTAACCTGTCTAACAGTATGCGTTAAAAACAGGGGTTTGTCTGCACGCATTTGCAAACGCATGCGTGAGCCACAGAGCCACGCCAAGGCCCCCTGGAATCTGTGGTCCTACACTAACTGTGAGTGTCCCCACAATAGAGGCACATGCATTCTGATGGTTAGATGAGGACAGGTGGACTGAAGGGGAGCCACCCCTCCTTAAAGGTACAGGAGCACACCAAACACCCAGCATAGCACAATGGCAGCAAAGGGGGGGTTTGTAAGTTGGATGTTTGAAAGTAGGGGCCTGCCGTATATACTCAGCTGAAATTTGCCCCTTACATGTTGGTGTTGCCACAACACTGTGAGCCCTCACAGTTACTCTTGGTGGGCGCATGAATGGGCCCTGCTGTGAATTATTAGATCAAGAATTGTAATTGCATGCCCCTGTTGAACAGGGGCTGAAAAATTGGGCCTTTTGTGGTGGTGGTGGTGGTGGTGTTGACACATCACTGTAAGGCCTCACAGTTAGTCTTGGTGGGTGCAGGAATGGGCCCTGCTGTGAATTATTAGATCAAGAATAGTAATTACATGCCCCTGTTAAACAGGGGCATAAAAATTGGGCCTTAGGCACTGGTGCCACAACACTGCAACCCCTCACAGATACTGTACTTGGAGCACAGCAATGAGCCCTGTTGCAAAGTATTGCATCAAAAATTGTAATTACACGCCCCTGTTAAACAGGGGCTGAAAAATTGGGCCTTAGCCACTGGTGCTGGTGCCACGACACTGCAACCTCTCCCAGATACTCTAGTTGGAGTGCAGGAATGAGCCCTGCTGCAAAGCATTGCATAAAAAATTGTAATAACACATCCCTGTTAAACAGGGGCTGAAAAATTGGGCCTTAGCCACTGGTGGCGGCACCCAGAAACAAAAATGTTCTTCCAAGCTATCTTCGTCAATCGGATCATTGAGGAGGAGGAGGATAGTCAGTCAACATAACAGGACAGTCTCTCAGCATCAGCATCAGTCTTGAAGGGATGTGACATTTGAAAATAAATTAGTCTGTTATATCAGCTTCAGGTGTTTGGTAGCTGGTGGTGATCCAAGACTGGTTCATCTTTATGAAGGTCAGTCGATCAACAGAGTCGGTGGACAGGCGCACCCTGTGATCCGTGACAAATCCTCCAGCAGCACTGAATGTGCGTTCTGAAAGAACGCTGGATGCAGGACAGGCCAGTAGCTCAATTGCATACTGTGCAAGCTCTGGCCAGTGATCCATCCTCAAGACCCAGTAAGCCAGAGGATTTTCGGTGGGGAAGGTGTCCAAGTCTGACCTTGCCCCTAGGTATTCCTGCACCATGTATATCAGACGCTAGCGATGGTTGCTGGAACCAATCATACCTTGTGGCTGCGGACTAAAGAATTGTCTGAACGCTTCGGTCAGACGGCCACCTTCCCCACCGCTCCTTCTTTGACTGACCGAAGCCTCAGCAACTCGTTGTCCAGGACCAGGAGTTTGTAACCTCCCAGTCTCTGGGAACGCGTTGCACAGACCTTTCTGCAAGGCCTCCCGGAGTTGTCTCATCCTCTGCTCCCTCTGCGACGGTAAGATAAGGTCCGCAACCTTACCCTTGTACCGTGGATCAAGGAGAGTAGCCAGCCAGTAATGGTCCCTCTCCTTGATCCGAAGAATACGAGGATCCTTCCGCAGACTTTGCAGGATCAGGGAGGCCATGCTGCGTAGGTTAGCTGAGGCATTCGGTCCGGAGTCCTCTGGGTCACTAAGGACGACATGATCCGCAGCCACCTCCTCCCAGCCACGTACAAGTCCACTGGTTTCTTGGGACTGTAAATCATCCCTAAAAGACTGCTGCTGATGATGCTGAGTGCCAGGCTCCACCTCCATGCTGACACAATCCTCCTCCTCCTCTTCCTCCTCCTCCTCTTCTTCCTGTGCGATGGGTGGGACAGAAGGAACACTGTCTGGGTAAAGGGGGCCTTGAGAGGCAAGGAAGTCCTCCTCTTCCTGCCTCTGTTCTGCCTCAAGTGCCCTGTCCATTATTCCACACAGCGTATGTTCCAACAGGTGGACAAGAGGTACAGTGTCACTGATGCATGCACTGTCACTGCTCACCATCCTTGTGGCCTCCTCAAATGGTGCCAGGACAGTGCATGCATCCCTGATCATGCCCCACTGGCGTGGTGAAAAAAACCCGAGCTCCCCTGACCCTGTCCTGGTGCCGTAGTCGCACAGGTACTCATTGATGGCCCTCTGCTGCGTGTGCAGCCACTGCAGCATGGCCAACGTTGAGTTCCATCTGGTGGGCATGTCACATATAAGGCGGTTCTTGGGCAGGTTCAACTCCTTTTGCAGCTCAGCCAGGCGAGCCCTGGCATTATAAGATCTGCGGAAATGCACACAGACTTTCCTGGCCTGCCTCAGGACATCCTGTAAGCCCGGGTACCTGCCCAAGAACCGCTGCACCACCAGGTTAAGGACGTGAGCCACACAGGGCACATGGGTCAGTTGTCCCTGTCGGAGAGCGGAGAGGAGGTTGGTGCCATTGTCGGAAACTACCATTCCTGGCTTAAGCTGGCGTGGCGACAACCACCTCTTGGCCTGCCCCTGCAGAGCAGACAGAACCTCTGCCCCAGTGTGGCTCCTGTCCCCCAAACACACCAGCGCAAGCACGGCATGGCATCTTTTTGCCTGCGTACTTGCGTAGCCCCTTGAACGCCTACGGAGCACCGCTGGTTCCGAGGACAAAGCACAGGAAGAGGCCACGGAGGAAGAAGAAGAGGAGGGGGTGGAGGACAGAGGTGTGTCACAACCAGTAGTAGCATTTTGGAGGCTTGGCGGTGGAACAACCTCCAACACTACTGCACCTTGTCCTGCATCCTTCCCAGCTGCCAAAAGAGTGACCCAATGGGCCGTGAAAGAAAGGTAACGTCCCTGTCCATGCCTGCTGGACCATGAGTCAGCGGTAATATGCACCTTACCGCTGACCGCCCTGTCCAGCGAGGCCAAGACATTGCCTTCCACATGCCGGTAGAGAGCCGGAATCGCCTTCCGTGAGAAAAAGTGGCGTTTGGGAACCTGCCACTGAGGAACCGCACATTGCACAAACTCACGGAAGGGGGCCGAGTCTACCAACTGAAAAGGCAGCAGTTGAAGCGCTAGCAATTTAGCCAAGCTAGCATTCAACTGCTGGGCATGTGGATGGCTGGGAGTGAACTTCTTTCGACGGTCCAGCAGCTGGGGCAGGGAAATTTGCCTGCTAGAATCGGACGTCGGTGTACTGCTAGCAGAGTGCCCGCAAGTACTTGGCTGTGACACACCTAATTCTACACCTTCATTCCTCTCAGAGCAGGTTTCAGAGAGGACTGAAGGTATAGTGGTGTTGGAGATCCCAGCTGATGCGGTGCAAGAAGAGGTCAGCTTTGTTCTTTGGTGTGGGTCTTTAAGGTAGGCTTGCCAATGAGCTGCATGGCAGGTCAACATATGTCTGGTCAAGCATGTGGTGCCCAAGCGGGTGATGTTTTGGCCACGCGATATACGCTTGAGACATATGTTGCAAACAGCAGCTGTGCGATCTGATGCACTCGACTCAAAAAAGGCCCACACCAAAGAACTTTTTGAATAACGGGCAGAGGCAGCGCCCTGCACAGGCGGAGCTCTGCGGTGTGATTCCGTCGGTGTACTGCCCTTACGCTGGCCCCCCGAGGGCATCCTGCCTCGTTGGAGATGTGCCTCCTCCTCATCCTCCTCCTCCTCTCTCCTATTAGGCACCCACGTGGAGTCAGTGACCTCATCATCCCCTCCCTCCTCATCACTGGAGCCAATCTGGCAGTATGCTGCAGCTGCTGGAGCATGACTGCCAGATTGGTGTCCTTCTTGAGCATCCCCTCTCTCTGCTCTCACGCTGCTGCCTTCCTCTAGCTGGGTATCATCATCAGACCCTACGAAACGCTGGGCATCCTCCTGGAGCATGTACCCAACACTGTGCTCAAACAGTTCGGGGGACTCCTCAGGAGGACATGGTTGGTCTAGGGAAGGAGTGACTGATGATGACATTGATACCAGGGAAGAGGACGCTTTGGCAGCTGCTTTGCCAGTACCCTGAGCCTGGGTGAGAGAGGATGAGGAGGATGAGGAGGGCTTGGTCATCCACTCTACCAAGTCTTCGGCATGATGCGGCTCAACACGTCCAGCTGCCGAAAAGAAGGACAAGCGTGTCCCATGGCCACGTGCTGATGGCGATGCACCGCGTCCACGACCAGCACTGTTGTCTCTAGACACAGAGCCTGCTTGCCCTCTTTTATTGGCTCCTGACTGTCTGCCTCTCCTTGTTTGCCTTCCAGACATTCTAATGGCCTGCAGGGAAATGGGAAAAGCAGCAATACAGGCTATGTTAAGGTGTAATATGGTCAGGAGGCACACTCCGCCCGCTGTAAGTGCCGCAAAATCCTGTTGGTGTAACACACCAGGAAAAAGCAGCAATACAGGCTAAGTTAAGGTGTAATATGGACAGGAGGCACACTCCGCCCGCTGTAAGTGCCGCAAAATCCTGTTGGTGTAACACACCAGGAAAAAGCAGCAATACAGGCTAAGTTAAGGTATAATATGGTCAGGAGGTACACTCCGCCCGCTGTAAGTGCCGCAAAATCCTGTTGGTGTAACACACCAGGAAAAAGCAGCAATACAGGCTAAGTTAAGGTGTAATATGGTCAGGAGGCACACTCCGCCCGCTGTAAGTGCCGCAAAATCCTGTTGGTGTAACACACCAGGAAAAAGCAGCAATACAGGCTAAGTTAAGGTGTAATATGGTCAGGAGGTACACTCCGCCCGCTGTAAGTGCCGCAAAATCCTGTTGGTGTAACACACCAGGAAAAAGCAGCAATACAGGCTAAGTTAAGGTGTAATATGGTCAGGAGGCACACTCCGCCCGCTGTAAGTGCCGCAAAATCCTGTTGGTGTAACACACCAGGAAAAATCAGCAATACAGGCTAAGTTAAGGTGTAATATGGTCAGGAGGCACACTCCGCCCGCTGTAAGTGCCGCAAAATCCTGTTGGTGTAACACACCAGGAAAAAGCAGCAATACAGGCTAAGTTAAGGTGTAATATGGTCAGGAGGTACACTTCGCCCGCTGTAAGTGCCGCAAAATCCTGTTGGTGTAACACACCAGGAAAAAGCAGCAATACAGGCTAAGTTAAGGTGTATAATGTGCAGGAGGCTTAGCAACAATGACACTGACACTGTCCCCTGCCTATCCTTCTCTCTCCCTGCACACAAGGTTTATCAAAGTATATGACACTGACACTCTCCCTGCCTATCCTTCTCTCTCCCTGCACACAAGGTTTAGCAAAGAATATGACACTGACACTGTCCCCTGCCTATCCTTCTCTCTCCCTGCACACAAGGTTTATCAAAGAATATGACACTGACACTCTCCCTGCCTATCCTTCTCTCTCCCTACACACAAGGTTTAGCAAAGAATATGACACTGACACTCTCCCTGCCTATCCTTCTCTGTCCCTACACACAAGGTTTAGCAAAGAATAGATTTGACAAGATTTGACACTGTCCCTGCCTTTCCTTCACTTTCCCTGCTCCGGAACACACTACACAAGGCCGCCGCGCTGGCGGCCTTTTATAGTGTGGGGCGTGTACTAAACCCCCTCAGCTATAATTGGCCACAGGCATCCTGCCTGTGGCCAATCATTGCTCTCCTCGCTGCCGGCGCTGTGATTGGCCAAGCATGCAGGGTCACAGTGCATGCTTGGCCAATCACAGCGCCGGGATTACACTGCGATGGCGCAGTGTATTGTGGGTCGTTCGCGTCACTCGAATTTGGCGCGAACGGCCCAAATCGTTCGTTGTTCGCCGAACGCGCGAACAGCCGATGTTCGAGTCATCTACTTGCAAGATGAGAATCTTAGTTAGTCAAAAAGATTAAAATTCATCAAAACGAGGCTTTATTATGCTATGGTTAGGGATGAGCCGAACACCCCCCTGTTCGGTTCGCACCAGAACCTGCGAACAGACAGAATGTTCGCGTGAACTTTAGAACCCTATTAAATACAATGGACTCGAACGTTCGAAATCTAAAGTGCTAATTATAAAGGCTAATATGCAAGTTATTGTCATAAAAAGTGTTTGGGGACCCGGGTTCTGCCCCAGGGGACATGTATCAATGAAAAAAAAGTTTTAAAAACTGCAGTTTTTTCGGGAGCAGTGATTTTAATAATGCTTAAAATGAAAAAATAAAAGTGAAATTTTCCTTAAAATTTTGTACCTGGGGGTGTGTATAATATGCATGTAAAGTCGCGCTTGTTTCCCGTGCTTAGAACTGTCCCTGCACAAAATGTCATTTCTGAAGGAAAAAAAGTCATTTAAAACTCACTCGCGGCTATTAATGAATTGTCGGCTCCCAGCAATACATAGAAAAGTCATTGATAAAATAAAAAATAAAGCGTGGGGGTCCCCCCAAATTCAATTACCAGGCCCTTCAGGTCTGGTATAGATATTAAGAGGAACCCCGCCACAAATTAAAAAAAAAATGCGTGCGGTTCCCCCCAAATATCCATACCAGGCCCTTCAGGTCTGGCATGGATTTTAAGGGGAACTCCACCCCAAATTTTAAAAAAAATGGTGTGAAGTCCCCCCAAAAATCCATACCAGACCCTTATCCGAGCTCATGTTCCGCATCTGGTCCGCTTAGCCTTACACCTAGTCATTGGCTGAGCGGACCTGATGGGGAACTTTAGAAGGGGCGGGTCTATTCATGTATTACACAGTGAAGGAAGTTGCACATCAGGTCCGCCCCCTCGTATGTCAGACCCCGCCTACGTCATTGTCCTGAGCGGACCTGATGGGGAACTTCCTTCACTGTGTAATACATGAATAGACACGCCCCTTCTCACGTTCCGCATCTGGTCCGCTTAGACTTACACCTAGTCATTGGCTGAGCGGACCTGATGGGGAACTTTAGAAGGGGCGGGTCTATACATTTAATAGACTGCAAGGAAGTTCCCCATCGGGTTCGCTCAGGACCTGATGGGGACCTGATGGGGACCTGCATATAGTCCTTTATAATTAGCACTTTAGATTTCTCCCATAGACTTTTCGAAATTGTTCGCTGTTCGGCGAACGGGCGAACAGGCAATGTTCGAGTCGAACATGAGTTTGACTCGAACTCGAAGCTCATCCCTAGCTATGGTGGGCAAAACAATGCTTTAATTTAAAAAATCACATTTTATATAGTCATTAAGAACACAATAAAAGTCATGGCAAGATTCAATACTAATAAATACCATAACAGATCGGCACTGCTCCAAGCTGGCAGTATCGGTCTCCCAGGTTTACACTCTGTATTCAGGCGCTGGTGGGGACAGAGCACATCTTGTCCCAAGATACAATATAGTATACAAGTGCCACCGTACACTGTATTCTGAAGTAAATAAAAGACAGGCTGCAGCTAAGTCCCACCCATTGGTCAAATTTGGGCATGACTGATGGGCGATGACTTGAGCTGCAGCCTGTCTTTCATTCACTTCACACTGGAGTTGAATGCCATAGTACATGTATGCTACAGTATATAAGATTCAAGACAAAATTATAATCTGCAAACCTCATGAGCAAATAAACACTTTATAAATGTAGGGATACCCCCAAACTAAGGGAGCCGCTGGTTTACTTTTGGGCCCTGTACACAGCACAGCCAACCCCCCGGCAATCTACTCAACCCTTCTCTGGCACAGCTAGTCTAGAGGTATTGTTTTTGTATAGCTCTATACCAGTTCATGTACAATCCCAATACTTATCTAGCAGTGATAAGATAGATTAATGGACTCCAATACCAAGTTAATCAATTGTAAAAGGGGTTTACTTGTGAATAAAGGAATTAACGAACAATATCACATATAACACATGTATGCAGAGCCCTGCAGTAATACTTACACTGGTTATCTTTAGTGCACAAACAGTTCTATCTCACGCTAACATTTAGCTAAAGTCCCGTTAGCAATATGGCGCCCAGCAACACTATCAACTCCCAGTCAGGCCTGACTCAGTTAAAGCTTAGTCTTTTAGGCAAGGAATCTTCGCATGCAAGATGATCGGTGGTGCACATACAGGAACAATATTTGTAATCCAATAATGGCCTGAGGCAATGTAAGCAACTCCCCGGAGACTATGTAACTCAGTCCCACAACTAGTCTCCTGACAGGAAAAAAAGGATAATATAACCCGATGGGCAAAGGCAGTCTATAGGCCTAATAAAGTACTCGGTTATAGTTGTGAGCAGGTGCACTCTCACCCCTCCGGACTCGATCCCAGTCCGGGACTCCCACCGCTGTGTCTCCACACACACAGGATCTGCCACCGCCTGATCTCCGGTTCACTGACGTCCCTGAAGCAGGTAGTCTGTAGCCGCATAGGCTCCGCAGCGAGGTGGAAGGCTCTCTGGAAGTGCGCAAGGCCCAGGCCTCGGGCCTTGCACTCGCAGCAGGTCCGCACAGGAAGTCCTCTTGCCAGCCGCACTGTGTCCAAAGAGGCCGAGCTAAGCCTCGCCCTCCCCTTTTATACCCCACCCATGAGTCTCTGCAGCAGCCCAATGCACCCTGGGTGCCAAACAGGATTCTGGGTAACGTAGTCAATGGGGCCTCAACGGAGACCCCGCTACACACTCCCCCCACTTAACCACTTAAGCCCCGGACCATTTGGTAGCTAAAGGACCAGAGGTGAATTCAGAATTTTGCACTGCGCTGCTTTAACTGTAAATTGTGCGGACATGCAATGTTGTACCCAAACAAAATTTGCGTCCTTTTCTTCCCACAAATAGAGCTTTCTTTTAATGGTATTTGATTGCCTCTGCGATTTTTCTTTTTTGCGATATAAACGGAAAAAGACTGAAAATTTTGAAAAAAAAATGATATTTTCTACTTTTTGTTATAAGAAAAATCAAATAAACTCAATTTTAGTCATACATTTAGGCCAAAATGTATTCAGCCACATGTCTTTAGTAAAAAAAATGTCAATAAGCGTATATTTATTGGTTTGCGCAAAAGTTATAGCGTTTACAAACTAGGGTACATTTTCTGGAATTTACACAGCTACAATTTATGACTGCCTATCTCATTTCTTGAGGTGCTAAAATGGCAGGGCAGTACAAAACCCCCCCAAATGACCCCATTTTAGAAACTAGACAACCCAAGGAAATTGCTGAGAGGCCTGTTGAGCCCATTGAATATTTTTTTTTGTCCCAAGTGATTGAATAATGACAAAAAAAAAAACAAATTACAAAAAGTTGTCACTAAATGATATATTGCTCACACATGCCATGGTTATATGTGGAATTGCACCCCAAAATACATTCTGCTGCTTCTCCTGAGTACGGAGATACCACATGTGTGGGACTTTTTAGGAGCCTAGCCACGTACGGGACCCCGGAAACCAAGCACCGCCTTCAGGATTTCTAAGGGCGCAAATTTTTGATTTCACTCCTCACTACCTATCACAGTTTTGAAGGCCATAAAATGCCAAAATAGCACAAAACCCCCCCAAATGACCCCATTTTGGAAAGTAGACACCCCAAGCTGTTTGCTGAGAGGCATGGTGAGTATTTTACAGCTCTCATTTGTTTTTGAAAATGAAGAAAGAACTTTTTTTTTTTCTTTTTTTTTTTCAATTTTCAAAACTTTGTGACAAAAAGCGAGATCTGCAAAATACTCACAATACCTCTCAGCAAATAGCTTGGGGTGTCTACTTTCCAAAATGGGGTCATTTGGGGGGGTTTTGTGCCATCTGGGCATTCCATGGCCTCCGAAACTGTGATAGGCAGTGAGAAGTGAAATCAAAAATTGACACCTTTAGAAAGCCTGAAGGCGGTGCTTGGTTTTTGGGGTCCCGTACGCGGCTAGGCTCCCAAAAAGTCTCACACATGTGGTATCCCCGTACTCAGGAGAAGCAACAGAATGTATTTTGGGGTGTAATTCCACATATGCCCATGGCATGTTTGAGCAATATATCATTTAGTGACAACTTTGTGCAAAAAAAAAAAAAATTGTATTTTTTCCGCAACTTGTGTCAACATATAAAATATTCCATGGACTCGACATGCCTCTCAGTATATAGCTTGGGGTGTCTACTTTCCAAAATGGGGTCATTTGGGGGGGTTTTGAACTGTTCTGGCATTTTATACACAACATTAGGAAGCTTACATCCACTCTTCTAACCACTTGAAGACAAAGCCCTTTTTGACACTTTTTGTTTACATGAAAACATATTTTTTTTTGCAAGAAAATTCTGTTGAACCCCCAAACATTATATATATATTTTTAAAGCAAAGGCCCTACAGAATAAAATGGTGGGTGTTGCATTTTTTTTTTCTACACAGTATTTGCGCAGCGATTTTTCAAACGCATTTTTTGGGGAAAAAATACACTTTTTTAATTTTAATGCACTAAAACACACTATATTGCCCAAATGTTTGATGAAATAAAAAAGATTATCTTAGGCCGAGTACATAGATACCAAACACGACATGCTTTAAAATTTCGCACAAACGCGCATTGGCGACAAACTACATACATTTTTAAAAGCCTTTAAAAGCATTTACAGGTTACCCCGTTAGATTTACAGAGGAGGTCTACTGCTAAAATTACTGCCCTCGATCTGACCTTCGCGGTGATACCTCACATGCATGGTGCAATTGCTGTTTACATATGACGCCAGACCGACGCTTGCGTTCGCCATTGGGCAAGAGCAGGGCAGGACAGGGGTACTTTTTTTTTTTTTTTTTTATTATTAATTTTGCTTTTTTATTTTATTTTTAAACTGTTGCTTCCATATTTTTTTTTTATCACTTTTATTGTTATCTCAGGGAATGTAAATATCCCCTATGATAGCAATAGGTAATGACAGGTACTCTTTTTTGAAAAAACTGGGGTCTATTGGACCCTAGATCTTTCCTCTGCCCTCAAAGCATCTGACCACACCAAGATCGGTGTGATAAAATGCATTCCCAATTTCCCAATGGCGCTTTTTATATCCGGGGGGGGGGACATTCCCTCCCACTGCTTGAAAAGCAGTCCAGAGGCTAATTAGCCACTAGGATTGCTTTTACATGAAAGCTGGCCGCTGGCTGAAAAGAATGATACCAAGATGATACCTAAACCCGCAGGCATCATTCTGGTATAAACATTCAAAGTCCAGCAACATACCAGTACGTTGCTGGTCCTTGTTGGACATGTATTGTAATCTTTTTTTTCATGCAGCCTGTTGGCTGAACGAAAAAAAAAGATTGATCGGTGGGTATGCCCACCATTAGAATACCACCCTTCATCCACCCACTTCTAATGATGGGCATACATGCACCATTTATATATGCCGAAGCATGGGGGCATCTTCTCGCAAAAGTTATGCCGCGTACACATGGTCAGACTTTTCCACGGGCAAGCCTCCGTCGGAATTTCGACTGTATGTACGCGGCATTAGGAGCAAAATCGCTCCTCCACTCCTGCTGCCCCAATGCTTCGGCATATATGCTTTTTTTTTTTTTAACTGTGGTGGTGAAATCACCTCCTACAGCACTGGAGTCGCAGGGATCAGGCCTGTCTCTGCGAACGCTGCAGTTATGTGTGTTGTGTTTTGCAAGTGACAGTGATCGATCGATACTGCACTTGGGTGGCCTGGGCTGGACGGAGGGGCAAAACGCAGGTGCTAGCAGGTATCTGGGCTGATCCCGCTAACACTGCGTTTTTGGGAACCCTAAACTGCTGGGGACGCTAGTATAGATCTGATCAGATCAGATATTGATCTGTTCAGATACTATACCACTAAGGGAGGTGTATGCTACACGCGTGGGTGTTAGCGTTACTGGCACTAACTTGACGCTGCCTGGGGTGCGACGCAGACCCTCTCTGACGCTAAAACCTAATTGATATCACCCGCCGGGCGATCAGGGGGTTAAACCTTTATTGGGTTATATACGGCGGGTGCCCTGACACTATAAAAAGCAAACTAACTAACCAGCGTCACCCGTAACACTTATATGATGATCACTGGTGAAAGGGTTAACTAGGGCCAATTAGGGGGTTAAAACCTTTATTAGGTAATATATGGGGGTACCTGACGCTATATAAAAACCTGACGGCGAACCTAAAAAAAAATTACTGGCTACCTATCGGCATCACCGACACTAAGACAACGATCATAAAAACGATCGCTTAGCGACAGTGGTGATAGGGGGTGAAAGGGTTACCTGGGGGGGCGATCAGGGGGTTAAACCTTTATTAGATAATATATGGGGGTACCTGACGCTATAAAAACCTGCGGCGAACCTAAAAAAAATTACTGGCTACCGATCAGCATCACCGACGCTAAGACATCGATCAGAAAAATGATCGCATAGCGACGGCGGTGCTAGGGGGTGAAAGGGTTACCTGGGGGGTGATCAAGGGGGTTAAACCTTTATTAGGTAATATATGGGGGTACCCGACGCTATAAAAACCTGCGGCGAATCTAAAAAAAATTACTGGCTACCGATCAGCATCGCCGACGCTAAGACATCGATCAGAAAAATTATCGCCTAGTGACAGTGGTGATAGGGGGTGAAAGGGTTACCTGGGGGGCGATCAAGGGGGTTAAACCTTTATTAGGTAATATATGGGGGTACCCGACGCTATAAAAACCTGCGGCGAACCTAAAGAAAATTACTGGCTACCGATCAGCATCACCGACGCTAAGACATCGATCAGAAAAATGATCGCATAGCGACGGCGGTGCTAGGGGGTGAAAGGGTTACCTGGGGGGTGATCAAGGGGGTTAAACCTTTATTAGGTAATATATGGGGGTACCCGACGCTATAAAAACCTGCGGCGAACCTAAAAAAAAATACTGGCTACCGATCAGCATCGCCGACGCTAAGACATCGATCAGAAAAATTATCGCTTAGTGACAGTGGTGATAGGGGGTGAAAGGGTTACCTGGGGGGCGATCAAGGGGGTTAAACCTTTATTAGGTAATATATGGGGGTACCCGACGCTATAAAAACCTGCTGCGAACCTAAAAAAAATTACTGGCTACCGATCAGCATCACCGACGCTAAGACATCGATCAGAAAAATGACCGCATAGCGACGGCGGTGCTACGGGGTGAAAGGGTTATCTGGGGGGTGATCAGGGGGTTAAACCTTTATTAGGGGGGGTTAGGGGGCTACACTGGACCTAAAACTAAATGTAGTGACACTTTTACAGTCACAAATGTCACTGATTGCAGTGATCACTAAATAAATGGTCACTGCAATCAGTGACACTGTGACTGGGGGCTGAGGGTGATCTGGGGGGTGATCTGGGGGTGTCTGGGGGGGCCTGGGGGGGCGATTTATGTGCCTATGTGTCCTGGTGTCAGTGTGCTGTTTTGTGTACTAACCTGCATCTTCTCCTGTACGGCGCTCGGTATATGTGAGCGCCGCAGGAGAGATGACATCACTTCCTCCTGCCTGGCAGGCAGGGGAAGCTCTCTCATTCGCCGGGAGCGATCGAGAGGGGGTGGCCGGAATCGAACGGCCGTCCCCTCATGCCGGATCGCTCCCGAAGGTAAAACGACCACCCACTGTAAAGAAGGGGGGTCCGATCGGACCCCCCAACTATACAAAGGCAATCACGTATATGTACGTGATTCTGCCTGTCGGTGCCATTCTGCCGACGTATATTTACAGTGGGCGGTCGTTAAGTGGTTAAACTCTTTGGTCCCCAAAGATAATTGTCAACAAACACTACGCACAACATTAGACAAAGTTGCGTATGATGTCGGCAGAGGAAGTTCCCACCAAAAATGAGAGGGTGAACTTCCTCGCCCACAGGTCACACTATCATAAGTGGCCTGCCTAACTGTGCCAGGGGGTGAGTTGGGGTTGCCCTCCACCAAATGAACAGTGGAGGGATCAGGGCTTTCTGCACTCCTCCTGGCAGTTGCCACAGTGTCCTCTGAGCTCCTCTCCATTTGTGAGTAAGTCAGCCTTCGGGGAGGCCTTATGGTCCTTTTCACCCTCTGCTCTCTTGGGATTTCTGGCTCCAACACTGTAGGTTCCTCTTCCGGAACAGACATGGCAGCTTCCACTGTTTCTGAAACATTTAACTCAGGAGCAGGAGGATTCAAAGAACATCTTGGATCCTCCTCTGGGAGTGAGTCAAGGGCATCTTCCCATGAGTCTGATAGAGGGCTGGACGGGATAAATTCAGTAGCTTCTGCATTCAGTGTACTGTCTATGGTGTCTTTCAAAGGTGGGAGATCTATAGCAGAAGTCACTGGGGCCTGGGAAGGCCATAGCCATCCCAGCTCTTCCCTTTCATCCTCACTAGGTTCAGAGACATCTGTTTCTTCAGACCGAGATGCCTGAGACCGGGTATTTGGCCTAGGAGTATCCAGGATGGACGTTGGCTCAGAGGAATCCTTCACAGGGGGTATCCGGACTGCTTCGGCAAGTGGAAGTATGTGGTTCCGGTGGCAAGTCTTCAAAGGCCCCACCTTTCCCTCTGGCTTCAGCTGGTAGACTGGTAGGCCGGGTAACTTCTTGCAAATAACATATGGCTCCGGTCTCCATCTGTCTGCAAGCTTGTGCTTCCCAGGGACTCCCAAGTTTCGTAACAACACTCTGTCCCCTGGTTGCAGATCCTGAATTTGGACCTTCAGGTCAAAGTTTCTCTTGTTGCGAGCTCCCCTTTGATCGGAAGCCGCTTGGGCCTGCTCATAGGCCAACTGTAAACTGTGCCTCAGACGGTCCACATAGCCTTTGTGAGAAGTGGCCGAGGAATGGTCTATGGAGGTGCCGAAGGCCAGGTCTACGGGTAGTCTTGCTTCTCTCCTGAACATGAGTCGATAGGGAGAGTACCCTGTAGCATCACTTGTTGTACTGTTGTAAGCATGCACAATTGCTGCTATGTGCCTGCTCCAATGCTGCTTCTTTTCACTTTCTAGAGTTCCCAGCATGTTCAGTAGGGTTCGGTTGAACCTCTCCGGCTGGGCATCCCCTTGCGGATGGTAGGGAGTGGTTCGGGTCTTCTTGATCCCTAAGGAGTTCAAGAGCTTCCGGATCAGCCGACTTTCAAAGTCCCTCCCTTGATCCGAGTGTAGTCGCTGTGGTAGCCCATAATGCACAAAGTATTTTTCCATGAGTACTTTGGCCACTGTGGAAGCCTTCTGGTCTTTGGTTGGGAAGGCTTGGGCATACCGGGTGAAATGGTCGGTTATCACCAGAACATTTCCTAGTCCACTCAAGTCGGGTTCGAGGCAGAGGCAATCAATGCACACCAAATCCATCGGGCCTTGACTTTGCAGGTGGCCCATTGGGGCAGCTTGATGGGGTAGGGTTTTCCGCTGAATGCAGCGTGCGCATGAATGGCTGTATTCTTCCACTTCAGCCCTCATGCAGGGCCAATAGAACCAACTTCTGACAAGTTGGAAGGTCCTTTCAGCTCCTAAATGACCATGATGGTCGTGTAAAGCGGCCAAGACAGTCCCTCGGTGCTTGTCAGGCAAGAACAATTGCCATTTGTCTTCCAGGTCATCAGAGGGGCCCCTTCGGTAGACCACCCCTTGATGCACCTGCAACCTGTCCCACTCCTTCCGCAGCAGACGAGCTTCCTTTGAAGGGTGATGCAAGAGCCTATCTGGATCCTGATTCTCCAGGGCCTCGAGGGCCAATTTCCCCAAAGGGTCTTCCAATTGATCACACCTCAATTCTTTTTTTGACAGCTTGGGTAAATCATCTTCCTCTATCTGAGTTACTCCACAGTATTGCTTGGGGACCCCCACTACTGTGACCCCTATCTTTTCTGCTCTGGACCCCTCACTGGCTTGGAGTTCAGCCCCTTGACAGAGGGCCCGCACCCCGTCCGGTGCCACCTGGGTCCAATCTTCTGTGCGGCTAGTGGGAGCATAAGATCTTCTGGACAGGGCATCCGCATCTCGATTTCCAGCCCCAGGTCTGTATTTCAGGCTGAAGTTGAATCCAGACAATGCAGCCAGCCATCGATGGCCCGTGGCATCCAGTTTGGCTGTGGTGAAAAGATAAGTAAGGGGATTGTTGTCAGTTTTCACTGTGAATTCTGCCCCATACAGATAGTCCTTAACCTTATCAACTACAGCCCACTTGAGAGCCAGGAACTCCAACTTGTGAGTGGGGTAGTTTTTTTCAGATGGGGTCAAACTTCTGCTCACATATGCGACAGGTCGCAGTTGCCCTTCATGCTCCTGGTAGAGCACTCCTTCCAGACCGACATGACTGGCATCTACATGGAGCTCATAAGGTTTCCTTGGGTCTGCATAGGCCAAGACAGGGGCAGTGGTTAAGCTCTTCTTCAGCATGTGGAAGGCCTCTTCGCATTTTCTATTCCACTGGTCTTCGACTGACTCTCCCGGCTTCCTGGGACCCGAGTCATCCTCTTCCCCTTCTGTCTTTAAGAGTTCATTCAGGGGTCTGGCAATCCGTGCAAACCCCTCTACGAATCTCCTATAGTAGGAGCAGAACCCCAAAAAGGACCTGAGTTCTGTCACAGTGGTGGGCTGGGGCCAGGGGGTAACTGCCTCCAGCTTCCTGGGGTCTGTGGCTACCCCTTCTTCAGACACTATGTGCCCTAGATAGTTGACTGATGACTAGTAGAACTGACATTTCTCTGACGAAAGCTTGAGTCCCTCTTCGCTGAGCCTTCTCAGGACTTTCTCCAGTCTTTCCTCATGTTCTTCTAGAGTCTTCCCAAAGACAATGATGTCATCCAAGTACACAAGAACTTCGATGAGGTTCATGTCTCCTACGGTTTTCTCCATGTGGCGTTGAAAGGTGGCAGACAGACCTTGGGGCATCCAGTCAAATTCAAAGAATCCCACAGGGGTTATGAAAGCTGTCTTCTCCTTGTCTTCCGGATGCATAGGGATCTGATAGTATCCACTCTTCAGGTCCATAACGCTGAACCACCTGGCTCCAGACAAACTCTGTAGGGCATCCTCTATCCTCGGGGTGGTATACTGGTTGGGTATCGTCCTCCGGTTGAGAGTTCTGTAGTCTATACACAACCTCAACGACCCATTCTTCTTCCAGACCACCACTATTGGAGAGGCATAGGGGCTCCTAGATTCCCGGATAACACCGGTTCGCTTGAGCTCGGCGAGCTGTTCTCTCAGGTCTTCAAGGTCGGCTAAAGGAACTCGCCTGACCCTCTCCCTGAAAGGCTTGTCTTCCTGGAGACGGATTCGATGGGTGGCACTCTTTGCACACCCTACGTCAAACTCATCTTTAGAGAAAATCTTCCTCCATCTGGTCAACTGGGCCTTTGCCCTCTCTTTCCAGGCCTTTGGTAGGTTCGGGTTCTCCATGCAAAGCTTCTCCCAAACAGTCCTGTCTCCCTCCGTCTTCTCCACATCTGATAAGAAAATTGGGGCAGCAGGGCTCACCTGGCCCAGCAGCATCCTGGCGGGGATCTCCATGGGAACACCCGTGGTATTCCTGACGCTCACCGGCACCTTACAATGTGCCTTCTTCAGAGCTCTCACCGGAACCATTTCTGGGATCACTTCTAAGCCTGACAGTGGCGGAATTTTCAGGGTCGCAGCAGTCGCAGTTGCGACTGGGCCCTGTAATTCCGCCAGGTCCGGGGGGCCCGCAGCCCGTCCGTGTACTCTGCCGCGCCGCCAGGGGCGGGGCAACGGGTCAATTGCCCCCCGAGAAAATTGTGAGCAGGCTGTACTGACGCCGACCCCATCAGCCGTTGCTGACAGGCTCTGTGAAGGGACACATGCAGAGCCGCAGCTGCGGGGGATTCTACCCCTCCTTCTCCTTCTTGAGCCAAGCAGCTGGCAATGCCTGCTCCTATTGGCTACATTCAGGGCCAATGGCTAGGAAACTAAGAAGAGAGGCTCATGGGAAATGTAGTTCAGGATACCAGCAGGCCTGGGACGATTCCCTGAGAGAGAGTGCACTGCAGCCACAAACATGCCGAGCGGGGGGAGGAGGGGGAAGAGGGGATTGAGGACTTTAAAAGAAGAGGGACCATGAGCCTGTCGGGTGGAGGAAGCCAGTGATTCTACTATATATCCCCCAAGGTAAGAACTTACTTCCAGATGGGGGGGCAGGGATGCAGGCTTCCATAGAGGTACAGCCGTACAGGACCTTATCACTGGCTGCTCCTACCATCCTCTCCACCACCACCACCTGTGCCTCTTACTGATCCCATCCCCCCACCACTGATCTCATCCCTATCCCCCCCCCATTACTTCTACAACAGAGGTGATGGGGGGGATAGGGATGAGATCAGTGGTGGGGGGATGGGATCAGTAAGAGGCACAGGTGGTGGTGGAAATTTTTTAAAAATATGTGGTGTTGGGGTGTGTGGCACTGCCTCCCACCTGAATGGTGGTGTGGGTAGAGAAATTCTTAAGTGCTAATTAAGTGAGATCCACCTCCACAAGGGTGGTTGTATCCAAATTGATAGTGAACCTTCCAAAGTGATAATGGCATCTTCAATTGTTGTGTCAAGTGAAACCCGTTGCTACATGCCACCTATGAAGAGCGAATCAATGATCGAGTCGCTCTTCCTGGGGGCAAGTCAACAAGGGATGTGTAGCAAAACTTGGTTGCTAAGAGTTTAGGAATTAACCTGAAAAGTGATCCAAACCCTTCAACGGGTGGTATTAACCCTTACTGGTTAAATTAGAAACACTCAAGTGCACTAAATGCTAAATCAGGTGTTCAAACAACATATTCTAAACTTCACAGCAATAAGCATCAGGATAAAAAAACATAGTATAGTTGCCCTATATTCAAACACCTGTGGGCAGTGCTTTGTGAAGAAAAAAATAAATAAATAATAATAATAATAATAATAATAATAATAATTTATTTTATTTCACAAAGTACTGCCCACAGGTGTTGGGCACTTAAGTGTTTCTAATTTAACCAGTACCCCTCAAGTACCACTGCTGCCACCCCCCCTCAAGTTGAAATTTAGAAAAAAATTACTTTGTCGTACAGTGTAAAAAAATGAAGTCTCAAAATCAGGCTTTTCGGGGGGGGGGGGGGGGCCTTCATGATTTCTTGCACCGGGGCCCTGAAGTCTCTAGTTACGCCACTGAAGCCTGAGTATTCTTCCCGAGGGTCTGGTTCCAACATGACAAAGGGGCCAGGTTGCTCCCAAGTAAGCTTCACAGTGGCTCTGAGACAGGTTACCTCACCGGGCTGCAACACTATTTCCTTCTTCTCCAGTCTCCAGACTTTACCCACCCCCTCTTCTGGGGCCTTGTGTTCTAAGACCAGTCGCTGATAGGCTGTCTTCAACATTGGGTGTATTCTGGTGACTGTCGGGTTCTTTCCTCCTGCCAGAGGGGCCAGAAGCCTCCGGACCAGGTCCGTATCTGTCCCTATTATTAAGGAGTTCTTGCTGGCTCCAGGCGGTCGGGGGCACACCACTGCCAGGGTATCGAACACTTCAGCCTTCCTGGCTACTGAGGGATCGAAGGTCAGTTAAATGGGCAAGTAACCATCGTAGGGGAAACTCTGTGTTCCGATTCCCCATATTTCCAAATCTGCAATTCTCTGGATGGGCAGGTGACTCAGATGTCTATCATAAAAGTCCCGGTTTAACAGAGTCACCTGCGCTCCAGTATCTAAGATGGCTCTCGTGTAGACTCCCTCCACTTGAATAGGCACTACAGGGGAGGGGCCTATCAGTTCTTCTGCATAAGACTTCAAAGGGGTCTCTTTCTGTTGATCCCTACATTTTCCTTTGGTCCTTTCCTTCTTATGTTTGGCTGTTGGCTTTAGTCCCTCTTGGACTCGGTATGCATTGATCTCCCTCCTCTGTTTATGTGTATATTCCCGCTGAGGGACATTATTTCTCATTTTAGGTGTGTATTCTCGTTGAGGAGCACTGTTCTTCTTCTGAGGGGGCCTACCCTTTTTCCTTCTGGGCTTCTCATTCAGTTCGAGTACAGTGGAGCTCACTGGAGATGATGGCCACCCGGTTGACTCCTTCACCGGGGCCCTCTGAAGTTTTCCGCCGGCTTGCGATTATTTATCTTCTTTTCTTTGGGACTAGAACATACTTTCGCAATGTGGCCAACTCCTCCACAGTTAAAACAGACCACATCCCCCCAGTCTTGTAGAGAAGTGGGTGCTGAGGTATCTGGGAACAACTCCTTCTTCGGTCCACTATTTTCTACGACCCTTGGATCCTTTGCCATCAAAGAGGTCAGCATCTCCAACACCTGAGACATCTGTGACTTCAGGGTATCTACTTCTGGGTCTCTTTCAGGGGTCATGGCTGATCTGACCATTACCGGTATAGAAGGGGTATGCGCCTTGATCGCTTGCTGATCCTTCTGCAAGGCCTCTTCATCTCTAATGATCTTTACCAGATCAGGGTAATTCAGTGACATGCCTCCTCCAGAGGTTTTCAAGTGGAGCCAGACTGGATCCGAGCGTAACGCTCCCTTTAAGATCTGCTTCATCCTTGCCGCATCTATGGCTTGGGGTACCATCCCTTTTTTTAGCACGATTTGACAAAGCATCTTGTTCAGTCTTCTGACATACTCTGACAGCTTTTCTTCTGGCTGCTGAAAGGTGTGTTCGAACTGATACACCAGTTCCGTTACTTTCTCCAACTGACCGAACTCTTCTTGTAGCATGGCTAAGCAGTCATAAGCCATGCAGGCAGCATTTCCAAACCGGAGACTTTTTACAGCTTCCGCAGCCGCGCCTTTCAGACTTTCCATTACGCGCTGCTTCTTCTGCGCTTCAGGCACCTCCCATGCCTCTACTGCTGACAAGGCCTGTTCGATCCATGTATCGAAGTCTTCCTCCCCTACAGGGACGGGCAGCCTCCCTGAAAATGTTCTCAGCTTCCGGTAGCTGGCCTCTACGTGTACCGTATTTGTTTGCTGACACTTTTTGAGCAGATCTCCCAAAGCATTTAAAAGCTCTGGCCCTATGGCTGTAATGGGTGTCACCAGAGGTGTCATCCTCCTCTGCTTCTCTGCTGTATGGGGTATCCCTTGCGGTGATCCCGTTGGGGATGGCGGAGATGACTCCATCTTTACAGTTATTGCGTGCGCCAGACCATAGGTTTTGTTATCCAGCGCCTGCACACTTTGCCCTTTAAAGTTCCCGGGTACTCCATCCATCCACTCTATAAGTGCATACTGAAACGAGGTGTCTGGGGCTGATTTCAGGTCTATCACCCATGGTGTATGATTTGGGGATAGCGAAACTGCAAGTCGCTCTGCCGCGCTCACTGACCATTCTTCTTCCGGGAGACTAATGACCACTGACGTGTCTGGGTTTGTCCTGGCTGCTTCGCACCACACTTTCACTTCTAGCGGGTCTATGCCGGTACTTTTGGCGTGTCTGCTTGCCATATACAGGATCCCGGAAACGATGCTCCCACGTGTAGCGATACCCCCAAACTAAAGGAGCCGCTGGTTTACTTTTGGGCCCTGTACACAGCACAGCCAACCCTCGGCAATCTACTCAACCCTTCTCTGGCACAGCTAGTCTAGGGGTGTTGTTTTTGTATAGCTCTATACCAGTTCATGTACAATCCCAATACTTATCTAGCAGTGATAAGATAGATTAATGGACTCCAATACCAAGTTAATCAATTGTAAAAGGGGTTTACTTGTGAATAAAGGAATTAACGAACAATATCACATATAACACATGTATGCAGAGCCCTGCAGTAATACTAACACTGGTTATCTTTAGTGCACAAACAGTTCTATCTCACGCTAACATTTAGCTAAAGTCCCGTTAGCAATATGGCGCCCAGCAACACTATCAACTCCCAGTCAGGCCTGACTCAGTTGAAGCTTAGTCTTTTAGGCAAGGAATATTCGCATGCAAGATGATCGGTGGTGCACATACAGGAACAATATTTGTAATCCAATAATGGCCTGAGGCAATGTAAGCAACTCCCCGGAGACTATGTAACTCAGTCCCACAACTAGTTTCCTGACAGGAAAAAAAGTATAATATAACCCAATGGGCCAAGGCAGTCTATAGGCCTAAAAAAGTACTCGGTTATAGTTGTGAGCAGGTGCTCTCTCACCCCTCCGGACTCGATCCCAGTCCGGGACTCCCACCGCTGTGTCTCCACACACAGGATCTGCCACCGCCTGATCTCCGGTTCACTGATGTCCCTGAAGCAGGTAGATGTCTGTAGCCGCACAGGCTCCGCAGCGAGGTGGAAGGCTCTCTGGAAGTGCGCAAGGCCCAGGCCTCGGGCCTTGCACTCGCAGCAGGTCCTCACAGGAAGTCTTCTTGCCAGCCGTGTTCAAAGAGGCCGGGCTAAGCCTCGCCCTCCCCTTTTATACCCCACCCATGAGTCTCTGCAGCAGCCCAATGCTCCCTGGGTGCCAAACGGGATTCTGGGTAACGTAGACCCCGCTACATAAATTTAGACCTATTGGTAAAAACATGAAACCTTCATCTATAAGCAATGCAGTATCAGAACTGAACCTGTGGAGCAAAAGCATCCCACACAAAAGTCCACATTTGAATCTTGTTAAAACTTTGATAACATACCGTATATACTCGAGTATAAGCCAAGATTTTCAGCCCTTTTTTTGGGCTGAAAGTCCCCCCCCCTCGGCTTATACTCGAGTCAGCTAAATTTAATATTGTAAATTGTACCTGAAGGCTGCGGCGTCCATCGTTTAAAACTCGCGGGCTCTTCCTGGTCCCTTCCGTGATAGGCGGAACTGTGTCTGCTGAGAATCGCCTATCACGAACGTTCTCTCATCCTCAGTTTCCCAGCAGACGTCCGTGATTGGCGGAAACTGAACACAGTGTCTGCTGGGATGGGTGAAGATGAGAGAACGTTCGTGATAGGCAATTCTCAGCAGGCAGTTCCGCCTATCACGGAAGAGACCAGGAAGAGAGCGCAAGTTTTAAACGATGGACGCCGCAGCCTTCAGGCACAATTTTACAATGTTCAATTATAATTCTAGGGAAACAGTGAGGATGGGCACAGTGAGGATGGGCACATATGAGGATGGGCACATATGAGGATGGGCACTT
Organism: Rana muscosa; assembly: GCA_029206835.1. Classification (NCBI taxonomy): domain Eukaryota; kingdom Metazoa; phylum Chordata; class Amphibia; order Anura; family Ranidae; genus Rana; species Rana muscosa. Next base: position 714,945,057 of record CM055116.1, on the reverse strand, counting down.
GTGAGGATGGGAACACGTGAGGATGGGAACACGTGAGGATGGGAACTTGTGAGGATGGGAACAGTGAGGATGGGAACAGTAAGGTGGCAATGGGCTTAGTGAAGTTGCAATGGGTGGGCATTGTTGACCCTCGGCTTATACTCGAGTCAGTACGTTTTCCCAGGTTTTTGTTGTAACATTAGGTACCTCGGCTTATACTCGGGTCGGCTTATACTCGAGTATATACGGTACCTAAAAACAATATTTGAAGTTTGAGGATTTGCTCAGAGGATCATTATAGGAAAGGCATGAGACATATTAATTAGTAGCAACTCCTGTGTAAACAACGACGTGAGAAAAGTGGCATTTTCCAGTATGTCTTTGGTGGAAATAGCAATAGGGAATAGGTAACACAATTTTCTTCTAATATACAGTAGAAGAAAAAAAGATTTACTAACTGAGTTGAAAATTATTAAGATGTGTCCAGAAAGAAGTTTTCAACCTTACGTCATTTAGAACCTTGTGTGTGAGCTTGTCTCTGGTAAATAATCCCCATCCTGGGGTTATGGCTACAGCTGTAATGAGACAAAGCCAAAAGTAAAAGAAAAGCAGAATTTAAGGACAACCTAGTTTTATTTATTTTAGACTTACACTGGATATCTTCATTGCACGTCAAATGTCTTGTAGCAATATCCTGATTTAATACAATTCAAATAAATATTACACATGAAGCAGAAAATTATCCATTTATAATTATAAAAAGATCGATTATTCTGCACTGTTTTACATTTTAAAACAGATAACTTTTTTATTGCTCCTTTTTCACCATTTAAGGCCATGTATTTGCAAATGCTTTTGAAAGAATTAGTAGAATGTTGCCACTAAATAAACAATTTCCATGTAAAGCAAAACTCCAGGCAGGAAGAAAAGGCAGCAATTAAAGCAGCTCTATATTTATTAATATTTTTTTTTTTTTAATTAATGCAAGTAGTGCAAGTATATAACATGGCTTGGTATCAGCCTCTTGGAAACCCAATAAAGGGTTTGGCTTAGTGATGGAGATGCAGATCAAGAAAGCAAACAGTTGTGCTCATGTGCTAACCAGGGATGAGCCGAACACCCCCCTGTTCGGTTCGCACCAGAACCTGCGAACAGACAGAATGTTCGAGTGAACTTTAGAACCCTATTAAATACAATGGACTCGAACGTTCGAAATCTAAAGTGCTAATTATAAAGGCTTATATGCAAGTTATTGTCCTAAAAAGTGTTTGGGGACCCGGGTCCTGCCCCAGGGGACATGTATCAATGCAAAAAAAGTTTTTCGGGAGCAGTGATTTTAATAATGCTTAATGTGAAAAAATAAAAGTGAAATATTCCTTTAAATTTCGTACCTAGGGGGTGTGTATGATATGCATGTAAAGTGGCGCATGTTTCCAGTGCTTAGAACTGTCCCTGCATAAAATGTCATTTTTGAAGGAAAAAAAGTCATTTAAAACTCACTCGCGGCTATTAATGAATTGTCGGCTCCCGGCAATACATAGAAAAGTCATTGATAAAAAAAAAAAAAAAATCGTGGGGGTCCCCCAGAATTCAATTACCAGGCCCTTCAGGTCTGGTATAGATATTAAGGGGAACCCCGCCGCAAATTAAAAAAAAAAATGCGTGCGGTTCCCCCAAATATCCATACCAGGCCCTTCAGATCTGGCATGGATTTTAAGGGGCACTCCACCCCAAATGAAAAAAAAATGGCGTGGAGTCCCCCCAAAAATCCATACCAGACCCTTATCCAAGCACGCAACCTGGCAGGCCGCAGGAAAAGAGGGGGGGACGAGAGAGCGCCCCCCCCTCCTGAACCGTACCAGGCCACATGCCCTCAACATGGGGAGGATGTCCCCATGTTGATGGGGACAAGGGCCTCATCCCCACAACCCTTGCCCGGTGGTTGCGGGGGTCTGCGGGCGGGGGGCTTATCGGAATCTGGAAGACCTCTTTAACAAAGGGGACCCCCAGATCCCGCCCCCCCATGTGAATTGGTAAGGGGTACATTGTACCCCTACCATTTCACGAAGAAAGTGCCAAAAAATTTAAAAAAAAACACACACACCTTGGAAAAGTCCTTTATTAAAAAATAAAAAATAAATAAAAAAAAAAGCATTCCAGCGGTGAAATCCAGTGTCCCGTGGCAATCCGATGTCCAGCGCTGTCCGTCATTGGCTGAGCCTGAGCGGACCTGATGGGGAACTTCCTCCGCAGTCTATTACATGTATAGACCCACCCCTTCTAATGTTCCCCATCAGGTCCGCTCAGCCAATGACTCGGCGTAAGGCTGAGGACCTGATGCGGAACATGAGAAGGGGCGGGTCTATACATGTATTACACAGTGAGGGAAGTTCCCCATCAGGTCCGCCCCCTCGGTATGTCAGACCCCGCCTACGTCATTGGCCTGAGCGGACCTGATGGGGAACTTCCTTCACTGTGTAAATTTTAGATACACAGTGAAGGAAGTTCCCCGCTCAGGCCAATGACGTAGGCGCGGTCTGACATATCGAGGGGGCGGACCTGATGGGGAACTTCCCTCACTGTGTAATACATGTATAGACCCGCACCTTCTCATGTTCCGCATCAGGTCCTCAGCCTTACACCGAGTCATTGGCTGAGCGGACCTGATGGGGAACTTTAGAAGGGGCGGGTCTATACATGTAATAGACTGCGGAGGAAGTTCCCCATCAGGTCCGCTCAGGCTCAGCCAATGACAGACAGCGCTGGACATCGGATGGCCGCTGGACACTGGATTTCATCGCTGGAATGTTTTTTTTTAAATAAAGGACTTTTCCAAGGTGTGTGTGTTTTTTTTTACATTTTTTGACACTTTCTTCGTGAAATGGTAGGGGTACAATGTACCCCTTACCAATTCACATGGGGGGGCGGGATCTGGGGGTCCCCTTTGTTAAAGAGGTCTTCCAGATTCCGATAAGCCCCCCGCCCGCAGACCCCCACAACCACCGGGCAAGGGTTGTGGGGATGAGGCCCTTGTCCCCATCAACATGGGGACATCCTCCCCATGTTAAGGGCATGTGGCCTGTTACGGTTCAGGAGGGGGGGGCACTCTCTCGTCCCCCCTCTTTTCCTGCGGCCTGCCAGGTTGCGTGCTCGGATAAGGGTCTGGTATGGATTTTTGGGGGGACTCCACGCCATTTTTTTTTTTATTTGGGGTGGAGTTCCCCTTAAAATCCATGCCAGATCTGAAGGGCCTGGTATGGATATTTGGGGGAACCGCACGCATTTTTTTAAAAATTTGCGGCGGGGTTCCCCTTAATATCTATACCAGACCTGAAGGGCCTGGTAATTGAATTCTGGGGGACCCCCACGCTTTTTTTTTTTTTTTATCAATGACTTTTGTATGTATTGCCGGGAGCCGACAATTCATTAATAGCCGTGAGTGAGTCTTAAATGACTTTTTTTCCTTTAAAAATTACATTTTATGCAGGGACAGTTCTAAGCATGGGAAACATGCGCCACTTTACATGCATATCATACACACACCTCAGGTACGAAATTTAAAGGAATATTTCACTTTCATTTTTTCATTTTAAGCATTATTAAAATCACTGCTCCCGAAAAAACGGTCGTTTTTAAAACTTCTTTTTGCATTGATACATGTCCCCTGGGGCAGGACCCGGGTCCCCAAACACTTTTTATGACAATAACTTGCATATAAGCCTTTATAATTAGCACTTTAGATTTCTCCCATAGACTTTTCGAATTTGCCGCGAACACCCCAATTTTTTCGCTGTTCGGCGAACGGGCGAACAGGCAATGTTCGAGTCGAACATGAGTTCGACTCGAACTCGAAGCTCATCCCTAGTGCTAACAAGAGGCATGTTAGTTGAAAGAGAGGACATATAGATGAACTCATCAGTCAGTTGCTTTCCATATGAGAGAAAATCAATATGTATATGTTCTATGTGCTGTTTATAAGGCCTCCTGCTGCCACCGGATTCCTGTGGCAGGAATCAGCGGATTCTTGCTGCTGGAATGACCAGATCACATGATCAGCAGCTGCCGCTCAGCCCATTTAAACTAATGGCAGGCAGACTGTGGTCGCTGCTGTTCACATGTAGCTGCACACAGAGCGGTTAGCTGCGGTTAGGGACAGATGTCTAAGCTTGGGCGCAGCTAACTGCATTAAACATGAAATCATTTTTTTCTTGTGAAATATTAACTATTAAATGCCTTTATTTCTTCTGCATCAACATTTTTTTTCTTATTAAACAATGTTCTTCCCATTGAGAGTTTTTTTCTGCTCTTGTCAATAGACATTATACAGGAACTCATAAGCTAATAATATTTTTGGCTGGGTTCACACTAATGCAATTGCAGACATTGCATGTGATGCGCACCGCATTTCTGTGCACATCACATGCAATGTCTGTGCATTGTGAATTCAGCCATACAGGTTGCATTGCTGAAATTGCATCGCATTCGTGCCAAAATGGTGCAGAACCCTTTTTTTTTGTCTGCATTGGAATTCAGATTACATGGGTGTTCAGAGTACTTCAGACCCATGCGATCCGATTCCATCCGATTCCACAGTTCACACTGCAATCTGCGAACCGCTTTGGGGGTGTCATTAACTTTATATTGACACCCAGAGTGGTTCGCAGAGCGCAGTGTGAACTGCATGCAAATCTAATGCGGTGTGGGAACCCACAAAGGAATCGCTGTGATGTAATGAGAGAAATAACGAGGCTGCTATTTTTGACAGAACAAGTACAGCAGTAAGAACCTCAGACTTTGATTTGCTATGTGTGTTTTGAGTCAGATTTGTTGATGTCAGAGACTGACAGACATTTTCAGAAGAAGGCCAGCAATGATCATTCCCTTATTTCTCTCATGACAGGTGTACTTTAAGAGGATAGTTGAACTTTTAGTAAAGTTATCCATAGAGCCACAGCACCCATTCACAGTCTTGTACTTGCCCATGACCACTTTGCTGCAATCTGCGAGTGCAGCACTACATCTCCCTAACAGCTTGGCTTTACTTCTTTCACTCATGCCCACCACAATTTCCATTCATTTCTACGGGTATCCTGGTGGAGCAAAATATTTATGCAATCATTTTTGTGAATAGAAATTACATACTAAATCTTACAAAAATCAGTAATTCAACATGAATATAGTTAACTCCAACTCACCCGTGCAATAAAATCTTAGTGAACAGGAAACCAAATGTTTCTTTAAAAACATAAGCAAGATATGCAGAGTAAGCACAAATTTGCAAACATTATACTTTGGTGAATTATCCCTATGCTTCCCACAGCATGTTTTCAGTCAATTGTTCCTTTCAGTTAAAATGATTTGAGGTCTACTTGAACGTCTTACACCTATGTTGGCACGGTAATAAAGAACCTGGCTCACTCATCCTTATATGGTGGACATGTCCAGATATACAGCCTTTCTTGACTGAGGTTCATCGACTCATTTCTAGCATCACAACCTATACACAGACTACACCCCTGCCCAATATCTCCTATACAAAACCTCTCTACCTCAAAAGCAATAACGGAAGTCTCTACACCTCCACCTAATCAACGTGGCCAAAATGTGTATCCCCTTACACTGGAAAGAAAAAAATCCCCCAACCATTGCTGAATGGATTCAGAGAGTTCAGAAAATAACAGAGACGGAGGACCTTATCCACCAGGCCAGAGAAACTCCATCTAAATTTTACAAAACCTGAGCTTGTTGGATGAACTCCACGGTTTTCTCCCGGGTACTCATCAAGAACAACCATAACGACAAAGGGACTCTTGTTATCAGGGGAGAAGGATGGATACTTTTTCTACCCTTTATTTTGACCCTTTATTTATTTCAACCTCTCTACACCCCCCCCCCCCTAATCCCTCCCCCCAAGCCTATCACCCCCCACATTCAAGTAAGTTATCACTTGTTTCCCCCCTCTTTCTTTCCCCTATAGTGCCAGGTCCCTCCTTGACCCTTTCCCCGCCCCCTCTTTTCCTTCATGTTGCCAAGGTTTACCAGTTAGAGCTGACCCATTGACGGTTTAACAATTACCTCCTAGGCTCAACTTACTGCCCTGTCATCTTCCACCTTCACACCTGGAACAGTTCGGAACTTGTTCAGTCAGGGCTCTGATGCCATAAGTATACTTAAGTCCTGTACAAGCGACTGGTTTTCCTGGCAGGAAAACTGCCATGAGAGCTTTTGGCTGGGAAAACCGGCCGTGTGTATGCTTCATCACAGTTTTCCCGACAGGAAAACTGCCGCGAATCGCGGTGGGAAAAAAGAGAGCTGGTTCTCTTTTTTCCCGCTGGGATTCCAGGCGGATTTTTTCCCGTCGTGAAAACCGGTCGTGTATATGCTTTTCCGAGGGCAAAAAAAAATGCGCATGCTCAGAATCAAGTATGAGATGGGAGTGCTCGTTCAGGTAAAACTAGCATTCATAATGGAGATAGCACATTCGTCAGCATTCTGAAAAGCAGAAAATGACATGAAAGCGCGAATCGTCTCTCCCCAAACTTTTACTAACACGCGATAACACGAGATCAGCAAAAGCAGCCCAAAGGGTGGCACCGTTGGAATGGAACTTCCCCTTTATAGTGCCGTTGTACGTGTTGTACGTCACCGCGCTTTGGACCGGCGGGATTTTGTATGACAGTCTGTACGCAAGACAAGCTTGGCAGGAATCCCGTCGGGAAAACCGACGGTTTTCTATCCGACGGGAAAACCGGTCGTGTGTACAGGGATTAACTCTCATAAAAGCAAGGTTTGCATTCAGTTTTTGTTACACAGAGATTTAGTTGAGATATGCTTTGATTATTGGCCTTTTTATATACATATGCCACAGGCAACAAGAGATCTATATACCGTATTTTAACATCTCTTTACCATCTCTTCTGGTTCTGTTAAACCATACTGTACTACATGACTAAAGGGACTGATAATCCTGTTACAAGTTTTTTTTTTACTTCTTGGAAGAAAAAAAAATGATTTGAGGTTTATTAAGCCATTCTAATACTATTCTCATTAAGGTTACAGGCTTGTTTAGACCAGCCCTGTTGGACAGTGTTGTCCAGCACAGTCCCAATGCAAAGACAAGGAAAAAGCCTTTTTTTTGTATATGGTCTGTTCACAGTAATGTGCTGCATTGATGTGTTTTGTGATAAAATGGGTCAGGCATACAGTTTATTGCAATGCAGCATGTTACAATGTGTGGCAGTGAGCAATATTCCCATTTTTGACATGCGTCGCCCTTCCATGTGCTCCTTGCTGCAAAGGCCAGTTATATGTGTGGACAGTGGTCATTTGTTGTACTGTTGGAATACTGGTGAGGAGACCCACTGGACACCTTTGCTGCCATTGTGCTATATGCTGGGTGTCCAGTTTGCCCCTGTGCCTTTAAGGAGGGGTTGGCTCCCTCCAGGCTTACCTGTTATCTGCCTATCCATGATAATGCATGTGCTTCTACTTTGGGGGCTCTCAAAATTTAGATGTAGCACTGCAGATAATATTGGGGGGGCTGTGAAGTGGCTCTGCAGGTTACGCATGTATTTGAAAATGTGTGCAAACAAAACCCCTGTTTTTAACGCAAACCTTTAGAGAGGATAATTTGGTTGGTTGCAGGCTGGTCGATAGGCTGAGCTGGGAATTTTCTTTGGTTTTGTTTGACATGTGTTGCTCTTCCATGTGAACCTTGCTGCTAAGGCCAGTTATAGGTAGGGGCAGTGGCCATTTGTTTGTAATATTCCCATCCCGCATGTTCCTAGTAAAATGCAGTAGAGTAAATGGGTGCTGTAGCAGATACCAGCTGAGCACTGGTGACCCAATATATCAAAGTATATATCGCCAACACACCATGGACTGCCAAAAATAACTGTAGCGCCCTCACTCCATCCATTTTGTCTAGGGGTATGTTGTATGTGAGAGTAAGATGCGCTACGGCCCATGTCCTCCCCATGGCAGTGAGTGAGGTGAAGGCCAGTACCAGTTATTTTCCTCGGGCCTGTGCGTTTCAGTTAATGACCAAGTCTCGCTGTGCTGACACTTCCCTTTGCTCCCATTAACCAGAGTCCCACACACCGATTAGGGTCCAACACTTGTTTTATTGTCACACTCACAATCAAACAGTTCTTTGCCAGCCAACTGGTTGAGACCCAATAACAGTTCAATACGGTGGGGTGAGCAGGTCGAGGCACTATCCTGGTTGTACACTAAACCACTGTGGTTTCACCAGCAGTTACTATAGCCTTGGCTAGAGAGAACTTAGAACTTGTGAGTCTCTACCAGCGACTCAGTAGAATACAGATAGGAGTACATTCGCTGCGTTCTGGCCCCTGTCAGGGGGAAGATGTCCCTCCAAGGGAGTTAACGGAGGCCCATCCGTCACCGGGTTGATGCTGCTCCAGGCTCTTCGGACGGGTGACCTCCCCAGCCTCCTCACCTCAGACATGGGCCCCATCCACCTCAGGGACCCTCGGAATCCTCCGCCCTTGCGGGACCCAGTCGAAGTCACTGGGCCCCAGGCCTCCGGTTTAGTACCTCACCCCAGGCTAAAGGTGCCTGGGATGGACGCCAACCCTGCTCCGACCAGGCCTAGGGCGCCTGGGCCGGAACTCCGGACCGCCCGCACCCAGGCCGAAGGTGCCTGGGCGCGTGATGCAGGAAAAAGACCTCGTGGTCAGGGCGTCTCTCCCCTTTATCTCCTCCCGCGACGTCACGGCGGGTTCCCCGCCCTCGCCGTACCATCGCTGGCAGGGGACAAAAAGGCCAGCACTGTGGCAGTGAATCTACCTTAGACCTGTGGGAACCCCGCCACCCACAGGTCAAGGAGAACAACACACCACCAAGTCCTCCACGAATTAACAATGGTCTAAATCCTTTCATGATTTATACACACCTGGGTCATACTACCACCCAGGTGTATCCCCCTAAATTTAGACCCCCGCTACATAACATCCAAATGTTTACTAAGAAAATCACATCACAGCAGTAAGGTGCAACATTTCAGGGTTTATGTAGGACCCCTTCGTCAAGCATTTAATGTAACATGGTGCAAACTGCTGCTGCTGCAGTTGAATGAAGTGTCATTTAAATAAAGTTAGAAATAAAGGTAAAAAAGCAACACATTACAGTGCTTATGCACAATGCACACCAGCAAAGTGTTTCTCAACTCCAGTCCTCAAGGCGCCCCAACAGGTCATGTTTTCAGGATTTCCCTCAGATCAAACAGCTGTGGAAATTACTATGGCAGTGAAACTGATCAAATCACCTGAGCAAAATAATTGAAAGCCTGAAAACATGACCTGTTGGGGCGCCTTGAGGACTGGAGTTGAGAAACACTGCACCAGCATGTGCGTTATGCAGGTCCTTATTTTTCAACTTTACACCAAGATGAATATGTATGTAGCGGTACCCCCGTAGGGGCTGCTAAGTGATGTGGCCCACCTGTCACTCTGCCCAGCCCGGCATTCACTTCCCAGTCACTTTTGAGACAATGAACAGTCCATGTATATACACCTAGCTACTCCAGTCTCCTCCAGCACATCTCTTGCTTGCAGACTGTTACTCTCACTCTCTCTCTCCTGCACAACACTTAACTCCAAGCACAGCTAGCACATGGTTAGGCCCAACTCTGACTCAGGAACTGCCTTTTGCAGGCAGGGACCGTGGGTCCCTTTTTTGTGTAACAAAAATAGAATAGGAAGTCCTTAGTGCTAGCTGTCCTAAGGTGGACTACTGCTCCCAGTAAGTCCTCTTCAGGCCCTGCCAGCCCTCCTGGCTGCAGCTGCCCGACTTCACTGCCCTTGACATTGCAATCCTCACTGGCTCCACACCCAGCTCTGACTGTTTCCTCTCAGTCCTCTCTGGCATACCTCTCCATTCCTCCCGATAGCACATGTCACTCTCCAGCCCTCCTGGCTGAAAACCGGTGGTGAAGACTAGGGATGAGCCCAACACCCCCCGGTTCAGATCACAGCAGAACATGTGAACAGGCAAAAAGTTTGAGCGAACATGCAAACCCTATTAAAGTCTATGGGACACGAACATGAAAAATCAAAAGTGCTAATTTTAAATGCTTATATGCAAGTTATTGCCATAAAAAGTTTATGGGGACCCGGGTACTGCCCCAGGGGACATGTATCAATGCAAGAAAAAAAGTTTTCAAAACAACTGTTTTTTCAGGAGCAGTGATTTTAATAATGCTTAAAGTGAAACAATAAAAATGAAATTTTCCTTTAAAAATCGTGCCTGGGAGTCCCCTAAGTCTGCCTGTAAAGTGATGTGTAGAACAGTGCTGCAGCAAAAGGAAAAAAAATGTAATTTAAACTTGCTCGCGGCTGTAATGTATTGCCGACTCCCAGCAATATAGATGAAAAATCTAAATCAGCGTGGGTTTCCCCCCCCCAGTCCATACCAGGCCCTTTGGATCTGGTATGTATTTTAAGGAGAACTCCACGCCAAATGTTAACAAAAAAATCCATACCAGACCCTTATCCGAGCAAGCAGCCTGACAGGCCAGGAAAGGGGGGGACGCGCGAGCACCCCCCTATTCTGAATTATACCGGAGAGGGTGCCTTGGGGTCCCCCTCAAAGCACCTGGTCCCCATGTTGATGGGGACAAGAGCCTCTTCCCGACATCCCTGGCTATTGGTGGGGGGCTTATCGGAATCTGGAAGCCCCCTTTAACAAGGGGGCCCCTTGTTAAATGGGTAGGGGTACATTCTACCCCTACCCATTCACCAAAAAAAGTGTCAAAAAGTAAAAACCACAATAGGCAGTTTTTGACAATTCCTTTATAAAAATAAATAAATAAATACATTTTAAAAGTGTCCACGATGTATATCCATCGTCAATCACGCCGCCCGACGGACCCGGAAAAAACAAACAAAGAAAACTCTGCCTCCATGAGAGGCCTCCCGACAACGCTTCTATTTTTTCGGGTCCGTCGGGCGGTGTGATTGAAGATGGATGAGGATGGACATCGTGGGACACTTTGTTTTGTTTTTTAATAAAAAAACTTTTTGACACTTTTTTTGGTGAATAGGTAGGTGTACAATGTACCCGATACCCATTCAAATAGGGGGGGCTTGGATCTGGGGGCCCCCTTATTAAAGGGGGCTTCCAGATTATGATAAGCCCCCCACCTGCAGACCCCAACAACCAATGGCCAGGGTTGTCGGGAAGAGGCCCTTGTCCCCATCAACATGGCGACAAGGTGCCTGGTATGGTTCAGGAGGGGGCGCTCGCTCATCCCCCCTTTCCTGGCCTGCCAGACTGCTTGCTCGGATAAGGGTCTGGTATGGATTTTGGGGGGGACCCAACGACAATTAATTTAAAATTTTGGCATGGAGTTCCCCTTAAAATCTATGCCAGACCCAAAGGGCCTGGTATGGATTTTGGTGGGACCCCATGCCGTTTTATTTCTTAATTCTGTCATATACTGTATATATAGTCTACACTGAATGCACTGTGTGTGTGTGTATATATATATATATATATATATATATATATATACACTGTATACTACACAATATATATATATATATATATATACATATATATATATATATATATATATATATATATATATTAATACATTGCCTGCACTGTATATAAATATATAAACGAAACTGCCTGCACGCCACTAACTAACCTGCCTAATCTAGCTCAAGTTCTCTCAATCTCTCCACGTTATCACACTACATATGGCCACTGTGTAAGCAGCCTTATATAGTATGGGGTGTGGACTTAGCCCCCTGAGCAATGATTGACCAAAGGCATCCTGTCTTTGTCCAATCATGGCTTTCCCAGCAGATCGTGCTGTGATTGATCAAAGCATGCAAGCAATATGGGGCGCTCCGTGGCGCTCAAATTTTCCACGAATGCCCCATATGTTCGATTAGTTCGCGGAAAAATGAACACCCAACAGCCATTCGAACATAGGGACCCTCCCTAGTAAAGACTTGCCCGTCAGTACTAGCTCTTGCTGTTCTCTCTGACTCCTCTCTGTGCCTCCTGTTCAGTTCCTTCATGAGTTCTTGAAGGGATCTGTCCTGCACCCGAGTCCCAGGCCCAAGGTCAGCCCCCCCCCAGACTGGGGAGCTCCCTCAAAGGCCCCACGACAGCCTAGTACTCCATCCTCAGTTCTTCCACCCGACAACTCCTCCCCAGCTGGGCTGACTCTTGGTATTTCAAGGAGGCCTACCCCCTGCCAATCCTAGTTGGGTATTGGTCAGGGCTCCCTAAGACACCCCAGATAGCTCACTCTCTCTTCCCCTCCTCTTCTTTTAGAATCCTCTGGAAGCAAGAGGGAGGTGATAGTGGAGTGATGCTGCCTGTGAGTCACAGCTGCTCCTCTGAACCAGTCCCAGCCCACGCAGATCAAAACAAACAGGCCTAGATTCTAGCTAGGCCTGCCTAAATTTACCTGCACTCACTAAAAATCTTACCTCTAGTAGAGGGTGCTACATGTAAAGTGAGAGCTAGAAAATCCAGCACCAATTTGATTGATGATAAAATGGTTCAAGCTTTATTAAGTATCCATCAAGAAATAAAAATATCCATATGAAAAATATTGACGTGTTTCTGCCCCAACCCTAGGACCTTAATCATAGTGATTATGATTAAAGCTCTAAAGTTGGGGCAGAAACGTGTCAATTATTTTATGTGATGAATACTTGTATGACTTGATGGATACCTAATAAAACTTGAACCATTTTATCATCAATCAAATCAGTGGTGGATTTTCTAACTCTGTGATGTTTGTCTATGGTATGTACAGAGTATATCCAGGCATAGACTATTGCACCTGTCCCAGTGGATATTAAAAGTGTTTTTTACCCAAACATTTCATATTCCTGATATGTACCTGCTGTACCATGTACTTGTATAAAAAAGTATCCTGTTCTCTTTGTATTGCTTCCTTTTTGTGAATTTCCTGTTGTTCCTGCTAGTCCCCTTGCTCTCCTAATAAAAACTGACCACACCAGCAAGAGAGCACGTGGTCAGTTCTCTACCACTGCTGGGAACTCAGTATGCTCTCTTCCAAAGGTCAGACTTGTCCTGACACGCCCCCACTGCAAAGCCTTTCACTGGGAAGCTGCTTTCCCCCCCAGCTTTTATGCAGCTGAAAACAGAGGGCATGTGATCATTTATAAAAAAAGGGTATTTCTAATAATTTTTTTAATATCTATACACAAATGTTTTGCCTTTCATTTCTATTTTAAACTGATTGGGGTGTTTACAAACACTTTAAATTTAGAGGTTGCTGCACCACAAGTTTTTCCTACCTGAATATGTAGATGCATCCTAGAAATACAGTTAGATTGAAACTTAACACCTCTAGTAGGTTTCTGATATAAGTGAGACTCAAAAATGAAAAATATTTAGAAAAGGTGTTCTTTGCTATACACCCAGTAAGATAATTCCTTTATTTTTAAAAATCAGCAATGGACTCCGGGCCTTATCTCTACTCTCTATGCATCTTTGAATGGTCAATCATCTTTCACCTCGCTTTCCTATCCCAAACGAGATTGGGGTACTGAAATCCACCAGGCAGAATGGAGCAGGGCTTGGTCTTCTGTAGCTAAATGTTCCTTTAATACTGCCATTTTAGAAGCAGCGTACAAAATGCTGTTGCAGTGGTACTGGGTTCCAGCTTATATTGCCCATGCCAACCCGGCCTTGAGTGATTGCTGTTTTCGAGGATGTGGCCATTGTAGGGATGTTCTATATACTCCTCCTTTTCTGGGGTCCCCCTGTGGCGCTCCTAGTGCCTTCGCGAGTGACCCCGCGGAGAGCCGCTTTCCATGGGGGCACTTGTGCGGAATAGGAATGCATTAAGGTGAAAAACCTTGAGGGTTTTTTAACTTTAATTGAACAAGCTGATTATTTACCATGCACAGCTGCACCAGATTTTGAACGCTCCACTTTTAGTAAAATAACCCAATAAATTTCTATGGAGCTGGTAGGTTCTCTTGCAAAGTGAATAGTCTATTTGCCTTTAGTAAATGAACTGCATTGAATCAAAACTGGAAAATAGCTGGTGGTGTAGATTGTTATAGAAAGGCAAGTATAAGTATCAATGAAGAATGGCAGTAAAGGGAACCCTTTGCTTTGCCCTGCGTGGGGGGCACAAGTTCAATTTAAGATCAATAGCAGTGCTCTTCAGCATAACAAAATGTTTACTGTTTCAGTGTAATGGAAATATCACTAAGGCATTGATGTAAGTGGAAAACTCTTGTTACACTGCAAACTGATGCTTTTAGTATTAAAAAATTATCCTCTTTACTGGCTTTTATGTTAACAGTGCTCCATTTTTATTTTCTCCACTAAAAAAAGTAACATGTAATTACCCCAAATTCAACCTTTTTTTCCTCTATACAGTGGAACCTGGGATTACGAGCATAATCCGTTCCAGGAGAATGCTTTTAATCCAAAGCACTCGCTTATTAAAGCGAGTTTCCCCATAGAAGTCAATGGAAACGAAAATAATTAGTTCCACATTGACTTCTATGGCATGCAATACCGCATGTGGCCAGAGGTGAGGGGGCGCCGGAGAGACTCAAAAAATACTCGCAGATCATTCGACTGCACTCGGAAACCCTCAGAAAGGATCGGAAACACTCGGGAATGGAGTATTTCTGAGTGTTTCCGAGTATTTCCGAACGGCTCAGAACGGCTCAGAACAGCTCTGAGTGTCATGGGCGCCCCCGCACATCTGGCCAAATGCGGTATTGCACACTGCAGTGGCTTGAATCCTGCTTGTTTCGCGAGACAACATTCGAAAACTGAGTCAGGATTTAAAAAAAAAAAATGCTCGTATTGCGAAACGCTTGTTAACCGCGTTACTCGCAATCCGAGGTTCCACTGTAACTAGGATGTGTCATTTTATATTTTCTAATGTTTACCAGTGTTTCACAGCTTTGTTCGCATTTCCAGTGCACAAAATGAAGTCATTTTCACTTCAAACACATTATATTATTGATTTCTGGGGTATTTTTGAAGTCAATTCACAAAAATAATAGCATGGATATTTTACCCACTTGACCTTTGGAAGATTTACCTCCTTAAATGACCAGACCATTTTTTGCAATACAGCAATGCATTACTTTAACTAAAAATTCCGCGGTCAGGTGACACTGTACCCAAGTAAAATGTATGCCCTTTTTTCCACGATCAGTGGTGCGGTGTGTCACTCTGACACACCGCTACACCGATCTCCGTAAAGACCCTCCGACGGAGGCTCTTTACCACGTGATCAGCCGTGTCCAATCATGGCTGATCACGATGTAAACAGGAAAAGCCGTTGATTGGCATTTCCTCACTCGCGTCTGACAGACACGAGTAGAGGAGAGCCGATCGGCTGCTCTCCTGACAGGGGGGGTCTGTGCTGATTGTTTATTAGCGCATCCCCCCTTGGATGCCCGCCCAGGACCACCAGGATGCCGCCCAGGACCACCAGGATGGCCACCACACTGGACCACCAGGTATGCCCCCCTAGACCACCAGGGATATGCCAATCTGTGCCCAGGCAGCTGCCAATCAATGACCAGGCAGCTGCCAATCAGTGCCCACCCACAATGCCTACCAGTGCCAGTGCCACAGGGATGCATTTCAGTGCCGCATATCAGTGCCCATCAGTGCCACGTATCAATGCACATCAGTGCCCAGCAGTGTCGCCTATCAGTGCCCATCAGTGCCCACCAGTGCCACCCATGTGTGCCCATCAGTGTCGCCTATCAATGCCCATCAGTGCTGAATATCAGTGCCACCCATCAGTGCCCATCGTCAGTGCCCATCAGTGCCCATCGTCAGTGCCCATCAGTGCCACCTCATTTGTGCCACCTCATCGGTGCCACCTCATCAGTGCTCACCAGTGCCACCTTATCAGTGCCCATCAGTGAAGGAGAAAACATACTTATTTACAAAATTTTATAACAAAAACAAAATCATTTTTTTTTTCAAAAATGTCAGTATTTTTTTTTATTTGTTTAGCAAAAAATAAAAACCGTAGAGGTGATCAAATACCACCAAAAAAAAGCTCTATTTGTGGGAACAAAATGATAAAAATTCTGTTTGGGTACAGTGTAGCATGATCACGCAAAAAGCGACAGCGCAGAAAGCTAAAAATTGGCTTGGGCAGGAAGGGGTGTAAGTGCCTGGTATTGAAGTGTAGAGGTCGACCGATATATCGGCTGGCCGATATATCGGCCGATATTTAGGCATTTTTGATAAATCGGCTTTGGCCGATTAATATCAAAACTGGCCGATATTATTCACTGGCTGCACTTCCTCCCCCCTCCTCCTCCCTCCTCCACACTTCTCCACACTCAGCAGCATCAAGCGCCGTGCTGTGTGTGTGTGTGTGAAACTGAAAGTAAGAGGAGAGAGAGAGGATGTGTCAGCTTGATGTCGGGGGTGGGCGGGACCCAGCAGATATTACACCAGCCAATGGGATGGTATCTGGGCGGGCCACTACGTCTAAAGCAGCCCAATCATTGGCTGGTGTAATTTAGCTGCTGGCCCGCCCACCCCCACATCGAGCTCAATTCTAACAGCTCTCTCCCTCTCTCTCTCCTCTCTGTCAGTTTCACACATTACACTCGGCTTAGTGTGAAACCTGCCAGTGCCCCAAGCCAGTGCCATCTGTCAGTGCCCAAGCCAGTGCCATCTGTCAGTGCCCCCAGCCAGTGCCCCCAGCCAGTGCCATCTGTCAGTGCCCCCAGCCAGTGCCATCTGTCAGTGCCCCCAGCCAGTGCCCCAGCCAGTGCCATCTGTCAGTGCCCCCAGCCAGTGCCATCTGTCAGTGCCCCCAGCCAGTGCCATCTGTCAGTGCCCCCAGCCAGTGCCATCTGTCAGTGCCCCCAGCCAGTGCCATCTGTCAGTGCCCCCAGCCAGTGCCATCTGTCAGTGCCCCAAGCCAGTGCCATCTGTCAGTGCCCAAGCCAGTGCCATCTGTCAGTGCCCCCAGCCAGTGCCCCAGCCAGTGCCATCTGTCAGTGCCCCCAGCCAGTGCCATCTGTCAGTGCCCCCAGCCAGTGCCATCTGTCAGTGCCCCCAGCCAGTGCCATCTGTCAGTGCCCCCAGCCAGTGCCATCTGTCAGTGCCCCCAGCCAGTGCCATCTGTCAGTGCCCAAGCCAGTGCCCCAGCCAGTGCCCCCAGCCAGTGCCCCCAGCCAGTGCCATCTGTCAGTGCCATCTGTCAGTGCCACCAGCCAGTGTCAATCAGTGCCACCAGCCAGTGTCAATCAGTGTCACCGCCAATCGGTGCCATCTGTCAGTGCCACCAGCCAGTGTCAATCAGGGCCATCTGTCAGTGCCACCCAAATCAGTGCCACCGCCAATCGGTGCCATCTATCAGTGCCACAGCCAGTGCCATCTGTCAGTGCCCCCAGCCAGTGCCATCTGTCAGTGCCACAAGCCAGTGCCAATCGGTGCCACCTGTCAGTGCCACCAGCCAGTGCCAACCAGTGTCACACGCCAGTGCCACCCAGTTCCAATTGCAAGTGCCACTGCCAATCAGTGCCATCTGTCCCAAACTAGTGCCATCTGTCCGTTCCAAAACCAGTGCCCCCTGCTGCCAATCGGTGCCATCTGTCAGTTCCGAACCAGTACCACCTGCCAGTGCCATCTGTCAGTTCCAAACCAGTGCCACCTGCCAGTGCCAATAGAGCCATCTGTCAGTTCCAAACCAGTACCGCCAGCCAGTGCCACATGCCAGTGCCATCTGTCAGTTCCAAACCAGTGCCATCTGTCAGTTCCAATAGTGCCACCTGCCAGTGCCATCTGTCAGTTCCAAACCAGTGCCACCTGCCAGTTCCAAACCAGTGCCATCTGTACTGAGGACATCAAGTGTGTGCTAGAGTGACAGGAGTAAGCAGGAAGGAATAGAGTGGGTGAGGGTTTTTTTTTTTTTTTAATCGGCCTAAAATATCGGCCACAAAAATCGGCATCATATATCGGCCATCGGCCGCCCCAATTTCAAAATATCGGCATCGGCATCGGCCAGAGAAAAACCCATATCGGTCGACCTCTATTGAAGTGGTTAAAGAAAGTAGAAAAGGGGTAAGTTGAGGTACAGTAGAGCTAAAATAAATTTGATAAAATACAGATTCCTGACAAATAAAGGACTGCCAGATTCAAATAACTATTTTACGTGAACAAAAGTAACAGTAGCAAACCCTTTTAATATAGTTGTATGTGAACTGAATAATTGGGTGAGAACAATTATCAAGACATATAATATGTACAAATAGTCAAAAAACTAATGCAGTTTAGTGAAATTAACGTAATAGCTATGATATTGGTAACATCAACAGTCAACTTATATATTTTATTTTAATTACCGGTATATATGCAAGGCAGAGCAGCATTATATATCTATCTTCATATCTATCTTTATATATATATATATATATATATATATATATATATATATATATATAATCATAATCAATCTAATTTTTCATAAAGCATAATTGTATAATATCTGCTAGTAGTGTATAATACATTTTTTGTTTTGCTGGAACAAAACTGCAGTTTAAAGCACATACTATTGCAGCTGCTGATTCCGGCATTTCTATTTCTTGCCAGCAGGGGGAAATATAGCCATAGGATGACAGAGAATATAAACTTCATCCTCCTTGATTAATTCAAAGAAAGATATTTGTATTCCATTTTGCATTTTGAAGCATGTTAATATGGACACATATAACTTAACAAGAGAATTCCCTTTTCTATTAAACATTCAAACCAGCCATCATTACCAATTCCCCAGAGGAGATCGGAGAGTGCTTACTCTGCAGAAATCAAAACTTGTCCAAGATATTTTCAGAATCTTTGAAATAACTTTGCATTTTTCATGCCGGGTAAAGTTTTGTATAGATAATGATGAAGTGAAAGGATCAGTTCTACTTGATGATATCCATGACTTGGCCTAATTGCATTTCCACTCAAATCCTACCTGATTTACATTTGCTATGTCCTAGCTGATATTGAAATGTATTTCTAAAAAGCATTTTGCTTAGTTTTTAAAATTACATCTTTCTATTTTTGCATACTTAAATGATATTCAAGTATGGACAGGACTGATTTGTTAGAACATTTTCTTGTTTGCATAATAATAGTGGCGTTAGTACAGCTGTGTTCGTTTAATTAAGGAGTTCCTGTTTTATTCATATTTGGAATGCTACTAATACTAACACTACTACTACTATTACTAATAATTATGATGATGAACTTTACAATAATACTTGCAAATACATGTTTCATTTTTTGAAATTTTAACAATAGTTAATAAAAAAAAAGCAAGATTTACACACACGTGGAGAGTATAATCTTAGCAACTAACCTATCAAGTCACAAGGTATGATTGTGCTAGCATTTCTATACTGTTAGCTCCCCTGGGAGTAGGGAATGATGTAAAGAGTGTGGTGTGTAGACATGTGCGGTTTGTTTAGTTCTGAATAAATATTTGGACAAATTTTTCATTATTCGGAGATTTGGATATTTCCAAATACCCGAATTACAGTATAAACAAAGTTTACCGAATGCTCCGAATAACTAAAACGACATTTGTCCGAATTTCCAAAATTCTAATTGAATTTTACATCGAATTCCATTTGAATTCGAACTGTAAACATATTTGTGAAATCAAAGACTGTGTGTGTTATTAGAGTAGTAAAGCTTGTTTTTTTCCTTGGATCTATCCTTGGGTTTGTTTATATCATGTGTTATTAGAGTACCATTTTGAAATAATGCTGTTTTTTGTTAAGCCAAAGGTGATTTAAAGAGTCATTGTAATCATTTGATGAAGATTTTTCTTTTGTTTGTTCACTTTGCCTCATTCGAATCGATAAAAAATCTAAAATTTTCGATTTGACTGATTCAAAGTTTATCGATTTGAACGTTTCGAATTGAAAAAAAACTGTAAATTCGAAGAAAATTAGAAAAAAGACAAAACAAATTGCGAATATGAATTCTAAATATGAATTGAACGAATCAACCGAATCTAACAAAACGAAGTAACTTGATTAACTAATCTAAACGAAATGAAACTAAATACATTTTTTCATCATGCACATGTCTAGTGGTGTGGTGTATAATCTGTAATGTGTCCTAGAATTTACTGACATATAAACATTCCATAAACAGCTAAATAAGTCTATTGGTTGCATTTTATGAGAAACAAGTGGTACTGATCAATAAATAGTAATGATTTGAATTCACTGGCTAATGTAATGCTGTAGGGGCTTTATCTATGAACTACAACATAAAAGTTAAAATCAGCTAGAGTAGATAGAATGAAATATAAATCAAATTAAACATAATGCAGACATCATGATAACTCAAAGCATTGTTCCACATATATTCTTAAAGGGGTTGAAAAGGTACATGTTTTTTCACCTTAATGCATCCTATGCATTAAGGTGAAAAAACATTCGACAATACCGCCCCCCTCCCCCGAGCCCCCGTTTTACTTACCTGGCCCCTCGAAAGTCCCGCGCTCGCTCCCGTCATCCTCCGAGTTCCTGAGCCTGGCTGTTGATTCGCTACAGTGGATGGATTGAAAGCAGCGCAGCCATTGGCTGGCGCTGCTGTCAATCACATCCAATGACGCGGTGCGCCGGGGGCGGGGCCGAGTGATACAGTCGGCGGCTATGGCCGCCGCTGTATCACGGGAGTGCGCCCGCAGTAACTCCACACCATGCTCGCTCGCTCGCATTATGGTGTGGAGTCCTTGCAGGGAGGAGCTGAAACAGCCGCCGAGGGACCCCAGAAGACCAGGATCGGGGCCACTGTGTGCAAAACGAGCTGCACAGTGGAGGTAAGTATAACATGTTTGTTATTTTTTTTTAAAAAACAGGAACCTTTAGTGTTCCTTTAAAGAGGAAGTAAACCCTCAGGGACAACTTACACCTACAGGTAAGCCTAGATTAAGGATTACCTGTAGGTACTTGCAATATCTTCGAGACCTACACGGTCTCGTAGATATTTGCAATTTCCCAGAGCGACGACTTTAACGGCGCATGCCCTGTCTTGAAAGGGCACGCTGGGGTCATGCCGTTAAAGGCGGCTCCCGCACGCATGCACGGGCATGACGTCACGCGACTCCGGCCAGTCAAAGAGCCAGATTTCGCAGCCCCCGGAAGAAGAGGGGTGAAGAATGGATGCTCGCTGCCACAGAGGAAGACGGTGATATCGCGGGCTTCTCCTGCAGGTAAGTGTCACATAATGGGCTACTATGCGATGCATAATAGCCCATTATGCTTTACCTTTGCAGGGAAACATAGAGGAAGTAAAACCCATCAGGGTTTACTTCCTCTTTAACTTCTGGATCCCTATAAAGGCTGTATTAATTTAACCACTTCTCTACTGTGCACGAAAACCCCCTTCCTGCCCAAGCCATTTTTCAGCTTTCAGCGCTGTCACACTTTGAATGACAATTGCGCGGTCGTGCGACGTGGCTCCCAAACGAAATTTTTGTCCTTTTTTTCCCACAAATAGAGCTTTCTTTTGGTGGTATTTGATCACCTCCGCGTTTTTTTTTTTTTGCGCTATAAACAAAAGAAGAGCGTCCAGTTTGGAAAAAAACACTATTTTTTACTTTTTGCTATAATAAATACCCATTTTTTTTTTTTAATAAAATTTTCCTCAGTTTAGACCGATACGTATTCTTCTACATATTTTTGGTAAAAAAAAAAAATCGCAATAAGCGCGTATTGATTGGTTTGCGCAAAAGTTATAGCGTCTACAAAATAGGGGATAGATTTATAGCATTTTTTTTTTTTTTTTTATTAGAAATGGCGGCGATCTGCGATTTTTTATTGTGACTGCGATATTGCGGCGGACACATCGGACACTTTTGACACATTTTTGGGACCATTCACATTTATACAGCGATCCCTGCTATAAAAATGCATTGATTACTGTATAAATGTGATTGGCAGGGAAGGGGTTAACCACTAGGGGGCGGGAAGGTGTTAAATATGTTCCCTCAAAGTGTTCTTACTGTGGGGGGAGGGGACTGACTGGGGGAGGTGACCGATGGTTGTCCCTATGTACAAGGGACACACCATCGGTCCCCTCTCCCTCACAGGACGTGGATCTCTGTGTTTACACACAGAGATCCACTTTCCTGCTCGTTTCCCGGGCAATCGCGGGTGCCCGGCGGCAATCGCGGCCGCCGGGCACGCGCACCGGGGCCTTGTAAACGCGGCGGGCGTGCGCGCGTGCCGCCGGCGTCGCGCGCGCGCCTCCTAGCTCGTTTTAAAGGGAGGACGTCATATGACGTCCTCCCAGAACGAGAGTATCCTCCGCCCGCCGTCAATTGACAGTGGGCGGGGGACAAGTGGTTAATGGTTATACTAGACTGCTCACACAAACAGATTATACTGGACTGCTTATACCAGGGGTCTCAAACTGGTGGCCCTCCAGCTGTTGCAGAACCACAATTCCCATGAGGCATTGCAAGGCTAAACAGTTACAAGCAGGACTCCCATAGGCAGAGGCATGATGGGACTTGTAGTTCCGCAACAGCTGGAGGGCTGCAGGTTTGAGACCCCTGGCTTATACAGAAGTGATTGCCTTCTGTAAAGGCTTTCCTTGTTTGCGGCCTCATTTTGTTTCAGTTTTCTCCAGAGCTAAAATCTCAAAAGACACTCCTAGAATATGCTTTAAAATAATGATCCTTCAGTGGGCTCATTTGGCCATCCCCGCATCAATGTATATGGCCAGCTGTTCTGCATCCCATTTGTAAATGTAGATTTCTATTATCTAGCTGCTGTGGATTAAATACAGTATAAAAAGTATTCACCCCTTTGGAAGATTTTATGTTTTATTGTCATGTAACATTGGGGTTTGATTTAATAAAATAAACTGTTTGCAAGGGAAGTTGCACTCTATAAGGGAATTTCCCCAGAACTTAGTGGAAAGGTAAAGCTCTGCTGACTTCCATCATCAATCATGTGCAAGCAAACATACTCTTTTTTTTCTCTTTTCCTTGTGGGTGATTGGGTATTTTTTGCAAAGAGAAATGTCACCACATTCTCTAAGCTTTGGGGAAAATTCTATTTCAAAGTGCAACTCCCCTTGCAATGTGAACTGGTTATTTTTATTTTTTTTACATTGATCAAAAGAAGGGGAAAACAGAGCTTTAAATTAACAACAAATTAACCCAAAATAAATGACTACATAAATATCCAGTTGCCGACCGCCCTATAGCAGTTTTACTGATACAGGGCGGCCGTGTTGCGCAAGATCATGTATATATACGTGATCCTGCACTTACGGGATACGGGTGCGGGTATGCGCTGCTGGTGGCTCTCTCCCACTGTAGTTCTACACAGCAGGAGCTGATCAGCAGGTCCACCGGCACCCGCTGATCGTTCGTACACAGACAAAATGGCAGTCTGCTTATGTAAACAAGGCAGATTGTCATTCTGTCAGCAAGGAAGGCATGGATCCTGGGTTCCCATAAAGTAGGGACATGGATCCATGTCTTCCCCTAGTAAAAGCACCTCCCACAGTACACTAAAACACTGGCTAGGCACACAGTTAACCCTTTGATCGCACCTGATGTTAACCCCTTCCCAGTCAGTGTCATTTATACAGTGACAGTGCATATTTTTAGCACTGATCACTGTATTAGTGTCCCAAAAAAGTGTCAGTTAGTGTCCGAGTCCCTGATCGCCCACTTTACTAGTAAAAGATAAATAAATAAATAAAAATTCCATAAATATATTCCATAACTTTTGCGCAAACCAATCAATACACTTTTATTGGGATTTTTTTTACAAAAATATGTAGTAGAATACATATTGGCCTAAATTTATGAAGGAATTCGATTTTTTATTTTTTCTATTGAATACGTTTTATAGCAGAAAGCAAAAAAAAATATATTTTTTTCAAAATTGTTGGTTATTTTTGGTTTATAGCGCAAAAAAAAAAAAACGCAGAGGTGATCGTATACCACCAAAAGAAAGCTCTCCTGGTGGGGGAAAAGGGGCATAAATTATGTTTGGATACAGTGTAACACGCCTGCACAATTGTCAGTTAAAGTAACACAGTGCTGTATCGCAAAAAAAATGGCCTGGTCATGAAGGGGGTAAATCTTCCAGAGCTGAAGTGGTTAAACATGCCCTTTAAGTTAGCATTTAGTAGATACACTTATCACAGTTTTGATTCTGTATCATCTTTAAAATTTAGACACTGCTTCAGCTCTGTCAGGTTGCATGGGTATCATCATGAGCCAACAGCCTTCTTCCAAGTTCTGCCACAATAACTCTATTGGATTGAGATATGGGAGTTGATTTACAAAAGGTAAATAGGCTGTTTAGTTTGCAAGGGAATTATCCCCAGAGCTTAGTGAATGTGTTGAAATTTCACTTTGAAAACACAAGGGATTAGCTTTCTTACACTGATCAACAGATATGCATTCTTTAATATTAAACTGAAAACAGATTTTTGCATAAGTATACATCTTTTAATTTACACATGTTAAGGTGTTACTAAACCCACAACAGTAAAAGCAGTCTGTATATGCAGTAAAACATGCTTGTTATACTCATTGTGGAACCAAAGGGGTTAATCCTGTGCATTGTGTAAGAAAGCTGTTTGGTCTTGCCTTCTCTGATCCTCCCCTTCTTCCACTGTCCCCCAATCCATCTCCTGGTAAGACAAAGCCTTTGGAGTCACTCTGCACATGCTCAGTTTGGTGTGTATTGCTAGAGTTTTTTTGTTTCTTGGGGAGGGGTGCATGTGATCAGCACAGGCCAATCAACACTGTCCAGACAGGATTAGGGGCCCTGAAGCCTTATAGGACTGTCAGAGTAGAATAAAAACTCCTCCTACAAGCTTTAACCAGACAGTGATAGAAGTCACAAAACTTCTATATACTGCTGATGAGAAAAGGTATTTAGCAGTTTATATTTACTAAAATAATTGCATTTCCATGTTCTGTGTACTGTGGGAGAGACCAGATATAGTGAATGCAGGGTCCTGGGTTTAGTAACACTTTAACCATCACTGTTGCATCATAATTAGTCAAAAAAAGATCGCTTGTGTGTTGTAATGCACAGCTATAAATCTAGGAACAAAAGTAAATGACCATTCAAACAGGAGACTAGTGGGAGAGGCTACCGAGAGACCTTCTATCGTTCTAGAGGAGTTACAGGCCTCAGCGGCTGAGATTGGGACAATCAACAACTGTTGCACAGGTAAGGGAGTAACCGCTCAGGTGTAGCTGATAAATGCTTCACGGGGTCCTAGAGCCGTGGGTGCAGGCAGTGCATATCACAATGCAGAGAACAGGAAAAAATGCTTGGACAGCCGCACTCCAAAAATGGTTGTTTATTAAAACAAAAAATGTGAAAAACATATCACAGCATGGAAAGCAGCAAACAGGAGCTGACGCGTTTCGCACTGTAACTCAGTGCTTAATCATAGCTGTAAATCTAGGAACAAAAGTAAATGACCATTCAAACAGGAGACTAGTGGGAGAGGCTACCGAGAGACCTTCTATCGTTCTAGAGGAGTTACAGGCCTCAGCGGCTGAGATTGGGACAATCAACAACTATTGCACAGGTGCTTCACCAGTTTCAGCTCTGTGGAAGAATAGTAAAAGAAAGACACTGTTAACTAAAATTTACATCACATCTTGACAAAGTTTGACATTTTTCTTCTACATACGCATGTGGGAGACCCTGAAGGTAACTGGGAAAAGGCTGCACATCATCATAAATGCACCATCCTTACTATAAAGCATCTTGCTGTGGGGATGTTTTTTTTTTTTGCTGCAGGCCCTAGAAGGTGTGTGAGAGTGGGGTTTATAAAGAATACAGGAACACACAGGAAAATCCCAAAGGAAAAGCTGATGTTGTCTGAAGAGAAAAATTTGTCTTCCTGTGTTGGACAATGATGACCCTAAGCATAAGGCCAACACTACACAACAATGTGAGAAATAATACTAAGACCTGGCATCAACCAAAAATATGATGAAAAATGTGAAGCTGCCCCTTTAACCTCCCTGGCGGTATGATTCTGTTTGGAATTTTGTACCAAAAGCGGTACAATTATTTTGCATGGAAATTTGGTGTTATGTATTGTAGGCCTGCGATTCTTAGTAATTACTTACTTAAACCTGACCAAACAAGAGTCTAGTAGACATCCCGGGTATGATAAAGTTTGTTATTATAATATAATAAATAACTATAAATAATTATAACTAATAGTAATGTAATTATAATAAAAATTATTCAATAATGTAATCAAATCAAAAACACAGAAATTTGCTCAGTTGCAGAATTGTCGCTGTCATTAGATTTAGTGTTTGATGACGAATTTCCCCACAAATCGCTATCGCTCAATTCTGCAAGTGATTCTAATTTATTATGGCTGTTTTCTAGCTGGTCTAAAACCACTTTTGACATAAAGGGACACTTTTTGGTTGCTATGGACAATCTCCAGTTTCCAGGCAGAAAGAAAAGTATTTATAATATAAAACTGCATGCAGGACACTGGACAGACCACTAGGGACAAAGGGATGTGTAATTATTTGATACAGTACTGTAATCAGTAAGATTACAGTATACTGTACCTATACTGTGTTTTTCACTTTTTGAATTTGGCGCCGAACTCCGTCCCCGTGCGCCGCAACGTCGCAGGGAACGGAGCTCGGCACTTGGCAGTGTGGATCGAGTGAGACACGGCTCGCACACACTGCGGGGAGACATCGCAGGATCCAAGGAACAAGGTAAGTAACTTCCCTGTATCCTGCAATGCAATCCCGAGTCTGGCTCGGGGTTACCGCTCTTAGCATGAAAAACTCACCCCGAGCCCAACTCGGGATTACCGCCAGGGAGGTTAAGTGAATATACCACCTCTGAAAAGCAAACCAATGAAAAGCCAGGCGCTAACACATACAGTCAGGTCCATAAATATTGGGACATCAACACAATTTTAATCTTTTTGACTCTATACACCACCACAATTGATTTGAAATGAAACAAACAAGATGTGCTTTAACCACTTAACGACCGGCCACTGTAAAAATACGTCGGCAGAATGGCACGACAGGCAGAATCACGTATATCTACGTGATTGCCTTTGTATAGTTGGGGGGTCCAATCGGACCCCCCTTCTGTACAGTGAGCGGCCGTTAAGTGTTCGGGAGCGATCCGGGATGAGGGGACGGCCGTTCGATTCCGGCTACCCCCTCTCGATCGCTCCCGGCGAATGAGAGAGCTTCCCTGCCTGTGTAATATTTACACAGGCAGAGGAAGTGATGTCATCTCTCCTGCGGCGCTCACATATACCGAGCGCCGCACAGGAGAAGATGCCAGGTTAGTGCACAAAACACTACACTGACACCAGGACACATAGGCACATAAATCGCCCCCCCAGGCCCCCCAGACACCCCAGATCACCCCCCAGATCACCCCCAGCCCCCAGTCACAGTGTCACTGATTGCAGTGACCATTTATTTAGTGATCACTGCAATCAGTGACATTTGTGACTGTAAAAGTGTCACTAAAGTTAGTTTTAGGTCCAGTGTAGCCCCCTAACCCCCCCCAATAAAGGTTTAACCCCCCGATCACCCCCCAGATAACCCTTTCACCCCCTATCACCACTGTCGCTAAGCGATCATTTTTCTGATCGCTGTCTTAGCGTCGGTGATGCCGATCGGTAGCCAGTTATTTTTTTTAGGTTCGCCGCAGGTTTTTATAGCGTCAGGTACCCCATATATTACCTAATAAAGGTTTAACCCCCTTGATCGCCCCCAGGTAACCCTTTCACCCCCTATCACCACTGTCGCTAAGCGATCGTTTTTCTGATCGCTGTCTTAGCGTCGGTGATGCCGATCGGTAGGCAGTATTTTTTTTTAGGTTCGCCGCAGGTTTTTATAGCGTCGGGTACCGCCATATATTACCTAATAAAGGTTTAACCCCCTTGATCGCCCCCCAGGTAACCCTTTCACCCCCTATCACCACTGTCGCTAAGCGATAGTTTTTCTGATCGCTGTCTTAGTATCGGTGATGCAGATCGGTAGCCAGTAATTTTTTTTAGGTTCGCCGCAGGTTTTTATAGCGTCAGGTACCCCCATATATTATCTAATAAAGGTTTAACCCCCTTGATCGCCCCCCAGGTAACCCTTTCACCCCCTATCACCACTGTCGCTAAGCGATAATTTTTCTGATCGCTGTCTTAGTGTCGGTGATGCCGATCGGTAGCCAGTAATTTTTTTTAGGTTCGCTGCAGGTTTTTATAGTGTCAGGTACCCCCATATATTATCTAATAAAGGTTTAACCCCCTTGATCTCCCCCCAGGTAACCCTATCACCCCCTATCACCACTGTCGCTAAGCGATCATTTTTCTGATCGCTGTCTTAGTGTCGGTGATGTCGATAGGTAGCCAGTAATTTTTTTTAGGTTCGCCGTCAGGTTTTTATATAGCGTCAGGTACCTCCATATATTACCTAATAAAGGTTTTAACCCCCTAATTGCCCCTAGTTAACCCTTTCACCAGTGATCACCATATAAGTGTTACGGGTGACGCTGGTTAGTTAGTTTGCTTTTTATAGTGTCAGGGCACCCGCCGTATATAACCCAATAAAGGTTTAACCCCCTGATCGCCCGGCGGGTGATATCAATTAGATTTTAGCGTCAGAGAGGGTCTGCGTCACACCCCAGGCAGCGTCAGGTTAGTGCCAGTAGCGCTAACACCCACGCGTGAAGCATACACCTCCCTTAGTGGTATAGTATCTGAACAGATCAATATCTGATCTGATCAGATCTATACTAGCGTCCCCAGCAGTTTAGGGTTCCCAAAAACGCAGTGTTAGCGGGATCAGCCCAGATACCTGCTAGCACCTGCGTTTTGCCCCTCCGTCCAGCCCAGGCCACCCAAGTGCAGTATCGATCGATCACTGTCACTTACAAAACACAACACACATAACTGCAGCGTTCACAGAGACAGGCCTGATCCCTGCGACTCCAGTGCTGTAGGAGGTGATTTCACCACCACAGTAAAAAAAAAAAAGCATATATGCTGAAGCATTGGAGCAGCAGGGGTGGAGGAGCGGAGGAGCGATTTTGCTCCTAATGCCGCGTACATACGGTCGAAGTTCCGACGGAGGCTTGCCCGTGGAAAAGTCCGACCGTGTGTACGCGGCATAACGGGAAGATGCCCCCATGCTTCGGCATATATAAATGGTGCATGTATGCCCATCATTAGAAGTGGGTGGATGAAGGGCGGTATTCTAATGGTGGGCATACCCACCGATCAATCTTTTTTTTTCGTTCAGCCAACAGGCTGCATGAAAAAAAGATTACAATACATGTCCAACAAGGACCAGCAACGTACTGGTATGTTGCTGGACTTTGAATGTTTATACCAGAATGATGCCTGCGGGTTTAGGTATCATCTTGGTATCATTCTTTTCAGCCAGCGTGCCGGCTTTCATGTAAAAGCAATCCTAGTGGCTAATTAGCCTCTGGACTGCTTTTACAAGCAGTGGGAGGGAATGTCCCCCCCCGGATATAAAAAGCGCCATTGGGAAATTGGGAAAGCATTTTATCACACCGATCTTGGTGTGGTCAGATGCTTTGAGGGCAGAGGAAAGATCTAGGGTCCAATAGACCCCAGTTTTTTCAAAAAAAGAGTACCTGTCACTACCTATTGCTATCATAGGGGATATTTAAATTCCCTGAGATAACAATAAAAAATATAAAAAATTAATAAATATGGAAGCAACAGTTTAAAAATAAAATAAAAAAGCAAAATTAATAATAAAAAAAAAAAAAAAAAAAAAAAGCACCCCTGTCCTGCCCTGCAAGCGTCGGTCTGGCGTCATATGTAAACAGCAATTGCACCATGCATGTGAGGTATCACCGCGAAGGTCAGATCGAGGGCAGTAATTTTAGCAGTAGACCTCCTCTGTAAATCTAACGGCGTAACCTGTAAAGGCTTTTAAAGGCTTTTAAAAATGTATGTAGTTTGTCGCCAATGCGCGTTTGTGCGAAATTTTAAAGCATGTCGTGTTTGGTATCTATGTACTCGGCCTAAGATCATCTTTTTTATTTCATCAAACATTTGGGCAATATAGTGTGTTTTAGTGCATTAAAATTAAAAAAAGTGTATTTTTTCCCCCAAAAATGCGTTTGAAAAATCGCTGCGCAAATACTGTGTAGAAAAAAAAAAATGCAACACCCACCATTTTAATCTGCAGGGCCTTTGCTTTAAAAATATATATAATGTTTGGGGGTTCAACATAATTTTCTTGCAAAAAAAATAAATATGTTTTCATGTAAACAAAAAGTGTCAAAAAGGGCTTTGTCTTCAAGTGGTTAGAAGAGTGGATGTAAGCTTCCTAATGTTGTGTATAAAATGCCAGAACAGTTCAAAACCCTCCCAAATGACCCAATTTTGGAAAGTAGACACCCCAAGCTATATACTGAGAGGCATGTCGAGTCCATGGAATATTTTATATGTTGACACAAGTTGCGGAAAAAATAAAATTTTTTTTTTTTTTTTGCACAAAGTTGTCACTAAATGATATATTGCTCAAACATGCCATGGACATATGTGGAATTACACCCCAAAATACATTCTGTTGCTTCTCCTGAGTACGGGGATACCACATGTGTGAGACTTTTTGGGAGCCTAGCCGTGTACGGGACCCCAAAACCAAGCACCGCCTTCAGGCTTTCTAAGGGTGTAAATTTTTGATTTCACTTCTCACTGCCTATCACAGTTTCGGAGGCCATGGAATGCCCAGATGGCACAAACCCCCCCCAAATGACCCCATTTTGGAAAGTAGACACCCCAAGCTATTTGCTGAGAGGTATGGTGAGTATTTTGCAGATCTCGCTTTTTGTCACTAAGGCCTCGTACACACGACCGATTTTCTCGGCAAGAACCAGCAAGAAACTTGCTGGCAGAGAGGTCTTGCCGAGTAAATCGGTCGTGTGTACGCTGCTATCGGGTTTCTCGTCGAGAAAACCGACAAGACACCTCGACGAGAAAATAGAGAACCTGCTCTCTATTTTCTCGTCGAGATTCTCCTCGGCATGTTTCTCGACGAGAAAAGTGAGTGTGTGTACACTTACCTGTCCTCCCGGAAGACCGCGCATGTTCGAAATGAATTCGACACATGCGCGGTAGCTTCCTAGGCATACGTAGGGTATACCAAGATGGCGGCGACGGCATCGAATGTGACAAGCGCATGCTCGACGTAGTCGATGACGTCACCGCGTACGCTCCTTGCAAAGAACCGCGGGTTCTTTGAAACAAGCGTGTGTACACTCGGCCGGGACAAGTTTCTTGTCCAAGAATCTCCTCGAAAAAAACGACATGTTTTTTTCAACGAGAATCTCGGCCATGTGTACGAGGCCAAAGTTTTGAAAATTTAAAAAAAAAAAAAAAATGTTTTTCTTTCTTCATTTTCAAAAACAAATGAGAGCTGTAAAATACTCACCATTCCCATCAGCAAATAGCTTGGGGTGTCTACTTTCCAAAATGGGGTAATTTGAGGGCGTTTTGTGCTATTTTGGCATTTTATGGCCTTCGAAACTGTGATAGGTAGTGAGGAGTGAAATCAAAAATTTGCGCCCTTAGAAATCCTGAAGGCGGTGCTTGGTTTTCGGGGTCCCGTACGCGGCTAGGCTCCTAAAAAGTCCCACACATGTGGTATCCCCGTACTCAGGAGAAGCAGAAAAATGTATTTTGGGGTGTAATTCCACATATAACCATGGCATGTGTGAGCAATATATCATTTAGTGACAACTTTTTGTAATTTTTTTTTTTGTTGTCATTATTCAATCACTTGGGACAAAAAAAAAATATTCAATGGGCTCAACAGGCCTCTCAGCAATTTCCTTGGGGTGTCTACTTTCTAAAATGGGGTCATTTGGAGGGGTTTTGTGCTATTTTGGCATTTTATGGCCTTCAAAACTGTGATAAGTAGTGAGGAGTGAAATCAAAAATTTGCGCCCTTAGAAATCCTGAAGGCGGTGCTTGGTTTCCGGGGGCCCGTACGCGGCTAGGCTCCCAAAAAGTCCCACACATGTGGTATCCCCATACTCAGAAGAAGCAGCAAAATGTATTTTGGGGTGCAATTCCACATATAACCATGGCATGTGTGAGCAATATATCATTTAGTGACAACTTTTTGTAATTTTTTATTTTTTTTTGTCATTATTCAATCACTTGGGACTAAAAAAAAAAATATTCAATGGGCTCAACATGCCTCTCAGCAATTTCCTTGGGATGTCTACTTTCCAAAATGGGGTCATTTGGGGATAGTTTTGTACTGCCCTGCCATTTTAGCACCTCAAGAAATGAGATAGGCAGTCATAAACTAAAAGCTGTGTAAATTCCAGAAAATGTACCCTAGTTTGTAGACGCTATAACTTTTGCGCAAACCAATAAATATACGCTTATTTACATTTTTTTTACTAAAGACATGTGGCTGAATACATTTTGGCCTAAATGTATGACTAAAATTGAGTTTATTCGATTTTTCTTATAACAAAAAGTAGAAAATATCATTTTTTTTCAAAATTTTCGGTCTTTTTCCGTTTATATCACAAAAAATAAAAATCACAGAGGCAATCAAATACCATTAAAAGAAAGCTCCATTTGTGGGAAGAAAAGGACGCAAATTTCGTTTGGGTACAACATTGCATGTTCGCACAATTTACAGTTAAAGCAGCGCAGTGCAAAATTCTGAAATCACCTCTGGTCCTTTAGATACCAAATGGTCCGGGGCTTAAGTGGTTAACTGCAGACTTTCAGCTTTAATTTGAGGGTATTTACATCCAAATCAGGTGAACGGTGTAGGAATTACAACAGTTTGTATATGTGCCTCACACTTTTTAAGGGACCAAAAGTAGTGGGACAATTGGCTGCTCAGCTGTTCCATGGCCAGGTGTGTGTTATTCCCTCATTATCTCATTTACAAGGAGCAGATAAAAGGTCCAGAGTTAATTTCAAATGTGCTATTTGCATTTGGAATCTGTTGCTGTCATCTCTCAATATGAGATCCAAACAGCTGTCACTATCAGTGAAGCAAGCCATCATTAGGCTGAAAAAACAAAACAAACCCATCAGAGAGATAGCAAAAACATTAGGTGTGGCCAAATCAACTGTTTGGAACATCCTTAAAAAGAAAGAACGCACCAGTGAGCTCAGCAACACCAAAAGACCCGGAAGACCACTGAAAACAACTGTGGTGGATGACCGAAGGATTCTTTCCCTGGTGAAGAAAACACCCTTCACAACAGTTGGCCAGATCAAGAACACTCTCCAGGAGGTAGGTGTATGTGTGTCAAAGTCAACAATCAAAAGAAGACTTCACCACAGTGAATACAGAGGGTTCACCACAAGATGTAAACCATTAGTGATCCTCAAAAACAGGAAGGCCAGATTAGAGTTTGCCAAACAACATCTAAAAAAGCCTTCACAGTTCTGGAACAACATCCTATGGACAGATGAGACCAAGATCAACTTGTACCAGAGTGATGGGAAGAGAAGAGTATGGAGAAGGAAAGGAACTGCTCATGATCCAAAGCATACCACCTCATCAGTGAAGCATGGTGGTGGGAGTGTCATGGTGTGGGCATGTATGGCTGTCAATGGAACTGGTTCTCTTGTATTTATTGATGATGTGACTGCTGACAAAAGCAGCAGGATGAATTCTGAAGTGTTTCGGGCAATATTATCTGCTCATATTCAGCCAAATGCTTCAGAACTCATTGGACGGCGCTTCACAGTGCAGATGGACAATGACCCGAAGCATACTGCGAAAGCAACTGTAGCGGGTATTTAAATTTGGGGGGGAGCATCTGGGTCATTTAACCCAGATGTACTAATTGTTAGGGAGTCTGAGAGTCCCTTTTGTGGTTCTTGGAGGACTCTGGTGGTGCAAGGTTCCCTGTGGCCTGCCGGTGGCGTTGTCGCCCTGGGTCTGGGTTGAACCTGCACCGCAAGACTGTTCCCTTTTTGTCCTTTCCTGGCACCGGTACAGCGGGGCGGGGAACCCGCTGTGACGCAAAGGAAGAGGAGATAAAATGGGCGGACGCCCTGACCTCGGGGTTCAGAGTTGGAGGACGCGGCCGCGCCCAGGCACCTTCGGCCTGGGTGCTGGCGTTCCGGAGTCCGGGCCCAGGTGCCCTTGACCTGGCCGGAGCGAGGGATGGAGTCCATCCCAGGCACCTTAAGCCTGGGGTGAGGTACTATGGCCAAGGCCTGGGGCCCAGTAACTTCGACTGCGTTCCGCGAGGGTGGAGGAGTCCGAGGGGCCCTAAGGTGTTGGGACCCGTATCTTTTAAGCGAGGAGGCCGGGGAGTGTAACCCTTCCGAATAGCCCGGTACAGCATTAATCCGGTGACAGCGGGGCCTCTGGTAACTCCCTTGGAGGGATGTCTTCCCCCTGACAGGGGCTGCAACGTAGCGAAGGTAACTCCAGTTCCTGTTCACTAGAGTCGCTGGAAGAGACTCCGAAGCCAAAAAGTCCATTTACCAGCCACGGTGCTTAGCAACCATTGGTGAAACCTCAACGGTTTAGTTTTCTTTGAGGATTGTGCCTTGACCTACTCCCCACCAGATCTGAACTGTTCTATGGGTCTCAAACTGTCTGCTCGCAAAGGACTATTTGTTTGCCGTTATGGAATAAATAAGTGTTGGACCTTTTCAGTGTGTGGTACTCCAATTACTGGGAGCAAAGGGGGTTATCAGCAGACCTGGCTCTGAGCGTATACACAGCCCGAAGGAAATCTGATTCTGGCCTTCACCTCTACACACAGTAATCTAGAGGACATGGGCCGTGGTGCACCCCGCTCTTCCCTTCAAGGTACCCCTAGACAGAAGCCAAAGTAACCGCTAAAGAAGAGAGAGAGGGTGAGGCCCCTACACAACCAAAGAGTTTTTTAAGGGAAAGAAGTAGAATGTTATGCAATGGCCAAGTCAATCACCTGACCTGAATCCGATTGAGCATGCATTTCACTTGCTGAAGACAAAACTGAAGGGAAAATGCCCCAAGAACAAGCAGGGACTGAGGCCGGGATCACACTGGGGCGACAAACGCTCCGACATTGGGAGCTCATGTCGCATGACGTGTGAAAATCAATGTTTCCCTATGGGAGCCACATGTCGGTCCGACTTTGAAAATGCTCCCTGTACTACTTTGGTCCGACTTTGATCCGACTTCAGCCCATTGACTATCATTGAAGTCGGATCAAAGTCGGACCGCAGTCTTGCATGATCCGACTTTGGCATGCGACTTGTGCTCTGCTGCTCTTGAGACGGAACTCCACACCAAATTTTAAATAAAAAACCGGCATGGGTTCCCCCTCCAGGAGCATACCAGGCCCTTGGGTCTGGTCTGGATTTGAAGGGGAACCCCTACGCCGAAAAAACGGCGTGGGGGTCCCCCCAAAATCCCCCCCAGATCCCAGCCCCCCACCCTATGTGAATGAGTATGGGGTACATCATACCCCTACCCATTCACCTGGTGGGAAAAAAATGTCAAGAAAAAACACAACACAGCTTTTTAAATTAATTTATTGAACAGCTCCGGGGGTCTTCTTCCGACTTCGGGGGTCTCCGCGCTCTCCGGTTCTTTCTTCTGCCGGGCCTCCGCTATCTTCTTCCAGCTCTTTTGCTAGCGGAGCCCGGTCTTCTCCGTCGCCTTCTTCTTCTCCCGCTCTCCGGTTCTTCGCTCGCTCTCCGGTTCTTTCTTCCGCCGGGCCTCCGCTATCTTCTTCCAGCTCTTTTGTTAGCGGAGGCCCGGTCTTCCCGTCGTCTCGTCTGGCTCTCCGTTGTCCTTCTGCCGGCCCCTCCACTACC
Organism: Rana muscosa; assembly: GCA_029206835.1. Taxonomy (NCBI): domain Eukaryota; kingdom Metazoa; phylum Chordata; class Amphibia; order Anura; family Ranidae; genus Rana; species Rana muscosa. The sequence continues at coordinate 714,909,213 of CM055116.1, read as the reverse complement.
TTCTTGCAGCTCTTTTGCTAGTGGAGGGGTCGGTCTTGCAGTGTGCTCTGGGGTGGGGGGGCCGCAGGTCGCCCCCCTGCCCCAGAGCACCAAACCCCCCATGTTGAGGGCATGCGGCCTGGTCCGGTTCATGAGGGAGGGGGGCCGCTCTCTCGTCCCCCCCTCTTCCCCTGCGGCCTGCCAGGTTGCGTGCTCGGATAAGGGTCTGGTTTGGACTTTGGGGGGGGACCCCCACGCCGTTTTTTCGGCGTAGGGGTTCCCCTTCAAATCCAGACCAGACCCAAGGGCCTGGTATGCTCCTGGAGGGGGAACCCATGCCGGTTTTTTATTTAAAATTTGGCGTGGAGTTCCCCCTCAAGATTCATACCAAACACAGTGCCTGCTATTGGCGGGGATCCAAGTCGGATCCCCGTTCATTGAAAGTCGGACATATGTCTGCTTCATGTCGCAGGGCAAAGTCGGATCCAAAGAAAAACAGATGTCGTGTCGCACTAGTGTGAACCCAGCCTGAAGACAGTTGCAGTAGAGGCCTGGCAGAGCATCACCAGGGATGAAACCCAGCGTCTGGTGATGTCATTGCGTTCCACACTTCAGGTTGTAATTGACTGCAAAGGATTTGCAACCAACTATTAAAAAGTGAAAGTTTGATTTATGATTGTTAATCTGTCCCATTACTTTTGGTCCCTTAAAAAGTGGGAGGCACATATACAAACTGTTGTAATTCCTACACCGTTCACCTGATTTGGATGTAAATACCCCCAAATTAAAGCTGAAAGTCTGCAGTTAAAGCACATCTTGTTCGTTCCATTTCAAATCCATTGTGGTGGTGTATAGAGCCAAAAAGATTAGAATTGTGTCGATGTCCCAATATTTATGGACCTGACTGTATGTAATAATTGCATGTGAACAAAGGATAAAAAACAAATCAAATATACTTGAGAGTCCAAAGGTGAATTTTTTTTTCTATTTATAAGAATTATTAATAAATACTGTACAGTCTAAAAAAAAATACCAAATCTTGCTGAAGAAAGCTCCAATCACTGTGCTTAAAGGTGCCTCAGATACTCCTCATATAAGTGCTCCACCACAAAGTGTACAAAATGCACGCTTATCAACAGCATCTATGATATGCGCCTTTGGTGTCATAGGGTATTACCCTTTTTGCACGTTTGTTTTTTAACCACTTCAGCCCCGGAAGAATTTACCCCCTTCCTGAACCAGAGCACATTTTGGGATTCGGCACTGCTTTGCTTTAACTGACAATTGCGCGGTCGTGCGACGTGGCTCCCAAACAAAATTGATGTACTTTTTTCCCCACAAATAGAGCTTTCTTTTAGTGGTATTTGATCACCTCTGCGTTTTTTTTTTTTTCCGCTATAAACAAAAAAAGAGCATAAATTTTGAAAAAAAAAGCAATATTTTTTACTTTTTGCTATAATAAATATCCCCAAAAAAGATATAAAACAACGTTTTTTTCTCAGTTTAGGCTGATACGTATTCTTCTACATATTTTTGGTGAAAAAAATCGCAATAAGCATAGATTGATTGGTTTGCGCAAAAGTTATAGCGTCTACAAAATAGGGGATCGTTTTATGGCATTTTTATTAATATTTTTTTATATTAGTAATGGCGGCAATCTGCGATTTTTATCGTGACTGTGACATTATGGCAGACACATCGAACACTTTTGACGCTATTTTGGGACCATTGTCATTTATACAGCGATCAGTGCTATAAAAATGCACTGATTACTGTGTAAATTACACTGGCAGGGAAGGGGTTAACCACAAGGGGGCGAGGAAGGGGTTAAGTGTGTCCTAGGGGGTGATTCTAACTGTGAGGGGGCTGGGCTACCTGTGACACGACACTGATCACTGCTTCCGATGACAGGGAGCAGTAGATCAGTGTCCTGTCACAAGGCAGAACAGGGAAATGCCTTGTTTACACAGGCATCTCCCTGTTCTGCAGCTCAGTGACACAATCGCGGGACACCAGCGGACATTGAGTCCGCGGGTCCCGCGGGCATGGTAACGGAGCTCGCGGCAGGTGCACACGCGCGCTGCCGGCGGCGCGCGTGCCCGCACTGCCGCAAATACATAGGGACCTACAGGTATCTCCCTTTGCGCAGCTGTGCCATTCTACCGACGTAAATGTTTGTGCGGCGGTTAGCAAGCGGTTAACAATGTCCCACCTTAAGGAGCTTCGAATGCTGACAAGCGCAATGCATTGAGGCTGCACGTCCGCCATACATGATGTAATTTCCAGGTTTTGTTCTGGTTTGAACATTCGGCCGTTTGGAACGCATGGCGGCTCGGACCGAGCGGTGTGCAGGACACTCTAACACGCTGGTTGTGTTGGTGAGGACTCTAGCACCTTAAAATGTGAGTGGCAAATTTATATTTTTAATTCTTGTTTTGACTTTTAATAAAACGGAATCACACTATCCTGGATTATTATCTCTCCCTGGGTCTCGGTTATTGATGTTTGAGGAGATCAGCTGGTGGTAGTTTCCCATATACCATTCTTAAAGTGGTTGTAAACTTAGTTACACCACTTTTACCTACAGGTAAGCCTATAATAAAGCTTACCTGTAGGTACTGGAAATATCTCCTAAACCTGCACAGTTTGGGAGATATTTACCATAAACGCTTGCGCAACATCATCGGCGCATGCGCACTGAAGAAAGCGCACAATCGTGATGTTTCTAAAGGGCCCTTGCCCTGACTGTTGGCTTTTGCCGTGCTTGCGTGGGAGTGACGTAACGTGACTCCGGCCATTCACAGAGCGGGAGTCCACGGCCCCGGAAGGAAGACATCGGGGACCTCGGGGACATTGCTGGATTCGTTTGCAGGTACGTGCAAAATAATGGGCTAGTATGCATACTAGCCCATGCATACTAGCCCATTGTGCTTTTACTTTGGTGATTGGATCTTTCTTCAGCACGATTTAGGAAAAAAATTTGGACTGTGCAATATTTATTAATAATTCTCATAAATATTTTTTTTTTCACCTTTGGACACTAGAGTATATATTTTTTATTTTTTTTCTTCAATAAGTTTTTATTGAGTTTTCCAGATATTAACAAGTCAATAAGAACATTTTGAACAAATAAGACAGTTCGATACACACAGTATACATCCGTATGAGATCATTGAGTGGTTATCAATAACAGATCATTAACTAATCAATAGAAGGAAGCGAAAGAACAGAAAAGTCAACAAGCCAGAGTCTTTACGTGCTGTTGTCACATTTTGTCCATATAGACCAATTTTTGTCAAATATCTTACATTGCATAGAGTTGATTGCAATAAGTCGCTCAAAAGTGCAATTTCGGTGGACTGCTCTTGTCACATCTGAGAGATTTATAGAGGTATTATTTTTTCCAATTGCGAAGTATCAATATGCAGTTCTCTAGGAGAATGTGGGTAATGACTGGTCTGAAATTTGGTGGGAATTTCTCTATTCCTATTCCTAAGTGAAGGATTGCTAGTGCTGGGTCAGGAGGGGTTAGAATTCCTGTGATGGAGGAAATTAGCTGGAATATTCGGTTCCATAGGCTTTTTATATTTGGGCACTGCCAGAACATATGTAATAAGTGTTCTATTTGTCCGCAGCTCCTCCAGCATTGTGGTGATGTGTCTGGGATTGGTTGTTTTTTATGCTTTGTTCACGTGCCATTATCACATATGTTTTAGCACCTTGCTTTTCATTTGTTTGCTTTTCAGAGGTGGTACTTAAAGGGGTAGCTTCTCAAAATACTTTTTTTTTTTATATATATTGTCATTTCTGGTTGGTGCCAGGGTTCACTAATATCTCTCACACTACACTACAATGACTTACATGCAACAGGTTTATAGCCCAGAAATGGCCAAATCAGAGTTCATGGATATAATTTACTACATAGTAAAATAGTCCATTTAGCAAGGGAAGTTGCACTTTGCAAATAATTTTTCCCTAGAACTTAGTAAATGAGGTGAAGCGCTGCTAACTTCCATCATCCAATTATGTACAAGCAAAGATGATGCTTTTTTGGGGTAATTTTTGCAAAGAGCAATTTCACTTGTTCACCAGGCCCTGGGGAGAATTCCCTTGAAAAGTGCAACTACCCTTGCAAATTAAACAGTCTCTTTGCCTTTAGTAAATCAACCCCAACATCATAGTCCAGTAGAGGAATTATGTCAGGACTTGGATACCCATACAACTTGACAGGGCTGGAGCAGTTTTACAAAGAGAAATTAGGAAAAAGTGCAATGTCTAAATTTTAAAGCTGATACAGACTAAAAACCGCTAAATATATGTATTTACTAAATGCTAACTTTGAAGGCGTGGACACTTGTGTAGTCATTTATTTGTAATATTTGTGTGGAATTTGAGTCGTTAATTAACTTTTCCGTGACTCCTGAAGAGTGCCCTCCTGATGTAACTCCCCCACGCCATTCTGTCACAACTGTAGGCCCGGGACCTGCATGGTGGGCATTGCCAGGTGGAAGAGAGGGAGACATCAATGAATGAACCTAGAAGTGACATGTAAAAAAACACCTCCAGTTTCTGGTGGCACAATTTGCCCTCCATTAGCTTCAATGGATGGCAGGTGAGGCATCAGGGGTCTCAAAGACTCCTGATGTCTCATTAAGGACAACCTGTCTTAATAATAATATATCATATAGGGGGCGTGTTGTCCTTTATGTGATACAAATAAAATTTTTATAAAATAAAAAAACAAAAAAAATATAGTTATACCCAAGCCCCAAATTTTGAGCCCTGCCCCTCCATGAGCACACACACGGGAACATTAACGCATCAGTCAGGGGCACCTACATACGTAGGTGCTACACATATGAACACTGGAGTGAAAGCAATAATTGTAGGCCAATTATTCATGATTAATTCTAAACTGATGACCTGTAGGGACTGTTAAAGTGTTGCCTATGAAAACATTGGGGAACCAAAATTTGGTGTTGTTTTGTGGGTGCACGCAAATTTAAGGCTTGACATGTTGAGTATCTACTTACTCGGAACAAGCTCATTTTTTATATTTTACCAAAAAATTGGGTAATATGTTGTGTTTTTGTGCCCTAAAATTAACTTAAATGTGTTTCTCACTGAAATTTTACATTTGATTAACTCTTGTGCACATGTTATGTGACATAAAAACGTGGAATCACCAATATTTTTACTCTCCAGGGTTCCTGCTTTCAGAAAATATATAATGTTTGGGTTTTTTAGCTAATCTGATTTTCTTAATCAGATTCTTTTTTAAATGTGTGCAAAAAGCGCAAAAATGGTTCTGGCATCCAAAGGGTAATGTGCTTGTAGAATTTTTTTTTAAATTTACCTGTATACCAGTCCCAATACTCCTCTTCTGGGTTCCTCCGATAATGCTCCTGGCTCCTCTCCCCCGCCGAGTGCCCCAGAGCAAGCTGCTTGTGGATGAGGGGGGACCATGGGATCACACAGCATGAGGGGGATAGTAGGGGTGGCAGGGCATCATGTAGGGTAACCGATCCCCTCAGTTTTCCTCCTGCAGCCTTTCAAGGGATATGTTTTTTCAATATTCCACCTCCTCTGCCCCTCCTATCCAGGTGTAAAGGGGGCCTCACGGGCCCCTTGGAGCTTGAGGCAGGGTTGCAATTGTGACCCCTGAACAAACGCCCGATACACAAATATTTTGCCTTTCATTTCTATCTTAAACTGAATTGGTTGTTTTACAAGGTGAGAATTGACATATACTTTAAGGTAAAGAACCTTCAGGCTTTAGAACAGCTTTAAAAACATATTTTTTTTCGCCTTCTATTGATCAATGTAAAAAAATCAAATAGGCTGTTCGCATGGCAAGATACATTGAAATTTGCTAAGGAATTTTCCCCAGAGCATAGAGAATGTGGTGAAAATTCACTTTGCAAAGAATACCCCATCATGTACAAGGAAAATAGATCCCAGATTGTAATCTGTAATGAGCAGAGCCCTCTGATTCTGCCTGTATTGTATTGTATTGTAATTGTACTCTGTCTTCAGGTTGTAATGCGCTGCACAAACTGCTGGAGCTATATAAATCCTGTATAATAATAAAATTATTATTAATAATAAAAATAATAAAAACTGCATTTTTGCTTGCACATAGTTGGATGATGGAAGTCAGCAGAGCTTGACCCTTTTCACTAAGTTATGGGTAATATTCAATTGTAGAGTACAACTTCCCTTGCTAAGTGAACAGCCTATTTGACTATATTAAATAACTATAAAACAGGAAAACTTTCAAGGGGGTGAATAATTTTTGTAGGCCATCAGAACTTTGGCAAAGGTAAATTCAATGTATTATCTGGCTTCAACACAGTGGTAATAATGAGTAGCTTGTTTATTGAGTTTACTAGTTGCCATGGTTAGTTTTTAAATTTTATTTAAATTATATTTTATTTAAAAAAAAGCCTGGACAAGTCTACTATGTCCAGATTTATTGCCTAAGAAAAGATAAAGTGTAGTGATCACTCAGCATAAGAATCTGTTTAGGTGGCTGATCCATAACTATTACATAATCCAAAGGAATATATGAGCACCAAGAAAATCAATGAACCTTCCTATGGAGCTGCTGTCTTATGCTCTAAAAGCAGCTGATCCTAAGTACTGTGGCTGAAATGGGGGCACATGGTGGGGATTTCACTTACTAATAGGAGAAATCCTTTAAATTGCATATTGTACACTGTGGGGTTAATTTACTAAATCTGGAGAGCGCAAAATCTGGTGCAGCTCTGCATGGCAGCCAATCAGCTTCTAACTTTCGATTGTTCAAGTAAGCTTTGACAAGAATAAAACCTGGACGCTAAATGCTTTCTATGCACAACTGTACCAGATTTTGCACGCTCCAGTTTTAGTAAATCAGCCCCCTTGTACCAAAGAAGGGGCAGAGCAGAGAGGAAAAGATGAGGTATGGTGTTCTAAATAATCATACCCAAGCCATTGCTTTTAATTGAGATCATGAAAGTCATCCGAGTCTTGTCAGCCTTGGGATTATTACACATTGGGGGTTATTTACTAAAGGCAAATCCACTTTGCAATACAAGTGCAAACTACAAGTGCAAAGTGCACTTGAAATTGCACTGAAAGTGCACTTGGAATTGCAGTCACTGTAGATCCGAGGGGGACATGCAAGGAAAATAAAAAAACATCATTTTAGCTTGCACATGATTGGATAATAAAATCAGCAGAGCTTCCCCTAATTTCAGATCTACCCCTCAGATTTACAGCGACTGCACTTGTAGTTTGCACTTGTAGTGCAAAGTGGATTTGCCTTTCGTAAATAACCCCCAATGTGTTTGAGTAGATGTCAGTGGAAAAATCTTTAACACATGTGCACATTAAAATGAAAGCCCAAGATCTCATAAATGAATGCAGACCTGTAATCACTAATACATATTTAAGGCTGGGTTCACACTGTGTTCGGATGCGGCTCACAGAAGTGGTCCAGTGCGTCCCTGTTCTCCATTTCAGGGACGAATCAGGCCTGAATTTTTGCCTGAATTCGGACCTGAAACAGAGCCAAAGACACACAGGACCCTTGTGCAATCTGCTACACCGTAGCCCCAGAGATGTGTGAACCGGCTCCATTGAGAGCCTGTCATAATCTCCTGACATGCGAATTGGATGTGGCGAAACCCGCATCCAATTCTCATCAGTGTGAACCCAGCCTAATTGTTTTTTTTTTAACTGCAGGCAGCGTAACTAACTTAATTTGACCTAGTATCAGCCTCTTGCAGTCCCTTAATAGCAAAGATGTATTGTGAGAGTAAGAAGCAGCACAAACAGCCAATCAGTTCAAGTGCTGACAAGAAGCATGCTGATAGAAGTAGAAAGCAGAATAACATAGAGATAAGCTTATCACTGTGCTTCTTCTCCTTTCACTGTCCATTTACAAGTAGGGATGAGCTTCGACTCGAACATTGCCTGTTCGCCCATTCGCCGAACAGCGAACTATTTGGGGTGTTCGCGGCAAATTCGAAAAGTCTATGGGAGAAATCTAAAGTGCTAATTTTAAAGGCTTATATGCAAGTTATTGTCATAAAAAGTGTTTGGGGACCCGGGTCCTGCCCCAGGGGACATGTATCAATGCAAAAAAAAAGTTTTAAAAACGTCTTTTTTTTCGGGAGCAGTGATTTTACCACTTGCCGCCCGCCCTATAGCAAATTGATGGCGGCAAAGTGGTTTCAATATCCTGACTGGACGTCATATGACGTCTTCAGGATATTGAGCCGCTGCGCGCCCCAGGGGGCGCGCATCGCGACGATCATTGTTGCGGGATGTCAGTCTGACACCCCGCAACACCGATCTAGGTAAAGAGTCTCCGATGGAGACTCTTTACCACGTGATCAGTCGTGTCCAATTACGGCTGATCACGATGTAAACAGGAAAAGCCGGTCATCGGCTTTTCCTCACTCGCGTCTGTCAGACGCGAGTAGAGGAGAGCCGATCGGCTGCTCCTTTGACAGGGGGGATTTGTGCTGATCCATTATCAGTGCAGCCCCCCTAGGATGCCCACGCTGGACCACCAGACCACCAGGGATGCCCATCTTAAGGTATGCCACCCTAGACCACCAGGGATGCCAATTAGAAATAGCTAATGGATGCTAATCAGTGCCCACAATGGATGCCAATCAGTGCCCACAATGGGCACCACTGATTGGCAGGCATTATTGTTTGGCACTGATTGGCATCCATTAGTACAACACATTACAGTACAGTGCCACAGTACAGTGCTACCTATCAGTGCCCATCCATGCCACCTATCAGTGCCCATCCATGCCCATCCATGCCACCTATCAGTGCGCATCCATGCCGCCTATCAGTGCCCATCTGTGTCGCCTATCCGTGCCGCCTATCTGTGCCCATCCGTGCCGCCTATCTGTGCCCATCCGTGCCGCCTATCTGTGCCCATCCGTGCCGCCTATCTGTGCCCATCCATGCCGCCTACCAGTGCCCATCCGTGCCGCCTATCAGTGCCCATCCGTGCCGCCTATCGGTGCCCATCCCTGCTGCCTATCGGTGCCCATCAGCGCCACCTCATCGGTGCCCATCAGTGCCGCCTCATCGGTGACCATCAGTGCCGCCTCATCAGTGCCCATCAGGTACGCCTAATATTTACTGCCTTTTTTCTACTACTTGACATACTGGGCATAAATCCAGCCTGATCATAATGTATAATATGCTTAATAACCTTATTTAATCTGGTAGAAAGTACTTTGGAAAGGATTTTAACATCTGTAGATAATAAAAAAATTGGTCTATATTATTTAGGATATAAAGGATTTTTATCCTTCTTAGGAATAACTACTTTAACGGCCTCATTCATGAATCTGGGAGCTGTCCCATATAGAAAGTCTCATTAAACGTATTGAGAAGGGCTGGAAGCAGCCCCTCTTCATATCTCTTATAGATCTTAATGGGAAGACAAAAAGTTCTAGTGAACATGCGAACCCTATTAAAGTCTATGGGACACAAACAAATAAAAAATCAAAAGTCCTCATTTTAAAGGCTTATATGCAAGTTATTGCCATAAAAAGTGAATTGGCGTTGGGCACCCCCCCCCCCAGTACATACCAGGCCCTTCAGGTCTGGTTAGGATTTTAAGGGGAACTCCTCACCAAAATAGAAAATACATAAAAATTGGCGTGGGGTCCCCCCAAAATCCATACCAGACCCTTATCCTAGCATGCAGTCTGGAGGCCCCCCCTTCTGAACCATACCAAGCCACATTCCCTCAACATGGGGGGTAAGTGCTTTGGGGTGGGGGGCTCTGCCCCCCCACCCCAAACCACCTTGTCCCCATGTTGATGGGGACAAGAGCCTCTTCCTGGCAACCCTGGCCATTGGTTGTTGGGGTCTGCGGGCGGGGGGATTATCGGAATCTGGAACCCCTTTTAACAAGGGGGTCCCCAGATCCCGCCCCCCCATGTGAATGGGTATCGGGTACATTGTACCCCTACCCAATCACCAAAAAAGTGTCAAAAAGTAAAAACCACAACAGATAGTTTTTGACAATTCCTTTATTAAAAAAGAAAAAAAAAGTGTCCCGCGATGTACATCCATCGTCAATCACGTTGCCCAACGGACCCGAAAAATAGAAAAAATCTAAAAACTCTGCCTCCAGCTTTGACAGCTGTTATATAGGCAAGAGCGGGGCAACCCGCTGACGTAATTATATGACCCTGGTTACGTCACTGTGTGGCCCGTCCTTATCCGAGGCACAGGCACAGCTAGCACTTTATGGTTAGGCCTGACACTGGCTCAGCCAGGCCTTAGCAACTGCCTTTTGCAGGCAGGGACCGCGGAACACTTTTTAGTGTAGTAATAAACTGTATTATATATACTACACTACACCAGAGAGGGCAAACTTCCCACGAGCGCCCCATTTGTTCGTTTGTTCTACGAACAAATGAACAGCTAATGTGCTAGTCGAATTTACGTTCGACTCGCACATCCAGCCCATCCCTAGCCAGGAGCGGAACATTGCATTACATTCTAAGTGCTGTACTGTGGACTATGGAAGCTATTTATCACACTAGTCTAAATGAAGTACATATATTACTACATATATTACTACATTTCTCAAAGAGCATTAATGGCCTTAAGTATGCAATATTAATCTTTTAGACAAAAAAACGTTTGAGATGTTTTGCACCTGCTTATATGTGGGTTCTTTAGATGTGCTAAAAATCGCCTTTAGACAAATCAACAACTAAAGTATGTCGAATGATGCTTCTATGGATGATGAGAGAGTGGGGGGTGGGGCCGAGTCCCGCTGTCTGTGTCAATTAATGCAGCAGCGGGGAGCAGGGGGCGTGGTCTGCGTGATGGCTGAGAAGCGTGAGTCCCTGGCTCCTCCAAGCCGCTCCATGAGGGAAAGAGACTGAGTGGAAAAAAAAAAACAGATACGGTGAACAGCAGCAGTAGTGGTGCGCTGTAGCACGGGACAGACAGGACAGAGCGGGAGACACTCGGCGGACACACACGCTGCTGCGCTGCCACGCTGACATACAGTCACAGGAGTACAATCAGTAGCAGTGCAGCAGCATGTGTGCGTGGAGGCAGAGAGAAACTCAAACCTCACGCAAAGCTCAGTTGCCAAAGTCGGGGGAACAGCAGCCCGGAATCCACCGCTTCTTCACCCCCAAACAGGGGGAGGGACCGGAGTTCGGAGGTAAGAGTGGGAAGACAGAAGCGCTGCACCCGGGTGGAGATCAGCTTACGCAGATACACCAGACCCAGACTATTTTTGGCACGATCAGGCATATTACAAACAAAATGTGGGCATAGCTATGGGAGTCAAATTTGCCCCAAGTGTAGCCAATGCATTTATGGCTCAGTGGGAGGAAGAGGCCATATATGCAGAGATGCCCCCAGAATTGACATTATATAAATGCTATATTGATGACCTGATACTAATATGGAATGGAAGTAGAGACAAGCTAGAACTCTTCCTCAATACATTAAACCAAATGATAAAAACATCAAACTTGAATGGAAAATCGATGCTAAAACTGTGGACTTTCTGGATTTAACTCTCCAACTAGAAGGAGATAAGATTACCACCAAAACCTTCTTTAAATCAGTGGATGCAAATAGCTACTTATCTCTGGAAAGCTGCCATCATAAATCATGGCTATATAACATACCCAAGGGCCAACTTATAAGATTAAAAAGAAATTGTAGCAAGAATACTGATTATAATGAACAAGCCCAACAAATAGGGAAGAGGTTTGAAGAAAAAGGTTATGATCATCTTTGGCTTGACAAGCAAATACTAGATGTCAGGGAACTAGACAGAAACAAGATGCTACAAAATAAAAATAAAAACTATCAACATCAAGAGGCACCGTGTCTTATCTTAGATTTTAACATTCAACATAAAGATGTAGCCAGGTTGGTGGAGCGACACTGGCACATTTAAAAAAAAGATAAAGACCTCAATCATATCTTGCCAGATAGACCTAAAATAATATATAGGAGGGCACCGACACTCAGGGACCTAGTAGTTAAATCAATTGTAGTCCCGCCCAGGGCTGGCCGAAGACATTGTGCTGCCTGGGCCCAAGAATGAAATGCTGCCCCCCCCAAAAAAAAAAATCCTATGCCCATCCAGCAAAGAGACGTTTCCATAAAGCAAAGAGACAGCCCAATATATTCAGCAAGAGACATCCCATATATTCAGCAAAGAGACATGCCCCTTCTAGGGTGACCACGCATTTTGCAGGTCTGTCCCGGGCACATTCATTCCAGGACAATACAGTGTCCCGGAATGAAACTGACACAGCCACCCCCCTAGGCCAATCTGATGCCCCCAAAAAAGGCCGCCACATCACCTCTTTACTCACTGACAGTACTTGTCCTGGCCGGGAATGCCTGGAGGAGCACAATCCCCGCCCCCTGCATGTGATTGGAGAAATCATAAATCCCACCTCTTGTGTCCAATCACTGTGCTGTGATTCGTTACAGAACAAGCTGATGTTTGGGAAGGGGGGGGGGGTGTCCGTGAATAGTAGTTTAAAAATGTGGTCACCCTAGCTCCTTCCTGCAAAGAGTATTGTGTAGCACCACGAAAGCTCCCCCCTTTCTCTCCACTGCCACCGACCAGCTACACTCTGATCCCAGCTCAGTAATGCAACATGCTGCAACAACAGCGCTGCATTGACCACATTTCCAAACTGCCATTCAGGGATACCGCCCTTCCTTCCCAAAAAAAGATGAGGGGGGGGGGGTGTAGTCTCGCTGACAGGGAATTTGGCAGCGGGTGATTTGTCGGGCGAATGGCTGGTGTTAGCACTTAAATCATCCTAACATTATGATTGATATGGTGTCAGGATGATCAAATCACATTATTTCTATTACTACATTGTAATATATAATGAAATAGTTTAACTCACCATAATGCAGAATCAGTGGAAGCCCTGCGCTTGTCATTTGCCACCATTGCTTGCCACCAGATGTAGCTTATTGCTTGCCATTGTTGCCTGCCACCAGATGCAGCTGTGCCACTTGCCACCCATAGCCTGCCACAACATGCAGCGTGTCACTTGTCAACATTGCCTGTCACCAGATGCAGCCTGTCACTTGTCACCAATGCCTGTCACCAGATGCAGCCTGTCACTTGTCACCATTGCCTGTCACCAGATGCAGCCTGTCACTTGTTACCAATGCCTGTCACCAGATGCAGCCTGTCACTTGTTACCAATGCCTGTCACCAGATGCAGCCTGTCACTTGTCACCATTGCCTGTCACCAGATGCAGCCTGTCACTTGTCGCCATTGCCTGTCACCAGATGCAGCCTGTCACTTGTCACCGATGCCTGTCACAAGATGCAGCCTGTCACTTGTCACCAATGTCTGTCACCAGATGCAGCTGTGCCACTTGCCACCCATAGCCTGCCACAACATGCAGCCTGTCACTTGTTACCAATGCCTGTCACCAGATGCAGCCTGTCACTTGTCACCAATGCCTGTCACCAGATGCAGCCTGTCACTTGTTACCAATGCCTGTCACCAGATGCAGCCTGTCACTTGTCACCAATGCCTGTCACCAGATGCAGCCTGTCACTTGTCACCATTGCCTGTCACCAGATGCAGCCTGTCACTTGTCACCATTGCCTGTCACCAGATGCAGCCTGTCACTTGTCACCGATGCCTGTCACCAGATGCAGCCTGTCACTTGTCACCAATGTCTGTCACCAGATGAAGCGTGTCACTTGTCACCAATGCCTGTCACCAGATGCAGCCTGTCACTTGTCACCAATGCCTGTCACCAGATGCAGCCTGTCACTTGTTACCAATGCCTGTCACCAGATGCAGCCTGTCACTTGTAACCATTGCCTGTCACCAGATGCAGCCTGTCACTTGTCACCGATGCCTGTCACCAGATGCAGCATGTCACTTGTCACCAATGTCTGTCACCAGATGCAGCGTGTCACTTGTCACCAATGCCTGTCACCAGATGCAGCCTGTCACTTGTCACCATTGACTGTCACCAGATGCAGCCTGTCACTTGTCACCATTGACTGTCACCAGATGCAGCCTGTCACTTGTCACCATTGACTGTCACCAGATGCAGCCTGTCACTTGTTACCAATGCCTGTCACCAGATGCAGCCTGTTACTTGTCACCAATGCCTGTCACTTGTCACTGATGCCTGTCACCAGATGCAGCCTGTCACTTGTTACCAATGCCTGTCACCAGATGCAGCCTGTCACTTGTCACCAATGCCTGTCACCAGATGCAGCCTGTCACTTGTCACCAATGCCTGTCACCAGATGCAGCCTGTCACTTGTCACCATTGCCTGTCACCAGATGCAGCCTGTCACTTGTCACCATTGCCTGTCACCAGGTGCAGCCTGTCACTTGTCACCGATGCCTGTCACCAGATGCAGCCTGTCACCAGATGCAGCCTGTCACTTGTCACTGATGCCTGTCAACAGATGCAGCCTGTCACTTGTCACCATTGCCTGTCACCAGATGCAGCCTGTCACTTGTCACTGATGCCTGTCACCAGATGCAGCCTGTCACTTGTCACCATTGCCTGTCACCAGATGCAGCCTGTCACTTGTCACCATTGCCTGTCACCAGATGCAGCCTGTCACTTGTCACCATTGCCTGTCACCAGATGCAGCCTGTCACTTGTCACCATTGCCTGTCACCAGATGCAGCCTGTCACTTGTCACCGATGCCTGTCACCAGGTGCAGCCTGTCACTTGTCACTGATGCCTGTCACCAGATGCAGCCTGTCACTTGTCACCATTGCCTGTCACCAGATGCAGCCTGTCACTTGTCACCATTGCCTGTCACCAGGTGCAGCCTGTCACTTGTCACTGATGCCTGTCACCAGATGCAGCCTGTCACTTGTCACCATTGCCTGTCACCAGATGCAGCCTGTCACTTGTCACCATTGCCTGTCACCAGATGCAGCCTGTCACTTGTCACCATTGCCTGTCACCAGATGCAGCCTGTCACTTGTTACCAATGCCTGTCACCAGATGCAGCCTGTCACTTGTCACTGATGCCTGTCACCAGATGCAGCCTGTCACTCAGCCTGGCTCTCTCTCCCTCCCCTTCAGATGGGCATGCTGGGGGCTGCAGTTTCCCCCCTAGAATTGCAATGGGCCAGCCATTTGCACTACACATCCCATAATCCTCTTTTCTCCTTTTAGTTTTTTTCCCTGGCCAATGGGAGGAAAAGGGGGAAGAAACATAGCGGTGGCTGTCCTAGGAACAGCAGCATGAGGAGGAGAAGGGGGGGGGAGAAGAGCCCACAGCTGCTCTCTCTCCACACACACACAGCCGCTCCGATCTCATGCTGTTACATACAGGGAGGAGGTGGGTGGAGCTAGCGGAGGAGGAGGAAGTGAAATACTCTCTGCAATGAATGATGGGCCTCTCTCTCCTTACGTCACTGGTTGCTAGACACAAAGCGGTCCGCGGCTAGCAACCAGTTTGGGCAGTGAAGCAGGGGCCGCTGAAGAGACCATTGAAGTGGGTCTTGCCACTGCGGCCAGTGACAGCGGCGCCGGCGATGCAGTACAGTATGACACTGCACACTAGATGGAGGGAAACCCAGGTCCTCAGGCAGTGCGCCCCTGTTGCCGCCCCTCTTAAAGTGCCGCCTGGGACCATGGTCCCATCGGGTCCCATGGTAGGGCCGGCCCTGGTCCCGCCCCCCAAACCCAGTTATTCCTTCTTTAATGGAACAGGTTTTTACCCTTGTAGAAACTGCTACGCCTGTAAACATGCCAAAAAGTTCCAAGGCAAAAGGACAGACTTTAAGAGTACCAGTACAGGTAACACACACCCTATAAAGGATTTTATAGGGTGTCACACAGAGGGTGTCGTATACGTACTACAATGTAGTTGTAACCTACAGTATGTAGGTAGAACTAAGAGAGCCTTAAAAGTAAGAATTAAAGAACATGTGCAAAACATTATCAACGGATTTCCGAAACATAGTGTGTCACGACATTTTGCACAGGTCCACAATCGGGACCCTATAGATTTGCAATTTTGGGGCATAGACAAATTTAAAGGCTCTTGGAGAGGAAGCCATTTAGTGAGAAATATCAGTCAGAAAGAGTCTCGGTGGATACATACGCTTAGAACATTGACACCCAGGGGAATGAACGTAGAGTTTGATCTGAATTGTTTTTTAAGTAATTTTTAATTTTAAAATATTTTAAATAATTTTAGCATTATATGTTTGAAATTATTTTATTATATCATTCTATTCTCCATTGGATAGTATGGTTATATTTGTATAATATAATTAGTTGCCCTGCTGAATTGGATCAGAAGTATGATGCCATCCAGTCAGCAATGAGTGTGTATGAACAAGAGGCCTTATTATATATATACACACCACCATAGGTATGAATTATAGATCTATATATTCATTTTAATTTAATATTAATTTTCACTTCATTGACGGAATTGGTGATTTATGTAATTGTAGCATTTATACTGTTTCCCAGGATGGACATTAGCCCAGTCAGCCCGCTGTGGCTGCTATGATCTGAGGTAGTAGTGGGGAATTTTCATTCAGTGACTATCTAGATGAGTAATTATTACTCTATTCACAGTACCATCCCACAACAAAAGATGAGGGAAATTAATATTTTCGCTCAAACATTTTTCGTTTTGCTATGTAAAATTTTTTTGTTTTGCTATGTTTCCATTTGATATGGAGATTTACCGCTAGTTAGACACAGGGAAAATGGCGGCCCCCATATAGTTTATTGTGGTATACAAGAAAATGGCGACCGCAAGACTTCCGGTCCAATACACTATTTGAGTGATGCCCTAACATCCAATCAGGCTCCCCTGAAGAAGTCACGAGGTGCGTGACATAACGCCGTAGGGAGGATAGCGGCATCATACGGACGGATCGTAAGACAGCAGGATAACAGTAAGATAGCGGTTACACGCCGAATATCTCCTACATGCTGACTATTTTTAAATTGATGTAAGAGTCCATTTTTTAAGTTAATAAAGCCTATATTTTATTGAAATACTACACTATTGGAGGCTTCATTTCCTGTCCCTCTCCCGGCTGCATCGATTGGAGCTTGGTCTCCCCCTCTCTCTCTCCCCCTCCCCTTCCCTCCCACCCGCTTGTCTCTTTCATAGAGAGCGTGATTGGTAGAGGACACTATCTAAAATATTATTTAAGAGTGGAGAAGAAATAAGAGGAATAGAGGAGATATAAGACTATAGTCCATGCCAGTGAAACTACATGCCAGTGATCCATGTTATTGAGGTGAGAACATTGGGAGACAGGTGTAGGATTCACCGCAGGTTCAATACTTCAATTTGTTTATTATTTGAACCATTTGATGACATCTACAATTTTGGAACATCTAGAATCTTGGAATTGACCATTGACTAAATACCCATTTGAACCATCCTGAACAGCAACCATTGCAATATTGAACTTTCTGCACTATTGTGTTTACATATACACTTGCACTTTACTTTGGTGATTGCACTATAGTATATATTATAAATGCACATTTAAAGAGTACTTATTCACTATTAGATTTATGTGATATAGAAGCGTGTTTTGTGTGTGATACTGGTTTTCTTTAGCGCAAAATCCCCTTCTTCTTTATATTACTGTTTATGTGTTAAGTGAACACAGATTTATTTTGCAGCCATTGATAGGCACTCTAGTCACTGTTTATTACTCTTGAGTAGCGCAAAACACTACCTTACATTCACCAGACCCAGATGGCTGTGAGAGTTGGGGTGGAAGCTCCTCAGATTCCTCCGCAGAGCCCCAAAATGACGGCTGTGGATGCCGGGTTGATACTCCCTCCCCCCATACGAGGAGATGCTGAGATAGGGGGGCTGAAGAGGGAGATGGAGGACTTGAAAGCGCTCATCCAGGCACTTCCCACAAGAGCTGATATAGGAGCTCTTATTGCTAAGGTGGAGGAAGTGCACTGCATGGAACTAGAAACGATCCGAGGGGATCTACAGGTGGTAGTGGACCGCGTAACAGATGGCGAGAATGCGTCCCATCTCCTGGAACAACGGGTGAAGGTGTTGGAAGGATCCAGTCAGGTACAAGCGGAATCTATGGTGGCCGTACAACTACGCCTGCAGGACCTCGAGGACCGCAGTCGTCGCAATAATGTACGCATACGAGGTGTCCCAGAGGCGACGGATCAGGAGGATTTACGGGAGATGGTAAAGTGCATTTTTCAAAAAATATTGAAGGACGCTATGCCTGTAAACTGTGGACTTGATAGAGTCCATAGGGCGCTGGGCCCTAAATCTAGAGACATAAAGCGCCCTCGGGATGTGGTGTGTCGGTTGCACTACTTTGCACACAGGGAGACAATCCTGAGGCAAGCATGGGAGGCAGGAACAATAGAATATAGTGGGGCACAGCTGAAGATCTTACCCGACTTGTCAAGCGCCACTCTGCAGCGTAGAGCTATGCTCCGCCCAGTATTAGAACGAGTGAGGGAATGGGGAGGAACTTATCGGTGGAGATTCCCAATCTCAGTGTTAATTAAAAAGGGCTCGCTTGCGTTTTGGTTGCGTTCCAGAGCCGATTTGACAGGACTTTTTTCCTTTTTGGGAACTGAATCATTTGAGGTCTTGGATTGGTTGCAACTAAACCCAAGAATATATAGACTATAGAAGCAGCGGACTAGAGGCATGAATAAGGTTAACAAAGGGATTAACATTTGGTGCTGGCCCTCTTGCTCCTGTTTTCAACCTTTGACCTTTTTTTTTTTTTTTTTTTTTGGACTTCTGCTTTTTTGGGGTCTAAAGCCTAAAGCTGTTGGATGGGTTTATGTATGACTCAGAGAAGGAGTGGAAGAAGAGGGAAGATCGGGGGGTGGTAGGGGGGATATGGGGTATATGAATAGGGGAGGAGGGAGGGTGGGAGTAGGGTGAACCCACCCTTTTTTTTCTTTTTTCTTTTTTCTTTTGGTTTCTAACCTCCTCACTTAGAAATTGTGAGATTGTTTAACTTTACATATGATAGGTTAAAGAGAGGAGGTTATGGATCAAAAGGCGGCCCATAAAATTTGTCTGGGTAGTGTATTTAAACTTCCCCCTTTTTTTGGGGGGGTTGTTTTTTTATTTTTTTATTTTAGAATCACATTTTGGATAATGAGTGCAACGTAAGGAGGATTTGAATCTATGTGGTATGCTGGAGGGGGGGGGGGGGCAGGGGAGGGGTGGATGGGTGGGAGATTAGGGGGAGGGGGAAGGGGAGTGAGGGGATGAAGGGGGTATAAGAGGTAGATAGGAGGTAATGTGGGAGACAGGCTCCTTGGTATTGGATTCCATGGCCGCTCATCCTCATCCCCGATGGGCGCATATAAAGCACACAGGAGGTATACACTGATACACATACACTTTTATTCACATACACTCACTCACACTTATATATAGAGAGACATATATATATATATACAGGAGTTGCTGGTATAGATAAACATAGCGGGGAAATAGGGCCCCTGCTTCTTCTTTTTTTTTGTTTGTTTTTTTTTGCCCCCCCCCCTTTTTTTTTGAGACATAAAGTAGGGTTATATACACAAACATACACAAACATACACTATAAACACTAAAACACTAATATTTATTTTTATTTTTTAACTCACAAATTAGTTGGGTAAGTACTGTTTATATAGTCACTGGGGATTAATTTAGCAATGTACAAGTGGGACCCCGCCGGAGGGGGGGAGGATGGGCGGGTTAAGAGGGGGGACAGAGGAGGTATGTGTTTAATGGAGACAATATGCAGTCACCTCAAGAAATAGTACAGAGGAGGCCATCTCTTTCTTTTTTTTCTTTCTTTAAAAATTTTCTATTGTGCGGGGAAATGGCCAGAGTAGGTGGCAATATTTAATATAGGTGATATCTGCAATCTATTGAGGGATAATATGTAAAGTATTGTTTTTGATGATATCTCCTGTATTATACTTTTTTTTACTTATGTATAATGTGTTTTTTTTTGTTGTTTTTTTTTTTTTTTTTTGAGTATATGAAGAGCTAAAAATATACAGTGGTATAAATAGATCTTATACCTTATATCTTATACCTGATTCCTTATATTTTATACCTTACAAATGATAACGGTTAGTAAGTGACGATAACAATTTGAATAGGAAGAATGAGAGAGAGGGGAGGGCGAAGATAGTAGAGAGAGGTAAAGGGTAGGAGTACTAGAATTGAGGTCTGTTTAAATAGAGGTATAGAGAGGGAGTTTCGGTAACCAGGGGGTATAGGTATGGGGGAGTCTATTATATATATATTTTTTTCTTCTCCCCTTTGGAGAAGGCAAATATTCCTGGTAGGAAAAGGAATATAAGAATGATTGTAGTATGGATAAGGAAGGGGGGGGGGGGGAGGAATACCATACCACAATAAACTCTCGATTTTCCTTTTTTTTTTTTCTCCTCCTTGAAGGACGAAGGGAGTCAATAAGAGTAGGAACATAAGAGTGAGAATAAAGGGTCGGGCTGGGCAACTGTTTAATGGATAAGCTATTAGTTAGGTGGTATAAGCGGGCATCATATAGGAATAGAAGGAGCGGGTGGGGGGGTCCTCGCTCTGGGGCATGCGCAACTAATTCCCCCCTAGTAGGTTAACAGTCATTTAGGGTAGGAGTGTTTAAAGCAAATTGCTTTGTATATCGCTGGGGAGGAAGGGCAGGGGCGCTTTTCTTCCCAGTTGATATTAGAGTAGGGAAGGGGGGGGTTTATTTTTGTATATACATTTTTTTATTTTTTTTGGTCTCCTACTCTCGCTCACTGGGTGTCCCCCAGCCTGCCGCCGTTGTTATTTTCTGCTTCTGAGTATAGCTTTGATCGATTAAAGAAAATTAAAATGAAAAAAAAAAGAAAAAAAGAGGAAAGGAGAGGAAAAAAAAAATGGATGCACTACCGATAATGTCGATCAATGCAAAAGGGTTAAATACTCCAGAAAAGAGACAGATCGTTTTACGGGAGCTGAAGCGGGCGGGGAGTGAGATAGCTTTTATTCAAGAGACACACTTCAAAGAGGGAGGTCTCCCCTTTCTTAGAAATAGAGGTTATCCAATTGGATATCATGCGACTAATCCGGTGGCAAAGAAGGGGGGGTATCTATTTTGATTTCGAACAAGATCCCATGGTCATGCACAGACTCCCTGGTGGATGTCGGGGGACAATATTTGGCCCTGAAAGGGACGATTGGGAGGTCAGTGGTAACGCTGGCCTCGTTCTATGCTCCCAATACACAACAGGACATATTTTTTGGGAAATTTCTGGATAAATTGGGGGCATTTCAGGAAGGGCAGCTGATTTTGGGGGGCGACTTGAATATCCCCTTGGTGCCTAGCGTGGATACCTCTTCCGGGACTTCGGCAGTAGCGGCGGGCAATCGGAAACGGATATTGCGATTGATACAGAAAGAGCGACTAGTAGATGTATGGCAATTGACACACTCAGGAGAGAGAGACTACTCCTTCTATTCCATCCCCCATAAGATATACTCCCATATAGATTATTTTTTCATTCCACATAACCAGTTACATGCAGTTAAAGAAGCTGAGATACGGAAAAAAACCTGGTCAGATCATGCGCCAATTACCTTGAAATACAACCTTGCGTATTTCCAGCTTCCTGGGTCGGCGACCTGGAGGCTGAACGAAAGTCTTCTGCAGGATGCTGCAGTATTGGAAGATGTACAGAGAGAAGCAAGGTGGTGTTTCCAGATTAATGACACGCCTGATTGTGAGCCAGGGGTGATCTGGAAGGCACATAAGGCAGTGATAAGGGGAGTCTTAATAAAACATGGAGCAAGGATTAAGAGGGAAAGGGAAGCAAAGTTGACTGCGCTCCTGGCAGAGATCGCACGGTTAGAACGTCTACACAAACGGAGTCCCTCTCCAGACCTGGAAAGGCTCCTGCTGGCGGTGTGTAGACAGATTACAGAGTTACTTTTGTACAAAGCAAAGAGGGCAATACAGACAGGCAGGAGACAGAATTACGAATTTGGGAACAAATGTGGGAAGCAAATGGCTAGCTCCTTGAGGGAGCAACAACCAAAGACTTATGTACCAATGATTAGAGGGGCGGGAGGGGAAACACTTAGGCTACCTAGAGAGATAGCTCAGCGGTTTGGAAATTTCTACACAGATCTGTACAATCTGCAATTAAGTTCTCAAAACCAAACTACAATGCAAGAGTATATAACAACCTCAGGCATTCCAAGTTTAACACCAGCAATAAGTCAGGAATTGGAGAGGCCCATTACTATAGAAGAAATTCAAGAGGCAGTGAAAAGGGGGAAGAGAGGTAAAGCTCCAGGTCCGGATGGCTTTACAATTCAATATTACAAACTTCTTCTCCCTATCGTAGGACCATTCCTGCTAAAAATGTTTAATGGGTTAGGAGACAAAAGTTCCTTTCATGCAGAATCCCTTAAAGCGTTGATAACGGTAATACCGAAGGAAGGTAAGGACCCATCCCAATGTGGGAGCTACAGGCCGATATCGTTACTGAATACGGACTTGAAGCTCTTTTCTAAGATCCTGGCAATGCGACTTGAGCAGCACATGCCCTGCCTGGTCCATAGAGATCAGGTAGGGTTTGTGCAAACGCGAGAAGCCCGGGACAACACGATCAAGACCCTGAACTTGATCCATTTGGTAGGCACATCCCGAACCCCGTGTGTCTTCCTGGGAACAGATGCGGAAAAGGCTTTTGATCGCATTAATTGGCAATTTATGCTCTCGGTTTTGAGACACATGGGGTTCGGGAATAAGATGCTACAATGGATTTCAAGCAATTATTCTCAGCCTACGGCCCAGGTTAAAGTGAATGGAGTATTGTCCCCACTCTTTAAGTTATCTAACGGGACAAGACAAGGGTGCCCGTTATCACCCCTTTTATTTGCCCTGTCAGTAGAGCCATTATTGAGTAGGATTCGACTGAACCCAGACATTAAGGGGGTGTCTGTGGGAGGTATAGAGCATAAGATATCGGCATACGCGGATGATATGATGTTTAATTTGACTAATCCGATTGTTTCCCTCCCTAACCTGCTCCAAGAACTGGAGGCATATGGAGACTTATCAAACTTTAAGATCAATTATGTAATATCTGAAGCAATGGGAGTTGCGATCCCTAAGGAAGAACTGAATACCCTGAAAGCTAACTATAAATTTAAATGGACAGATCAAGCATTGACGTATTTAGGGACCCCCATCCCGGCGGATCTTTCACAAATTTATAAGCTTAATTTTTTACCATTTCTGGCTAGAGTACGGATCCTTCTGGATGGATGGCAGAAAGGGTTTCATTCGTGGTTTGGGAGGTGCAATATCGTTAAAATGAACATCTTGCCGAAATTCTTGTACCTCTTCCAGACGCTCCCTATTGCGATACCTAAACAGTTTTTTAAACAGACACAGTCTCTGTTTGGAAGATTCATATGGGCAAATAAACACCCAAGAATTAGGGGACCACTGATGTCGTTACCTAAACGATATGGAGGTGTGTCAATGCCAGATATATATAAATATTACCAGGCGGCCCTATTGAGCCGCCTGATTGACTGGAGTCGACATAGTGAGGGGAAAATCTGGCCAGAGCTAGAACAAGCTCAGTGTAGTGGATTACTTCAGCGAGTGGCATGGTGTTATAAGGACCTCCCGGGGGGTATGAAGACGCACCCCTTGATAGGCCCAACACTTCGGATGGGATATGGGCTATTTGTGAAGGGGAAATGATCAACATTAGACTCACCCCTTTTCCCCATTTTGGGGAATCCACAGTTCGGACCGGGACTGAAGAAGGGACCCTTTAGTAAATTGGTTGAACAGGGGTTGTTTCAAGTATCTAATTTTCTGAGGGCGGATGTTTGGCCTACGATTCAGGAGATGATAACGGGACAAAGATCATATCAATTGGACTTTTGGAGGGCAATGCAATTAGGACATTTTCTCGATACCCTGAGCTTACCGAGTAAATATGAACGAAAGCTAACAAAGTTTGAGGAGTACTGTAATGGGAGTGGCATACTGCGGCATACTCTCTCTTAAAATGAGTGAATTGCTGAATACCCCTGGTGAAGAGTTTCAGTTGCCATTCTTTAGGAGGTGGGAGAGGGAGTTAGATAGGGAGTTTTCGGAAGAACAAAAGAATAGGATACTACGCAACATGTTTGAATCCTCAGTTTGTATAAAAATGCAGGAGATGAACTTTAAGATTCTTTCACAATGGTACCGTACCCCGGCCGTATTAAGTAGATGCTATCCAGATATATCAGATAAGTGCTGGCGGTGCTGGGGAAATGAAGGGACGTTAATGCACATCTTCTGGGCCTGTCCCAGAATACAGAGTTTCTGGAAAGAGTTTCGAGAAATCGCCCAAAAGTTTAGAGAGGAGGAGCTGCCGGAGGATCTGACTTTTTTCCTGTTACAAGACTCGGATACTGCGGTGAAACAGTACAGGAGATCGATCCTCTGTCACCTCCTGAATGCGGCAAGAGCCTGTATTCCAGCAATGTGGAAGCAGACCCAGCCACCTTCAGTAGGGATGTGGCTTAAGCGAGTAGAAGACCTGAATAGGCTGGAGGACCTGATCTGGACCTCCCGGCAGAAACGGGGAGTTTACCTTGAAACATGGTCAGAATGGAATCTTTTTAAATACTCAGAGGAGGGGAAAACACTAATAGACCATAACTGAACGGATGATTTCAGGGGGCTGGGGGGACACAGAGGAGAGAGAGTGGGAGTTTTAGGGGTCCGGGTTTTTTTTTTTTGGGGTAGGGGGAGGGGATAAGTTGAAGTGAAGAGAGTGGCAATAAGATAGAGGAACAAATGGGGCAGAAATCCCCCGGCCAGCCTGAGGACAAAGTAGGACCTTGGGGGGGGGGGGTGGGATGCCCAATGGTGGGGACACAAATGACTTAATAGGTTTGGGAGTAATATGAGTAAGTCCCGGGTGAGAGGTGAGGACTTAACACACATAGAGTGGTGGATATTGTATATTAGGATGTATGATATATTTAGGAGTAGATAAATGTCCGTCAGTGATATAAGAAGTATATAGAATGTACCTTACGATATCTGTTGTGGCTTTCTGTTTATTTCAAAACAAAACAATAAAAAGTTAAAAATGAAAAAAAAAAAGAATGCAGCAGCGGGGCTCAGCAGCGAGCACGTGCATACAAATTCCCAGGGGCGCACTGGACAGAGAGGAGGGGCCAGGAGCTGCAGCCGGGGATCCGAATAAGAGGATGTTTGTTATCTTTATTTTTTTCAATTTTACATTTACAATCGATTTAAAACAATTTTTTTTTTGTATAGCATAAATAGTGGAAAGTACTAAAGAGAAAACTTTTTTCTTTCATTTTGGATAGAGTAAAGGAAGGATTGTAACCCCTGTTAGTTGTTTTTCTTATTTGTGTCCTATTAGGGAAATTTTCCTTCACTTCCTTTTTTTTTTTTTTGCTGTTTGTGACCCATTGTGGAGATTTTACTTCAACGTGATGAGAAATCCCCTCTTAGACAGCAGTCCGCAAAACAGGTAAAGCCACATTGCTGTAACTAGGTACAAATAGCCGAAAATGTTGCAGATTACAGTTAAAATTAGAAGAGATTTCATATAATTTAGAGCATGTAATGTAGATTAATTCCACAGCAGATATTACTTGATAACTATACTTTATTAAATCGTACAATTGTAGATCACTTAAGTGAAGAAAAAATAACCCCTATGTTTACATTTTAAAAAGGTACTTCTAAAGCATTTCTGGACTAAGACCTAATATGCCATATATTTTGATAATTTGGCAGTCAGGGCAAGGTATCCTATATGCAAATTGTAGAAGGTGTTCTAATAATTAAAAAAAAACAGTGTAGTCAGCAGTAGCAAGAGATTGTGAAATTATGTGACAAGGAGCAGAGACTGACAGTGGGACAAGAAGAACAAAATACTTTTTTTTATTTTTTATTAAATAGCAGTTTAAAATATTTGCCAATCTGGCATTTGGTTTGTACTGTGGGTTATGCTCTTGACTTTGTATTTATGATGATAATTTTTTTGACATTTTAGTATGATAAATGAGAAACAACAAAAGGAAAAATAAGTGGGATTATTAATGATGCCAAAGCCCCCCTCAGAGAAGATTTCAGAAAGTCATGTTCCTAAAATAAAGAATTTTATTACAATTAGTCCTATAAAAGTCTTTGAGGAAATAATCACCCAAAATGCAAGTGAAGTGATAACAGCTCAGCTTTCCTGAAATCTCATCCTCCCTCTTATATCAGTCATATGAACAGAAATATTAATACAACAAATATAATGTTGAAGTCAGGAGGGAGGGTGATGATTAACCCAATTATTTTTGCAGTTGTAGCTTCCTCATGCATTCAGGAGAAATTATTGTCCGGGCTGGGCTCAGCCCTTTCTTCTCAGAGCAGGCCGCTCCGCTATTGGTTAATTGCTAGCTCCAATCTTTTCCACAATGACTCACTTGATGATGATATCCTGTTCGTCAGTTCTGCTGGTTACTTAAGCTATTCAGTTCAGTCCCTCTCTGCCTTTGCCTTGGTCAACACATTCAGAGACTCTCTCCTGTGTACCTGTTGAAGACTTGCTTGGCTGACGTCACTTCTGGTTCCTGATTCTGCTTGCTGTTCCACCAAACTGATTCTCCAGTTTCCTGATTTACTGGTTGGTCCTGAAGTACGCTGATCTCTGGCTCTCTAACGTCCGGGCTGGTCTAACTATCCGTTCCAGTTACCATACTCTGGCTATGATTTGACTACGTTGCTCTGTTTATCTTTTACTATTATTATTGTTAAACAAGTGTGATTTTACTTGCACTTTTGTCTCGGTCTGATTCATGGTTTCTGACAAATATTGAGTGTGATTACTAAAAAAAAGAAACACGACAGAATGATAATACACAATCCAAATATGCATTGTATACAACAATATATAGCATCAATGTTTGACAATTCTATATATCAAATTAATCACTTACAAATACTTTCACAGAGGAATATATCATCTGAGCTGGTGGAAACCTTGCAGGACCTGGTATGGAGTGAAGTGTGGCCATGGATGACGTGTCTCTGGCTCAAAAGGTTTTGAACCATTCACTTTCCGAAATAGATGCCAAAATAGCTTCCATTACTAATATTTTAAGGTCAATGGGATCCTTTCCATGATTTGCAAGGCAATGCCTAAATAAACTGAACTTAGGGGAACTACTCTCTACATTCCTCCTGTGTTCCCTAAACCGGGTATGGAGTGACCTGATCATCCTGCCCACATATTGTAAACCCCAGGAGCAGATGATACAAAAATTCATATAAGAGGAGGAACAAGTAAAAAAATTCCTAGATGGCATAAGAATTACCTTGATGGTCTTTAACCCTCGGTCTACCGGCTTTTTTTGTACCACTGTACTATAGATTGGTACATATAATGAATAAATGTTGGTACATAAAATGAATACATTTTAGCATAATTCTTTTTATTGTGACACAGGGTAATTAGGAATTTTGATTATAATTTTAGCTAGTAAAATATTGAATAAGCAAAAAATACTATTTTTTGCTGCAGGGACTGTTCTAAACACAGGAAAAATGCGCCACTTTACAGGTATACTATAGAAACCCCCCAGGTTACGAAACTTAAAGGAATATTTCACTTTTATTGTTTCACTTTAAGCATTATTAACCACTTCAGAGCCGCGCTATAGACGAAAGACGTCTGCAGCACAGCTCTCATCTGCCGGGAGTGCGTCCCTGGACGTCCTGCTGTTTACTTCCTCAATGCGCGCTGCCGCAGGTGCGCATCGGGGAAAAACTGTGCCCGGCAGGTCACGCGGGTGCCGATGCGCGTGCTTGGCGGCCGCAATGTCCGCCAGGTACCCGCGATCAGCATTTACAGAGCCAGGGTATGTGGATTTCTGTGTGTAAACACAGAGATCCACGTCCTGTCGGGGAGAGGAGACCGATGGTGTGTCCCTTGTACATAGGGACAACCATCGGTCACCTCCCCCAGTCAGTCCCCTCCCCCCACAGTAATAATCACTCCCAGGGAACACATGAACCCTTTCCTTGCCCCCTAGTGTTAACCCCTTCCCTGCCAGTCACATTTATACAGTAATCAGTGCATATTTATTGCACTGTTCACTGTATAAATGTGAATGGTCCCAAAATAGTGTCAAAAGTATCCGATGTGTCCGCCGCAATATCGCAGTCCTGACAAAAATTGCAGATCGCCGCCATTACTAGTAAAAAAAAAATGCCATAAATCTATTCTCTATTTTGTAGACGCTATAACTTTCGCGTAAACCAATCAATAAACGCTTATTGCAATTTTTTTACCAAAAATATGTAGAAGAATACGTATCGGCCTAAACTGAGGAAATTTTTTTTTTTTTAATTGGGATATTTATTATAGCAAAAAGTAAAAAATATTGTGTTTTTTTCAAATTGTCGACCTTTTTTTGTTTATAGCGCAAAAAATAAAAACCACAGACGTGATCAAATACCACCAAAAGAAAGCTCTATTTGTGGGAAAAAAAGGACGTCAATTTTGTTTGGGAGCCACGTCGCACGACCGCGCAATTGTCATTCAAATCATGACAGCGCTGAAAGCTGAAAATTGGCCTGGGCAGGATGGGGGGGGGGGGGGGGTTAAGTGTCCAGTAAGGAAGTGGTTAAAATCACTGCTCCTGAAAAAAATTCGTTTTTGAAACTTTTTTTTGCATTGATACATGTCCCCTGGGGCAGGACCCAGGTCCCCAAACACTTTTTATGACAATAACTTGCATATAAGCCTTTAAAATTAGCAATTTTGTCGGGACTCGACAATTCATTACAGCCGCGATCAGTTTTAAATGACTTTTTTTCCTTTAGAAATGTCATTTTGCTGCAGGGACTGTTCTAAACACGGGAAAATTTGCCACTTTACAGGCATACTATAGACACCCCCCAGGGACGAAATTTAAAGGAATATTTCACTTTTATTGTTTCACTTTAAGCATTATTAAAATCACTGCTCCCGAAAAAACTGCAGTTTTTAAAACTGTTTTTGCATTGATACATGTCCCCTGGGGCAGGACCCAGGTCCCCAAACACTTTTTTTGACATTAACTTGCATATTAGCCTTTAAAATTAGCAATTTTGATTTTTCATGTCCCATAGACTTTAACGGTGTTCGCGTGTTCGAACAAATTTTTTGCCTGTTCGGCAAGTTCTGGTGCAAACCGAACCGGGGGGGGGGGGGGTGTTCGACCCAACCTTAATGCTGACTATATCTATACTGTATAAATAAGAGGCCATTATGCGATGAAAGAAATTTCTATGGTGGACTATCCCCATGACCACAGATCTTTGCATTGGCATGTTTCCCAATTTTTTTTATAACATACCTGTAATTGAAACTAACATTTTCTACTGTTTTATTCTTCCATCATAACATACAGAGCTTTACTTCCTGAGAACCATTTGACTTTCATACAAATCCAGCATCCATACTGCATGATCATTACATTTGTCCTATAATCCGATTAGGTCTGAGCTCCCAAAATTCGGTCTCATGTCAAGTGAGGGGAAGTACTGATATACTGGAAACACTAATGACAATCAGATATCCATTTGCAGATATATTTTAAATAAGTGGTATGTCATGTAACCTCAGCACAACATCTGTCACGTACCTGGTTAGGGAGCCCAACGTGCAGGGAGTGGCCTCTCGTAAACCTCCGGCTCGAGGACCCCTGGTAGAGCAGACAGGGGCTCAAGAGGGCAGAGGGACACAAGTGCCTGGTGGAAACTGAAGCGAATGGTGGTTGTGGCAGCTGGAGGGTAAGCAGCAGTCCGCAGCAGGAGGTAGCTGATGGAGGGCGTGCAGAGGTCCGCAGCAGGGCACTTGTAAGTCAGGAGACAGGCTTGGTTAGGACAGGCCGGGTCAAACATAAGCAGGCAGGTAAGGTGCAAGCAGGATCCAAGAATGGTTAAAGTCCAGGCCAGGTCAGGTTATCAGGCGGGCAGCAGACAGGTAAAAGGGAGCAGGCAGAAGCGAAGTCGGGACAAGCCGGGGTCGAAGGCAGGCAGCAAACAGGAAAAGTCAAGGAGAGCCGGATCAGGTATCAGGGTAACACAAATCAGTAGTTCAGGTAGCAGGGGTCTCAGGAAACGCTGTAGACCGGACAGCAAGGAAGCAAAGTGACAGCTCTCTTTAAATAGGCTGACTTGAAGCCAAGTACCGTCATTAGGTGCGCTCGCTTGCTCCCGGGCACGCCCGTGCACCGCCTTTGCACGCCCGCGTGGCGCTATCGCGCATGCGCGTGCGCCGAACAAATCTCCCGTACACAGGAATTCTGACACCCAGATTGCTGGGATGACTGTGAAGACGTCTTTCCTGACAACATCCCTGTAGAGGTCAAATCTCAAAAAATAGAAAAAGATGGGACTTTAATGGTGCTAAGCCTCAGAAAAACACACATACAAGTATTAGAAACACATCTTTTTTATTAGAAAAATATTTCTAAAAGGAGGACAATAAGTCCATAAAAACACACCTTGTTATGTTCAAATGCATATTCAATCAAAAGTATAGTGGATATAGAACCAAACAATAATTGTTTGAGATGTACAGAAATATTAACAATGATATGTTTGCAATATGGAATGAAGCTTATTCATTTGCTTTACATGTATGATTATTAATGTGTTCCATATTATACACAGGACACACTTTTATTATGCATTTTGCATATATTTTTTCCTACATGCATTTTTACTTTCTTTGTTGACCTCTGGCTTAATAATGCATATTGTTTTACATTTTGTTTTGTTGTGGTATATGTAGCTATATTTTATATTCACTTTCCCAAGGCCATTTTCTAAGTCATCCATCAAAATTATACATTGTAAAGATACTGTAATAACATTGATATTGTGTGTATCCATTGTTTTGTACAATGCCCTTTCTATAAATCCCAAGTTGCAATGGAAAATTCCGAAATCTACATAGCTCATTGAAAGCATAAAAAAGTTTATGCACAAATGGTCACCCCATGTACACAATCAGTGTATTCACACAGCAGAAGAATAGAATGGGGTTTTAAGGGCTTTCTTGTTTCACTGTTAAATATTTTCTCTTCCCACAAATGGTTCGTTTAATGACTAAAGACTTCTGTAATGCACTCATTATCAACACAAACACACACTACACGAACAGGAAGGAGATTTCATCTTATTTCATCTTATGAAAAAAAGATTTTTAGGTTTTTTTTTTGTGTTTTTTTTTTTTACTTTGGTTAACAGAGTTATTAATGTCATAATAATTATAGAAAACATATGTTAAATTAAAAAAAAATACATAAACTGAGAAAAATAATTGATGTAGAAAGCATGTAGTGAAAATGAAGACTGTGGAATAGCTAAATAAAAAGTGTAAGTTTGATTTTTATAAATTGATTTTGGAGGTCTCATTAAACAGCATGGGGCTGCTAAAATTTATTATGCATGTAGCTGTTTCCTTTGATGTTGATACATAAAGACTCTAGAAAAAATTTACTGATTTTGGCTAAAATGGACACAAATTTCATAAAATTATAATCTAACTGAAGGGTTTGGGGTAGTACTGTACCACACCTGTGTGCTTACAAAAGACTTTTGAGTAGCAGTGTTCCTCAGTTGTGTGCTATCCAAAGCCAAGTCAAGTAATGCCCCAGCTGCTGGAACAAAACCACGTCACTTTATAAGAAGCCCCCTATCCTCCAATATGAAATGATCAATGTATACACCATTAGGAAAATAGTGGGTTGCTGCAGAGACTTTTTGAGTTATTCCAGTAACATGGTAATAACTAGGGATGAGCTTCGAGTTCGAGTCAAACTCATGTTCGACTCAAACATTGCCTGTTCGCCCGTACGCCAAACAGCGAACAATTTGGGGTGTTCGCGGCAAATTCGAAAAGCTGCGGAACACCCTGTAAAAGTCTATGGGAGAAATCTAAAGTGATAATTTTAAAGGCTTAAATGCAAGTTATTGTCATAAAAAGTGTTTGGGGACCCGGGTCCTGCCCCAGGGGACATGTATCAATGCAAAAAAAAGTTTTAAAAACTGCAGTTTTTTCGGGAGCAGTGATTTTAATAATGCTTAAAGTGAAACAATAAAAGTGAAATATTCCTTTAAATTTCATACCTAGGGGGTGTGTATAGTATGCCTGTAAAGTAGCACTTGTTTCCCGTGCTTAGAACTGTCCCTGCACAAAGTGTAATTTCTGAAGGAAAAAAAGTCATTTAAAAGCACTCGCGGCTATAATGAATTGTCGGCTCCCGGCAATACAGAGAACAGTCATTGAAAGTCATTGATAAAAAAAAAATGTGTGGGGGTCCCTCCAAATTCAATTACCAGGCCCTTCAGGTCTGGAATGGATATTAAGGGGAACCCTGCATCAAATAAAAATAAAAATGGTCTGGGCCCCAAAGCACCATGTCCCCATGTTGATGGGGACAAGGGCCTCATCCCCACAACCCTTGCCCGGTGGTTGTGGGGGTCTGCGGGCGGGGGGCTTATCGGAATCTGGAAGCCCCCTTTAACAAAGGGGACCCCCAGATTCCGCCCCCCCTATGTGAATTGGTAACCGGGTACATTGTACCCCTACCATTTCACAAAGAAAGTGTAAAATTTTTTAAAAAAACACACAGACACAGTTGGGAAAGTCCTTTATTAAAAAAATAAAATTAAAAAACCATTACAGCGATGTAATCCAGTCTGTCCAGCGTTGTTCTCTATGTCCCACTGTGATCTGATGTCCAGCACTGCAGTCTCCTCCAGTCTCCACTCCACACGAAACCCCCATGACGTACGAGGGGGCGGGGTCACCCGTCACATCATAGGGTAAGCCCCAGCTTTCCCCGCTTGCCGGGGAATAGCCAATGACGTAGGCGGGATCCACCCCTACGTCATTGGCTATTCCCCGCCAACGTGGAAAGCCGGGTCCTACCCCTATGATCTGACAGGTGACCTCGCCCCCTCGTATGTCAGACCCCGCCTATGTCATTGGCTGAGCGGACCTGATGGGGAACGTGATTTGATTCCTCTGCAGTGTAATAAATGAATAGACCCCGCCCCTTCTCACGTTCCCCATCAGGTCCGCTTAGCCTTACACCCAGTGAACGTGACCCCGCCCCCTACATCATTGGCTGAGCGGACCTGATGGGGAACGTGAGAAGGGGCGGGGTCTATTCATTTATTACACTGCAGAGGAATCAAATCACGTTCCCCATCAGGTCCGCTCAGCCAATGACGTAGGCGGGGTCTGACGTACGAGAGGGTGGGGTCACCTGTCAGATCATAGGGGTAAGCCCCGGCTTTCCCCGCTTGCGGGGAATAGCCAATGATGTAGGCGGAATCCCGCCTACGTCATTGGCTATTCCCTGGCAAGCGGGGAAAGCTGGGGCTTACCCTATGATGTGACCGGTGACCCCGCCCCCTCGTACGTCATGGGGGTTTCGTGTGGAGTGGAGAATAGAGGAGACTGCAGCGCTGGACATCGGATCATCGCGGGACATAGAGAACAACGCTGGACAGACTGGATTTCATCGCTGGAATGGGTTTTTTATTTTTTATTTTTTTATTTTTAATAAAGGACTTTCCCAACTGTGTCTGTGTGGTTTTTTTTTACAATTTTTTACACTTTCTTTGTCAATAGCTCTGGTTAGGAGTCTGCCACAAAACAAGATGTCCATCAGTGCCAGAACAAAACCAGATGGAAGAGTCCAAGATAATTCAAAATTTTGGAACGAAAAAAAAACCAATGCATTTCGGGGGGCAACACCGCTACAAAAGTTGTTAAGCAGTTGCTTGCACTCTTTCACCTAGTTTTGGTGTGGTGCCCCTTTCTGTTTTTCGATGATTCAAGGCAATAAACATCTTACTAAGTTGAGTTTAGTACTAACTTAATGCTTCCATGATGTTCACAAACAGCTTTACTCCCTACAGAATTCAATAGACTCAGTAAGTAGTTTCAACTAAATTCCATAATACTGCAGCCAGCAAAGAGGACTACATGTCAGAAACCATGAATCAGACAGAGACAGAAGTACAGTTAAATCACACTTGTTTAATAATAATAAAAAAAAGGTAAACAGAGTAAAGGTTGTCAAAATATAGCCAGAGTTCAGGAACCGGAACGGATAGTCAGACAAGCCAAAACATCAGGCGGCCAGAGATCAGCGTAGTAGAACAGCAAGCAGAATCTGGAGCCAGAAGGAACGTCAGCCAAGCAAGTCTTTCACAGGAACACAGGAGAGCGTCTCTAGAGATGTGACCAAGGTGAAGGCAGAGATCATCTGGGCTGGACGGCTTAAGTAAGCAGGACTGACGAGCAGGAAATCATCAACAGGTGAGTCACTGTGGAGAGATAGGAGCTGGCAATTAACTGATAGCTGAGGGGCCAGCTTAGAGAAGGAAGGGCTGAGCCCAGCCCTAACACTACACCAATGAAGCACGTGAACACAGTTATCCTCTACTGTATATACAGTACTGTATCTTTACATATTCTGCTAATTATTATTGCATTTTGCATTTTGGCTATCACAAGTTCTTTTAAAGGTTTTGATACACATAGTTTCTTTACTACAGATATGTATATGCTTTGCCTTACATCGTCAACATGCTATCAGATGTTTTCTACATGTGTCCATACCATAGGAACACAGAATGTGTTTTTTTTTGTAGGTAATGTGTCTATGAATATGTGATTCTCTTTTCAGTACACTGTCAGTATTTCCATGCATTCTGCATGAAGCTCCCTTCAGGTTTGCTCTTCCTAAACATATTACACATCAGTACAAAGTGTGCATCAGTGACCCACAACCACGCAGTACCCGCTTTCCACTTCTTAACCTGAGGACAATATTTTTGCACAGTATTTTGGATTAGCTTGTTTAGTGTTTACATGAGTATAGTAATCTCCTATCTCTGTTTTAATCTCTGACTTTTAAATGCATGACGAACAAAGAAACGGCAATGACTTTACTTTCAGTGATGAAGCAGCATCATGCCAGGAACATGCTGTATTTGTATACAGCTCAGACCGTGGATTTTGTGAAGTGGATTAGGTTTTAATTAAAATAAAACAACAATGGAAAAAATGCAAGCTTAGCTCAATGTAACAACATCTATTTCAGTACTAGATTTTCAATTGCGCTCTCATGAATTATAACATTAAAAATGAAATTAAAATTTTAAATGCTGTCCACATTTTCTGCATGTCTGGCTCAAACAGAGTAGCACATATGGTACTAGCATAAGTTTGTGTCAGACGGTCTACTATCGGAAATTCTGCATGCAAATAGTTTTATAGAGGTGCTAAAATGTGTTTAGTATACTTAAAAATATTTGCAATGCAAAATAAGGAACAAGGCATATTAAACTGGTATAAGTATGTTCTAGAGGGTTTCTCAATATGCATGAAGAGTCACGGTTTTAATTTCTATAGTATTTCACAATGCATATACAGTGAAACAATAATACACTTTCCAGTATTTGTAGTAAATGCAGATTTATCCTTGGGCTGCAAACCCATTCGCAAAAGAGTGATTGTTCAGGTTGGTCCAGGAGACAAAGTGGATCAGCTGCACTCTTCATGTCTGATTCTCAGGCTGACTATTTTAGATTTGTGGGTCTTCAGCCATATCCACCATGTGGTACCCATTGGCTTGGTGCTGCAGGGTGGGGTAGGGAAGGTCAGGACTAAAATCACATCCTTTACAATATTTTATTTTTTTGCTTCTTACCATCTATAATTAATTATCTGTATATCTAGGAGGAAAAATGTAAATAGTGTGTTTATGCGTGTAATTGTCAGTTCTCCAAATGGTAGATTGTAGCAGCCACTAGAGCTACCCTTGCTAACAGCTAGGCTTCAGTTAGTAGACACTTCCCCCAGCTGAGGATGTAAGGGTGTGCTGCAAAGTGCATATGAGCAAGAAGTGGTGAGTGAAATGGCTGTTATTATTTCCTATGGATGGTCTGGTTTTTTACTTTTAGGTGAAGCACCCCTTTACACAGTGACACATACAGTAAAATCACTGTGCATGTGTAAGCTATGCAGACATGTGGTGCTAAAGGACTCAACAGCTCTAGTGTTAAAACATGCCTACAGAATCCAGCACATTGTGTCACACTAACAGCCATCTGCGTCTGCCCTCCTGTGCCTGACTGGGAGCAGAAGGTCAATTTCCCAGCACCCATTTTATATACAGTGCCTTGAAAAAGTATTCACACCCCTTGAAATTTCCAACATTTCGTCATGCTACAATCAAAAACGTAAATGTATTTTATTGTAATTAAAGACCAACGCAAAGTGGCACAAAATTGTGAAGTTAAATAAAAATGATAAATGGTTTTCAAAATGTTTTACAAAAAATATCTGAAGAATGTGGTGCGCATTTGTATTCAGCCCCCTTTACTCTGATACCCCTAACTAAAATCTAGTGGAACCAATTGCCTTCAGAAGTCACCTATATAGTAAATATAGTCCGCCTGTGCGTAATTTAATCTCAGTATAAATACAGCTGTTCTGTGAAGCCCTCAGAGATTTGTTAGAGAACCTTAGTGAACAAACAGAATTGTGAAGTTTTGGATAGCGTGGAGAGGGTGGAGAGGGGTAAGAACACCTGTTATTATTGCTGTTTGTGTCCCTGTTAGGGACATTCACTCTATTTGTCTTGTTTTTTTTCATTATCACTGAGATTGAAAGTGAAAGAAAATTCCCACATTTTGAGATGTCATTAGAACAAGAATAGAAGGAAAATCTTCCAATGGGAGCACTAGTTCTGGTGACCCTGGTGGCAACCAGGTATTTCCCTACTTTGGGGGAAATTCCTTTAAATTGCCTGTTTTGGCTTATTAAGCAAAAAGTGAAAGGAAATCTTCCTAGCGGGACACAGATGGTAAACCTGACAGGAAACATAATCCTTCTTTACTCAATCCAATATAAAGAAAAAAAGGTTTTCAGTTACGCCTACTTTAAGTTGGTGGTCAGCATTGAGGAACTTTTTTTTTACATTGGTGGTCAATAAAATACTTCCTCACATTAATAGTCACGGTCACCAAGGTACTTCCTTAGATTGGTTGCAATGGATGTGTCCAATTTAGTGGTGTTCAGTAAAGTGGCTCCTTAGTCCTTACATTGTTGATCACTAATTGTTATGTAAATTTAAGAAAATTACAATGTCTCCCTAAATTTTTATTGTAATTAAAGTCAATGCATTTATGCCTTTCATTAAATATATACTACTTTTACATGTTAAACATACACCCTAATTGTAAAGGGCATTAAAGCAAACCTTGTGTTCACTTAAATCATTCAATCATGTGCAAGAATCAATTCCCCTGAACATTACTGGATGTTTTTGTTTGTTTTACTGTACTTCACACTTTAGTAAATCAGACCCCTTTATCCAGAACATGTATTAAAAATAAGGATTGCTTTTTCCATCTTATATGACAATTAAAAACTTTGTCATTTTTTTTCATTATAATAGTGATTTATTGGTTTGACTCTGTAGCCCATTAGTGACAGGTAGGTAAATGAGGAGCAATTTTAGATTTTTGTCAGTATAATTTTGCCAAGGCAGAATCTTTCAATTTTTATGACTATTGCCTCGTACACACGAACGAGTTTCTCGGCAAGAAGCGACAAGAAAATTGCCAAGATAGCTTTCTTGTCGAGAAATTTGTTCGTGTGTATGGTTTCTCATCGAGAAAACCGACAAGAATCTCGACGAGAAATATAGAGAACCTGCTCTCTATTTTCTCGTCGAGATTCTCGTCAGCCTGTTTCTCGACGAGAAAATTGTGTGTGTGTACACTTACCTGTTCGCCGGGAAGCCCGCACATGCTCGAAATGACTTCGACGCATGCGCGGTAGCTTCCTAGGCATAGATAGGGTGTAGCAAGAATGTGTTGATGACGTCACCGCGTTCGCTCCATTCAAAGAACCACGGGTTCTTTGAATCGAGTGTGTGTACACTCGGCCGGGACAAGTTTCTTGTCCAAGAATCTCGTCAAGAAAAACAACGTGTTTTTTCTTGACGAGATTTTCGGCCGTGTGTACGAGGCTTGAAAGTAACAAATATACTTTTTTCCTTTATTAGAGGGTGATTTTTATTGGTGGGGGTGTATTTAAGGCAGTTTAATTTTTTGAATGTAATATTATTTGGATTTAATTTAATTTTTTTTTAAATTGTGTTTACTTAACCACTTAAGGACCGCCTCCTGTACATTTACGTCGGCAGAGCGGCACAGATAGGCATAAGCACGTACCTGTACGTCCCCTTTAAGATGCCGCTGTGTGGTCGCACGCGCCGCCGGCAGCGCCCTCGCGACCCTGCCGCTTTCTCCGTGAGCCCGACCGTGGGGATACCCGCGATCGTCTCACGGAGAGATAGAGCGGGGAGATGCTAGTGTAAACAAGCATCTCCCCGCTCTGCCTAGTGACAATGACACGGATCTGCGCTCCGTGTAGTCGGAGCAGAGATCAGTGTCATGTCACACACAACCCATCCCCCCTACAGTAAGAAGCACTCCCTAGGAAACACTTAACCCCTACAGCACCACCTACTGGTTAACCCCTTCACTGCCAGTGTCATTTTCACAGTAATCAGTGCATTTTTATAGCACTGATCGCTGTAAAAATGACAATGGTTCTAAAAAAGTGTCAAAAGTGTACGATATGTCTGCCATAATGTCGCAGTCATGATAAAAATCGCTGATCGCTGCCATAACTAGTAAAAAAAAAAAAAAAATTAATAAAAATGCCATAAAACAGTGCCCTATTTTGTAGAAGCTATAACTTTTGCGCAAACCAATCAATAAACGCTTATTGCTATTTTTTTTACCAAAAATATGTAGAAGAATACGTATTGGCCTAAACTGTGGAAGAAAATCACAGAGGTGATCAAATACCACCAAAAGAAAGTTCTATTTGTGGGAAAAAAGGACGTAAATTTTGTTTGGGAGCCACGTCGCACGACCGCGCAATTGTCAGTTAAAGCGACGCAGTGCCGAATCGCAAAAAGTGGCCTGGTCTTTGACCAGCAAAATGGTCCGGGGCTGAAGTGGTTAATTGTAATTTGTGTACTGTTACTTTATTTTTTTATTTTTTTATATCTGTGAAAATATAGAATAATAAGGGTGATGGGGAGAATTTTCCATGCTAGCTGAAAGGAGCTCCTACAACCCCCAGGAACCATTTAATGGCCATTGCACAACCAACAACTACCATCATCTCGTCTTTCACATTGCCTCCAAATTTTTTCAGGGAAGTGAAAAACCTTCAATGTCTCTCATTCCAAGTGTCAGGTTAAAGCTGGCTTGTGTGCGGGATAGGGCTAGACTGGTAGAAGTGGGATGTTGGTACTTTTGGATTTAACCTACAATGAGCTAGGGAGGGGCTGGGGAACAGTAAATGAGCAGTGTAAAATATACCTCGTTCTGGTCTTGGGCTGCTGTGTCTCAAAAGAGGACATACACCAATCAGCCATAACTTTAATACCACCAAAACAGTCCTGACCCATCAAGTCATGGACTTCACTAGACCTCTGAAAGTATGCTTCGGTATCTGTCACTAGGTCATCAGTAACTTAGCATTTGAAGTCCTGTAGTTTGCGAGGTGAGGCCTGCATGTATCTAACGTATTTTCCCAGCACATCCCACAGATGCTTGATTTGATTAAGATCTGAAGAATTTAGAGGCCAAGTCAAAAACTCAAACTCACTGTTTTGTCCCTCAAACCATTCTTGAACCATTTTGTGCAGTGTGACAGGGTGCATTATCCTGCTGAAAGATGCCACAGTTAAGTGTTAATAATATCACAGGTTTTTGTATATATGTAAACAGAACTTTACCTCATTCACTAAGTAAGTAAATTAACCCAACTCAACTGGCAAAGACAAATCAGAAGTCCTACTCTGGAACGTTAGTACTGGGTTAATAACTTAAAATTATGAAGTTAGAGAGTCAGCATGACAGCCAAACAGCTAGCATTTGCAGAGTGAAAAGTCAGCAATTGCAACCTCCTTATTTCTATGAGGAAAGGTTTCATTTTAGTCCAGCTAAACTAAAGCACACAGAATGACTATTGAATATACCCTTGGTATGTTATTATTTGTTCTGAGCAAATATTTAAAATGAAAAAAAAAAAGTTATAAACATGGACAATATTATATGTTCAAAATAATTTATTTTATAAATCGTTAACAATTTATTTTGTAATCCAAAAAATAAAAAGGAAAGCAGTTTAATTCAGAACTGGAGCTTTTGGGGAACAAGTGCGATCCATGTTTTTCACACTTATAGGTAGCAAAAGATCCACACTAATTATTTAACAAGTGATCCTTAGTAAACTAGGAAATGTAGTAATCTGGAAAACACAAAAAGACCCTGTCACCAGTTCAGAATATATATTTTCCAGTACCGACTTTGCAATTTAAATACTTTTTTAGTAAAACAACAATAATAAAACTTTGTATTGATTTGTTTTTATAAAATACTGCATAGCTATATACATCTATACAAATCTATAGCTATAAGAATTACCTTGAAAAATGAGCACAGTCAGTATTATACCTTAATTTTAGGTGACTATGGGCAACAAATGTGTGTCAGATTTATTTTCCCAAGTCTCATTACTCAACATTTTTTAATTTGCATTATTTTCCTATTTGCGCAAGTCCTTGACACAACCACTGCACGTTGCTGAGTGTACCTTTGTGAAGCTGTATGCTTAAGTCAAGGTTCTTGGTGTTTTGGTAATGTGATTTGTGATGTCAGTGTAGCCCTCTTTTTTTTTGGCAGTGCCTCAACCCAGGACAGGACCCCTGTGAACAGAGGAGATTCCCTTCCTGGGACGTTAATCAGTAATCTAATCAAAGTTTTTGTCCTCTAATGTAAATCTATCGTCAATCACGACGCCTGTTGCACCACCGAAAGAGAAAAAAAATTGTTCTGCCAGCTGTGAAGGCAAATTGCGATTTGATATTTCTGAAATAGGTAAGGGCAGAGACACCTGGCAATGTCACCTGGTGGCACCGCCCCTTTGTGACATCACCAACGTCACAAAGGGGCGGTTTTTAAAAAACATTTTTAAATAGC
This sequence comes from Rana muscosa, assembly GCA_029206835.1. Taxonomy (NCBI): domain Eukaryota; kingdom Metazoa; phylum Chordata; class Amphibia; order Anura; family Ranidae; genus Rana; species Rana muscosa. The sequence continues at coordinate 714,868,041 of CM055116.1, read as the reverse complement.
CGGTTGCTGACAATTGCAACCACAAGTCAATTTAAATGTTATTTGACTCATTTTCTTTCCTTTAGAAATTTAATTTTTGCTGCAGCATGATCCATGTTCCACATGCTACGGATGCGCCACTTTACAGGCAGCCTAAGGGGACCCCCCATGCACTATATTTAAATAAGTTTTTCATCTTTATTGTTGCACTTTAAGTATCATTAAAATCATTGATCCTGAAAAAAAACAATATTTTTTTAAAAAACATTTTTGCATTAATACATGTCCCTCAGGACAATACCCAGACCCCCATACCCCATGTATGGCCAATTTCTTGCATATAAGCCTTCAAAATGGGCACTTTTGATTTCTCCCGTTTAGCTCCAATAGACCTCAATGGAGTTTGCTGTTCAGGGCAGAACTTTTCCCCTGTTTGGGAGTTCTGCTGCAAACCGAACAGGTGGGTGTTCGGCCCATCTCTACATCCCAACAGAGACAGAAAGTGCTAATACATAATTATACATAACACTGTGATAATAGCAGCTAACAATAGAGGGCAGCAGATCCCTACATCATCATTCTCCCAGTTCTAAACTGCATCTACAATATGTGTGTGTTTTTGAAGAAAATTTCAGAAGCTGTCGAAGAAAGGGAGGAATTAAGATGATTTATGTATTCCTAAGCTTCACAAATATGGTTGCTCCTTAATGCAGCATTTCCCAGAAGAACGCAGGATGAAATAGGATATTATTTACAAAAAGTGTTTTGTGTTATGCTGCGTTGTGATAATGTGCACATTACTGCAACGGGCATTAACGCACATGCGTGTGCATTTGTCTGTTGGGAAGCCATTTCTTTTTAATGGCATTGCAGTGCACTATGGCAATGTAGATCCAATGCACATGCATTGTACTATTGGGCATTGTAGTGTGCTACATCAAAAAAAATGTTGCATGTATATTTTTCGGGTTGTTCCTGTGCATTGGCAGCCCATTCAAAATAAATGGGCTGCACTCTCACAACTCTTGTTAACACGTGACACAACACACATTAACGCAATGAGAGGTGTGAATCTAACAAGAATCCATCCTCAAGGGAAAGAATTTAATATGCATGCAAAGTAAAACTGCATATATATATATATATAATCTGTAGACCGCTCTATGAATAAAACATTTAAAACATACAGTATGTAAACCTGAAATCACAAAAATCTCATATATGCTTAGACAATTTAATGTAATTTGAGAAGTAATTTTCAATATTTCTAAATCTGCAGCACTGATTGAAACAATACCTGGTGATGCTGCTTTGATGGTCCTTGTTCAAACATTTCCTATATAGGGTGACAACCAATTGTGCTGTTTTCACACATGGTTCACTGTTGTAACCATCAGGAAACCTTCCTTGAGAAATGACCTACAGTCATTATTGGAGTGAGTGCATGCATGTGGACAGAAAGTGGCTGCATCTTTGTGGGATGCCATCAATACTAAAATGCAACAACATATAAAAAAAGTGAAACTATGTGTTTCATTCACCAAAAATCTAAATTGTTTATGATACACAACATTTCAGCAAACTAAATGCCATCCAGTTCTAGTCTGCATCTACTTGAAGCCATGGGAAGCATACGTAATACGTTTTTACCAATTATTAAAAACACACACTAAAATATTCCCAGCAGATGGCTTCCTGAAAAAAATGGAAGTAACCTCTTCTTTATCATATTCTTACAGAATATTCTTTCAGAACTTTTTTCTATGAAACAATTTAGTTTAAGGTGTTTTAAACGGCGTGTCCTGAAAAAAAAAAAAAGTAGATTCTGGACTTTATTACCACTTTTTTTATTACAGTACCTGTCTATATATTTTACATCTGTAAAGCTCACCTTGCACATTACAGTCTAATTGTGCAATATCCTTTAGTTCTAACAAAGCGCTGCGCAAACTGTTGGCGCTATATAAATCCTGTATAATAATAATAATAATAATAATAATAACAAAGAGCATGCAGTGCAATTGCCTGCCTGATTGGATACAAATAAATTAGATATTTTGGGCAGGTAAATATATTAAATATTTTGGTAATTCTAACCTTGGAAAAGGTTTTAGTTTTGAACATCCAGAACAGCCAGACATTTTGACAAAGTGGGACTTTCAAAGCTGCTTCAAAAAACTTCTGTGCTTTATGCCGGCCAGAAGCTTAATGTTATTGTTATTACACTGGGGTCATTTTTATTTATTTATTTTTCAAATTTGTACATTTTTAAATTGGCGTTTTACATCAGTATTTTTTATTTTATTTTTACTGTGAGAAAATATTCTCATGCCGCGTACACACGGTCGTTTTTTTTCGACGAGAAAAACGGCATTAAAAACGACGAGAAAAATTAGAACATGTTCTAATTTTTCTCGTTGTTTTTTTCGACATGTTTTCCGTGGCAGTGTTTCCCACAGGGAAACACTGCCGCGGAGCCCACAGACGGTCGTTTTTCTCGTCAAGAGAAAAAATGACGTGAAAAACAACCGTGTGTGGGGAACAAGCTGTTCCCCCGTTTTAAATGACATTATTCACAGCGTTTTTTTAACCGCCGTGAATAATGATCGTGTGTACGCGGCATCAGAGTGCTCTTTCTTATTAGTGAACGCACAGAAGTTTTCTGTGAGGTGCCTTTCACATGGGTGTTCCATTTCCTTCATCTATTCAGTAACATTTTTTTGTTAGAAAATCAGGTGAAAAACGAATCTCGGCTTAAGTTTTTCCATCCGTTGTATACATCCATTTTTTCCATCCGTTTTCTATCGAATTAATTTTTTTTGGAATGATTCAAATTCAAATCCGTCGAAAATTGATTGACCGATCCAAATTCTATTTGAAGAACTGCTGGTTGCTAAGGAGCAGGCCGGTGAGCCGGCCACTACGTGCTTGACAACCGATGAGTCATTAGCTGTCAACGGGGTTTCCTGCTGACAACTGAATGTAAAGAAACTTTGCAATAAAAAAATTACCAGGTTCTTCTAGTCTAGTATGAAATTTAAGGGGAACCCCATGCCCAAAAATTAAAAAAAGGCATGTGGTCCCCCCCAAATTCTATAACAGACCATTATCGGAGCAAATCCCCCTTCTTAACCGCTTGCCGACCAGCGCACGACGATGTACAGCGACACAATGGAACTGCTGGGCAGATGGGCGTACAGGTACGTCCCCTTTAAGATGCGACATTGTGGACGCGACCCCCGTGAGTCTGACCGCGTGTCGCGTGGACTCGATGTCCGCGGGGATACCAGCGATCGTCTCACGGAGAGGAAGAACGGGGAAATGCTGATGTAAACATTTCCCCATTCTTCCTAGTGACAGGACACTGATCACAGCTCCCTGTAATCATTGTCATGTCACACATAGCCCATCCCCCCTACAGTTAGAACACATCCCTAGGACACACACCTAACCCCTTCAGCGCCCCCTACTGGTAAACCCCTTCACTGCCAGTGTCATTTTTACAGTAATCAGTGCATTTTTATAGCACTGATCGCTGTATCAATGACAATGGTCCCAAAATGGCATCAATAGTGTCCGATGTGTCCGCCATAATGTTGCAGTCATGATAAAAATCGCTGATCGCCGCCATTACTAGTAAAAAAAAAAAAAAAAAAACATAAAATGCCATAAAACTATCCCCTATTTTGTAGACGCTATAACTTTTGCGCAAACCAATCAATAAACGCTTATTGCGATTTTTTTACCAGAAATATGTAGAAGAATACGTATCGGCCTAAACTGAGGAAAAAAAATGTTGTATTTTATATATGTTACATTTACAACTTTGTGTAAAAAAATATTTTTTTCATTTTCTGTCTGCATTTTCAAAAAAACTTGTGGCAAAAAATGAAACCTTCATCATGTTGTGTCACCATGAAATTTTACCATGCCACTTAAAAAAATAGCTTTGCATGTTTACATTACAAAATGTGGCCATTCTGTTGGTGTTTCTATTGTACTGGTACTCCAGGGCCCCAAAAAATGTGATAGGTAGTCAGGAAACTAGATACGTACTGGTAATTTATGCTCCTTGAAAACCTAAAGGTGCTCCTTGAATTTAGGGCAATTCCATGTGGCTAGGCTGTGCAAAAGTCTCACATATGTGATATCCTCATATTCAGGAGGAGTAGCAGAATGTGTTTTGGGGTGTAATTCTAAGTATGCCCATACTGTGTGTTAGGAGTATCCTAATAATTTACAAATTTTTGTAAAAATAAAAACATTTTCTTTCTTAATTTTCCAAAACATGTGGCAAGAAATTAAATATTCAAAAGATCCACTTTGCCCAAAATACCTTTGGGTATTTACTTTCCAAAATGTGGTCATATTATGGGTGTTTCTACTGTCCTGGTGCTCCAGAGCCTCCAAATCGTGATCAGTAGTCAGGAAATTAGATGCTGTATTTAATTTATGCCCCTTGCAAGCCTGAAGGTGTTCTTTGGATGTTTTACCCCTCTATGCGGCTAGGCTCTGAAAACTTCCTCATACACAGGACGATTTGTGAAAGGTATTTTAGGGTAATTCTAAGTATGCCCATGCTGTGTTTAGGAAATATTGTATGTTATTAGTATACAACTTTGTGTAAAAAATGTATTTTCATTTTCTTTTAGCATTTTCCAAAAGCTTGTGGCAGAAAAAGTAAAACTTCAAAAGGCTCACCATGCCGCTTACAAAATACAGTACCTTGGAGTGTTTACTCTCCAAAATGTGGTCATTTTGTGTTTTTTTCTATTGTCCTGGCAGGATCTCCAAACACATGATACAGTGCCTTGGAAAAAGTATTCATACCCTTTGAAGATTTTCACATTTTGTCATGTTACAACCAAAAACGTTAATGTATTTTATTGGGATTTTATGTGATAGACCAACACAAAGTGGCACCAGAACACCCTGAACAGGCAAAAAGTTCTAGCCAACATGCGAACCCTATTAAAGTCTATGGGACACAAACATGAAAAATCTAAAGTACTACTTTTAAAGGCTTATATGCATGTTATTGCTATAAAAAGTGTATTGGGACCCAGATAATACCCTAGAGGACATGTATCAATGCAAAAAAAGTTTTTAACCACTTAAAGACCGAGCCTCTTTCTGAGATTTGGTGTTTACAAGTTAAAAACATATATGTTTTTTGCTAGAAAATTACTTAGAACCCCCAAACATTATATATATATATATATTTTCTAACACCCTAGAGAATAAAATGGCGGTCATTGCAATCCTTTTTTTCACACTGTATTTGTGCAACGGTCTTACAAGAGCACTTTTTTGGGGAAAAAATCCACTTTTTTTAATAAAAAAATAAGACAACAGTAAAGTTAGCCCAGTTTTTTATATTGTGAAAGATAAAGTTACGCCAAGTAAATTGATACCCAACATGTCACGCTTCAAAGTTGCGCCCGCTCGTGGAATGGTGACAAAATTTTACCCTTAAAAATCGTTTACATTTTTTAACAGGTTGCATGTTTTGAGTTACAGAGGAGGTCTAGGGCTAGAATTATTGCTCTCGCTCTAATGATAGCGGCGATACCTCACATGTGTGGTTTGAACACCGTTTTCACATGCGGGCGCTACTCACGTATGCGTTCGCTTCTGCTCGCGAGCTTGGCGGGACGGGGCACGTTTAAAACTTTTTTTTTATTATTTATTTTACATTTTATTTTAAATTTTTACACTGTTCTTATTTTTTTTAAATGGTGTCACTTTTATTCCTATTACAAGGAATGTAAACATCCCATAATAGAAAAAAAAAGCATGATAGGACCTCTTAAATATGAGATCTGGGGTCAAAAACACCTCAGATCTCATATTTACACTAAGATGCAATAAAAAAAAAATGCTTGGACTTAAAAGGACATACGCCTGATGAGTCGACAAGGCTTGTGGTGAAATTACACCAATGGATAAGGGCATCCGTGTAGGCAACCTCTGACTTGTAAGTAGGGTGATCCCACAATCCTTCACTACTAGATGCGGATGCCCCATTTGTTTGTTTGTTCTGAGAACAAACGAACAACTGATGTCCGAGTCGAATTGACGTTCTTTTAGAACATCGGGACCATCCCTAGTGGCTTTCAAAAATGTTTACAAATAAATATCTGAAAAGTGAGGTGTGCACTTGTATTCAGTCCCCTTTACCCTAAACTAAAATCTAGTGGAACCAATTGCCTTCAGAAGTCACTTAATTAGTAAATAGTCCACCTGTGTGTAATTTAATCTCAGTATAAATACAGCTGATCTGTGAAGCCCTCAGAGGTTTGTTAGAGAACCTTAGTGAACAAACAGCATCACGAAGGCCAAGGAACACAGCAGACAGGTCAGGGATAAAGTTGTGGAGAAGTCTAAAACATCTCACGCAGCACCTTTCAATCCATCATCCGAAAATGGAAAGGGTGGAAAGGGTATGGCACAACTGCGAATCCTACCAAGACATGGCCATCCACCTAAACTGACAGGCAAGGAATGGAGAGCATTCATCAGAGAAGCAGCCAAGAGTCCCATGGTAACTCTGAAGAAGGGTCAGAGATTGACAGCTCAGGGAATCTGTCCACAGGACAACTATTAGTCGTGCACTCCACAAATCTGGCCTCTATGAAAGAATGGTAAAAAGAAAGACGTTTCTGAAAGAAAGCCATAAGAAGTTCACCTTCCAGCATGACAATGACCCTAAACATACAGCCAGAGCTACAATGCAATGATTTAGATAAAAGCATATTCATGTGTTAGAATGGCCCAGTCAAAGTCCAGACCTAAGTCCATTTGAGAATCTATGGCAAGACTTCTGTTTACAGATGCTCTCCATCCAATCTGAAAGAGTTTGAGCTATTTTGCAAAGAAGAATGTCACTCTCTAGAAGTGCAAAGCTGGTAGAGACATCCCCAAAAAGACTTGCAGCTGTAATTGCAGCATCTACAAAGTATTGACTCAGGTGGGCTGAATACAAATGCATGCCACACTTTTCGGATATTTATTTGTAAAAAAAATTGAAACCATTTATCATTTTCCTTCCACTTCACAACATCAAATAAAATCCCAATAAAATACATTTAAGTTTTTTGATGTAACATGACAAAATGTGGAAAATTTCAAGGGGTATGAATACTTTTTCAAGGCATTGTGAGCAGTCAGAAAATTAGAAGTGTAAATTATGCCCCATGAAAGCTTGATAGTGCTTGGATTTTGGGCCCAATTATGTGTCAAGGCTGCAAAGTCTCACATAAGTGGCATCTCTATATTCAGGGAGAATAGAAGCTGCTACACCACTTTTCTGGTATTAAAGCAGAGTTCCACCCAAATATGGAACTTCCGCTTAATCCACTCCTCGCCCCCTTACATGCCACATTTGGCATGTAATTTTTTTTGGGGGGGGGAGTGGGGGCTTCAGTAGGAGTGGGACTTCCTGTCCCACTTCCTCCTTCCACCCTGGGGCCGCCTAGGCGATTTGTCATATCACCTTTTGGCGGCCCCTCCCTGTAGGCGATCACCTGGGACGTGACAGGTCCCAGTCGATCGCCTGTCCACTCAGAGAGCGCTGCGCCGTTCGCGCATGCGCAGTGAGTGCCCGGCCGTGAAGCCGAAAGCTGTCACGGCCGGGTGCCCACACTATGAATGGAGGCGCCGGCGGAGAAAGGGGGAGAGGAGCAGAGCTCCGGGCGTCGTGTCGCTGGACAGTGGAACAGGTAAGTGTATGTTTATTAAAAGCCAGCAGCTACACTTTTTGTAGCTGCTGACTTTTAATAAACATAAAAAAAGTCTGGAACTCCCCTTTAATCCCTCTTGTTAATGTATTGTACCAAATTCATGAACTGTTTGCAACACTTTTGGTTATGACAGCGACACATGCACCAAGTTCAGATAGTTCTTAAGTGCGCCAAATTCAAAATAAAATATTGACAGTTTGTATCTTATGAAAGTGGAGCTAAGACTGATTCTCTTTTGGTGTACAGAGAGAAACTGGAGCAAAGAAATTTGGCGAAAGTGTCTTGCGTGCATTCTAAAAGTGGCGCAACATGCACCAAATTCAAGTACAAGTTCTAGACAGGTGCATGAATTTGGCGAATGCTACACAACTTTTAAAATGCATGAGAGATACTTCCACAAAATCTGTCTGCGCCAGACTTTATGAAATCCAGGGAATGTGTTACATCCCAAAGGATGTAATTGTAAGTATGTCCATGCTGTGTGTGAGAAATAACTTGTAACTATTTTTTTTTTACTATCTTCATTTTCCAAAAAATTGTGGCAAAAAATCACAACTTGCCTCTTGCTAAATACCTTTGACTATTTACTTTCCCAAAAAGTTTTTTTTGGGGGTATTTGTATTGTCCTGCCATTTTAGGGCCTCAAGAAACAGGATACAGTCAGAACATCATTTAAAATTTCAAACATAATGCATATACCATGGTTTGTAGACTGTATAACTTTCACACATACTACCTGGACAGGAAGGGGGTTTAACAAGCCAGTCATTAAGTGGTTAAACATGTCAGGCTTTGTTAATTTCTATTATGTAGTGGCTGATAAGTTTAGCAGTTTACAGAAGAAATATAAAAACGGTTTCCTTTCTGTTCAGCTTACTGGAGGTGACCAAGACCTCATTTTTTTTTAGCAAGATCAACATCAACAGGTATGTATAACCATGCCTTTAACCATAATGCCTTAGATTTCTGCCAGTGTTCTAGGAGGTTGAACACCTTTTCTTCGACTCTGCTTATACAAGTCAGATCATAATATCTGATCCTTATTATTCTTATGTTTTATTTCTATTTTTTCTCTGTTGACTTTAATCAACATACTCCAGATATTTGTTTATTCAGTGATTTCAGTCAAGACTTTCAAATCATTATTTGAGTTAGTCTCTACACAGCAGCTATCCAGATCGGTATATCCTCAGCAACAGCTTTTTTTCTACCTGGGCACCACTGAACTGGACGTTTTCAAGGTATGCCTGGAATGTGACTTGGGGCACTGGGCTTGCATTGTGATGCTTTTCAAACCTTTTTTGTACTGTTAAGCCCTGTACACACGATCGGATTTCCTATGGTTTTTAAACCGATGGATTTTTCCATCGGAAAACCTAAGAAGCTGACTGCCATCAGTCTTGCCTACACACCATCAGTCAAAAAAACGACCGTTCCAAACGCGGTGACGTAAAACACTCTGATGAGCCGAGAAAAATGAAGGTCAATGCTTCTGAGCATGCGTCGACTTGATTCTGAGCATGCGTGGGTTTTTTAACCGATGGACTTGCCCATAGACAATCGGAATTTGCTATTGGTTTTTTATCCATCGGAAAAATTTAAAACATGTTCTATTTTTTGACACCGATGGGAAAAAGACCGATGGGGCCCATACACGATCGGTTTGTCCGATGAAAAAAATCAGTCGGACTGTTTTCATCTGTAAAACCGATCGTGTGTACGCGGCTTTAGTTGCAAAGCAATATCTGCCCATTTGTGTTAGGTATTGAGAATTACATTGTTGTTTTAAAGTTTAAGTGGGGAATTTGTGGCTAATTTAATTTAAATGTACCTTAGTCATCAATGCATTAGGTGGCCACTGTGGACATACCAATAATTGGGTGAAATCTGTAATCAATGTAATAGGTAAATACTGTATATAAATATATGGAGACATAAGCCATATGAAGTTTTTCTTGGATCTGCTACATGTACAACCATTAAAATACATTAGAACAGGTGGCTATACACGGTTGTGCACTGGGATTTATGTAACTCACCCACATGCACTCTGAACATATATTATCTGCATTAGAAAAATATTTCAGTGCACATGTGGGTGTTTTACACAGCCCTTGGTACACAACCACATACAACTGCCTTCTCTGCATCTAAATGGGCGACTGTATGCAGCATGTCCCAGGAATATTATAACTCAGGCTCAGTACAGTCCCTGGGTGCATGAAGTTTAATATATGGCCTCAGGCCATGTGACTCTGGGTTGTCAGGTACCATATACTATAAAATATCGGATGGCCCCCTCTCTCTCCTGATTGGTTAACTGACTTTGATTGACAGCAGCGGCAGCCAATGGCACCCAATGCTGTGTCTCAGCCAATCAGGAGGGACAGTCTCAGGTTGCCGAGACACTCGTCAACATCGCTGGACAGAGATGGGCTCAAATAAGTATTAGGGGGGAGGGGTGCTGCTGCACACAGAAGTTTTTTTATCTTAATGCACAGAATGCATTAAGATAAAAAACCTTCTGATTTTACAACCCGTTTAAGTTTATTCTGCAGTTGACTGAATGGTCATTCCATTGGATATGTCTGCTTGAACTTCCCTAAGAGATCTGGTTTATGTTATCTGGTTAAACATTTCTTCTGGTTGGCCTGAATGGTTGATTGGCTTTTGATTTTCACTGGTTGGGGCTTATGTTCCTTCAGGTAGCAGTTCTCCCTAGTGGCCATTGTTTGTCCTGGTCTGGAGCACTAGGTGTCCTTATACCCTGGTCATGGCAATTTTCATATTTTGCTTGGTCCTTTCTTTATCTTGCCTTGATTAAGGCATTGATTTCTCCAGATTCTCTTTTGTTGAATGATCCCCACATCTGTTGGATCTCCCAGTGGCTGTTGTCCAACTTTTAGTTTAACTGCTTTTGGGCATCCTGACTTTTTAGGAATTCCAGAATTCTTGTGCCCCTCAATGGCTCTATCTTTTTCTTGAGTTCCACTGAAAGACACAGGTCCTTTCTCTCTTTGAGCTGGCTTCAACATTGTTGTTTGTTTGTAGCTTCCAGTATCCCAACCTCCTGTTTAAGGATTCCTACATTCCTATGTCCTGCAATGGACTTCAGTAAAAAGATTTTACAGTAAGTACAAAAACCCTATTTTTCTGTATTTGCTAAAAATGTTCTTAACCTAAAAAATGTATGTGGCTGCCACATCTAAGGGCTGGATAACTGCATTATATTAACTGTTTATATTTGGCTTTAGATATACTTTAAAAGTCCACTCTCACCCTCCACTACTTATGACTCTACACAGATTATAAATCATATAGAACAGTAAGTCAGTAGCTTGCAACAAAATCCAATCTTGCAAATAGGAGTATTTGAATCACCTGAACCCATAGCTGGTTACCTATGTTGAATGGTAACTCCACTTTCATAGAGAACAAATATAAAATAAAAAAATATATCATAGCATATACAATTGCTACACAAGCCATATTGTAACTGAATGTTATTGAAAATTACCTTTCCTTTTCAATCTGTAATGCTATAATGTTCTGTAAATTTCAATGCAATTTGGCAACCTGGTGGTGTTCCATAAACTATTGGTATATGGAGCATCCCCAAAAATGTAATTTTCTGCTTGTGTGATTGATTCATTGATTTCCCAAAAGTCTGCACAAAGATACATGTCAGATTTTAGGCATCTTCTACAACAAAAAATGTAATGTTTATTTATGTAATTTTATTCAGAGCAGAAAGAGGTAGGAATCTGCAACCAAATTTGTTAAAATCTACACGTGCAAAGACTTTCTGCTGGTCTCTCCTTTTTCACATTCCTACTTTGAACCAGCAGAATAGCAAGAAAGAGACATATCATTCCTTTTATTTTGAGTAATATATTTAACTTTTTTTTTTAAATACTTTATTTCCCAGTTTTTCAAGTGCTGATGCCAATCTAAGAGCTGGTAAGTAGAGTAGCCATCTAGTTATTGAGGAAGTGGCCTGTGCACAGAGTGTGCAATGTGTGGATGTAGTTCTGGTTTTACAGGAGGCACATTAGGGTGGCTACACTTATGGCGCGTACACACGATCGGAAATTCCGTCAAGAAAAGTCCGATGTGAGCTTTTGGTCGGAAATTCCGACCATGTGTATGCTTCATCAGACTTTTGCTGTCGGAATTTCCGCCAACAAAAGATTGAGAGCAGGTTCTCTTTTTTTCCGATTGTCTGTATGCAATTCCGACAGGGGCAAAAAAACATGCATGCTCAGAATCAAGCAGAAGAGCCGAACTGCCTATTGAACTTCATTGATCTCGGGTCATCGTACGCGTTGTACGTCACCGCGTTCTTGACGGTCGGAATTTCCGACAAGATTTGTGTGACTGTGTGTATGCAACACAAGTTTGAGCCAACATTCCGTTGGAAAAAAAACACGTTTTTCTTGTCGGAATTTCCGATCATGTGTACGCATAAGGCTCCACGAAGACCCTGCAAGGTAGTGTGGTACCCCTATATACAGTAAAGAAGTGTAGTTTGCATAAGATTTCTGTTCTTCTTCTTCTGAACAGATGACCCTGAGAGGGAATGTAGTCAGTATCTCTGAAAAAATTTAAGAAATGCTACTCCATAATATTTCCTATTTTATAGATTTAAAAACACTTTAAGCCTATATGTGCAGTTCCCATAATTTGTATTGCTGAATACAAGTTAGTAAATTAATTATGGATTATATTTTGATTTCATACAAACATTTCTCAAATTATTTTCTTGTTACTCATATCATCGAAAATGCAGTTTTTCAAATTTAAAACATAATAGGTGATCACTAAGCTGACACCTAGGTTTATTCTGGGACCTGGGCTGAGAAAGGTTAAAAAAAAACATTTTCTCTAAACAGTCAAAGATGAAAAGTAATTAAAAAAATCAAAGAAATCACGCTTAGGACATCTATCATGGGGATATTCTGTGTGAAGCCACAAAGGAAGTTTTCAGGAAAATTACACTCAAACAGCCTTCAATGGTTAAAAAACAATAAGTGGAATAATTATAAGATATTAGTATCCTGGAAATGTTCAGATAAATGTGTGTGGGAGTGGAGTTGCATACACAGGGTGCCTGTTGGTACAGGACTGATTTACTTGCCAATTAGATGCTATTACTGCTGATTAATTCACACATTTTCTAAGGGTATTAAATGCACCTGCGTGTGCACAATACCTTTGTGAGGCAACCCACTAGCATTTTCCTTATTAGTGCAAGCAGGAAGTGCTTCGTCAATCTGTTATCACTGTATACCTCTCTGTTTGCAGTCTAACTCCACCCTAGTTGAAGGATTGCTGCAAAGCAATACACATGCATCTGCATTATTTTTCAGGATAAAATAACAAAAGCAGTGGAGGAAAAAAAAAAGAATCTAATTGCTAGACTGAAGCTTTTTTTTTTTAAATGGAAAATATTTTTTGTAATGCAGAATTTGAGAAACAAAATTAATGTCTGAAAAATAATACACAGGAATCATCAGCAAACATAATTTCAAGTAAAGCTAGAACACATGAAGAACAACTAATTCCAATCTAAGTTCTCAAACTATAAATCTTTAAAGATATTCAGCACACCAAATGTAAGTTTGGAGTCACTGAGTAGTTCCTATAAATCAAAAATATGTAAAAAACCTTAATGTGCGACTACAGTAGATATTGGCTATTCATTTCAAACTGTATTACGCTAACAGATAAGACCCATATGATTGCCTGTTCACTTTGCTAAAAAGTAAATGTTGGAAAAGTGTTGAAGTGCATAAAATATAAAAAAAATTGTATAACGTATGCCCTTCCAGCTTTTCTCTCTAGTAGAGTAAGTAGGCAAACATATGGGGTTTACTATGCATAACACATTTTCAAATATATTGACTATATTTGCTGTAGTCACACTTTGAGATTTTGTTCGTATTTTTTGATTTAACCTAGGTTCTCACAATAATGGTTGAAAGATCCTTAGCGCATTGCAGTACCACCATTACTTTTTTCCAAACTGGATTGTAACTGTTTTAGATTTCCACTTAAAGTGGAAGTAAACTCCCATGTATGATTTCTACCTATAGGTAAGCCTATAATAATGCCAAAGGTACAGTAAATATCTTCTAAACATGCATCCGTTTAGGAGATATTTACTTTAGATGCAGCCGGTGACGTCACTGGTGAATGCGCTCTGAAGGAACAGCATACCCATGCCATTCTTTCAGAGCCATGACGTAAACATGTGCGCGGGAGTGACGTCTTAGCCGGCTCAGCCATTCATATCCCCGAAGCCCACAAACCCAGAAGGAAGACCGGATTGAAGATGGAAGCGCCTTCTAGGGCGACAGTGCGTCCCTGGAAGGCTTCATTTTCAGGTAAGTCTGTCATGAGATGCATACTAGCACATTATGACTTAAACTGCCCAGTGTCTATTTTTTTATTTTATTTATTTTTTAATCCTGGTAAATTATTTCAAAAATCGAAAAGGAATAACAAATAGATAATAAATAATGTTCTCACGTGCACCTTCTCTGGAAGTACCATTCACACGCCATCTGGAACACTTAAAGCGGAACTTAATTTTGTTAATCTTTCCATCTATTAAATCTTCTGCCCTTGTTGTTTTAACTTTGGATAGTAAAACATTATTTTTCTGCCAGTAAATACCTTATACAGCCCACTTCCTGTTTCTTGTCTGGTCATTAGCCTAGGCTTATGACATCATGCACAGCCCTCTCTCTCACTCTTGTGAGAGTTTGCCAGGAAGGGAGGGGGGAAGAGTCATACAAGGGCCAATGGGAGCTGCAGGGCTGCAGAGCTGGAGGTGTGCCTCTGTTTGTGTAAATCCAGGAAGTGAACAGGCAGAAGCTTCAGCTGCCCACAGTTAAAATGATTGCAGCCAGACTTAGTGAAGGGAAATTTCTGCAGCATATTTGGCAAGTACAGAAATCACAGTATACAGTATATAAAATAATATGCAAAGTGGTTGGAGGGAAGCTTCAGAATGCCAAACAGGTTTCTATTACAAATTATGTGAGCAGACTACAGTTCCTCTTTAAAGTGGAAGTAAACCCTCCTATTGTTTTCAGCCAAGGAAGCTGCCATCTTGGCCTCTGTTTTAATCTGCAACTGCCATAATGCTGCACATGTGATCCATTATGACACCGGTCATTGGATGGTTTGACAGTTTGGTTGAGAGCACAACCAATGTGACAGCTAGCATTTCTGGCATGCCGGGAATGTTAACTGTTTTTTGAAAAGATAAAATAGATGGGTTTACTTCCGCTTTAAGCTGGGTATAAACCTGTAGAATTTCAAATGAAAGATTCAGATGAAAATTCTTAGGAAAATTCATAAGAAAATTCCCAGAACACTTTTAATTTTGAATGAATGACTTAATTTGTTTTTGATATTCGATTTTGGAATGAATGGACCACATGGAATGAATGAAAGCCACATACACTATTGGAAATTCATACATTCAAGAAAAAGATTCCATTCTGCTCCTTATGTATGGGGTGTGACAGCTGACACAACTTCACCAGAATGGTTGTGGTAAACAGCGGAAGAAAGGTTATGAGGTTATGCATAGAGGAGGCTGTCAAAGAACACAGGGGACTACACTATATGAACTTTTGGAACATATCTAAGAGTATTGGTTTCTTAGAATGTGTGTATAGCTTAAGCTATTCACACAGTACAATCTGGTTGTACAATTTGCCAACAACTATGAAGTGAGAAGGCCTTTTCAAATATATATAAAAATTGTTTGGATTGTTAAAGTTGGCCTTTGTACTGAGAATGTGCAGCTTTAGAATATTATATTTAAAAAAAATATATATTTTTTTTGTCAAAATACCAGTTTTCTCTATGACTTCCTTTTTTTAAGCACAAAAATTACCCACTAAGTGTAAAGCAACAATATTTTTGTATGGCATAGTAATAATTACACCGATTGAGATTTTTCTCTCTTTCTGTTCTATTGCATAGCAAAATGAAGGTATTGTTAGATTTTTTTTAATAATACCCTCAGGCTTTTAATATGCAGAGCATGAACACAATTATGACATTTATAATGTTTTCCAATTAAATCCAACCTGGCAAAGTAAGTAAAATATAAACAAAAAGAAATCTCCAGCGAGTGCCCAGTTGTCCATCCCCTGAAGAGAGGTAATCTCTGAATAACAATGCTCAAATCAGCATGACATTTACAAGACACATTAAGTGATTTTTTTCTCTTTTACTATTTAAGGCTTTAATTGGCATAATATATAAACATTTCCCCTGAAGCAGTTCCATTTACAGGGTTCTGCCACTCTTAGTTAAGACTGCAATATAGTATACGGTTGGGTATGAGTCCTGCTTTCAGATGTAGAGAGAGAAGGTTTACTATACGATATTATAAAAAAAAAAAAATTTTGCTCTGAAAGAATTGATTTATCATAAAGGTCATACCCTACATTTTAGGGATTATGATGTACACTCTAATGTGCAATTGTACTGTACATTTTTTACTTTTTTCTGCAGAGCCATTGTTCTGTCCTCTCTACATATTTTTGACAGGGTTGTTATGATGTATTCACTTACAAATAAGGGGAGATCACTGCTTATATGTTAAACATTAAAATGACCAAATAAGCTTTCATTACCACTAACTGGTCTCCTGTTAGGCAAATTAACACATGGGTGACTACCACATATATTTATAAACAGAATAATTATATGCCTTTTACTGCTTGGGACTAATACAACTTTGTAAACGGTTCCAACTATCTCCATTGCCATGCATGCAGTTGTTATTAAGATAAGTTTTTCAGAATTCTCCACAAACAGAACAGATTGTACAGTTTCAAGTAGGACTTGTAGTCTCCATTAGAAGGCTGCTTGATGGGTGACAAATTGGAGGCACAACTAGGAGACAGGGACAGAGTGTTGTCACAATAGAACAGGTAATGCCTGAACAAGGACCTTCATGGCAGTATCACTAGGTATAATTTTATGAAAGGTGCACATTTAAAAATATTTAAAAAATACTTTTAACATTGGATATGTCATGCCAATGCTTATAAGAGACATTAGTGGTTCACTTTTCCAAATGTTAGTATAGAAACAGATGTCATACATGGACACATGTAGTATATTGCATCTCTTTCCCCCATATCAGTAGATGGCTGGTTGGAAGTTGTCAGTTCTTTTTCTGGTAAAATTATATCTGCTAGTGAGAGATTTGTTACTCACACTCAAGACTATATATACAAACTACTGTATCTTTAAATGGCAGAAATTAGAGGACCTTATTTTATTGAATTTTGGAATATCTGTGTAGCACCCTCTAGTTAGTGAGTGCTAGAAGTGAGTTTTTTTTGGACAGAATATGAAAATTTGGGCAGGCCTAGCTGGTGGCTAGGCATGTTTGTTTTCTTTCTGGGCTGGGAGTGGCTCAGGGGGATTTGGGTGACTGACAGCTGGCATTTCCATCACCTCCCCCTTCCTTCCAGAAGGTCCTGGAAGGAGAGGAGGGGAGAGGTGAAGCTGCTTGAGGTATCTGCGGAGCCTTGACCAATCCCCAATTTGGATTGGCATGGGGCAGGCCTCCTTAAATGCCTGTGGTCAGCACAGCTGGGGGGGAGTTGTCCAGTGGAAGAGCTGGAGTGAGAGGGTGTGGAGGCTGACAAGCCCATGGGGAGCTTCCCAGTCTGGGGGGGCTGACCCTGGGCTGCGGCCCGGGTGTATCAGGGAGTGAAGAGATCCCGAAATCAGAGGCACATGAGAGAGCAGGAGAGAGGACAGCGGGAGAGAACACTCTAAAGCCCTGTACACACGATCGGATTTCCTATGGATTCTAATCCGATGGATTTTTCCATAGGAAATCTGATGAAGCTGACTTCCATCAGTCTTGCCTACACACCATCAGTCAAAAATCCGACCATCCCAAACACTGTGACGTAAAACACTCCGACAAGCTGAGAAAAATTAAGTTCAATGCTTCTGAGCATGCGTCGACTTGATTCTGAGCATGCGTGGGTTTTTTGTCCGATGGAGTTCCACACAGACGATCGGAATTTGCTATCGTTTTTTTTCCCATCGGATAAATTTAAAACATGTTCTATTTTTTCTCACCGATGGTAAAAAAAACGATGGGGCCCATACACGATCGGTTTGTCCGATGAGAAAAGTCCATCGGACTGTTTTCATCTGTAAAACCGATCGTGTGTACACGGCATAAGAGCCTCTTAGGGACTACTGGTCGCAGCCAGGAGGGCTGGTGGGTGAGCAAAGTTGGGAGGACTGGGAAAGCACGCCTGATAGAACTGGGAGTTTGCAGTTTGAGGGATGGGTGCAGAACCAGTGGAGAGAGGACTGTGGAAAAGGGCAGTGGAGAGGGGTCTTTTCAGCCAGGCTGGCTGACAGTGCCTGAAGAGAGCTATCTGGGAATGGTAGCTGAGGAGAAGACAACTAGCACCCAAACTATTCTACACCACAGGGGTCCGAGGTCCTTGCCCGTAAAAGGCAGTTCATTGAGGCCTGGCTGGAGCAGTGTCAGGCCTACCCACATAGTGATAATTAGTCCGGAGGAGTGACAGACTGCAGCAAGGGAAGTGTTGGTGGAGGATCAGTCTGCAGCAAGTGAAGTGCTGGAGGAGGAACAGTGTGCAAAGTGAAGAGCTGAAGAGAAGATTGAGGTGTATGTACAGGGAGTATACATAGTAGTTCCAATTGATAGATCCACAATCCACACTTGATTGATATACAATTTACAATTGATTGATCTACAATTCACAATTGTTTGTTCTAAAATCCTGGGCATCCCATTATTCCCTAAAACCCATCCAAGTTTAATCCCCTCAATAAAACAAAACAAGCTATGGACTGGTTGGTGT
This sequence comes from Rana muscosa, assembly GCA_029206835.1. NCBI lineage: Eukaryota > Metazoa > Chordata > Amphibia > Anura > Ranidae > Rana > Rana muscosa. The sequence goes on along the minus strand of CM055116.1, from coordinate 714,849,428 downwards.
TACTGAGTGAATGTAAGACCACAGCCTGGGCTGAACCACAATTTTCAGCAACCCCTAAATGGCTACATCTGGTAGGGTGTTTTTTTCTGGTCAGAAGTTTTGAAATGTATTTTCAAACATTTTTGATCCTAATGTGTAGAGTATGTTCACGCTTAAACATTTTTTTTCTCTAAAAATAATAGACATGTTATACGTACCTGCCTTGTGCATTGGATTTGCACTTGGCAGCCCTCCCTCCTGTTGAGTGTCCCCACAGCAAAAAGCTTTTTATGTGGGCACCCGAGCCGAGTCACAGCTTCCTGTCTCCATTCAGACACGGAGCCCCATTTCAGCCCCGCCTCGCCTCACCCCCTGTCTCTCCTGATAGAAAAGGCATGACCTCAAGTTTTGGATTTTAAAGGCGATTGTACAATAAGGAAAATATATATATATATAAAAAATATATTTATTACAAAAAGATCATGAAAACAAAAATACTCTACACAATATAAAGCAACACAGTATAAAATATTTGACGAATGGATATGCATATGCATGAACATAGAAAAGTGGTACATGATAACGGAATCAGATTCAAAGAACATGATACAAACACTTCTGAGTGATGAGTGGTTGAGAAGTCCTATGCGTTTCGAAAAGGTGCATATATAAAAAATCTTCATCAGGGACAACAACCACTTCTGAAAGTGCACAATACAAAATCAGTGCATAAGGTACAAAATACATTGGACCATAGATATCCATAGCATAATACTTCAGAGTGTACATCCACGCCTATTAAAGAATACAACACAATTAACTTACATGTCAATATGTTCATTTGGAAAAGACAGCTCCTCCATCCTGGACATTCCACAAAGGTCAGCATAAGCCCTCCATCGCATAGAGGAGCCCCAGAGTAATAAACTCAATGGGGACGCCAAACCAAAGAATCTCCACCATTTACATCCCATTCCCAACCCAAATGAGGGGAGAGAAAAGAAAAGGACCTGCGGAAAAATTGGATAATGAATGGCTTGAAACAGATGTCAAGTCAAACTACCAATACCACCCGGCATAAGGTTATGTCTTACCCAACCCCCAAGGGCCCCTAAGAAAGCGAGATGACCCCATGACCCCAAGGGGAAACTCAGCCACCACCTGGGGGGGGAAACATGAACCCATGGTGACCATGCCAAAAGAGGACCAATCAATGGACCCCCTGTCTCTCCTTATTGGCTAACTGACTTTGATTGACAGCCGTGGGAGCCAATGGCACCGCTGCTGTGTCTCAGCCAATCAGGAGGAGTGTCACAGATGGCCGAGGAACTTGTGGAAATGGATGGACAGAGATGGAGCTCAGGTAAGTATTAGGGGGTGCTGGGGCAGCTGCTATACACAGAAGGTTTTTTATCTTAATGCAAAGAATGCATTAAGATAAAACACTTTCTGACTTTACAATCACTTTAATTCCTTTTTATGCCTGAAAATTGATGGCCATTTAATGTCGATTCTCTGTTTAACCAGCAAGGCTTTGATGAATGCTTCCCTACCATGCTAAAATGTACCCATTTCAATTTGTGCAGTGCATTAATGCACATGCATTATGTCACTTGTTATTGGGCTATGCATTAAGGCAGACTTTGAAATCATTAGGCTTCCAACACAAAAACGTCACAGTTATTGAACATGTCACAAAATATAGTAACACTGCTTTGCTGTAACACATGGATGTAAACCAGCCATTAGGAATAGAAGGTTCCCCCTTTAACCTCCCTGACGGTATGATTATGTCAGATTTTTGATGCTGAAAGCGGTACTATTATTTTGCATGGAAATTTGGCGTTTTATATTGTAGAATTGTAATTTTTAGAAATAACTCACTTAAGTCTGTCCAAACAAGAGTATAGTAGACATCCTGGGTATGATAAAGTTTGAAACACGAAATCATTAATCATAATAAAATAAATAACTATAAAAAATTATAACAAATAATAATATAATAATAATAAAAATTATTCAATAATGTAATCAAATCAAAAGCACAGAAATTTGCTCAGTTGCAGAATTGTCGCTGTCATTACTTTCAGTGTCTGATGATGAATTTCCCCACAAATCGCTATCGCTCAATTCTGCAAGTGATTCTAATTTATTAGCGCTGTTTTCTAGCTGGTCTAAAACCACTTTTGATGTAAAGGGACACTTTTTGGTTGCTATGGAAAATCTGCAGTTTCCAGGCAGAAAGAAAAGTATTTATAATATAAAACTGCATGCAGGACACTGGACAGACCACTAGGGACAAAGGGGATGTGTAATTATTTGATACAGTACTGTAATCTGTAATCTGTAAGATTATAGTATACTGTATCTATACTGTGTTTTTTACTTTTTGAATTTGGCGCCGAACTTTGTCCCTGTGCGTCGCAACGATCGCAGGGAACGGAGCTCGGCACTGTGAATCGAGCGAGACATGGCGGCTCGCAGATCACAGCAGGGAGACATCGCAGGATCCAGGGGACAAGGTAAGTAACCTCTGCATGGATCCTGCGATGCAATCCCGAGTGTGTCACATTGCAATTCACATTGCAATTCATTCAGTGAAAGTGCATGTGCAAATGGGAGAAAATGTTATTAGAATATTTCCTGTGCTGATTCAATGTTGTTCATTGAATTAAAGTGGTTGTAAACCCTTACATATACCCAGTGAAGTGACTGGTCTCAGGATATGCACAATAGAGATGAAGCATATAGCGGGATATGCTTTGTTCATATTTTATGACTGAGGTTTACAACTACTTTAAAATGGAAAATACCACATCTGGCCACTGGATAGTGCTACATAATATTGGAAATTCTTATCAAACCTAGCTCCATCTAGTGTCCAAATTGTGTATTTTCCATTTAAATCAATAAAAAACATTTAACCTGCTCAGGAAAAAAACCCATAATGTGTTTTTTTTCTCTGCTTGTAAGTTTATTTTTCCCTTACAAAACTTATAGAAACCATATTCAACTGTAGAACATAGAGAACATCCAGAAGTACAGCAAAACCAGCTTTCTAAAACACCGGTATTTATAGGTTAGACAGTTATCACTTATAATAACAGTCAATCATCTCTCCTCTCCTGATTTCCACCTTTTTTATTATTTTGCTAATGGTAATATAAGGTGATGTGTGTAGATGGTGGGATCGGTGTGTCTGGTATAGAGTGATCCCCAGGGGCCCTGCCCCTCCCTGCTGCCCTGTGTGTGTCCAGCTCTTCCCACCTCCCGGGATCTGCACAGAGAGACACTGGCAGCTGCATCTGATCCCTGGAGACCCACGGAGCCCAGGACTGGGGTTGCTGAGCGACAATTGCTTTTATTTGATGCCAGATCCCTATGCTTTATCACATGCGAATATGACCAATATAATTTATGGTCCAACACATTTGGTAAGAGGCATACACCGAGTGTTTATGCCTGGTGGTGGACCTTTTCATTCATCTTTATTGCACTTTGCACTTTCTGGACAATCGGATGCTGTTTCACCTTATTTAAAGGACTGTTTACATTTCATATGAACTTTCTACCTATTATTTTGGTTCTGCATTTTCTTTGTTTGCACAATCACTTTTGCACATTTGCACTTTGTGTATATATATTAATTTGCTCACTTGATATTTAATGGCACTGCTTATAATTTACACATATTGTTTAGGAGCTGGTATCACAGTTGATTAAGTGGCTGCTTGTTATTCATTGTCTTATGACCTAGCGTTGATTTCAAGGAATTAACTGTAAAATATTTACTTCTGTAAGGCTAGAATTACTTTATCAGTTCAGACCCATAAAATGCTATTATTTACTATGGGAGATTTTTGTGCATTAAGAGTCCATGAGAAGTGGATAGTAACATAATTAAAACTCCAGTAAAAAATGTTTTGTCTTGTATAGAAAACACAGTGGCATAGAGTGATTTGCCAGAGCCCGATCAAAACAACTAGTGCCCCTCCATAAATCCTGGACCATTAGTACTTCCTGAGTCCCTCACACCAAAATATATATCATAGAGATCCTGTAGGCTCCCATCTTAGGGACCCTGGCTCTACCATGTTCTCCTGCTCATCTTCTCAGGCTGCTCTTTTTGCTCAGCTGACCAAACATCACCTGTCTCCACCCTGTACAACTTGCCCATTGGTACACAGGTGCCAGCTATGCTCTGAGGAATGGGAAAGAATAAGGGGGAAGCCGTTTTAGGCCCCCCTTTCCTCATGGGATCACGGCATCGCCATTAAGAAAGTAGTTAAAGGGGTTTTTATAGAATTTTAGATATGATTGGTTAATTAGGTTCATGTGACAATAAGGGTTATAGAGGTCAGGGATGGGTCAGTTAAGGTCAAGTAGCAGAGAAGGTTCTGGAAGGTCAGTAGCTTAGTTAGGGATTGGTAATTTAAGGTCAGGTGTTTTAGAGGGCGCTGGAAGTTTAGAAGTTCAAGCAGGGATTGGTTAATAAGGTCAGGTTACTTTGTAGAATATTCTAGAAGGCTGTTCTGAACTATTTAAGGAACGGTTCCGTTAAGGTCCATGCCAGTCGCCAGAGAGAATACAGCGCAAAGAGCTCCCCGCCCTACTCTCCCCCCTCGTCACAGCTGATTTATGTTGTGGCTCACTCTGGTGAATATCTAGAGGGGAGATTTAAGAAAAAGGTTTAATGATAAATGCTGAGTAAGCTCGAGTCTCAGTGGCTGGGCTGAGTATGGTTATTGAGAAATATATTTTTGGTTGAGAATATGAATTTATGAAAATAAAATTTGGTGTTATAGTAGTGAATTTAATAACCAATAAATCAGGCCGTGGCCAATGTTATTCCGAAAAAAAAAATATATAGATATATGTAATGTTAAATAAAATATTATAATTATATATTCTTGTTGTGTGTTTATTACTCTATTCATGTTTGTGGTTTGCATGATGCCTGTGATCCCATAGAATTGGCCAACCACGCCACCATGTTCCAGATGTCAACAGCCTGGGAGAGCCCCTCTGCCAACCAATGACTGTAGTGTTGCACCCTGTGTACCACTGTGCCCACATGCACTGCACCCCCATGGTGACATACCGGGCACAGATCTTCTTTCCAAGGCACATATAGCCCTCACTGCTGGGAGCTGTCCACTCTGCTTCTGGTGCTGAACTTCAATCTACTTCCCATTGTGGGGCTTCACTATTTAGAAATTTTGCGCCCCTAAGATTGTTCTTGCCCAGGGCAACTGCACCTGTGGCCCACGTCATGCCACTGAGAATATTGGAGAGTTGAATGCTCTGTTGTTATCTGTGTTCCCTATATGGGGTTTCTCCCTCACTTCCCATCTGGATTCAAGTTTCAGCAAGGGAAATCTTCCCAAAACCAAATCCATAGCAAAAAAAAAAGTCTTGACTGGATTTTGTCAGCCCTGTTATCTTAAATTAGTAAACCTGTTACAAATTGGTATATTAAAATTGAACATGTTATAAATGCATATGCATAAACAGAGGATGCCCGAATAGATCTCTAAAAATAAAGGGCGGGCGTGGCCAAGAGCGGCATGTGAGTGGACGTGTCTCACAGAGCTCCCTGTTTATATCCTGCAGCGATCCTTCTCCTGGCCGATCCATCGATTTAAACCGGCACCGGAAACCCACCACCTGATCCCCGAACACTCCAGGCACGTCCCGGACCCTCCGCCAGCCTTGGAATCAGCACGCTGACCCGCAAACAGCAGAAGGGGGGACAGATGCCGACACAGGACATCCAAAATGGCGCAGCGGCAGCACACCGTGCACGAGGGGACAGGAAAGACTCGGGTAAGCAAGCATCCAAAACACCCAGCACATAGGGGAAAGATGGCCCTAAGGACATGGTGTACTATACACAACAGTGGAACAGCATGGCAGAACGTCCCTCTGATGAGGAGCTGGATGCTACACCGGACATTTTCAATGCACAGCAGACAGGGGAGTCCTCCATACAGGCCCTGCAGCAGGCCTCAGCCCAGCTCTCCCCAGAGATAGCAGAGGAGGAGGATGGGGAGGACATTGAACAGCCTGCCCTTGCTGAAATCCTTAAGGCAGTACATAAATGCACGGCCTCAGTGCAGACATTACAGGTACACTTTGGAGGATTAAAAGAGGAGGTGGGTTTGATCCGGCTAGATTTACAAAAAATCAGAGAACGCACCACTGCAGTGGAGGGCCGTATCAGTGATGTGGAGGACAGGATGGCTCCCCCAATTAGAGAACTACAGGTTGCAGCCAGGACTGCGACTGCCAATGAACTTAGAAATTAGGAAATTGAGAACCGTTTGAGAAGGAGCAACGTCCGCATAGTGGGCCTACCAGAAAAGACGGAAGGCAGAGACCCCACTGCATTTGTAGAAAATTGGCTGCAGGAGGTATTTGGCAAGGATGCATTTACGCCCTTTTACTCCGTTGAAATAGCACACAGGGTACCTCCTAGACCATTGCCTCCAGGTAACCCACCATGCACCTTACTTGCTAAACTCCTTAATTTTAAGGATAAGGAGATAATCCTGCGACTGACCAGAGAACGGCGCAACATACAGTTCAATGGGGCGGGAGTGTCTTTTTACCCTGATTTTTTGGCAGAGGTGCAGAGCCAAATTTGGGCAGGTGAAAAAAGGCTCCAACGCTTCAGGGCCAACTATGCCATGCTATACCCTGCCAAGCTCAAGATAATCACAAGTGGCAGGGCACAATTCTTTGAATAAGCAGCAGAGGCCTCTGCCTGGCTTGACGCGAATGATCATCTTATCTGCCAGGTGGACGGGCCCACAGCAGACGTGGATTGAACCCCATGAGCACCTGTGACTGGGAACACCATTGAAGCTTTTTTTGTTGAAAGTTTTGTTGCCTTACAACCATGCGGTCATGGAGAATCGTATTTATGTCTTCTCAGGAAAGGAGCATTTGTATTTTTCATGCGATTTGAAACACCGTTGGAGTACCCAAGGGGGTACAAGACTTGGACCAATGTATGCCTGTTGCATTTGTGGCCGAACTGGGTTTACACCCAGCAGTTGTTTATGTTTCAGTTACTGAGTTTATTATTTTTTCTCTTGCATTCCGGAGGCCCCACACCCGTGGACAGGCGGGTGACAACATTATACCATTCTTATCTCTTGTCAGAGGCTCTTTCTACTAGACATGCCTTTCGAAGTGAACACTGGACAGCCCTCCCCCCTACACGGATGCCTATTTTTCTGTGACATTTTTTTTGCCCCAGTCATTCCTTTTTTTATCCTGGTTATGTCATGGGACTTGTCGCACCTCCATGGAGGGGTCAGGAGACGATCACTTCATGGCGGGAGGAGGTTATGTATGACACCATGTGATGTGTATTTGTTTCAGAGTGGAAGATGCGGAGGTCCCCTACATGCCGAGTTAGGCTGGTGGGCAACCCTATCCGCACAATTGCAATTCAGCACTTACTTTGCCAATGTGACTTAATGACTTGTATGCCTATAGTTTTGTGGAACGTGCAGGGCTTGAGTGATCCACTTAAGCATACCTTAATGGTATCATAGACCCACAATTGGATAGACACCCTCCTCCATTGGGGGGACCTTTGAGGACAAAACCAGCCCTGGCTAAATTCATAGAGGAAGTGGGGTGGACAGATCCCTGGAGAAATAGGAATCCCATAGAGAGGCAATTTTGATGCTTTTCCAAGACACATATGTCCTTATCCAGGATTGACCTATGTCTGTGTTCAACATCGGCATCCCAGTACATTGAGAAGGTGCAATACCTCCCTAGGAGCATCTCAGACTACTCCCCCTTCTTGGTTCACTTGAAGGTTAGGCTTGAGTCTAATTTACCGAGAGTGCCATGGAAACTGAATGCTTTCTGGTTAAATCTCTTCCCCTCTCACACAAAAATTGAGGATGAAATCACAGCTTACTGGCAAAGACATGCCGACTACCCCGATTTGAATGCTACCTGGGATGCTTTTAAAGCCTTCCTGAGGGGGGTATTTATATCGGAGGTGAATGCCATTAAACGTAACACATCTACACAGAGAGATCAGGCAGCTCAGATGATTAAACATCTGGAGGCGGAATACATTGCCAACTCCGGGGAGGGTTCCCGCAAGGCGTGGAAAGCTGCTCAGGATGCACTAAGTAGAATTGATGCTTCTAAAGCAGACAAAAAGCGTTTTTTTTATAAAATGGCCTTTTATGAGGAAGGGGAACAGACAGGCAAACTCCTGACCAAAACAGTTCACTCGCAGCAGTCATCTCCATCCATTGGGGCCTTACACAATAAACTGGGAAGGGTTGTGAACACTCCGGACCTAGTCATGCGGGAATTGGTGGACTTCTACTCAGAACTCTACAGATCCAAGCAGACACGCACGTTGGAGGAGATGCAGGACTTTCTGCGGGGGATAGAGCTACCGAGTCCCAAGTGGAATCCTTAGAAGCCCCCCATTACTATGGAGGAGATGGTTTGGCGTCCCCATTGAGTTTATTACTCTTGGGCTCCTCTATGCGATGGAGGGTTTATGCTGACCTTTGTGGAATGTCCAGGATGGAGGAGCTGTCTTTTCCAAATGAACATATTGACATGTAAGTTAATTGTGTTGTATTCTTTAATAGGCGTGGATGTACACGCTGAAGTATTATGCTATGGATATCTATGGTCCAATGTATTTTGTACCTTATGCACTGATTTTGTATTATGCACTTTCAGAAGTGGTTGTTGTCCCTGATGAAGATTTTTTATATATGCACCTTTTCGAAACGCATCGGACTTCTCAACCACTCATCACTCAGAAGTGTTTGTATCATGTTCTTTGTATCTGATTCCGTTATCATGTACCACTTTTCTATGTTCATGCATATGCATATCCATTCATCAAATATTTTATACTGTGTTGCTTTATAATGTGTAGAGTATTTTTGTTTTCATGATCACGGATCACGGCATCGGCATTAAGAAAGTAGTTAAAGGGGTTTTTATAGAATTTTAGATATGATTGGTTAATTAGGTTCATGTGACAATAAGAGTTATAGAGGTCAGGGATGGGTCAGTTAAGGTCAAGTAGCAGAGAAAGTTCTGGAAGGTCAGTAGCTTAGTTAGGGATTGGTCATTTAAGGTCAGGTGTTTTAGAGGGCCCTGGAAGGTTAGAAGTTCAAGCAGGGATTGGTTAATAAGGTCAGATGACTTTGTAGAATATTCTAGAAGGCTGTTCTGACCTATTTATGGAACGGTTCCGTTAAGGTCCATGCCAGTCACCAGAGAGAATACAGCGCAAAGAGCTCCCCGCCCTACCCTCCCCCCTCGTCACAGCTGATTTATGTTGTGGCTCCCTCTGGTGAAAATCTAGAGGGGAGATTTTAGAAAAACGTTTAATGATAAATGCTGAGTAAGCTCGAGTCTCAGTGGCTGGGCTGAGTATGGTTATTGAGAAATATATTTTTGGTTGAGAATATGAATTTATGAAAATAAAATTTGGTGTTATAGTAGTGAATTTATAAACCAATAAATCAGGCCGTGGCCAATGTTATTCCGAAAAAAAAAAAATATAGATATATGTAATGTTAAATAAAATATTATAATTATATATTCTTGTTGTGTGTTTATTACTCTATTCATGTTTGTGGTTTGCATGATGCCTGTGATCCCATAGAATTAGCCAACCACGCCACCATGTTCCAACGTCCAGATGTCAACAGCCTGGGAGAGCCCCTCTGCCAGCCAATGACTGTAGTGTTGCACCCTGTGTACCACTGTGCCCACATGCACTGCACCCCCATGGTGACATACCGGGCACAGATCTTCTTTCCAAGGCACATATAGCCCTCACTGCTGGGAGCTGTCCACTCTGCTTCTGGTGCTGAACTTCAATCTACTTCCCATTGTGGGGCTTCACTATTTAGAAATTTTGCGCCCCTAAGATTGTTCTTGCCCAGGGCAACTGCACCTGTGGCCCACGTCATGCCACTGAGAATATTGGAGAGTTGAATGCTCTGTTGTTATCTGTGTTCCCTATATGGGGTTTCTCCCTCACTTCCCATCTGGATTCAAGTTTCAGCAAGGGAAATCTTCCCAAAACCAAATCCATAGCAAAAAAAAAAGTCTTGACTGGATTTTGTCAGCCCTGTTATCTTAAATTAGTAAACCTGTTACAAATTGGTATATTAAAATTGAACATGTTATAAATGCATATGCATAAACAGAGGATGCCCACAGTGAAAACGGCATGCCAGAATAGATCTCTAAAAACAAAGGGCGGGCGTGGCCAAGAGCGGCATGTGAGTGGACGTGTCTCACAGAGCTCCCTGTTTATATCCTGCAGCGATCCTTCTCCTGGCCGATCCATCGATTTAAACCGGCACCGGAAACCCACCACCTTATCCCCGAACACTCCAGGCACCTCCCGGACCCTCCGCCAGCCTTGGAATCAGCACGCTGACCCGCAAACATCAGAAGGGGGACCAGATGCCGACACAGGACATCCAAAATGGCGCAGCAGCAGCACACCGTGCACGAGGGGACAGGAAAGACTCGGGTAAGCAAGCATCCAAAACACCCAGCGCATAGGGGAAAGATGGCCCTAAGGACATGGTGTACTATACACAAAAGTTGAACAGCGTGGCAGAACGTCCCTCTGATGAGGAGCTGGATGCTACACCGGACATTTTCAATGCACAGCAGACAGGGGAGTCCTCCATGCAGGCCCTGCAGCAGGCCTTAGCCCAGCTCTCCCCAGAGATAGCAGAGGAGGAGGATGGGGAGGACATTGAACAGCCTGCTCTTGCTGAAATCCTTAAGGCAGTACATAAATGCACGGCCTCAGTGCAGACATTACAGGTACACTTTGGAGGATTAAAAGAGGAGGTGGGTTTGATCCGGCTAGATTTACAAAAAATCAGAGAACGCACCACTGCTATGGAGGGCTGTATCAGTGATGTGGAGGACAGGATGGCTCCCCCAATTAGAGAACTACAGGTTGCAGCCAGGACTGCGACTGCCAATGAACTTAGAAATTAGGAAATTGAGAACCGTTTGAGAAGGAGCAACGTCCGCATAGTGGGCCTACCAGAAAAGACGGAAGGCAGAGACCCCACTGCATTTGTAGAAAATTGGCTGCAGGAGGTATTTGGCAAGGATGCATTTACGCCCTTTTACTCCGTTGAAATAGCACACAGGGTACCTCCTAGACCATTGCCTCCAGGTAACCCACCATGCACCTTACTTGCTAAACTCCTTAATTTTAAGGATAAGGAGATAATCCTGCGACTGACCAGAGAACGGCGCAACATACAGTTCAATGGGGCGAAAGTGTCTTTTTACCCTGATTTTTTGGCAGAGGTGCAGAGCAAAATTTGGGCAGGTGAAAAAAAGGCTCCAACGCTTCAGGGCCAACTATGCCATGCTATACCCTGCCAAGCTCAAGATAATCACAAGTGGCAGGGCACAATTCTTTGAATAAGCAGCAGAGGCCTCTGCCTGGCTTGACGCGAATGATCATCTTATCTGCCAGGTGGACGGGCCCACAGCAGACGTGGATTGAACCCCATGAGCACCTGTGACTGGGAACACCATTGAAGCTTTTTTTTTGTTGAAAGTTTTGTTGCCTTACAACCATGCGGTCATGGAGAATCGTATTTATGTCTTCTCAGGAAAGGAGCATTTGTATTTTTCATGCGATTTGAAACACCGTTGGAGTACCCAAGGGGGTACAAGACTTGGACCAATGTATGCCTGTTGCATTTGTGGCCGAACTGGGTTTACACCCAGCAGTTGTTTATGTTTCAGTTACTGAGTTTATTATTTCTTCTCTTGCATTCCGGAGGCCCCACACCCGTGGACAGGCGGGTGACAACATTATACCATTCTTATCTCTTGTCAGAGGCTCTTTCTACTGGACATGCCTTTCGAAGTGAACACTGGACAGCCCTCCCCCCTACACGGATGCCTATTTTTCTGTGACATTTTTTTTGCCCCAGTCATTCCTTTTTTTATCCTGGTTATGTCATGGGACTTGTCGCACCTCCATGGAGGGGTCAGGAGACGATCACTTCATGGCGGGAGGAAGTTATGTATGACACCATGTGATGTGTATTTGTTTCAGAGTGGAAGATGCGGAGGTCCCCTACATGCCGAGTTAGGCTGGTGGGCAACCCTATCCACACAATTGCAATTCAGCACTTACTTTGCCAATGTGACTTAATGACTTGTATGCCTATAGTTTTGTGGAACATGCAGGGCTTGAGTGATCCACTTAAGCATACCTTAATGGTATCATAGACCCACAATTGGATAGACACCCTCCTCCATTGGGGGGACCTTTGAGGACAAAACCAGCCCTGGCTAAATTCATAGAGGAAGTGGGGTGGACAGATCCCTGGAGAAATAGGAATCCCATAGAGAGGCAATTTTGATGCTTTTCCAAGACACATATGTCCTTATCCAGGATTGACCTATGTCTGTGTTCAACATCGGCATCCCAGTACATTGAGAAGGTGCAATACCTCCCTATGAGCATCTCAGACTACTCCCCCTTCTTGGTTCACTTGAAGGTTAGGCTTGAGTCTAATTTACCGAGAGTGCCATGGAAACTGAATGCTTTCTGGTTTAATCTCTTCCCCTCTCACACAAAAATTGAGGATGAAATCAAAGCTTACTGGCAAAGACATGCCGACTACCCCGATTTGAATGCTACCTGGGATGCTTTTAAAGCCTTCCTGAGGGGGGTATTTATATCGGAGGTGAATGCCATTAAACGTAACACATCTACACAGAGAGATCAGGCAGCTCAGATGATTAAACATCTGGAGGCGGAATACATTGCCAACTCCGGGGAGGGTTCCCGCAAGGCGTGGAAAGCTGCTCAGGATGCACTAAGTAGAATTGATGCATCTAAAGCAGACAAAAAGCGTTTTTTTTATAAAATGGCCTTTTATGAGGAAGGGGAACAGACAGGCAAACTCCTGGCCAAAATAGTTCACTCGCAGCAGTCATCTCCATCCATTGGGGCCTTACGCAATAAACTGGGAAGGGTTGTGAACACTCCGGACCTAGTCATGCGGGAATTGGTGGACTTCTACTCAGAACTCTACAGATCCAAGCAGACACGCACGTTGGAGGAGATGCAGGACTTTCTGCGGGGGATAGAGCTACCGAGCCCCAGGTGGAATCCCTAGAAGCCCCCATTACTATGGAAGAGATGGTTTGGCGTCCCCATTGAGTTTATTACTCTGGAGCTCCTCTATGCGATGGAGGGCTTATGCTGACCTTTGTGGAATGTCCAGGATGGAGGAGCTGTCTTTTCCAAACGAACATATTGACATGTAAGTTAATTGTGTTGTATTCTTTAATAGGCGTGGATGTACACGCTGAAGTATTATGCTATGGATATCTATGGTCCAATGTATTTTGTACCTTATGCACTGATTTTGTATTGTGCACTTCCAGAAGTGGTTGTTGTCCCTGATGAAGATTTTTTATATATGCACCTTTTCGAAACGCATCGGACTTCTCAACCACTCATCACTCAGAAGTGTTTGTATCATGTTCTTTGTATCTGATTCCGTTATCATGTACCACTTTTCTATGTTCATGCATATGCATATCCATTCATCAAATATTTTATACTGTGTTGCTTTATAATGTGTAGAGTATTTTTGTTTTCATGATCACGGATCACGCCATCGGCATTAAGAAAGTAGTTAAAGGGGTTTTTATAGAATTTTAGATATGATTGTTTAATTAGGTTCATGTGACAATAAGGGTTATAGAGGTCAGGGATGGGTCAGTTAAGGTCAAGTAGCAGAGAAAGTTCTGGAAGGTCAGTAGCTTAGTTAGGGATTGGTCATTTAAGGTCAGGTGTTTTAGAGGGCGCTGGAAGGTTAGAAGTTCAAGCAGGGATTGGTTAATAAGGTCAGATGACTTTATAGAATATTCTAGAAGGCTGTTCTGACCTATTTAAGGAACGGTTCCGTTAAGGTCCATGCCAGTCGCCAGAGAGAATACAGCGCAAAGAGCTCCCCGCCCTACCCTCCCCCTTCGTCACAGCTGATTTATGTTGTGGCTCCCTCTGGTGAAAATCTAGAGGGGAGATTTTAGAAAAACGTTTAATGATAAATGCTGAGTAAGCTCGAGTCTCAGTGGCTGGGCTGAGTATGGTTATTGAGAAATATATTTTTAGTTGAGAATATGAATTTATGAAAATAAAATTTGGTGTTATAGTAGTGAATTTATAAACCAATAAATCAGGCCGTGGCCAATGTTATTCCGAAAAAAAATATATATAGATATATGTAATGTTAAATAAAATATTATAATTATATATTCTTGTTGTGTGTTTATTACTCTATTCATGTTTGTGGTTTGCATGATGCCTGTGATCCCATAGAATTAGCCAACCACGCCACCATGTTCCAACGTCCAGATGTCAACAGCCTGGGAGAGCCCCTCTGCCAGCCAATGACTGTAGTGTTGCACCCTGTGTACCACTGTGCCCACATGCACTGCACCCCCATGGTGACATACCGGGCACAGATCTTCTTTCCAAGGCACATATAGCCCTCACTGCTGGGAGCTGTCCACTCTGCTTCTGGTGCTGAACTTCAATCTACTTCCCATTGTGGGGCTTCACTATTTAGAAATTTTGCACCCCTAAGATTGTTCTTGCCCAGGGCAACTGCACCTGTGGCCCACGTCATGCCACTGAGAATATTGGAGAGTTGAATGCTCTGTTGTTATCTGTGTTCCCTATATGGGGGTTCTCCCTCACTTCCCATCTGGATTCAAGTTTCAGCAAGGGAAATCTTCCCAAAACCAAATCCATAGCAAAAAAAAAAAGTATTGCCTGGATTTTGTCAGCCCTGTTATCTTAAATTAGTAAACCTGTTACAAATTGGTATATTAAAATTGAACATGTTATAAATGCATATGCATAAACAGAGGATGCCCGCAGTGAAAACGGCATGCTAGAATAGATCTCTAAAAATAAAGGGGAGGCGTGGCCAAGAGCGGCATGTGAGTGGACGTGTCTCACAGAGCTCCCTGTTTATATCCTGCAGCGATCCTTCTCCTGGCTGATCCATCGATTTAAACCGGCACCGAAAACCAACCACCTGATCCCCGAACACTCCAGGCACGTCCCGAACCCTCCGCCAGCCTTGGAATCAGCACGCTGACCCGCAAACAGCAGAAGGGGGACCAGATGCCGACACAGGACATCCAAAATGGCGCAGTGGCAGCACACCGTGCACGAGGGGACAGGAAAGACTCGGGTAAGCAAGCATCCAAAACACCCAGCGCATAGGGGAAAGATGGCCCTAAGGACATGGTGTACTATACACAAAAGTTGAACAGCGTGGCAGAATGTCCCTCTGATGAGGAGCTGGATGCTACACCGGACATTTTCAATGCACAGCAGACAGGGGAGTCCTCCATGCAGGCCCTGCAGCAGGCCTCAGCCCAGCTCTCCCCAGAGATAGCAGAGGAGGAGGATGGGGAGGACATTGAACAGCCTGCCCTTGCTGAAATCCTTAAGGCAGTACATAAATGCACGGCCTCAGTGCAGACATTACAGGTACACTTTGGAGGATTAAAAGAGGAGGTGGGTTTGATCCGGCTAGATTTACAAAAAATCTGAGAATGCACCACTGCAGTGGAGGGCCGTATCAGTGATGTGGAGGACAGGATGGCTCCCCCAATTAGATAACTACAGGTTGCAGCCAGGACTGCGACTGCCAATGAACTTAGAAATTAGGAAATTGAGAACCGTTTGAGAAGGAGCAACGTCTGCATAGTGGGCCTACCAGAAAAGACGGAAGGCAGAGACCCCACTGCATTTGTAGAAAATTGGCTGCAGGAGGTATTTGGCAAGGATGCATTTACGCCCTTTTACTCCGTTGAAATAGCACACAGGGTACCTCCTAGACCATTGCCTCCAGGTAACCCACCATGCACCTTACTTGCTAAACTCCTTAATTTTAAGGATAAGGAGATAATCCTGCGACTGACCAGAGAACGGCGCAACATACAGTTCAATGGGGCGAGAGTGTCTTTTTACCCTGATTTTTTGGCAGAGGTGCAGAGCCAAATTTGGGCAGGTGAAAAAAAGGTTCCAACGCTTCAGGGCCAACTATGCCATGCTATACCCTGCCAAGCTCAAGATAATCACAAGTGGCAGGGCACAATTCTTTGAATAAGCAGCAGAGGCCTCTGCCTGGCTTGACGCGAATGATCATCTTATCTGCCAGGTGGACGGGCCCACAGCAGACGTGGATTGAACCCCATGAGCACCTGTGACTGGGAACACCATTGAAGCTTTTTTTGTTGAAAGTTTTGTTGCCTTACAACCATGCGGTCATGGAGAATCGTATTTATGTCTTCTCAGGAAAGGAGCATTTGTATTTTTCATGCGATTTGAAACACCGTTGGAGTACCCAAGGGGGTACAAGACTTGGACCAATGTATGCCTGTTGCATTTGTGGCCGAACTGGGTTTACACCCAGCAGTTGTTTATGTTTCAGTTACTGAGTTTATTATTTTTTCTCTTGCCATCCGGAGGCCCCACACCCGTGGACAGGCGGGTGACAACATTATACCATTCTTATCTCTTGGCAGAGGCTCTTTCTACTGGACATGCCTTTCGAAGTGAACACTGGACAGCCCTCCCCCCCCACACGGATGCCTATTTTTCTGTGACATTTTTTTTGCCCCAGTCATTCCTTTTTTTATCCTGGTTATGTCATGGGACTTGTCGCACCTCCATGGAGGGGTCAGGAGATGATCACTTCATGGCTGGAGGAGGTTATGTATGACACCATGTGATGTGTATTTGTTTCAGAGTGGCAGATGCGGAGGTCCCCTACATGCCGAGTTAGGCTGGTGGGCAACCCTATCCGCAGAATTGCAATTCAGCACTTACTTTGCCAATGTGACTTAATGACTTGTATGCCTATAGTTTTGTGGAACGTGCAGGGCTTGAGTGATCCACTTAAGCATACCTTAACCACTTAACGACCGCTCACTGTATATATACGTCGGCAGAATGGCACCGACAGGCACAATCACGTAGAGTGTACGTGATTGCCTTTGTACAGTTGGGGGATCCAATCGGACCCCCCTTCTATACAGTGAGCGGTGGCTAAGTGTCCGGGAGCGTTCCGGGATGAGGGGGCAGCCATTCGTTTCTGGCCACCCCCTCGCGATCGCTCCCGGCGAATGGAAATGCCCCCTCTGTCTGTGTCAGACAGAGGGAGCAGGAGGAAGTGATGTCATCTCTGGTGCGGCGCTCACATATACCGAGCGCCGTACAAGAGAAGATATCAGGTCAGTGCACACAACACTACACTGACACCAGGACACATAGGGACATAAATCGCCCCCCAGGCCCCCCCAGACACCCCAGATCACCCCCCAGATCACCCCCCCAGCCCCCAGTCACAGTGTCACTGATTGCAGTGACCATTTATTTAGTGATCACTGCAATCAGTGACATTTGTGACTGTAAAAGTGTCACCAAAGTTTAGTCTTAGGTCCAGTGTAGCCCCCTAACCCCCCCTAATAAAGGTTTAACCCCATGATCACCCCCCAGATAACCCTTTCACCCCCTATCACCACTGTCGCTTAGCGATCATTTTTCTGATCGCTGTCTTAGCGTCAGTGATGCCGATCGGCAGCCAGTAATTTTTTTTAGGTTCGCCGCAGGTTTTTATAGCGTCAGGTACCCCAATATATTATCTAATAAAGGTTTAACCCCCTTGATCGCCCCCCAGGTAACCCTTTCACCCCCTATCACCACTATCACTAAGCGATCGTTTTTCTAAACGCTGTCTTAGTGTCTGTGATGCAGATCGGTAGCCGGTAATTTTTTTTAGGTTCGCCGCAGGTTTTTATAGCGTCAGGTACCCCAATATATTATCTAATAAAGGTTTAACCCCCTTGATCGCCCCCCAGGTAACCCTTTCACCCCCTATCACCACTGTCGCTAAGCAATTGTTTTTCTAAACGCTGTCTTAGTGTCGGTGATGCAGATCGTAGCCAGTAATTTTTTTTAGGTTCGCCGCATGTTTTTATAGCGTCAGGTACCCCAATATATTATCTAATAAAGGTTTAACCGCCTTGATCGCCCCCCAGGTAACCCTTTCACCCCCTATCACCACTGTCACTAAGCGATCGTTTTTCTAAACGCTGTCTTAGTGTCGGTGATGCAGATCGTAGCCAGTATTTTTTTTTTAGGTTCACCGCATGTTTTTATAGCGTCAGGTACCCCAATATATTATCTAATAAAGGTTTAACCCCCTTGATCGCCCCCCCCCCCAGGTAACCCTTTCACCCCCATCACCACTGTCGCTAAGCAATCCTTTTTCTAAACGCTGTCTTAGTGTCGGTGATGCAGATCGGTAGCTGGTAATTTTTTTTAGGTTCGCCGCAGGTTTTTATAGCGTCAGGTACCCCCATATATTATCTAATAAAGGTTTTAACCCCCTGATTGCCCCTAGTTAACCCTTTCACCAGTGATCACCATATAAGTGTTACGGGTGACGCTGGTTAGTTAGTTTGCTTTTTATAGTGTCAGGGCACCCGCCGTGTATATAACCCAATAAAGGTTTAACCCCCTGATTGCCCGGCGGGTGATATCAATTAGGTTTTAGCGTCAGAGAGGGTCTGAGTCACACCCCAGGCAGCATCAGGTTAGTGCCAGTAACGCTAACACCCACGCATGAAGCATACACCCCCCTTAGTGGTATAGTATCTGAACAGATCAATATCTGATCTGATCAGATCTATACTAGCGTCCCCAGCAGTTTAGGGTTCCCAAAAACGCAGTGTTAGCGGGATCAGCCCAGATACCTGCTGGCACCTGCGTTTTGCCCCTCCGTCCAGCCCAGGCCACCCAAGTGCAGTATCGATCGATCACTGTCACTTACAAAACAAAAACACACATAACTGCAGCGTTCGCAGAGACAGGCCTGATCCCTGCGACTCCAGTGCTGTAGGAGGTGATTTCACCACCACAGTTAAAAAAAAAAAGCAAATATGCCGAAGCATTGGGGCAGCAGGGGCGGAGGAGCGATTTTGCTCCTAATGCCGCGTACATACGGTCGAAATTCCGACGGAGGCTTGCCCGTGGAAAAGTCCGACCATGTGTGTGCGGCATAACTTTTTTGCGGGAGGATGCCCCCATGCTTCGGCATATATAAATGGTGCGTGTATGCCCATCATTGGAAGTGGGTGGATGAAGGGCGGTATTCTAATGGTGGGCATACCCACCGATCAATCTCTTTTTTCGTTCAGCCAACTGGCTGCATGAAATAAAAAGATTACAAAACATGTCCAACAAGGACCAGCAACGTACTGGTATGTTGCTGGACTTTGAATGTTTATACCAGAATGATGCCTGCGGGTTTAGGTATCATCTTGGTATCATTCTTTTCAGCCTGCGGCCGGCTTTCATGTAAAAGCAATCCTAGCGGCTAATTAGCCTCTGGACTGCTTTTACAAGCAGTGGGAGGGAATGCCCCCCCCGGATATAAAAAGCGCCATTGGGAAATTGGGAAAGCATTTTATCACACCGATCTTGGTGTGGTCAGATGCTTTGAGGGCAGAGGAAAAATCTAGGGTCTAGAACACCCCAGTTTTTTCAAAAAAAGAGTACCTGTCACTACCTATTGCTATCATAGGGGATATTTACATTCCCTGAGATAACAATAAAAATGATTAAAAAAAAATACTTGGAAGGAACAATTTAAAAATAAAATAAAAAAGCAAAATTAATAATAAAAAAAAAAAAAGCACCCCTGTCCTGCCCTGCTCTTGCCCAATGGCGAACGCAAGCGTCGGTCTGGCGTCATATGTAAACAGCAATTGCACCATGCATGTGAGGTATCACCGCGAAGGTCAGATCGAGGGCAATCATTTTAGCAGTAGACCTCCTCTGTAAATCTACTGGGGTAACCTGTAAAGGCTTTTAAAGGCTTTTAAAAATGTATGTAGTTTGTCGCCAATGCGCGTTTGTGCGAAATTTTAAAGCATGTCGTGTTTGGTATCTATGTACTCGGCCTAAGATCATATTTTTTATTTCATCAAACATTTGGGCAATATAGTGTGTTTTAGTGCATTCAAATTAAAAAAAGTGTATTTTTTAACCCAAAAAATGCGTTTGAAAAATCGCTGCGCAAATACTGTGTAGAAAAAAAAAATGCAACACCCACCATTTTAATCTGTAGGGCCTTTGCTTTAAAAATATATATATAATGTTTGGGGGTTCAACATAATTTTCTTGCAAAAAAAAAAATGTTTTCATGTAAACAAAAAGTGTCAAAAAGGGCTTTGTCTTCAAGTGGTTAGAAGAGTGGATGTAAGCTTCCTAATGTTGTGTATAAAATGCCAGAACAGTTCAAAACCCCCCAAATGACCCCATTTTGAAAAGTAGACACCCCAAGCTATATACTGAGAGGCATGTCGAGTCCATGGAATATTTTATATGTTGACACAAGTTGCGGAAAAACAACAATTTTTTTTTTTTTTGCACAAAGTTGTCACTAAATGATATATTGCTCAAACATGCCATGGGCATATGTGGAATTACACCCCAAAATACATTCTGTTGCTTCTCCTGAGTACGGGGATACCACATGTGTGAGACTTTTTGGGAGCCTAGCCATGTACGGGACCCCAAAAACCAAGCACTGCCTTCAGGCTTTCTAAGGGTGTAAATTTTTGATTTCACTTCTCACTGCCTATCACAGTTTCGGAGGCCATGGAATGCCCAGATAGCACAAAACCCCCCCCCCCCAAATGACCCCATTTTGGAAAGTAGACACCCCAAGCTATTTGCTGAGAGGTATTGTGAGTATTTTGCAGATCTCGCTTTTTGTCACAAAGTTTTGAAAATTGAAAAAAAAAATATATATATATATATATTTTCTTTCTTTATTTTCAAAAACAAATGAGAGCTGTAAAATACTCGCCATTCCTCTCAGCAAATAGCTTGGGGTGTCTATATTCCAAAATGGGGTCATTTGGGGGGGTTTTGTGCGATTTTGGCATTTTATGGCCTTCGAAACTGTGATAGGTAGTGAGGAGTGAAATCAAAAATTTGTGCCTAGAAATCCTGAAGGCGGTGCTTGGTTTTCGGGGTCCCGTACGCGGCTAGGCTCCTAAAAAGTCCCACACATGTGGTATCCCCATACTCAGGAGAAGCAGAAAAATGTATTTTGGGGTGTAATTCCACATATAACCATGGCATGTGTGAGCAATATATCATTTAGTGACAACTTTTTGTAATTTTTTTTTTTTTTTGTCATTATTCAATCACTTGGGACAAAAAAAATTATATTCAATGGGCTCAACAGGCCTCTCAGCAATTTCCTTGGGGTGTCTACTTTCTAAAATGGGGTCATTTGGGGGGGTTTTGTGCTATTTTGGCATTTTATGGCCTTCGAAACTGTGATAGGTAGTGAGGAGTGAAATCAAAAATTTGCGCCCTTAGAAATCCTGAAGGCGGTGCTTGGTTTCCGGGGTCCCGTACGCGGCTAGGCTCCCAAAAAGTCCCACACATGTGGTATCCCCGTACTCAGGAGAAGCAGCAAAATGTATTTTGGGGTGAAATTCCACATATAACCATGGCATGTGTGAGCAATATATCATTTAGTGACAACTTTTTGTAATTTTTTTTTTTTTTTTTTAGTCATTATTCAATCACTTGGGACAAAAAAATAAAAAAATCAATGGGCTCAACATGCCTCTCAGCAATTTCCTTGGGGTGTCTACTTTCCAAAATGGGGTCATTTGGGGGGGGTTTGTACTGCCCTGTCATTTTAGCACCTCAAGAAATGAGATAGGCAGTCATAAATTTAAAGCTGTGTAAATTTCAGAAAATGTACCCTAGTTTGTAAACTCTATAACTTTTGCGCAAACCAATAAATATACGCTTATTGACATTTTTTTTTACTAAAAACATGTGGCTGAATACATTTTGGCCTAAATGTATGACTACAATTGAGTTTATTCGATTTTTCTTATAACAAAAAGTAGAAAATATCATTTTTTTTCAAAATTTTCGGTCTTTTTCCGTTTATATCGCAAAAAATTAAAATCACAGAGGCAATCAAATACCATTAAAAGAAAGCTCTATTTGTGAGAAGAAAAGGACGCAAATTTCGTTTGGGTACAACATTGCATGTCCGCACAATTTACAGTTAAAGCAGCGCAGTGCAAAATTCTGAATTCACCTCTGGTCCTCTAGCTACCAAATGGTCCGGGGCTTAAGTGGTTAATGGTATCATAGACCCACAATTGGATAGACACCCTCCTCCATTGGGGGGACCTTTGAGGACAAAACCAGCCCTGGCTAAATTCATAGAGGAAGTGGGGTGGACAGATCCCTGGAGAAATAGGAATCCCATAGAGAGGCAATTTTGATGCTTTTCCAAGACATATTTCCTGACAGACTCCGTGGCAGACTACGTGTGGGTTAAGCCCGCCTCCTCTCCACAGCTATAGGACCCCTTACCCATAAATTTGAGCTCACCTCTACAGACAGGTGTTCCTTTTTTGTCCTCCTCACATGGACCCTTCATTATGCAATTCAGGTGCAGTCCAGGATGTCTGTCGGATCAGGTACGAGTTGTGCGGTGCACCCAGGGCCCAGCTATGGGGGGGTGAGTGGTTTTGGGCTGATGGATACCCCTATGGTGGAAGGGATGTGGCCCCAGCATACCATGATGGACGGTGGATCTCAGCTGGCAAGGTCTGAAGACTTTTTCTATTTCCATGGCAGATAGTTTTTGTTTGTTTGTATGTCTTTCTCTGCTGTTTTTTCTCTGTCATACAGCGCCGCTAAGCTTAGTATATGTGTGGAACGCTTTTGCGTTCCAGGATGCCATTCCCTTCCTGATCCCGGCCTGTTGAACGTCTGCGCATGCGCAGAGCCACGGTGAAACCGAGGCTTGGTTTTTGCGCATGCGCAGTATGGCGGAGGGGTCAGGGGCCGCGCAGGCGCAGTAGGTTCGGTCCCTCCGATGCATGCGCACAGCGGGACCGGCCATGACGTCATTCCGGCGGGTGATTTAAACCGCTGAGTAGCCCTATACAGGTGGGATAACCTGTGGGCATATAGCAGCAGCCTCCCGGAGTCTCAATACTACCAGGACAGGGTAAGCACTTCTTGGCAATGTAATGCATGTAATGCTTGTAATGCTTAGTGTCTCTTAAAGGGACAGTTTTAAAAAAAAAAAAAAAAAAAAATTTTTTTTTTCTGCGCTGTTCTTGCATTGATTTGCTTATCCTTAGTCTAGGTAGTGGAGTTATGCATCATTGTGTGTCTTCCTCGTCATGGACTCATCTGCACCGCCGTGTGGCCAGCCCTCCCGCACAAGGTCTGTGCGGAGTGGGTAGGGGGTTGGTGTCTTTGGTGTCATTTTTTTCTGGTGGTTGCTAACGGTTACAACCTGCCCACCTTCCTCCCCCTCCCTTTGTCTGTATTATCTCTTACAGCCCGGCTACATCAGTTCATCGGTCACAGGATAGGGACCTTGCCAGGCTGCACCATCATCATCACCATCATCATCACCATCACCAATCATCCTCCAGGTCCAGACGTGACACTCCGTCTGGGACCCACTATCATAGGGGACGCTCACATTCCCCCTCTAAATATAGGAGATGTTCCCATTCCTCCTCAAGTCACCGCTACCACCACCGCGATGATCGCTCTGATCACAGAGCCTGTTGGGGATGTAAAACTAGAATTCCAGAGGGCAAATCGCTGTGTGACCCATGCTATGCCCGAGCAGTCGGTGAGAAAGAGACCGAAAAATCTAAATCTTGAGTCTCTTATTAAACGTGTGGTACAGCAGTCTATGATGGAAATAGATGCCCCCCCACACGAGGAGCCAGTCCACCACCTTGTCTGGCTCCTTGGCTGACGAGGCCCAGGAGGATCCCGGCCAATTCCAGCCCCATGATTCCTCCCATAATTCCTCGCAAGATGAGATAGAGGGAGATGATTCTGTGATTCCTCCCATGATTCCTCGCAAGACAAGATGGAGGGAGATGATTCTGTAGTGGGATTCGACTACGCTTTAGTCTCTCCACTGATCAAGGGAGTGATGGAAACCTTAAAGTTGGAAGATACCACTGCCCCCCCCCCCCAGAGAAACAAAGGAACTGTTTCAGAAACTGGGGAAAGAATGCTACAATTTCCCACCGAGCTGAAAGGAGTGTTTAAGGAAGAATGGAGCAAGGGGGATAAGAAGGTTTGGAAAATGCTCCCCTCGTGGATGCAGCAGTAATGCGCCTAGCGAAGCATGTCACCCTCCCGCTAAATGACACTGTATCTTTTAAAGATGGTCTGGATTGAAAGATTGACCAAGACATTAAGAGAATATATAACTTGAACGGTATGGCTTGCAAACCAGCCCTAGCCCTTGCAGTCACCGCCAAAGCAATGGAGGCCTGGGTGGAAAATGTTGACTCCGTTCTGAAAGGTGTCTCGGAGGAATTGGCACAAAGTTCAGCAGTGCAAGAACTTGAACTGTCTATCGCCTTTTTGGGAGAAGCTTCAATTGATCTCATCCGCTTGATGGCTAGATCCATGCTATCTTCGGTCACAGCCAAACGAGCACTATGGTTGCGCCCCTGGCTTGTTGATCCTGCCTCAAAGCAGGCATGGTGCAAAATTCCTTCTGAAGGAACTTCCTTGTTTGGAAACAAACTGTATAATGCCATTTCAAAGGCTACAGGCGGAAAGTCAGGATTCCTCCCTCAGGACAAACGTCCGTTTAACCAAAGAAAACCTCAGCAGAGACGCAGTACAGAGCGTTCAAGAGAGGCATGTTCCTATAGGCCCGGACGGAATTTTAGGAGAAGCTGGAACTGGAATAGTCAGATATCTTTCCAAAAAATCTGGCAAGAAACAGACGCCCGGTGGGCGCGAGCCAATCAAGTCCTTTTGAGATTGGGCCCGCCCAAGCGGTCGGGTAGGGGCTCGCCTACGTCTCTGCCGGCACATCTGGGTGACCTCGATCTCAGATTATTGGACCATCAAAACGGT
Source organism: Rana muscosa (assembly GCA_029206835.1). Taxonomy (NCBI): domain Eukaryota; kingdom Metazoa; phylum Chordata; class Amphibia; order Anura; family Ranidae; genus Rana; species Rana muscosa. The sequence goes on along the minus strand of CM055116.1, from coordinate 714,824,383 downwards.
CTTAACAGGTCACGCATGGTCCTTCACCAAGGTCCCTCCATGCAGACCAATGCAATCTTCACTGCCTCAATCAGAAGAAAAACAACAAGTTCTTCTTTCATATGTGAATGCCCTGAAAGATCAAGGAGCAGTGGTGCCCGTCCCAAAGGACGAGGAATTCCAGGGGGTATTCTTCCCCCCTCTTCCTAGTACAAAAGAACGGCTCTTGGCGTCCAGTTATAGATCTCACTTTCCTGAACAGGTACATAAAGCACGAGAAATTCAAGATGGAATCACTCTCAACCATCCAAAAAGTCGTTCAACCAGGCGACTGGTTGATCTCAAAAGATGTTAAGGACGCGTATTTTCATGTTCCCGTGGCAGAAGAATTCCACAAATACCTTTGATTTCAGGTCGAACGAGAGCACTTACAATTTATTTGTCTTCCATTCGGACTAACGACCTCTCCAAGGGTCTTTTCCAAGGTACTGTTGGTAATTGTGTCTCTTATCAGAATACAGGGTGTGCGTCTGTATCATTACCTGGACGATCTGCTACTACTGTCCCAAGACAAGCAGCAGCTGCTGATCCACAAAGATCAGGTGATCTCTACATTGATAGAGTTCGGATGGCTCTTAAACCGAGAGAAAAGTCAGCCAGAACCGACCCAACGCCTAACCTACCTAGGAGCTCAATTTGACACAGTAGAGAATACCATCTCTCTTCCGGAAGAAAAAATCCCGGTCATTCGGGTAAGAATATCTTTAGCCCTAGACTACTCTCACCTAAGGGCGTCACAGTGCCTGAAGATAATCGGCACAATGGTGGCCACGTTCCCCATGGTCAAATGGGCAATGTGGAGGCTTCTGCCTTTTCAATCAGGATTCCTTCAGCAATGAAAGACAGACGATCGCAATCAGCTGATCAGGACTACTCAGTCAATGAGGAACAGTCTTCTCTGGTGGCTTCAACACAAAAACTTGTTAACATGCCACTCCCTTGCTCCCATCCAATGGATGACTGTTTCATCCGATGCCAGCAATGCGGGCTGGGGAGCACATTGTGGGGCAGAACTGGCTCAGGGCAAATTGGATGCCCATCTCCACATTCCAGGGTGAAACGTTCTGGAATTGCGTGCGGCATGGTGCGCCCTTCAAGCCTTCTCCCACCTTCTGAAAGGGAAGTCGGTCCTACTCAAAATGGACAATACCACCGCTGGAGCATATGTGAAGAGACAAGGGGGCACTCGGAGCCCCACTCTTCTCCAAGAGGTCAAACCTATCATGACCTGGGCTCAGAGGAATCTACTCAACTTAACAGCAGTCTTCATTCCAGGGGAGCAGAACATTCAAGCAGACTTTCTGTCACGCAGCAACCTAGACAACAACGAATGGTCACTGCATACACAGACATTCAAGTGGATCCTATCATTGGGAATCGATCCAGAAGTGGATCTGTTTGCATCCCCCTGCAATCACAAAGTAGACAGATACTACACTCGAGGTCGGTGCAGTCAAGCCTTCGGAGTAGATGCATTAACAAGCCAATGGAAATTCAACAAGGCATATGCCTTCCCTCCACCTCCGATCATGCAAAAATTCCTGCAGCGGCTCCAGTTGGAGAAAGGCGAAGTGATAACAATAGCACCATACTGGCCGAACAGGCCATGGTTTCCTCTCCTGAATCTGATGAGCTTCAGGCTAGAGTCTCTTGGGTGTGCTTTAGGGGGTATTCTCTACCCTTATGAGCTCCAGAAAGCCTAACACGAACAAAACCTACAACAGAATCTGGACCAGGTTTGTCAGCTTCATGACTTCTGCTGGAAAATCTTTCAGAAATCCTGGAGTTCAAGACGTTTTGAGTTTTCTCCAATCAGGCTTGGATCTTCCTTTGTACTCTGAGGGAACTGATTGACAAGTTTCAGCCTTATCGGCATTTTCAGGAACATCATGGGCAACTCATCCCCTGGTTCAACAATTCTTTCAGGGGGCTTCGAGAATCAGGCCTCAGAGGAAACCTAGATTCCCCAAATGGGATCTTCCGCTCGTCCTTGATGCTCTTTCAGCACTCAACAACAAGGATCTTTCTATTAAGGACTTATCAATCAAACTGGTCTTTCTAGTGGCCATTACTTCAGCCAAAAGGGTTTCAGAAATAAGCTTCCTGGGTTGTCAAGAACCCTTTTTGACTTCTTCCCGGATCGAGTGGTCCTTATTCCCATGCTTGGGTCTAAGCCAAAAGTCACGCCAGTTTTTCACAAGAATCAAGAAATAGTCCTTCCTACTTTCAATTCTCCGGAATCAGCAGACAATCATCCCTTGGATGTGGGCGAGACTCTGAAAGAATACTTGCGAGTTACTTCATCTTTTAGAAGCTCGAACTACCTGTTCTTGTTACACACTGGTAGCAACAAAGGAAAGAGGGCTTCCTCCAGAATGATAGCAGCCTGGATTGTTCAATCTATCCAACAGGCCTACAGGGCAAAGGGCTTGGCTCCTCCAGAGGCGGTGACGGCTCATTCCACCAGAGGCATGGCAGCCTCATGGGCAGCAGCTCGACACGTGGCTCCTGAAGTGATATGCAAGGCAGCTTCGTGGTCTTCCATTATTACTTTTATGACTCATTATTGTATTGAGCCTGCTTCCCTTTCCTCTGTTACTTTTGGTCGAAAAATCCTGTCAGTTGACGGGAAATATTAAAATATTTTTTTTGAGCAAGCATACCCTCCCGTGTGGATTGGCTAGTTATTTCCCACACGTAGTCTGCCATGGAGACTGTCAGCAAAACGGAAAATTTATTACCAAATACTTACCGTAATTTTCCTTTCCTGATAGACTCCATGGCAGACGGAGTTCCCACCCATGAATTAAAAATATGAGAGTTGAAATTTGAGTCGGCTAGTTACGGAACACCTGTCTGTAGAGGTGAGCTCAAATTTATGGGTAAGGGGTCCTATAGCTGTGGAGAGGAGGCGGGGTTAACACACACGTAGTCTGCCATGGAGTCTATCAGGAAAGGAAAATTACGGTAAGTATTTGGTAATAAATTTTCCGTTATGTCCTTATCCAGGATTGACCTATGTCTGTGTTCAACATCGGCATCCCAGTACATTGAGAAGGTGCAATACCTCCCTAGGAGCATCTCAGACCACTCCCCCTTCTTGGTTCACTTGAAGGTTAGGCTTGAGTCTAATTTACCGAGAGTGCCATGGAAACTGAATGCTTTCTGGTTAAATCTCTTCCCCTCTCACACAAAAATTGAGGATGAAATCACAGCTTACTGGCAAAGACATGCCGACTACCCCGATTTGAATGCTACCTGGGATGCTTTTAAAGCCTTCCTGAGGGGGGTATTTATATCGGAGGTGAATGCCATTAAACATAACACATCTACACAGAGAGATCAGGCAGTTCAGATGATTAAACATCTGGAGGCGGAATACATTGCCAACTCCGGGGAGGGTTCCCGCAAGGCGTGGAAAGCTGCTCAGGATGCACTAAGTAGAATTGATGCTTCTAAAGCAGACAAAAAGTGTTTTTTTATAAAATGGCCTTTTATGAGGAAGGGGAACAGACAGGCAAACTCCTGGCCAAAATAGTTCACTCGCAGCAGTCATCTCCATCCATTGGGGCCTTACGCAATAAACTGGGAAGGGTTGTGAACACTCCGGACCTAGTCATGCGGGAATTGGTGGACTTCTACTCAGAACTCTACAGATCCAAGCAGACACGCACGTTGGAGGAGATGCAGGACTTTCTGCGGGGGATAGAGCTACCGAGTACCAGGTGGAATCCCCAGAAGCCCCCATTACTATGGAGGAGATGCTTATAGCTACCAACTCCTTTCCCAATTCCAAGGCACCCGGGGATGATGGCATCCCGATCGAGGTGTATAAACAGTATAGGGATGTAATATTACCAAGAAATGCTTCACACCCTGAACTCGGCTAGGGACTCACAGCAACTCCCTGACTCTATGAGGCAGGCCAGTATAGTACTGCTACTTAAACCCGGGAAGGACTCACTAGACCCAGGCTCATATAGGCCGATATCTCTCCTCCGAAATGACATTAAAATCCTTGCTAAAGTATTGCCCATGAGATTAAACAAAGTGATAGAATCCATTATACATCCAGACCAGTCCGGCTTTATACCGGAAAGGTCCACAGCCATTAACCTCCGGAGACTGTTTCTCAATATGCAGTCTCCTGCAGACAATATGGGGGATAGGGCATTGCTGTCACTTGATGTTCACAAAGCATTCGATAGCATTGAATGGCAGTATCTATGGGCGACATTAACTAAATTTGGATTTGGACCGGTGTTCCAATCCTTGGTGCAGCTCCTGTATAATTCCCCCTCGGCGGTCATCAGGGAGGCGGGTAAGGTGTCTTCTCCCTTCCCGCTTCACAGAGGAACTCGGCAGGGCTGTCCCCTCTGCTATTCGCCATGGCCATAGAACCTATGGCAGCTTTGGTGTGTTCCAACCCCTCTATAACCGGCTTTAAATATGGACAGACACACGAAAAACTCATGCTCTATGCAGATGATACCATGTTGTTGCTGGGGGACACGTCGGGATCCCTGGGTGAGGCCATGGCAGTAGTTCAAAACTTTGGCTCATTCTCCGGCCTGGTAATTAACTGGAACAAATCCACAATTATGATGCTGGACTCTGCAGCCCCTCAGGGCCCCACATTACAGAATATTCCGGTATCAACAAAATTTAAATATCTAGGTGTCTGGGTCACACCACAACCCCACGATTATATCACTCTTAACCTCTCCCCCTTATTAGGCCGGATTAGGGACAAATCCAAAATATGGTCAAAATTTAAAATGTCACTGGTGGGCAGAGTAAACCTCACCAAGATGATTTTCATGCCGCAACTTTTGTATATTCTTCATAATACCCCCATGGTGGTCCCACTGAAAATCTTTAGACTCATCAGTTCCCTATTTTGGGCATTCCTCTGGTTTAACAAACCCCCTAGAATTAAATTAGAGAAGCTACAGAAACCTAAGGAGGCAGGGCGGCTGGCCCTTCCTAATCCATGACTATATTATTTAGCCGCCCAATTACAACATATCGCCCGAGCTATATCCAAGAGGACAGACGCAGGAGGAGGGGGTGGGGACCCGGTGGTTGCCCTATTGCAGCATACTTTGTCGCAGGCAGCGTAGTCACAGGCCTTGAAGCACTGCAATTTGCCAAGTCGAACAAGCTCTTCCCCACCTGTGCTTAGATTCCAAAAATTTGGAACAAAACTCGTCAATTGCAAGATATCGATGGCATAGCCCAATTTGGAACAATTAGTATTATGGGGAATTGCTTCTTTTGACTTGCGCGGAGCGCTGGAGGAGGTATGGAGTCACTTACCTGGTCCACAATTTTTCTAACGGCTATCTGCTCTCTTTCGCAAGGCTACAGGAAAAATTTGGACTGCCTCAGTCAATGTGCTTCTATTATTTACAGTTAAGTCACGCTGTCAGGGCTCAGGCAGGAAACAACGCATGGATTCTATCCCCTGCGCCTGATCTTTGACTACATGACTGAGGTGTCCTGCTTTAAAGGATTTATCTCCAGATCATATGCCATATTGCTCTCCTCATTTCTACCGGGCTTTCCCGCGAGGGTGGTGTCTTCCTGGGAAAGGGATGTAGGCATATTTGTGGAAGATCAATGGGAGGGGGCATTGCTAGCAATACAAGGGTGCTCACTCAACACTGCACAACGCCTGTCACAATTGTACATCGTAATGAGGGTACACTTCACACCTGCTAGATTACATAAAATGGGCCTTGGAGAGGATGATAACTGCCCCAGATGTGCCAGAGACCACGGGGACCTTATCCACTTGCTATGGCGGTGCCCTAAACTGCACCTCTATTGGAGAGGGGTTCTTAAAACCCTAAATTAGGTATTCCTAGTTAAGGTTTCACAAGACCCTAAAGTCTGTATCTTAGGCATTATGGACGATCTACCACTTGAAGATAACCTGAAAAAAGCCATTAGTAGAGCCCTCTTCCAGGCCCGTAAACGTATCCTCCATCATTGGAAGGCAATCGAACCTCCTAAGTTAAGTGAATGGATAGCTCAGATGGAATCCACTTTGCGTTTGGAGAAATCTATATATCAACACAGAGACCGCCAGGGGAAGTTTGGCTTGTTATGGGCTCCTTGGTTGAATACCCCAGGGCTGTCCCCGCTTGAATTGGTGATGGACAGGCTGCTTCTATAAGATGTGTGTTAGAAGGTCACAGGTGAGAGGTATAACTGTATACAAACAGACCATTATCTGGTTCTGTCTAGAGGAAAGCTATTGAGACCTGGTTGGTCATATATCTGCTGTATGTTGGTTTATTGAATGTGAGAAACTTTTATTGTTTTCAAGTTGTTATTATTCCAATGTTCAATGGAATGACTGTTTGCTTTTTGCATATGTATGTAACCTTTTTTTTTATTATATGTGTCAATAAACATCCTTTTTGAAAAAAGAAAGAAAGGGGGGCTGAGGTAACAAGCACGTATGAACTTTTCATGTAAAAGTAGAACATACCCTTACCCCATCCTACCTCCTTAGCCTCCCTATTGGTCTTTTCATGTGCTAGACAGCCTTAGAGAGCAACGAGGATGCTCTAGAGCAGGGGTGTCAAACTCAATTTCATCGTGGGCCGCATCAGCATTATGATTGCCCTCAAAAGGGCCGGTTGTATCTGTAAGATTAGATGTCCAGCGCATACCCTCCCCTTTACATTAGATGTCAAGAGCCACCCCACCATCAGAAGTTGAGTCCCCCACTCTCCCTTACATCACAGTGCACCCCCCTTTCCTTATGCTGCTGCTGGGAAGAAGCTGGATGCATTGCTTGAAAGCAGAATGTAAGTGTCTGGAGTAGGACCAGAGAAGGGCTGGAGCTCTCCTGCAGCTGCAGAAAAGGTGCAAGGGCCACATGAAATGGAGGGCCGGATTCGGCCCGAGGGCCTTGTGTTTTACACCTGTGCCCTAGAGGTAGGATAGGGTTAGGCTTTGCTTTAATAGAAAATGTCAAGATTTGCATATATATTACTGCTATTGATCTGAAAATCATCTTGTGACAAGTATACTTTAACACATCATACATTCACACATCATTTAGATATTTAAAAACAGTAATTAAATGAACTAAAAACAGATTGACCCTATAACTCAGTATTTTACTTTACACAAACAAGTGCAGCACTGGTACTTGTTTTTGATTATTGTTGGTCCCTTTTGCCCAAGTAGTATATAATCTTTGCACTAATTTTGTAGAATCTTGTAAATCTTTCTTTGATAATTATATTTATGTAAATGAGACTGTGAACATTTAACGACTTCAGCCCCAGAAGGATTTACCCCCTTAATGACTAGGCCATTTTTTGCGATACGTCACTGCGTCACTTTAACTGACAATTGCGTGGCCCTGTGACGCTGTACCCAAACAAAATTGAAGTCCTTTTTTTCTCACAAATAGAGCTTTCTTTTGGTTTCTTTTTTTGCACTATAAACAAAAAAAGACTGACAATTTTGAAAATAAACCAATATTTTTAACTTTTTGCTATAGTAAATATCCCAAAAAAAAAAAAAAGTTCTTTATCAGTTTAGGCCAATATGTATTCTTCTACATATTCTTGGGGGAAAAAAAGCAATAAGCGTATTGATTGGTTTACGCAAAAGTTATAGCGTCTACAAAATAGGGGATAGATTTATGGCATTTTTATTATAAATTTTTTCTTTACTAGTAATGGCGTGATCAGCGATTTTGAGCGGGACTGTGACATTGTGGCGGACAGACCAGACACTTTTGACCAGTGACATTAATACAGTGATCAGGACTAAAAATAGCCACTGATCACTTTATAAATGACATTGGAAGGTAAGGGGTTAACACTAGGGGGTGATCAAGGGGTTAAGGGTTCCCTAGGGAGGTGGTTCTAACTGTGGGGGGAGTATACTGACAGAGAGTAGAGAGAGATCGCTGTTCCTAATCACTAGGGATGAGCTTCGTGTTCGAGTCGAACATACGTTCGACTCGAACATCGGCTGTTCGATCGTTCGACGAAGATCGAACGATTTGGGCCGTTCGCGCCAAATTCGAGTGACGCGAACGACCCACAATGCACTACGCCATCGCAGTGTCATCCAGGCGCTGTGATTGGCCAAGCATGCACTGTGACCCCGCATGCTTGGCCAATCACAGCGCCGGCAGCGAGGAGAGCAATGATTGGCCACAGGCAGGATGCCTGTGGCCAATTATTGCTGAGGGGGTTTAGTACACGCCCCACACTATAAAAGGCCGCCAGCGCGGCGGCCTTGTGTAGTGTGTTCCGGAGCAGGGAAAGAGAAGCATAGGCAGGGACAGTGTCATTATTTTTCCTTTACTAATCCTGGATTCCTTGTGTTTAGGGACAAATAAGGATAGGTAGGGAGAGTGTCAGTGACAGTGTGCTATTCTGTGCTAATCCTTGTTTGTAGGGACAGAGAGGTACAGTGAGGGAAAGTGTCAGTGTGCTATTCTGTTCTAAACCAATCTTGCTGTTCCATATTTTCAATCCTTGAGTTTAGGGACAGAGAGGTACAGTGAGGGAAAGTGTCAGTGTGCTATTCTGTTCTAAAACTATTTTGCTGAACCATATTTTCAATCCTTGAGTTTAGGGACAGAGAGGTACAGTGAGTGAAACTGACAGTGTGCTATTCTGTTCTAAACCAATTTTGCTGTTCCATATTTTCAATCCTTGAGTTTAGGGACAGAGAAGGACACTCGTAGAAATTATCAGTGTGCTATTCTGTGCTAAATCTTGTTTGTAGGGAGGGACAGAGTAGGACAGTGAGGGAAAGTGTCAGTGTGCTATTCTGTTCTAAAACTATTTTGCTGAACCATATTTTCAATCCTTGAGTTTAGGGACAGAGAGGTACAGTGAGTGAAACTGACAGTGTGCTATTCTGTTCTAAACCAATTTTGCTGTTCCATATTTTCAATCCTTGAGTTTAGGGACAGAGAAGGACACTCGTAGAAATTATCAGTGTGCTATTCTGTGCTAAATCTTGTTTGTAGGGAGGGACAGAGTAGGACAGTGAGGGAAAGTGTCCGTGTGCTATTCTGTTCTAAAACTATTTTGCTGAACCATATTTTCAATCCTTGAGTTTAGGGACAGAGAGGTACAGTGAGTGAAACTGACAGTGTGCTATTCTGTTCTAAACCAATTTTGCTGTTCCATATTTTCAATCCTTGAGTTTAGGGACAGAGAAGGACACTCGTAGAAATTATCAGTGTGCTATTCTGTGCTAAATCTTGTTTGTAGGGAGGGACAGAGTAGGACAGTGAGGGAAAGTGTCAGTGTGCTATTCTGTTCTAAAACTATTTTGCTGAACCATATTTTCAATCCTTGAGTTTAGGGACAGAGAGGTACAGTGAGTGAAACTGACAGTGTGCTATTCTGTTCTAAACCAATTTTGCTGTTCCATATTTTCAATCCTTGAGTTTAGGGACAGAGAAGGACACTCGTAGAAATTATCAGTGTGCTATTCTGTGCTAAATCTTGTTTGTAGGGAGGGACAGAGTAGGACAGTGAGGGAAAGTGCCAGTGTGCTATTCTGTTCTAAAACTATTTTGCTGAACCATATTTTCAATCCTTGAGTTTAGGGACAGAGAGGTACAGTGAGTGAAACTGACAGTGTGCTATTCTGTTCTAAACCAAATTTGCTGTTCCATATTTTCAATCCTTGAGTTTAGGGACAGAGAAGGACACTCGTAGAAATGATCAGTGTGCTATTCTGTGCTAAATCTTGTTTGTAGGGAGGGACAGAGTAGGACAGTGAGGGAAAGTGTCAGTGTGCTATTCTGTTCTAAAACTATTTTGCTGAACCATATTTTCAATCCTTGAGTTTAGGGACAGAGAGGTACAGTGAGTGAAACTGACAGTGTGCTATTCTGTTCTAAACCAATTTTGCTGTTCCATATTTTCAATCCTTGAGTTTAGGGACAGAGAAGGACACTCGTAGAAATTATCAGTGTGCTATTCTGTGCTAAATCTTGTTTGTAGGGAGGGACAGAGTAGGACAGTGTGGGAAAGTGTCAGTGTGCTATTCTGTTTTAAAACTATATTGCTGAACCATATTTTCAATCCTTGAGTTTAGGGACAGAGAGGTACAGTGAGTGAAACTGACAGTGTGCTATTCTGTTCTAAACCAATTTTGCTGTTCCATATTTTCAATCCTTGAGTTTAGGGACAGAGAAGGACACTCGTAGAAATTATCAGTGTGCTATTCTGTGCTAAATCTTGTTTGTAGGGAGGGACAGAGTAGGACAGTGAGGGAAAGTGTCAGTGTGCTATTCTGTTCTAAAACTATTTTGCTGAACCATATTTTCAATCCTTGAGTTTAGGGACAGAGAAGGATAGGCAGAGGACAGTGTCAGTGTCATTGTTGCTAAGCCTCCTGCACAGTATACACCTGAAGGTAGCCCTTATTGCTCTTTTTCCTATCTCCCTGCAGGCCATCCATTAAAATGTCTGGAAGGCAACCAAGGAGAGGCAGACAGTCAGGAGGCAAAAAAAGAGGGCAAGCAGGCTCTGTGTCTGGGGGCAACAGTGCTGGTCGTGGACGCGGTGCATTGTCATCAGCACATGGCCATGGGACACGCTTGTCCTTCTTTTCGGCAGCTGGACATGTTGAGCCACATCATGCCGAAGACTTGGTAGAGTGGATGACCAAGCCCACCTCATCCTCCTCATCCTCTCTCACCCAGGCTCAGGGTACTGGCAAAGCAGCTGCCAAAGTGTCCTCTTCTCTGGTATCATTATCTTCATTAGTCAATCCTTCCCTAGACCCACCATGTCCTCCTCCTGAGGAGTCCCCCGAACTGTTTGAGCACAGTGTTGGGTACATGCTCCAGGAGGATGCCCAGCGTTTGGAAGGATCTGATGATGATACCCAGCTAGAGGAAGGCAGCAGCGTGAGAGCAGAGAGAGGGGATGCTCAAGAAGGACACCAATCTGGCAGTCATGCTCCAGCAGCTGCAGCATACTGCCAGATTGGCTCCAGTGATGAGGAGGGAGGGGATGATGAGGTCACTGACTCCACGTGGGTGCCTAATAGGAGAGAGGAGGAGGAGGAGGAGGATGAGGAGGAGGCACATCTCCAACGAGGCAGGATGCCCTTGAGTGGCCAGCGTATGGGCAGCACACCGACGGAATCACACCGCAGAGCTCCGCCTGTGCAGGGCGCTGCCTCTGCCCGTCATTCAAAAAGTTCTTTGGTGTGGGCCTTTTTTGAGGCAAGTGCATCAGATCGCACAGCTGCTGTTTGCAACATATGTCTCAAGCGTATATCGCGTGGCCAAAACATCAGCCGCTTGGGCACCACATGCTTGATCAGACATATGTTGACCTGCCATGCAGCTCGTTGGCAAGCCTACCTTAAAGACCCACACCAAAGAACAAAGCTGACCTCTTCTTGCACCGCATCAGCTGGGATCTCCAACCCCACTATACCTTCACTCCTCTCTGAAACCTGCTCTGAGAGGAATGAAGGTGTAGAATTAGGTGTGTCACAGGCAAGTACTTGCGGGCACTCTGCTAGCAGTACACCAACGTCCGATTCTAGCAGGCAAATTTCCCTGCCCCAGCTGCTGGACCGTCGAAAGAAGTTCACTCCCAGCCATCCACATGCCCAGCGGTTGAATGCTAGCTTGGCTAAATTGCTAGCGCTTCAACTGCTGCCTTTTCAGTTGGTAGACTCGGCCCCCTTCCGGAAGTTTGTGCAATGTGCGGTTCCTCAGTGGCAGGTTCCCAAACGCCACTTTTTCGCACGGAAGGCGATTCCGGCTCTCTACAGGCATGTGGAAGGCAATGTCTTGGCCTCGCTGGACAGGGCGGTCAGCGGTAAGGTGCATATTACCGCTGACTCATGGTCCAGCAGGCATGGACAGGGACGTTACCTTTCTTTCACGGCTCATTGGGTCACTCTTTTGGCAGCTGGGAAGGATGCAGGACAAGGTGCAGTAGTGTTGGAGGTTGTTCCACCGCCACGCCTCCAAAATGCTACTACTGGTTGTGACACACCTCTCTCCTCCACCCCCTCCTCTTCTTCTTCCTCCATGGCCTCTTCCTGTGGTTTGTCCTCGGAACCAGCGGTGCTCCGTAGGCGTTCAAGGGGCTACGCAAGTACGCAGGCAAAAAGATGCCATGCCGTGCTTGCGCTGGTGTGTTTGGGGGACAGGAGCCACACTGGGGCAGAGGTCCTGTCTGCTCTGCAGGGGCAGGCCGAGAGGTGGTTGACGCCACGCCAGCTTAAGCCAGGAATGGTGGTTTGCGACAATGGCACCAACCTCCTCTCCGCCCTCCGACAGGGACAACTGACCCATGTGCCCTGTATGGCTCACGTCCTTAACCTGGTGGTGCAGCAGTTCTTGGGCAGGTACCCGGGCTTACAGGATGTCCTGAGGCAGGCCAGGAAAGTCTGTGTGCATTTCCGCAGATCTTATAATGCGAGTGCTCGCCTGGCTGAGCTTCAAAAGGAGTTGAACCTGCCCAAGAACCGCCTTATATGTGACATGCCCACCAGGTGGAACTCAACGTTGGCCATGCTGCAGCGGCTGCACACGCAGCAGAGGGCCATCAATGAGTACCTGTGCGACTACGGCACCAGGACAGGGTCAGGGGAGCTCGGGTTTTTTTCACCACGCCAGTGGGGCATGATCAGGGATGCATGCACTGTCCTGGCACCATTTGAGGAGGCCACGAGGATGGTGAGCAGTGACAGTGCATGCATCAGTGACACTGTACCTCTTGTCCACCTATTGGAGCACACGCTGCGTGGAATAATGGACAGGGCACTTGAGGCAGAACAGAGGCAGGAAGAGGAGGACTTCCTTGCCTCTCAAGGCCCCCTTTACCCAGACAGTGTTCCTTCTGTCCCACCCATCGCACAGGAAGAGGAGGAGGAGGAGGAGGAGGATTGTGTCAGCATGGAGGTGGAGGCTGGCACTCAGCATCATCAGCAGCAGTCTTTTAGGGATGATTTACAGTCTCAAGAAACCAGTGGACTTGTACGTGGCTGGGAGGAGGTGGCTGCGGATCATGTCGTCCTTAGTGACCCAGAGGACTCCGGACTGAATGCCTCAGCTAACCTACGCTGCATGGCCTCCCTGATCCTGCAAAGTCTGCGGAAGGATCCTCGTATTCTTCGGATCAAGGAGAGGGACCATTACTGGCTGGCCACTCTCCTTGATCCACGGTACAAGGGTAAGGTTGCGGACCTTATCGTACCGTCGCAGAGGGAGCAGAGGATGAGACAACTCCGGGAGGCCTTGCAGAAAGGTCTGTGCAACGCGTTCCCAGAGACTGGGAGGTTACAAACTCCTGGTCCTGGACAACGAGTTGCTGAGGCTTCGGGCAGTCAAAGAAGGAGCGGTGGGGAAGGTGGCCGTCTGACCGATGCGTTCAGACAATTCTTTAGTCCGCAGCCCCAAAGTATGATCGGTTCCAGCAACCATCGCCAGCGTCTGATATACATGGTCCAGGAATACCTAGGGGCAAGGTCAGACTTGGACACCTTCCCCACCGAAAATCCTCTGGCTTACTGGGTCTTGAGGATGGATCACTGGCCAGAGCTTGCACAGTATGCAATTGAGCTACTGGCCTGTCCTGCATCCAGCGTTCTTTCAGAACGCACATTCAGTGCTGCTGGAGGATTTGTCACGGATCACAGGGTGCGCCTGTCCACCGACTCGGTTGATCGACTGACTTTCATCAAGATGAACCAGTCTTGGATCACCACCAGCTACCACACACCAGATGCTGATATAACAGACTAATTGATTTTAAAATGTCACATCCCTTCAAGACTGATGCTGATGCTGAGTGCCTGTGCTGTTATGTTGACTGGCTATCCTCCTCCTCAATGATACGATTAACGATGACAGCTTGGAAGATCATTTTGGTTTATGGGTGACACCACCAGTGGCTAAGGCCCAATTTTTCAGCCCCTGTTTAACAGGGGCGTGTAATTAAAATTTTTGATGCAATACTTTGCAACAGGCATCATTGCTGTGCTCCAAGTACAGTATCTGTGAGGGGTTGCAGTGTTGTGCCACCAGTGCCTAAGGCCCAATTTTTCAGCCCCTGTTCAACAGGGGCATGCAATTATAATTATTGATCTAATAATTCACAGCAGGGCCCATTGCTGCGCCCACCAAGAGTAACTGTCAGGCCTTACAGTGTTGTGGCACCAGCACCACCATCACCACCACCACCACCAACAAAGGCCCAATTTTTCTGCCCCTGTTCAACAGGGGCATGCAATTATAATTATTGATCTAATAATTCACAGCAGGGCCCATTGCTGCGCCCACCAAGAGTAACTGTCAGGCCTTACAGTGTTGTGGCACCAGCACCACCATCACCACCACCACCACCACCAAAGGCCCAATTTTTCAGCCCCTGTTCAACAGGGGCATGCAATTATAATTATTGATCTAATAATTCACAGCAGGGAGCATTGCTGCGCCCACCAAGAGTAACTGTCAGGCCTTACAGTGTTGTGGCACCATCACCACCATCACCACCACCACCACCACCAAAGGCCCAATTTTTCAGCCCCTGTTCAACAGGGGCATGCAATTATAATTATTGATCTAATAATTCACAGCAGGGACCATTGCTGCGCCCACCAAGAGTAACTGTCAGGCCTTACAGTGTTGTGGCACCAGCACCACCATCACCACCACCACCACCACCAAAGGCCCAATTTTTCAGCCCCTGTTCAACAGGGGCATGCAATTATAATTATTGATCTAATAATTCACAGCAGGGACCATTGCTGCGCCCACCAAGAGTAACTGTCAGGCCTTACAGTGTTGTGGCACCAGCACCACCATCAAAGGCCCAATTTTTACTACCACTGATCAACAATTATATGTTATTACAATTCCTGATATTATAGTTGACAGCAGGGCGTTCCAGCACCCACCAAGAATAACTGTGAGTGCTTTCAGTGTTGTGCCAACACCAACACCTAAGGGGCCAATTTCTGCAGAGTATATACGGAAGGTCCCTACTTTCAAACATCCAACTTACAAACTACTACTACTTGCAAACGGAAGAAGACAACAGGAAGTGAGAGGAAATCTACCCCTTGGAAGGAAAATTCTCTCCTGTAAGAATTAATATGGGAGAAAGGTGTCTCCTCTCTACTGATGCTTTATCACCAATCCTTGTTTCAATAAAAACACCACATTTCAAAAACAGTTGTCATTGGGACGCAAAGTGAGGTGAAATGTTCTGAACAGGGGCACAGACAGCAAAAAAAAATGTGACAGGGGTGATAACCGTTCCCTATGTTTTACAAAAAGCTAAAAAAAAGGAATTTGGCATGGAGCTCCATTTAAACAATGCAGCTGTTCAAAATTACAAACAGATTCTACATAAGAACAAACCTACAGTCCCTGTCTTGTATGCACCGCCTGTATACGGCTGTTCAGAGTATATAGGTCCTTTTTTATTTTGTGTGCGGGGTTCCCCTTAATATCCATACAAGACCCAAATGGGCTGGTAATGGGCTTGGATAGGGGGGGGGGGGGGTTGATGGGGTAGCTATGCCATTTTTCCTAAAGATTTTCATCCATATTACCGGGACCAGACATTGCATTAAAGCCGCAAGCAGTTTTAAATGGCTTTTTTCCCTTTAGAAATGTTATTTTGTGCAGGGACAGTTCTAAACACGGGAAACACGTGGCACTTCACAGGCATACTTTAGACACCCCCCAGGTACAATATTTAAAGGAATATTTGACTTTTTTTTTTTCACTTTATGCATCATTAAAATGACTGCTCCCGGAAAACGTCCGTTTTTAAAACTTCTTTTTGCATTGATACATGTCCCCTGGTGCAGAAGCCGGGTTCCCAAACTCTGTTTCGGACAATAACATGGATAATAGTCGTTATAATTAGCACTTTAGAATCCGAACATTCGCATCCATTGTATTTAATAGGGTTCTAATGTTCGTGCGAACTTTCGGTCCGTTCGCGGGTTCTGGTGCGAACCGAACCCGGGGGTGTTCGGCTCATCACTACTAATCACTAGGAACAGACAATCTCTCTCTACTACCCTTTCAGAATGGGGATCTGTTTGTTTACATTGACAGATCCCCGTTCTGGATCTCTGAGGAGCGTGGGTGACTGGCGAACATCGCGGCCGCCGGCCAAGCGCATCGGGATTGTGCCACGGGCACATGTGCCTGCTTGAGATATTAAAGGTATGGTGATGGCGATTTGCGCAGCCGAGCCATTCTGCCGCAGTATAACTGCGGCGACTGGTCGGCAAGCAGTATTAAAGTAATTTTTGCTTAACAATTTATTTGCATTTCCCAGTTTTTAACCATGGGTTTATAGTTTTTATTTATTTAATAATAATATATTACTGCCTATAGGTTTATTATTGAATATAACATGAGTATTTGCTAAATACAATTGTTCCAGGTGATATTTTTTTTGAATATAACATGTAAGAATAGGAAAGGGGATTACATCTCTGGGAAAAATTAGGACTGTGAGGTTGTCACTGAGGTGAGCACACAATACATTTTGATAAAAGATTAAATTTATTTTTGTACAAACGTGATTAAAAACATATATAGAGAAATGTGATCATATCACAATATGTAAACAAAAGCACAAGGCTAGAGTAAATGATTGATACTTATTCCAGCAAGGGTAAACAATAAATTCATTAATACAGAGTTGTATCCCCGCTTCTTCAGGGAAACATCATTACAATCACAATAATCTACAGTGGAACCTTGGATTATGAGCATAATCCGTTCCAGGAGAATGGTTGTAATCCAAAGCACTCGCATATCAAAGCGAGTTTCTCCATAGAAGTCAATGGAAACTAAGATAATTTGTTCCGCATTGACTTCTATTTCATGCAATACCGCATGTGGCCAGAGGTGGGGGGCGCCATAGAGCTGCGCAAATACACGAGGACAGCTCGGTTGAACTCTGAAACTCTCTGAAAGGTTCGGAAACACTCGGGAATGGAGTATTTCCGAGTGTTTCTGAGTATTTCCGAGTGATTCAGAGTGATTCAGAGTATTTACAAACGGCTCCGAACCATTCCGAGTGTCACCAGCGCCCCCGCACCTCTGGCCAAAATGCGTTACTGCACACCCCATTGGCTTAAATCCTGCTCGTTTTGCAAGACAACACTCGCAAACTGAGTCAGAATTAAAAAAAATAAAAAATTCGTCTTTCAAAGCGCTCGTTAACCGCGTTACTCGTTAACCAAGGTTCCACTGTATATAAATATTATTCATAATCAAAAAAGTTTCAGAGAACATGCAAAAACACCTTAAAAGTGCTCACCAAATTCATCAAATTATATCCATGTATTTCTTTCTAAATGCAAGAGAACTGAGCTTCAAGTAGGCCAAATGGTCCATGGTGTCAGTACCCAGGACCAAGTTCTGGCAGACACTGGATCGCACACGGGTGGACTCAGAATGTCAGATAACCAAAATGGCACTTTCTAGCTGAAGACAGTACCATCTCTAGGTATGTCAACAACAGACCAGATGTGGTGTTTTATAGAGCCCGGTCAGTTAGGAATAGTTTGGTCCACAGCCACAATTTACCCCCAGACTCATCAGAAGGTGCTGTGGGGGGTGTAGGTACTTACCGCTGTGGTGGATGTGACCAGTGCCCCTGGGTCAGGGAGGGGGATACACTTCCACTCCCAAGAGGTGGGATACTAAAATCAAAGTCATATGCGGACTATCAAACAGTAGGAGTAATATATATAGCTCTATGAATCTGTGGAGCATTTTACATTGGTAAAACCAAAAGCACCTTTGGACGATGTATACAGGACCATCTATACTATGTTGATGTAGGTCTCCCGTATACACCTATTTTCAAACACCTGGGATTGGGACATAGCTTTAATCCATTGTGATCTCCTTTTTTGTTCTCGAAAGGATCCCCCAAAATCCACGAGGGGGTAATTTAGATAAACAAATTCTGAAACAGGAAGCAAAATGGATATTTAACCAAAAGGCAACTTCCCACCCTGGGTTAAATATGGCGCTTTCCTTCAAGCCATTTTTCTAATTGGAATTTGCAGTGACCAAAATACAGTACTCTCTTGTTGGAGTGTAGATTTTCTGTCAGATTGACATTTAACTCTAATGACTGTAAGCCCTTAATACAATGATAACATTACAAATATGTATGACTATTCTGTGATGTAATGGACTTATGAGCTATCGGGGTTGGTTACTGGTCATTTGGCAGGCATTTGGGCACCCCTGATAGACAGGGGGCTACATTTTTCCCCCCATATTCTATACCTACTGGATAACCTTTCTGGCCGGTAGAGAGCGCTGTGCAGTGATCGGCACGCTCCTGGTTGCTGTCATGGCTCTATGGGCCATGGGGATCGCTACACATGCGTCCTGGCAGGGGCGCCCACACCTGATGTGACATCAGTGGGCCGGGATTGGCCCAGCCGCATCCGGTGGGATTGCGCATTTATGGCGTGGTGGCGACATTACTAGCCGGGTCACCTTCCAGCACCGCTGCTGGATCACCCGCGACTTTACATGTGGTTTCCTGACAAGCGGGTTTACAAGGTAAATTGTTATGCACGGCGGTATATTCATTGGACTTACATTTGGAAGCAGTGATTACTAATGGGATGGGATGCACCACTGTTTGTATGCTGGTGTGAGTACCCCGTGGATGTCATTCATGGCTGAATGTGGGGATGATTGTGGGGTAGGGGCTGTTGTGTGGTCTATGGTGGAGGGAACAGGAGCGTGGGAGGGGTTGTCCAGGGGGATGGGTTTAGTTGTCATAGGTAGGGGTATAGGTTCGGGACACTGTCTGAATGTTGTTTGTGGGCTTTATGTGGGAAGATGGATGTGCTGCACAGATGGGTGGGGGGAGTGCGATGAGGGATGGGTGGTGTTTGGAGGTGGAGGATTATGAGAATATGTTTGAATGTATGGTGATCCAATGTAGTGAGGGTTGTTTTGATTGGGTATGGATGTTGATCTGTTGCTGGGATTTATCAATGCAGCACATGATTATTTGCTGGTTTGGTTATCTGACATTCTGTGTTTTTATCTTAGTATGTGGGCATATTAACCGCTACCGCCTGAGTCCACCCATGTGCAATCCAGTGTCTGCTAGACCTTGGACCTAGGTACTGACACCATGGACCATTTGGCCTACTTGAAGCTCTGGTCTCTTGCATTTAGAAAGACATACATAGATATCATTTAATTAATTTGGTGAGCACTTTTTAAGGTTTTTTGCATGTACTATGAACCTTTTTTTAATTATGATGCATATTTATATAGATTATTGTGATTGTAATGATGTCTCTTTTCTAATTTAAAGTGGAAGTAAACCCTCCTATCGTTTTCAGCCAAGAAAGCTGCCATCTTGACCTTTGCTTAATCTTCAACTGCCATGATGCTGCACATGTCATCAGTTATGACACCAGCCATTGGATGGTTTGACAGTTTGCTTGAGAGCACAACCAATGGGGCAGTTAGCATTTCCGGCATGCCAGGAATTTAACAGTTTTTTTAAACTGTTAAATCAATGGGTTTACTTCCACTTTAATAATGATTAGATCTATACTGAGTTTCCCTAAAGAAGTGGAGATACAACTCTGCAAAACGTGTTGGATCACTCTGTATTGATGAATTTATTGTTTACCCTTGCTGGAATCAGTATCAATCATTTACTCAAGCATTGTGCTCTTTTTTACATATTGTGATATGTTCACATTTCTATATATATGTTTTTAACCATGTTTTGTATAAAAATAAATTGAATCTTTTATCAAAATGTATGGTGTGCTCCAGTAGTGTATTTAGGTTTTGTGCTGCCCTAGGCCTGACTTAACACGTGCACCCCCTAATTTAAATATGGCCCACCCCTTCCCGTCAAGGCCACACCCCTTTCTGTTTAAGACCCGCCCTGAAATTTTTGTGTGGGGACACTAGCTCTGAGGGCCTGGGGGGGGGGGGCAATGGATTCCCTTCATTTGCATAGATTTCCTCTCACTTCCTGTTTGGCTATGGGGCAGGAAGTGAAGGGAAATCTCTGCAATGGGACAGGGATGGTAAAAAATAAACTGACAGGGGCTATAACCTTCCCTTACTCTATCCAAAATGTATGGGGGCTCTAGAGTAATTTGCCTCTCAGCCCAGTCCGCCCCATCAGACTGGCACTACACTAACAGTGTAGCGCAAGCCGGCAGGGACTCTTTCCGTGCTGCCCCCCTGCAAAGTGTTGCCCTAGGCCTGGGCCTTGTTGGCATAGGCCAGGATACAACGTTGGTGTGCTCACCTCAGTAACAACCTTACACATCCTTTAAAGTTCTAATTTTCAGTGGATTTAATCCCCTTTCCTATTCTTACCATACTCAGGATGTGGATGTGATGGCTGTTCCTAGAACTGGTTAATACCAATTATGAATATAACATGTATTATCATCATTATTATTAATATTATACAGGATTTATTATTAAATGTATTTTATTAAATGTATGGATATATTGTATTAAATGTACCGATATCTATTAAATGGATTTATTATTAAATGCATGCCATAATTACCATATATGACAATCATTACCAAAAGTATTTGCTAGATAAAATGTCCCAGGTGATATTTTGTTAGTTTTCCTATGTTATAAGTAGGGATGAGCTTGGTGTTCGAGTCGAACATACGTTCGACTCGAACATCGGCTGTTCGCTTGTTCGGCAAACAACGAACGATTTGGGCCGTTCGCGCCAAATTCGAGTGATGCAAACGGCCCACAATACACTGCGCCATCGCAGTGCAATCCCGGCGCTGTGATTGGCCAAGCATGCACTGTGACCCTGCATGCTTGGCCAATCACAGCGCCGGCAGCGAGGAGAGCAATGATTGGCCACAGGCAGGATGCCTGTGGCCAATTATAGCTGAGGGGGTTTAGTACACGCCCCACACTATAAAAGGCCGCCAGCGCCGCGGCCTCGTGTAGTGTGTTCCGGAGCAGGGAAAGAGAAGGATAGGCAGGGACAGTGTCATATCTATTCTTTGCTAAACCTTGTGTGTAGGGACAGAGAAGGATAGGCAGGGAGAGTGTCAGTGTCATATTCTTTGCTAAACCTTGTGTGTAGGGAGAGAGAAGGATAGGCAGGGAGAGTGTCAGTGTCATATTCTTTGCTAAACCTTGTGTGTAGGGAGAGAGAAGGATAGGCAGGGAGAGTGTCAGTGTCATATTCTTTGCTAAACCTTGTGTGTAGGGAGAGAGAAGGATAGGCAGGGAGAGTGTCAGTGTCATATTCTTTGCTAAACCTTGTGTGTAGGGAGAGAGAAGGATAGGCAGGGAGAGTGTCAGTGTCATATTCTTTGCTAAACCTTGTGTGTAGGGAGAGAGAAGGATAGGCAGGGAGAGTGTCAGTGTCATATTCTTTGCTAAACCTTGTGTGTAGGGAGAGAGAAGGATAGGCAGGGAGAGTGTCAGTGTCATATTCTTTGCTAAACCTTGTGTGCAGGGAGAGAGAAGGATAGGCAGGGGACAGTGTCAGTGTCATTGTTGCTAAGCCTCCTGCACATTATACACCTGAAGCTAGCCCGTATTGCTGTGTTATCCTGGTGTGTTACACTACCAGGCATTTGCAGCACTTACAGCGGACGTAGTGTGCCTCCTGCACATTATACACCTGAAGCTAGCCCGTATTGCTGTGTTTTCCTGGTGTGTTACACTACGAGGCATTTGCAGCACTTACAGCGGACGTAGTGTGCCTCCTGCACATTAAACACCTGAAGCTAGCCCGTATTGCTGTGTTTTCCTGGTGTGTTACACTACCAGGCATTTGCAGCACTTACAGCGGACGTAGTGTGCCTCCTGCACATTAAACACCTGAAGCTAGCCCGTATTGCTGTGTTTTCCTGGTGTGTTACACTACCAGGCATTTGCAGCACTTACAGCGGACGTAGTGTGCCTCCTGCACATTATACACCTGAAGCTAGCCCGTATTGCTGTGTTTTCCTGGTGTGTTACACTACCAGGCATTTGCAACACTTACAGCGGACGTAGTGTGCCTCCTGCACATTATACACCTGAAGCTAGCCCGTATTGCTGTGTTTTCCTGGTGTGTTACACTACCGGGCATTTGCAGCACTTACAGCGGACGTAGTGTGCCTCCTGCACATTATACACCTGAAGCTAGCCCGTATTGCTGTGTTTTCCTGGTGTGTTACACTAACAGGCATTTGCAGCACTTACAGCGGGCGGAGTGTCAGTAGCTGTGAGACCTTGGAGAGAGAGGATGTGCCTGTAGGGAGCTCCTGGAGCTCCAGGAGGAGGGGGTGTGATGGCCTCCTCCAGCCCAGGATCGGGGCAGCTTTCCCAGTCTGATGTTGCTGCCTCCTCCCTGGGGATTAAGGACTTATCCAGGGAGGAGATGCTTTTTCTACGCACTCAATTTGAGCTTATGGATTGGACCCTGCCCCAGCCTGGGGAGGGTCCTGCAAAGTTGCTAAGAAGGGTTGAAAGGGTCAAGGACTTGATCCAGAAGGCCAGCCGGGCCTTCTGTGGGAGGACCGCAGTCCTAACGGATTTGAGGAACAGAAGGGACCGGGCCAGCAGCTTTAGAAGAGGCGAGTATGCTGAGGACATTAAACTTTTAAAAGGTCAAAATAATGACCTGTGGACCCTGCTTGGTGGGCTATGTGAGAGAGGCCGTGGGGAGACAGAATTCCTCCTAGAAGTGAGGACTGAGCTCCGGAGAGCGAGTAAGGAGGGCTCCCAGGCTGCCAGGCGTAACAGCCAGAAAAAAACGCAGGACCATCCGCAACCTCAAGAGCCTGTGGAGGTGGTAAGCCCCGGTGATGGTGAAAGACCTCCCCCCTCCCCCATCCTCCCCTCCCTGGGAAGTGTGGTCCCTGTGGTCCCTGTGGTCCCGGCTGTGGAGGGTACCCGAGTCCATGCAGCGTTGCGGCCAGGAAAATCTGCCGGCACGCAGGCAGTCTCGGGTAGGGTACCCCATGATACAGCCAAGAAGGGCCAGGACGGGTGCACTCTGGGAGTGGGAAAATTGGGGGGAGTTGCAGTGGTGGTCCTAACGCCTCTCCCGGGGGACAGGCTAGAAGCAGGGAGAAAGGAAGCAGCCAGGCAAGATGGTGAGGCCCCCAGGACACCTGTGAATCCTGCATGTGGCATAAAAACTGCACATGCTGTGGAGGAAGAGAGGGGTTCGCTATGCAGACAGAGACTGCCGCAGAAGTTATTATCCCAAAAGCTGCAGGAGAGACTGGGAAAGCAGAGACTGCAAGTGTGCCGGTGTTAGGGGGGAAAAAACTAGAGGGGGTGGGGTGGTGGTTGCAGTGGGTGTGGGGGAGGTTGGTGGTGAGGGTGGGGGGGTGCCATTTTCCAGTGGAGATGGAGGAGGATTGGATGCTGTAAGCAATGCACATACAATGGACACTATGGCGACGGGATGTGTGACATCCACTGCTGACAGTAGGGGTGTGGCCAGTGGACGGAGCCTGGGCGGGCTGGGGGGCCAGGGGGAGGAGTTGGGGCGGGAGTCTGGGCGGTGGGAAGATGTGGGAGGGGCTAGCGGTGTCAGTGCGGCCACTTCCGGTTTTTCTGGTCAGCCTGACCCAGAAGTGTGCGGGGGGGCTGACCAGGAAGTGAGTCCTGAACCGGAAGTGGTTGGGAACTTCCGGTCCGTGGCCATTGATGGCCCTGAAGGTGAAGATGGGATGGAGGTATGTGGGGGGGGAGAAATGTGTGTTGTGCCAGTATTTTCTTCAGGGGATCTGAGCCCAGCCCAGAGGGTGGGCAGGTGGAGCGAGGCTGAGGCTGGGGAACTTCTCGGGGATCACCCAGCTGTGGCCTTTATCAGAGGCATGGAGTCTCAGGGGGGACAGGTAAAGGGGAAGGAGCAGTCACGGCCGCAGGAGCAGGGGGGGGAGCCATCTGGGGCTCGTGCCTGCTGCTCCAGCGGGCCCTCAGTGGTGGACCCTCCTCCCAGTGTTAGGAGGAGGGATGTTGTGGGTGTGGCTTGCTCCGGGGGGGTGGTGGATGGGAGGGACCCCCCCCGGCAGGATTAGGCCGGGGGGTTCCCCCGGTTGGTGAGTCAGCCATGGGTGCTGGGGTGCCCTCTGAGGGTGCCCCTGGTGATGTGGCGGAGGGTACTTCTGGCACTCAGGCTGAGGGTGTTTTGGGGCAGGCCCAGGAGGCAGTACTACTCGAGGCGCTTAGGGAGACCAGGTCTTTTGCCCCGGGTGGCAGGGACCAGCGTCCCTTTGGCCCCCCTGTACGACCAGTTTGGTGCCCAAAACTTCCGGGTTCCCCCCGCAGACCAGCTCCAGGGGGTGAACCCGTGGTCGAGGGGTACAGGGGGTCCGGAGAGGCGCAGGCGCAATGTCGTGCAGCTGCGGTGGGAGGGACCTGGACAGTGCCCCAGCAGAGGGCAGGTAGTGGATCTCCTGCTGAAGGGGGCCAACTTCAAGGTAGCCGACCTCTTCGCGGTGATCCATCCCACGGGCACCAAGGAGTTTGATGTCAGTTTCTCCTCCTTGGTGCTAATGGAGCTCTTTCTCACCGTCTATGAGCTCCTGAAGAGGTCGGAGCCTTGGAAGTTCTTTAAGGTGGTCCCCCTGTCCAGGCAGGAAGATATAAAGTCCCTGACCATTTTGGTCAGGAACGAATCCCTCCCACCTGAGGACATTGCCACCTGGTTGGGGAGGTATGGGCAGCTGCAGTCTCCCCTCCGCAAAAACCTGGATGAGCGTGGGGTCTGGACCGGGGCGTGGTTGGCCAGGATCCGTCTCAAGCGCCAGGGGACTAGTGTGACCCATGTCCCTGGAAGTGCGTTTATTGGGAGAGATAGGATCCTGGTCTTTTACCCCGGTCAGCCCCGTCGCTGCTTCAAGTGTGGGAGTCCCACCCATTTGAGTGCGGATTGCACAACACCCCGGTGCGTCAGGTGCAACAGGCCTGGGCACTCCCCGGAGACTTGCAGACTAATTGTCTGCAACCTCTGTGGGGTGTCCGGCCACCCATTCAGCCGCTGCCCTAAGGCTTTTCGGGGGCGTGCGGCTGATGGGGATGGGCCAGGCCCAGATGATGCATGGGGGGGTGGGTCTCCCACCCCAGGCGCCTCGGGCAGGCCCAGGAGATGGGCCTGGGGTTGGTGGCCCAGAGGGGCCTTTGCCGCAGAGGCAGAGGCCCGGGCATAGGCGTGGCGGAGTTGGGGCCCCTGCTGAGTATGTGCCTGGTCCCTCGGGACTTGTTTCTGGGGGGCCGGGTGCGCCAGTATCAGGCCCAGTGGGGGTGAGGGGCCGAGGGGGTGAGGGGCCCTCTGCTGGGAGCCTCCCCCTCCCCCCCTCCCTCTCCCCCTCTTTTGTCCGTACCCCTTTCCCCTTCTACCCCCCTCTTTCCCCCCTCCTCTCTACCCTTCCCCCTCCCCCTTCTTTCCCCCCTCCTCCCCCCCTTTCTCCCTTCCTCTCCCCCCTTCTCCCTATTCTCCTTCTGCCCTTCCCCCTTCCTCTCTGCCCCCTTCCCCCTCCCGTTCCATCCTGGATCCCCTTGTGTTATCCCAGGATTCGGGGGGGAGATGGAGGTAGCCGTGTTGTCGAGGGGCCTGCACAAGAGGCCCATGGGGGCCTCTAGCGGGCACTCCGGCGACGAGGTGGGCGGCCAGACCCAGGCGGGCTGGCTGCAGAGGAAGGTGAGGAAGAGGAAGAAGAAGAAGGATCCTGGGGGGGGGTTGCGGGACCCTGGGTTGTCCCTGGTAGGGACCATGGGGGGCCCCCCCAGTGATCCTAGGGAATATGTACGGGGCCCTCTCCGACTCGGAGGAGGACCCTGGGGTATAGGCGAAAACGCAGAGGAGAATGCGGGCCAAAATCACTAAGAATGGCGGTACCCTCTCCAATACGCGTTGCGACCATTAATGTCGCAAGTGTGCGTTCTGCGGCGGCTCGTATCATGGCCTTCGATTTTCTCAGCCGTGTTGAAGCTGATATTTTGTTTTTGCAAGAGACCTGGCTGGCATCGGTGGCAGAGATGCATCTAGCAAAGAGGGAGTGGAGATGCGGGCCCTCCCTCTGGTCTCTTGCGGCCGAGCCCTGCAGTGGAGTTGCAGTCCTTTTTAAGACTGGTCCGGTGGCTTGTCGACGAGTGATTGAGGTAGAGGTCGGTAGGTGCCTGGTGGTGGACGCCGTCGTGAGGGGGCAATTCCTGAGGCTCATTAACTTCTATGGCCCTCAGACCAAGAGGGACAGGAGGAGCCTCCTCACGATGGTCAAGCCCTACTTGTTTACGTCCCAGCAGGTGGTCTTTGGTGGTGACTATAACATGGTCACCAGATCAAAGGATCGGGCAGGCGCCTCAGGCCCCCTGGAATATGATAGTATCTTCTTGAATAGAATAGTAAGGGAAGCCGGGTTGGTGGATGCACATGTTCAGTGCCTCCCCAACCACACTGGGTTCACCTATGCCCGAGGTAATAGTAGGAGTAGGTTAGAGGGGAGCTCTACCTTTGCGGCACCTGTGCTGCAGGCGGTGGAGTTCTCCGATCACTGTATGGTTTCTGTGACTTTGAATGTGGCCGACACTCCTCAGAAGGGTCGAGGTTTCTGGCGTCTTAATGGATCGCTGCTCGAGGATCTCGAAGTTAGGGAGGCCTATGAGATCTTCTTTGCAGGTCAGGCCTCGCTCCTTGAGAGCGGCTGCTCCCGCCGGGAATGGTGGGAAGTGGTGAAGAAGAGGTCGGAGGGCTTTTTCCGCAGGATCTCTAGGTACCGGGCGACATCCAAGTACCTGGCCTACCAGAGGTTGCGCAGGCAGTTAGACCGCCTGGTCTCAGCTGGGGGCCCTCAGGAACAGATATCCGATCTGAAACTTCAGATGAAGGGGTGTCAGTATGACCGTCTTGCCTCCCTGGTCCTTGAAAGGGATTACGGGAAGTTTTCCTCCCCGGATCCCTACAAGAGCTGTGGGGAGGCGGTGAGTTCGAAGGCCATACATGGCTTGAGGGATGCCTCGGGGTCCCTGGTTCGGTCCAGACCGGGTATCCTGGGCATCATCAGGGACCATTTTTTAGACCTCCTTCGTAGGAAGCCTTTAGATATGGAGAAAGCCAGGGTGTTTCTTGATGAGACTCCGCTTCGTGCAGGGCCTGATCTCCCGGACTCTCTGACGGCAGAAATCTCGGTTGCAGAAATCGAGCAGGCCATTGACTCTTTGTCCTTGAAAAAGTCGTCGGGGCCCGATGGGCTTACGGCTGAATTTTATAAAACCTTTAAGAGTCTCTTGGCTCCTCATTTGAGGGAGGTTTTCAATGAGTGTTTGGCCAGCGGCCTGCTCCCTCCCTCAATGAGAAGGTCAGCCTTGATTCTGCTGTCAAAGGGGAAAGATCCGACTGTGATTGAGAACTGGCGCCCGATCGCCCTTCTCACTACAGATAGGAAGCTGTTGGCGAAAATATTCTTTTTGCGTATGTCAGCAGTCGCTGACGAGATGCTTTCTGTCTCCCAGCACTGCGCAATTCCTGGCCGGAGCACCTTTAGTGCCGTCCTGAACGTCCGGGAGGCCGTGGAAAGGTGCAGGGCAACGGGGGATGGGCGGTATCTGCTGGCATTAGACCAGGCTAAGGCTTTTGACCGGGTGAACCATGAGTACCTCTGGCTTCTTCTGAGAAAGTACGGTTTGCCTGAGCAATTTGTGAATTGGCTGAAAGTATTGTACAGGGGGGCGGTGAGCTTCCCTCTAGTCAATGGTTGGGTGGGTCCTGCCTTTGCTGTGGACTCTGGGGTCAGGCAGAGTTGCCCGTTGAGCCCCCTTCTCTACGTTTTTGCCGTCGATCCCTTTGTGAGAAGGCTCGACTGTGAGCGTTTGAGGGGGGTTCCGGTGGAGCCTTGCATTGGTCTGGATCCGGCAGTGAGGGTGGTGGCTTACGCGGACGATGTCTCGGTGGTGGTGTCCAGCCGCGAGGAGGCCCTATTTGTGGAAACGCAAATTGGGAGCTACTCCGAGGCATCTGGTTCGTTGGTCAATTGGGACAAGAGCGAAGTTCTCTGGTTGGGGAAGGAAGGCGAGCAGTTCGCTCTTCCGGACGTGTTTCCCCAGCCCCAGCCAGAAGTTAAAATTCTTGCCATCCTATTTGGTGATTACCCCAAGCTAAATTGGGAGCGCAGACTGGTCGGTGCATCTCGGAAGGTGAATGCCTGGAAGGGCTGGAAGCTGTCATTGAGGGAAAGGGTAAGCCTGGTCAAAACATACCTACTGCCAGAGTTCCTCTATGTCAGCTATGTTTGTATTTTGCCTGCATCTCTCTATGCCCGGATCTCTGGCCTGTTTTTCCTGCTGTTGTGGGGAAACAGGCTAAATCTGATCAAGAGGGAAGTCACGTACCGACAGAGGAGGCATGGTGGGTTGGATATGATCAATCCGGTGGTGTTTTTCATCACCTTATTTGTGAAATTCAACCTGCAGTCCATCTTTGTGGACCTACCTACTCTGTGGGAGCGCTCATGCAAGAACTGGCTCTTGCTGTTCCTGAGTAGGTGGGAGGATGGGGGTCGGCCCGGTGATCTTCGTAGATCACACGGGTATCTCCCGTCCTATGTCCCCCAAGCTTTGAAGGTACTGAGGCAGTGGCAGATAACTGCCCTGGAGGTGGGCTCTTTGGGTCGGCGTGAGCTGTACTCAAGAGTCATGGCCTCTGACATTTTGAGGCCACTGTCTTTAAGGGATTGCCCGGAGAGAGTCCTTGAGAAGGGACTAGCCCTTCTGAATTCCCCAAGAGTCCCAAGCAAGTTTTGGGATCTTGCGTGGAGGGCTTTCCACGGACGCCTCTATGTCCGTGGAAACCTAAAGTTTAGGAACCTAGGGGACAGAGGTTGTCCTCGTGCAGAATGTGGAGGGGCATTGGAGACCATGGACCACTTTTTGGCCGAATGCCCCTTCAACATTGAGGTTCGCGAGGGGGCAAGGGAAGCCATTGGTTATCCCCGAATCTCGTCCTTGACTTACTCTGAGGTGGTGTACGGCGACTTTAGGGTTCACAGAGGGTTTGAGTTATCGTCACTTTATTTAGCTAGCTTAGTGGCTCTCTATTACACATGGCACGCTCGGTGTTTGGTGTCCACTAGGGGCAAAGTCCTGTCCACGCATGAGGTGGTGGGTGATATCTTTCGGGAGTTGGTGAAGGTAAGGAGTCTTGAGAGGGAAAGGGTTGGAGCCAATAGGAGTGCCCGGCTGTGGAGGGGTTTCTCCTTCTGGCCTCCTTGAGGACTCTGGGCCTTTTTCTTTCGGGGGGTGGTTCTTTCTGTCCTTTTCACCCCCCTTAGATTTTGGGTTCTTTTTTTTTCTAAAATAGGGCTTGCAGGCATTCTAGACCTTATTTGCGTTCTCGCCTGTAAGTAGCCGGTGGGTGGTTGGTGTTAGCGTTTAGGTCTGGTGTTAGTGTTAGGTTTGATGTGTGTTAGTATTAGGATTTCGTAAGATTAGTGGGTGATGTGTTCTTTTTCTTGTATTTTAGGATTTCGGATATATATAATGAGAAACCCACGTGTGGGTGGTCGGAAAGTGGGTAAGGGTGGTGGTGGTGAGTTTTGGTAACGTGTATTAGTTTGATGTGTTAGGGTTTCTTTAATGTATATGTTATTTATTTTTGTATATATACTGGCAGTAGTTTTTAAAATAAACAAAAATTTACAGCAGGCGTAGTGTGATTCCTGCAAAATATACTCCTGAACAGGGATGAGCCGAACACCCCCCTGTTCGGTTCGCACCAGAACCTGCGAACAGACAAAATGTTCGTGTAAACTTTAGAACCCTATTAAATACAATGGACTCGAACGTTCGAAATCTAAAGTGTTAATTATAAAGGCTAATATGCAAGTTATTGTCCTAAAAAGTGTTTGGGGACCGGGGTCCTGCCCCAGGGGACATGTATCAATGCAAAAAGAAGTTTTAAAAACGGCCGTTTTTTCGGGAGCAGTGATTTTAATAATGCTTAAAATGAAAAAATAAAAGTGAAATATTCCTTTAAATTTCGTACCTGGGGGGTGTGTATGATATGCATGTGAAGTGGCGCATGTTTCCCGTGCTTAGAACTGTCCCTGCAAAAAATGTCATTTTTGAAAGAAAAAAAATGCATTTAAAACTGACTCGCGGCTATTAATGAATTGTCGGCTCCCGGCAATACATACAAAAGTCATTGAGAAAAAAAAAAAAAAAAAGCGTGGGGGTTCCCCAGAATTCAATTACCAGGCCCTTCAGATCTGGCATGGATTTTAAGGGGAACTCCACCCCAAGTTTAAAAAAAAAATGGCGTGGAGTCCCCCTAAAAATCCATACCAGACCCCTTATCCGAGCACGCAACCTGGCCGGCCGCAGGGGAAAAGGGGGGGACGAGAGAGCGGCCCCCCCTCCCTCCTGAACCGTACCAAGCCACATGCCCTCAACATGGGGAGGATGTCCCCATGTTGATGGGGACAAGGGCCTCATCCCCACAACCCTTGCCCGGTGGTTGTGGGGGTCTGCGGGCGGGGGGCTTATCGGAATCTGGAAGACCCCTTTAACAAAGGGGACCCCCAGATCCCGCCCCCCCCTATGTGAATTGGTAACGGGTACATTGTACCCCTACCATTTCACGAAGAAAGCGTAAAAAAAATGTTTAAAAAAACACACAAACACCTTGAAAAAGTCCTTTATTTAAAAAAAAAAAAAAAAAAAAACATTCCAGCGGTGAAATCCAGTGTCCCGCGGCGATCCCGATGTCCAGCGCTGTCCTTCATTGGTTGTGCCTGAGCGGACCTGATGGGGAACTCCCTCTCAGTATTTTAAATGTATAGACCCGCCCCTTCTAAAGTTCCCCATCAGGTCCGCTCAGCGGACCAGATGCGAAACATGAGAAGGGGCGGGTCTATACATGTATTACCAAAGTGAGAGCAGTTCCCCATCAGGTCCGCCCCCTCGGTATGTCAGACCCGCCTACGTCATTGGCTTGAGCGGGGAACTTCCTTCACTATGTAAATTTAAATTTACATAGTGAAGGAAGTTCCCCGCTCAAGCCAATGACGTAGGCGGGTCCGACATACCGAGGAGGCGGACCTGATGGGGAACTGCTCTCACTTTGGTAATACATGTATAGACCCGCCCCTTCTCATGTTCCGCATCTGGTCCGCTGAGCGGACCTGATGGGGAACTTTAGAAGGGGCGGGTCTATACATTTAAAATACTGAGAGGGAGTTCCCCATCAGGTCCGCTCAGGCACAACCAATGAAGGACAGCGCTGGACATCGGGATCGCCGCGGGACACTGGATTTCACCGCTGGAATGTTTTTTTTTTTTTTTTTTAAATAAAGGACTTTTTCAAGGTGTTTGTGTGTTTTATTTAAACATTTTTTTACGCTTTCTTTGTGAAATGGTAGGGGTACAATGTACCCCTTACCAATTCACATAGGGGGGGGGCGGGATCTGGGGGTCCTCTTTGTTAAAGGGGTCTTCCAGATTCCGATAAGCCCCCCGCCCGCAGACCCCCACAACCACCGGGCAAGGGTTGTGGGGATGAGGCCCTTGTCCCCATCAACATGGGGACATCCTCCCCATGTTGAGGGCATGTGGCTTGGTACGGTTCAGGAGGGAGGGGGGGCCGCTCTCTCGTCCCCCCCTTTTCCCCTGCGGCCGACCAGGTTGCATGCTCGGATAAGGGGTCTGGTATGGATTTTTAGGGGGACTCCACGCCATTTTTTTTTTAATTTGGGGTGGAGTTCCCCTTAAAATCCATGCCAGATCTGAAGGGCCTGGAATGGATATTTGGGGGAACCCCACGTCAATTTTTTTTTTATTTGCGGCGGGGTTCCCCTTAATATCCATTCCAGACCTGAAGGGCCTGGTAATTGAATTCTGGGGAACCCCCACGCTTTTTTTTTTTTTTTTATCAATGACTTTTGTATGTATTGCCGGGAGCCGACAATTCATTAATAGCCGCGAGTCAGTTTTAAATGCATTTTTTTCTTTCAAAAATGACACTTTTTGCAGGGACAGTTCTAAGCACGGGAAACATGCGCCACTTTACATGCATATCATACACACCCCCCAGGTACGAAATTTAAAGGAATATTTCACTTTTATTTTTTCATTTTAAGCATTATTAAAATCACTGCTCCCGAAAAAACGGCCGTTTTTAAAACTTCTTTTTGCATTGATACATGTCCCCTGGGGCAGGACCCGGGTCCCCAAACACTTTTTAGGACAATAACTTGCATATAAGCCTTTATAATTAGCACTTTAGATTTCTCCCATAGATTTTTCGAATTTGCCGCGAACACCCCAATTTGTTCGCTGTTCGGCGAACGGGCGAACAGGCAATGTTCGAGTCGAACATGAGTTCGACTCGAACTCGAAGCTCATCCCTACTCCTGAAGCTAGGCCGTATTGCTGTGTTTTCCTAGTGTGTTACACCAACAGGCATTTGCAGCACTTACAGCAGGCGTAGTGTGATTCCTGCAAAATATACTCCCGAAGCTAGGCCGTATTGCTGTGTTTTCCTAGTGTGTTACACCAACAGGCATTTGCAGCACTTACAGCAGGCGTAGTGTGATTCCTGCAAAATATACTCCTGAAGCTAGGCCTTATTGCTGGTTTTCCCATCTCCCTGCAGGCCATTAGAATGTCTGGAAGGCAAACAAGGAGAGGCAGACAGTCAGGAGCCAATAAAAGAGGGCAAGCAGGCTCTGTGTCTAGAGACAACAGTGCTGGTCGTGGACGCGGTGCATCGCCATCAGCACGTGGCCATGGGACACGCTTGTCCTTCTTTTCGGCAGCTGGACATGTTGAGCCGCATCATGCCGAAGACTTGGTAGAGTGGATGACCAAGCCCTCCTCATCCCCCTCATCCTCTCTCACCCAGGCTCAGGGTACTGGCAAAGCAGCTGCCAAAGCGTCCTCATCCCTGGTATCAATGTCATCATCAGTCACTCCTTCCCTAGACCCACCATGTCCTCCTGAGGAGTCCCCCGAACTGTTTGAGCACAGTGTTGGCTACATGCTCCAGGAGGATGCCCAGCGTTTCGAAGGGTCTGATGATGATACCCAGCTAGAGGAAGGCAGTAGCGTGAGAGCAGAGAGAGAGGATGCTCAAGAAGGACACCAATCTGGCAGTCATGTTCCAGCAGCTGCAGCATACTGCCAGATTGGCTCCAGTGATGAGGAGGGAGGGGATGATGAGGTCACTGACTCCATGTGGGTACCTAATAGGAGAGAGGAGGAGGAGGAGGATGAGGAGGAGGCACATCTCCAACGAGGCAGGATGCCCTTGGGGGGCCAGCGTAAGGGCAGCACACCGCCGGAATCACACCGCAGAGCTCCGCCTGTGCAGGGCGCTGCCTCTGCCCGTTATTCAAAAAGTTCTTTGGTGTGGGCCTTTTTTGAGTCAAGTGCATCAGATCGCACAGCTGCTGTTTGCAACATATGTCTCAAGCGTATATCGCGTGGCCAAAACATCAGCCGCTTGGGTACCACATGCTTGACCAGACATATGTTGACCTGCCATACAGCTCGTTGGCAAGCCTACCTTAAAGACCCACACCAAAGAACAAAGCGTACCTCTCCTTGCACCGCATCAGCTGGGATCTCCAACCCCACTATACCTTCAGTCCTCTCTGAAACATGCACTGAGAGGAATGAAGGTGTAGAATTAGGTGTGTCACAGCCAAGTACTTGCGGCCACTCTGCTAGCAGTACACCGACGTCCGATTCTAGCAGGCAAATTTCCCTGCCCCAGCTGCTGGACCGTCAAAAGAGGTTCACTCCCAGCCATCCACATGCCCAGCGGTTGAATGCTAGCTTGGCTAAATTGCTAGCGCTTCAACTGCTGCCTTTTCAGTTGGTAGACTCTGCCCCCTTCCGTGAGTTTGTGCAATGTGCGGTTCCTCAGTGGCAGGTTCCCAAACGCCACTTTTTCTCACGGAAGGCGATTCCGGCTCTCTACCGGCATGTGGAAGGCAATGTCTTGGCCTCGCTGGACAGGGCGGTCAGCAGTAAGGTGCATATTACCGCTGACTCATGGTCCAGCAGGCATGGACAGGGACGTTACCTTTCTTTCACGGCCCATTGGGTCACTCTTTTGGCAGCTGGGAAGGATGCAGGACAAGGTGCAGTAGTGTTGGAGGTTGTTCCGCCGCCACGCCTCCAAAATGCTACTACTGGTTGTGACACACCTCTCTCCTCCACCCCCTCCTCTTCTTCTTCCTCCACGGCCTCTTCCTGTGCTTTGTCCTCGGAACCAGCGGTGCTCCGTAGGCGTTCAAGGGGCTGCACAAGTACGCAGGCAAAAAGATGCCATGCCGTGCTTGCGCTGGTGTGTTTGGGGGACAGGAGCCATACTGGGGCAGAGGTTCTGTCTGCTCTGCAGGAGCAGGCCGAGAGGTGGTTGACGCCACGCCAGCTTAAGCCAGGAATGGTGGTTTGCGACAATGGCACCAACCTCCTCTCTGCCCTCCGACAGGGAAAACTGACCCATGTGCCCTGTGTGGCTCACATCCTTAACCTGGTGGTGCAGCGGTTCTTGGGCAGGTACCCGGGCTTACAGGATGTCCTGAGGCAGGCCAGGAAAGTCTGTGTGCATTTCCGCAGATCTTATAATGCCAGTGCTCGCCTGGCTGAGCTGCAAAAGGAGTTGAACCTGCCCAAGAACCGCCTTATATGTGACATGCCCACCAGGTGGAACTCAACATTAGCCATGTTGCAGCGGCTGCAAACGCAGCAGAGGGCCATCAATGAGTACCTGTGCGACTACGGCACCAGGACAGGGTCAGGGGAGCTCGGGTTTTTTTCACCACTCCAGTGGGGTATGATCAGGGATGCATGCACTGTCCTGACACCATTTGAGGAGGCCACGAGGATGGTGAGCAGTGACAGTGCATGCATCAGTGACACTGTACCTCTTGTCCACCTGTTGGAACATACGCTGCATGGAATAATGGACAGGGCACTTGAGGCAGAACAGAGGCAGGAAGAGGAGGACTTCCTTGCCTCTCAAGGCCCCCTTTACCCAGACAGTGTTCCTTTTGTCCCACCCATCGCACAGGAAGAGGAGGAGGAGGAGGATTGTGTCAGCATGGAGGTGGAGGCTGGCACTCAGCATCATCAGTAGTGATGAGCCGAACACCCCCGGGTTCGGTTCGCACCAGAACCCGCGAACGGACCGAAAGTTCGCACGAACATTAGAACCCTATTAAATACAATGGATGCGAACGTTCGGATTCTAAAGTGCTAATTATAACGACTATTATCCATGTTATTGTCCGAAACAGAGTTTGGGAACCCGGCTTCTGCACCAGGGGACATGTATCAATGCAAAAAGAAGTTTTAAAAACGGACGTTTTCCGGGAGCAGTCATTTTAATGATGCATAAAGTGAAAAAAAAAAGTCAAATATTCCTTTAAATATTGTACCTGGGGGGTGTCTAAAGTATGCCTGTGAAGTGCCACGTGTTTCCCGTGTTTAGAACTGTCCCTGCACAAAATAACATTTCTAAAGGGAAAAAAGTCATTTAAAACTGCTTGCGGCTTTAATGCAATGTGTGGTCCCGGTAATATGGATGAAAATCTTTAGGAAAAATGGCATAGCTACCCCATCAACCCCCCCCCCCCCTACCCCAGCCCATTACCAGCCCCTTTGGGTCTTGTATGGATATTAAGGGGAACCCCGCACACAAAATAAAAAAGGACCTATATACTCTGAACAGCCGTATACAGGCGGTGCATACAAGACAGGGACTGTAGGTTTGTTCTTATGTAGAATCTGTTTATAATTTTAAACAGCTGCATTGTTTAAGTGGAGCTCCATGGCAAATTCCTTTTTTTTAGTTTTTTGTAAAACATAGGGAACGGTTATCACCCCTGTCACATTTTTTTTGCTGTCTGTGCCCCTGTTCAGAACATTTCACCTCACTTTGCGTCCCAATGACAACTGTTTTTGAAATGTGGTGTTTTTATTGAAACAAGGATTGGTGATAAAGCATCAGTAGAGAGGAGACACCTTTCTCCCATATTAATTCTTACAGGAGAGAATTTTCCTTCCAAGGGGTAGATTTCCTCTCACTTCCTGTTGTCTTCTTCCGTTTGCAAGTAGTAGTCGTTTGTAAGTTGGATGTTTGAAAGTAGGGACCTGCCGTATATACTCTGCAGAAATTGGCCCCTTAGGTGTTGGTGTTGGCACAACACTGTAAGCACTCACAGTTACTCTTGGTGGGTGCTGGAACGCCCTGCTGTCAACTATTATATCAGGAATTGTAATAACATATAATTGTTGAACACTGGTAGTAAAAATTGGGCCTTTGATGGTGGTGCTGGTGCCACAACACTGTAAGGCCTGACAGTTACTCTTGGTGGGCGCAGCAATGGGCCCTGCTGTAAATTATTAGATCAATAATTATAATTGCATGCCCCTGTTGAACAGGGGCTGAAAAATTGGGCCTTTGGTGGTGGTGGTGGTGGTGGTGGTGGTGTTGACACAACACTGTAAGGCCTGACAGTTACTCTTGGTGGGCGCAGCAATGGGCCCTGCTGTGAATTATTAGATCAATAATTATAATTGCATGCCCCTGTTGAACAGGGGCTTAAAAATTGGGCATTAGGCACTGGTGGCACAACACTGCAACCCCTCACAGATACTGTACTTGGAGCACAGCAATGAGCCCTGTTGCAAAGTATAGCATCAAAAATTGTAATTACACGCCCCTGTTAAACAGGGGCTGAAAAATTGGGCCTTAGCCACTGGTGGCGGCACCCATAAACCAAAATGATCTTCCAAGCTATCATCATTAATCGGATCATTGAGGAGGAGGAGGAGGATAGCCAGTCAACATAACAGCACAGGCACTCAGCATCAGCATCAGTCTTGAAGGGATGTGACATTTTAAAATCAATTAGTCTGTTATATCAGCATCAGGTGTGTGGTAGCTGGTGGTGATCCAAGACTGGTTCATCTTGATGAAAGTCAGTCGATCAACCGAGTCGGTGGACAGGCGCACCCTGTGATCCGTGACAAATCCTCCAGCAGCACTGAATGTGCGTTCTGAAAGAACGCTGGATGCAGGACAGGCCAGTAGCTCAATTGCATACTGTGCAAGCTCTGGCCAGTGATCCATCCTCAAGACCCAGTAAGCCAGAGGATTTTCGGTGGGGAAGGTGTCCAAGTCTGACCTTGCCCCTAGGTATTCCTGCACCATGTATATCAGACGCTGGCGATGGTTGCTGGAACCGATCATACTTTGGGGCTGCGGACTAAAGAATTGTCTGAACGCATCGGTCAGACGGCCACCTTCCCCACCGCTCCTTCTTTGACTGCCCGAAGCCTCAGCAACTCGTTGTCCAGGACCAGGAGTTTGTAACCTCCCAGTCTCTGGGAACGCGTTGCACAGACCTTTCTGCAAGGCCTCCCGGAGTTGTCTCATCCTCTGCTCCCTCTGCGACGGTAACATAAGGTCCGCAACCTTACCCTTGTACCGTGGATCAAGGAGAGTGGCCAGCCAGTAATGGTCCCTCTCCTTGATCCGAAGAATACGAGGATCCATCCGCAGACTTTGCAGGATCAGGGAGGCCATGCAGCGTAGGTTAGCTGAGGCATTCAGTCCGGAGTCCTCTGGGTCACTAAGGACGACATGATCCGCAGCCACCTCCTCCCAGCCACGTACAAGTCCACTGGTTTCTTGGGACTGTAAATCATCCCTAAAAGACTGCTGCTGATGATGCTGAGTGCCAGCCTCCACCTCCATGCTGACACAATCCTCCTCCTCCTCCTCTTCCTGTGCGATGGGTGGGACAGAAGGAACACTGTTTGGGTAAAGGGGGCCTTGAGAGGCAAGGAAGTCCTCCTCTTCCTGCCTCTGTTCTGCCTCAAGTGCCCTGTCCATTATTCCACGCAGCGTGTGCTCCAACAGGTGGACAAGAGGTACAGTGTCACTGATGCATGCACTGTCACTGCTCACCATCCTCGTGGCCTCCTCAAATGGTGCCAGGACAGTGCATGCATCCCTGATCATGCCCCACTGGCGTGGTGAAAAAAACCCGAGCTCCCCTGACCCTGTCCTGGTGCCGTAGTCGCACAGGTACTCATTGATGGCCCTCTGCTGCGTGTGCAGCCGCTGCAGCATGGCCAACGTTGAGTTCCACCTGGTGGGCATGTCACATATAAGGCGGTTCTTGGGCAGGTTCAACTCCTTTTGAAGCTCAGCCAGGCGAGCACTGGCATTATAAGATCTGCGGAAATGCACACAGACTTTCCTGGCCTGCCTCAGGACATCCTGTATGCCCGGGTACCTGCCCAAGAACCGCTGCACCACCAGGTTAAGGACGTGAGCCATACAGGGCACATGGGTCAGTTGTCCCTGTCGGAGGGCGGAGAGGAGGTTGGTGCCATTGTCGCAAACCACCATTCCTGGCTTAAGCTGGCATGGCGTCAACCACCTCTCGGCCTGCCCCTGCAGAGCAGACAGGACCTCTGCCCCAGTGTGGCTCCTGTCCCCCAAACACACCAGCGCAAGCACGGCATGGCATCTTTTTGCCTGCGTACTTGCGTAGCCCCTTGAACGTCTACGGAGCACCGCTGGTTCCGAGGACAAACCACAGGAAGAGGCCATGGAGGAAGAAGAAGAGGAGGGGGTGGAGGAGAGAGGTGTGTCACAACCAGTAGTAGCATTTTGGAGGCGTGGCGGTGGAACAACCTCCAACACTACTGCACCTTGTCCTGCATCCTTCCCAGCTGCCAAAAGAGTGACCCAATGGGCCGTGAAAGAAAGGTAACGTCCCTGTCCATGCCTGCTGGACCATGAGTCAGCGGTAATATGCACCTTACCGCTGACCGCCCTGTCCAGCGAGGCCAAGACATTGCCTTCCACATGCCTGTAGAGAGCCGGAATAGCCTTCCGTGCGAAAAAGTGTCGTTTGGGAACCTGCCACTGAGGAACCGCACATTGCACAAACTCACGGAAGGGGGCCGAGTCTACCAACTGAAAAGGCAGCAGTTGAAGCGCTAGCAATTTAGCCAAGCTAGCATTCAACCGCTGGGCATGTGGATGGCTGGGAGTGAACTTCTTTCGACGGTCCAGCAGCTGGGGCAGGGACATTTGCCTGCTAGAATCGGACGTTGGTGTACTGCTAGCAGAGTGCCCGCAAGTACTTGCCTGTGACACACCTAATTCTACACCTTCATTCCTCTCATAGCAGGTTTCAGAGAGGAGTGAAGGTATAGTGGGGTTGGAGATCCCAGCTGATGCGGTGCAAGAAGAGGTCAGCTTTGTTCTTTGGTGTGGGTCTTTAAGGTAGGCTTGCCAACGAGCTGCATGGCAGGTCAACATATGTCTGATCAAGCATGTGGTGCCCAAGCGGCTGATGTTTTGGCCACGCGATATACGCTTGAGACATATGTTGCAAACAGCAGCTGTGCGATCTGATGCACTCGCCTCAAAAAAGGCCCACACCAAAGAACTTTTTGAATGACGGGCAGAGGCAGCGCCCTGCACAGGCGGAGCTCTGCGGTGTGATTCCGTCGGTGTGCTGCCCATACGCTGGCCACTCAAGGGCATCCTGCCTCGTTGGAGATGTGCCTCCTCCTCATCCTCCTCCTCCTCCTCTCTCCTATTAGGCACCCACGTGGAGTCAGTGACCTCATCATCCCCTCCCTCCTCATCACTGGAGCCAATCTGGCAATATGCTGCAGCTGCTGGAGCATGACTGCCAGATTGGTGTCCTTCTTGAGCATCCCCTCTCTCTGCTCTCACGCTGCTGCCTTCCTCTAGCTGGGTATCATCATCAGATCCTTCCAAACGCTGGGCATCCTCCTGGAGCATGTACCCAACACTGTGCTCAAACAGTTCGGGGGACTCCTCAGGAGGAGGACATGGTGGGTCTAGGGAAGGATTGACTAATGAAGATAATGATACCAGAGAAGAGGACGCTTTGGCAGCTGCTTTGCCAGTACCCTGAGCCTGGGTGAGAGAGGATGAGGAGGATGAGGTGGGCTTGGTCATCCACTCTACCAAGTCTTCGGCATGATGTGGCTCAACATGTCCAGCTGCCGAAAACAAGGACAAGCGTGTCCCATGGCCATGTGCTGATGACAATGCACCGCGTACACGACCAGCACTGTTGCCCCCAGACACAGAGCCTGCTTGCCCTCTTTTTTTGCCTCCTGACTGTCTGCCTCTCCTTGGTTGCCTTCCAGACATATTAATGGATGGCCTGCAGGGAGATGGGAAAAACAGCAATAAGGGCTACCTTCAGGTGTATACTGTGCAGGAGGCTTAGCAACAATGACACTGACACTGTCCCCTGCCTATCCTTCTCTGTCCCTAAACACAAGGATTGAAAATATGGTTCAGCAAAATAGTTTTAGAACAGAATAGCACACTGACACTTTCCCTCACTGT
Organism: Rana muscosa; assembly: GCA_029206835.1. Classification (NCBI taxonomy): domain Eukaryota; kingdom Metazoa; phylum Chordata; class Amphibia; order Anura; family Ranidae; genus Rana; species Rana muscosa. The sequence goes on along the minus strand of CM055116.1, from coordinate 714,783,923 downwards.
CCTACTCTGTCCCTCCCTACAAACAAGATTTAGCACAGAATAGCACACTGATAATTTCTACGAGTGTCCTTCTCTGTCCCTAAACTCAAGGATTGAAAATATGGAACAGCAAAATTGGTTTAGAACAGAATAGCACACTGTCAGTTTCACTCACTGTACCTCTCTGTCCCTCAACTCAAGGATTGAAAATAAGGAACAGCAAAATTGGTTTAGAACAGAATAGCACACTGTCAGTTTCACTCACTGTACCTCTCTGTCCCTCAACTCAAGGATTGAAAATATGGAACAGCAAAATTGGTTTAGAACAGAATAGCACACTGTCAGTTTCACTCACTGTACCTCTCTGTCCCTCAACTCAAGGATTGAAAATATGGAACAGCAAAATTGGTCTAGAACAGAATAGCACACTGTCAGTTTCACTCACTGTACCTCTCTGTCCCTCAACTCAAGGATTGAAAATATGGTTCAGCAAAATAGTTTTAGAACAGAATAGCACACTGTCAGTTTCACTCACTGTACCTCTCTGTCCCTCAACTCAAGGATTGAAAATATGGTTCAGCAAAATAGTTTTAGAACAGAATAGCACACTGACACTTTCCCTCACTGTACCTCTCTGTCCCTCAACTCAAGGATTGAAAATATGGAACAGCAAATTTGGTTTAGAACAGAACAGCACACTGTCAGTTTCACTCACTGTACCTCTCTGTCCCTCAACTCAAGGATTGAAAATATGGAACAGCAAAATTGGTTTAGAACAGAATAGCACACTGTCAGTTTCACTCACTGTACCTCTCTGTCCCTCAACTCAAGGATTGAAAATATGGTTCAGCAAAATAGTTTTAGAACAGAATAGCACACTGACACTTTCCCTCACTGTCCTACTCTGTCCCTCCCTACAAACAAGATTTAGCACAGAATAGCACACTGATAATTTCTACGAGTGTCCTTCTCTGTCCCTAAACTCAAGGATTGAAAATATGGAACAGCAAAATTGGTTTAGAACAGAATAGCACACTGACACTTTCCCTCACTGTACCTCTCTGTCCCTACAAACAAGATTTAGCACAAAATAGCACACTGACACTTTCCCTCACTGTACCTCTCTGTCCCTACAAACAAGATTTAGCACAAAATAGCACACTGACACTTTCCCTCACTGTACCTCTCTGTCCCTAAACTCAAGGATTGAAAATATGGTTCAGCAAGATTGGTTTAGAACAGAATAGCACACTGACACTTTCCCTCACTGTACCTCTCTGTCCCTACAAACAAGGATTAGCACAGAATAGCACACTGTCACTGACACTCTCCCTACCTATCCTTATCTGTCCCTAAACACAAGGAATCCAGGATTATGCAAAGGAAAAATAATAAAACTGTCCCTGCCTATGCTTCTCTTTCCCTACTTCGGAACACACTACACAAGGCCGCCGCGCTGGCGGCCTTTTATAGTGTGGGGCGTGTACTAAACCCCCTCAGCAATAATTGGCCACAGGCATCCTGCCTGTGGCCAATCATTGCTCTCCTCGCTGCCGGCGCTGTGATTGGCCAAGCATGCGGGGTCACAGTGCATGCTTGGCCAATCACAGCGCCTGGATGACACTGCGATGGCGTAGTGCATTGTGGGCCGTTCGCGTCACTCGAATTTGGCGCGAACGGCCCAAATCGTTCGATCTTCGTCGAACGATCGAACAGCCGATGTTCGAGTCGAACGTATGTTCGACTCGAACACGAAGCTCATCCCTAATCATCAGCAGCAGTCTTTTAGGGATGATTTACAGTCCCAAGAAACCTGTGGACTTGTACGTGGCTGGGAGGAGGTGGCTGCGGATCATGTCGTCCTTAGTGACCCAGAGGACTCCGGACCGAATGCCTCAGCTAACCTACGCTGCATGGCCTCCCTGATCCTGCAAAGTCTGCGAAAGGATCCTTGTATTCTTCGGATCAAGGAGAGGGAACATTACTGGCTGGCCCCTCTCCTTGATCCACGGTACAAGAGTAAGGTTGCAGACCTTATCTTACCGTCGCAGAGGGAGCAGAGGATGAGACAACTCCGGGAGGCCTTGCAGAAAGGTCTGTGCAACGCGTTCCCAGAGACTGGGAGGTTACAAACTCCTGGTCCTGGACAACGAGTTGCTGAGGCTTCGGTCAGTCAAAGAAGGAGTGGTGGGGAAGGAGGCCGTCTGACCGATGCGTTCAGACAATTCTTTAGTCTGCAGCCCCAAGGTATGATCGGTTCCAGCAACCATCGCCAGCGTCTGATATACATGGTGCAGGAATACCTAGGGGCAAGGTCAGACTTGGACACCTTCCCCACTGAAAATCCTCTGGCTTACTGGGTCTTGAGGATGGATCACTGGCCAGAGCTTGCACAGTATGCAATTGAGCTACTGGCCTGTCCTGCATCCAGCGTTCTTTCAGAACGCACATTCAGTGCTGCTGGAGGATTTGTCACGGATCACAGGGTGCGCCTGTCCACCGACTCGGTTGATCGACTGACCTTCATAAAGATGAACCAGTCTTGGATCACCACCAGCTACCAAACACCTGAAGCTGATATAACAGACTAATTTATTTTCAAATGTCACATCCCTTCAAGACTGATGCTGATGCTGGGTGACTGTCCTATTATGTTGACTGACTATCCTCCTCCTCCTCAATGATCCGATTGATGATGATAGCTTGGAAGAACATTTTAATTCTGGGTGCCGCCACCAGTGCCTAAGGCCCAATTTTTCAGCCCCTGTTTAACAGGGGTATATAATTACAATTTTTTATGCAATGCTTTGCAGCAGGGCTCATTCCTACACTCCAACTAGAGTATCTGGGAGAGGTTGCAGTGTCGTGGCACCAGCACCAGTGCCTAAGGCCCAATTTTTCAGCCCCTGTTTAACAGGGGCATGTAATTACAATTCTTGATCTAATAATTCACAGCAGGGCCCATTCCTGCGCCCACCAAGAGTAACTGTGAGGGCTTACAGTGTTGTGTCAACACCACCACTATCACCACCAAAGGCCCAATTTTTCAGCCCCTGTTCAACAGGGGCATGCAATTACAATTCTTGATCTAATAATTCACAGCAGGGCCCATTCATGCGCCCACCAAGAGTAACTGTGAGGGCTTACAGTGTTGTGTCAACACCACCACCACCAAAGGCCCAATTTTTCAGCCCCTGTTCAACAGGGGCATGCAATTACAATTCTTGATCTAATAATTCACAGCAGGGCCCATTCATGCGCCCACCAAGAGTAACTGTGAGGGCTTACAGTGTTGTGGCAACACCAACATGTAAGGGGCAAATTTTAGCAGAGTATATAGGGCAGGCCCCTACTTTCAAACATCCAACTTACAAACGACTCCTACTTGCAAACGGAAGGAGACAACAGGAAGTGAGAGGAAATCTACCCCTAGGAAGGCAAATTCTCTCCTGTAAGAGTTAATATGGGAAAAAGGTGTCTCCTCTCTACTGATGCTTTATCACCAATCCTTGTTTCAATAAAAACCCCACTTTTCAAAAACATTTGTCATTGGGACGGAAAGTGAGGTGAAATGTTCTGAACAGGGGCACAGACAGCAAAACAAATGTTAACGGGGTGATAACCCTTCCCTATGTTTTCCAAAAAGCTTAAAAATTTATTTTTTGGCTGGAGCTACACTTAAACAATGTACCTGTTCAAAATTACAATTACAAACAGATTCTACATAAGAACAAACCTACAGTCCCTGTCTTGTATGCACCGCCTGTATACTGCTGTTCAGAGTATATAGGGCCTTTTTTATTTTGTGTGCGGGGTTCCCCTTAATATCCATACAAGACCCAAAGGGGCTGGTAATGGGCTGGGGTGGGGGGGAGGGTGTGTGATGGGGTAGCTATGCCATTTTTCTCAAAGATTTTCATCCATATTACCGGGACCAGACATGACATTAAAGCCGCAAGCAGTTTTAAATGTCTTTTTTTTCCTTTAGAAATTTAATTTTGTGCAGGGACAGTTCTAAACACGGGAAACACGTGGCACTTCACAGGCATACTTTAGACACCCCCCAGGTACGATATTTAAAGGAATATTTTTTCACTTTATGCATCATTAAAATGACTGCTCCCGAAAAACGGCCGTTTTTAAAACTTATTTTTGCATTGATACATGTCCCCTGGTGAAGAACCCGGGTTCCCAAACCCTTTTTAGGACAATGACATGCATAATAGTCGTTATAATTAGCACTTTAGATTTCGAACGTTCGCATCCATTGTATTTAATAGGGTTCTAACGTTCGTGCGAACTTTCGGTCCGTTCGCGGGTTCTGGTGCGAACCGAACCCGGGGGTGTTCGGCTCATCCCTAGTTATGAGTCTAGTCTTTAGAGACAGTAGACATATGCAACTTATATTTTATGGTTTAGTGGGACACTAAAAAAAATTTGCAAACCCTTGACTTGTACAATTTAGACCTTTGGCAAAATATGTACAGGTCTCCTCACATTTAACTTGTTGTGGTGTGTTACCAAGTGCATGCTATCATGCTGTATTTTATGCATTAATATTGCGTTAAGGTATCCCATTTATTGCAACATAGGTACATTCTTATTACCAAACGTTGTGGTAACTTGTATAGCTGTGAAGCCAGCCTGAATCTTTGTAAACCTTTCTAAATGCTAGCAATGCTGATTCTCTCTGTGAAGTAGTGATGTTATCCTATATTGGCAGTAGGGTAACATTTAATGAAGATGTAAACTACAAACTCATTAGACAACAGGCCATATGCATCATAGGTGGATGTGATTCAGGCCCCATAACTCCCTGAGGATTTAAAAGCAGTGTTCTCACTGGAGTGTTCGCAAGAAGAGAACTGGTAAGTGGTCTTTTTTTAGGGGTGGAGCCGGGGGGGCGGCAAAATGAGGTTTCGCCTAGGGTGTCAAAAATCCTTGCACCAGCTCTGCTCTCAGCCTCCTCCAAATCTCCCTTTTTTCTGCTGTGATCTGACTTCCTGTTAGAGGGTGGCTTTGTTTGTTCTCCATCCTTTCTTGCTTGCTCCCAAGATGGCCTATGGACTATGGATTGTGGGATGTGCAGTGTGCATAGAGCAGTGCACATTAACCTCAACTAACATGCAGTGGCGTAGCGTGGGTTGTCAGCGCCCGGGGCAGGGCAAGAGATTTGCGCCCCCTAACACGCGGATTTATAGCACTCTCTGAGTCCCTTCCACTAGTACAGTAGTACTGACCAACCTGATTCATACACCGAACTACCTGACCACTATACTAACCTACCTGATTCCTATACTGACCTGCCTGATTCCTACACTGACCACTAAACTGACCTATCTGATTGCTATATTGACCACTACACTGACCTTCCTGATTCCTATACTGACCACTACACTGACCTACCTGATTCCTATACTGACCACTACACTGACCCACCTGATTCCTACACTGTACATTACACACATTATTATTGCTCACTGATTGGTTGCTAGACGATACTGCACATAATTACCGCTTACCCATTGTTTTCTAGAGGTTACTGCACATTATTACTACAAACTGATTGATTGCTAGAGGTTACTGCAATATATTATTGCTTACTGATTGCTTGCTAGAGATTACAGCAGATCATTACTGTTCACTAATTGGTTGCTGAAAGTTAGTGCACATCATTACCACTCACCGGTTGCTAGAGGTTACTGCATATTATTAATGCTCCCTTATTGGTTGCTAGACATTGCAGCACATCATTACGGCTCACGGATTGGTTTCTAGAGGTTACAGCACATTATTACAACCCACTGATTTGTTACTTAAGGTTACAGCACATCATCTCACTGCCTGCACACCACAGACTACAGAAGTGACGGGACCCACTAATAGACAGAAAATAAGAACTAGAACTAATTATTAGCAATGAGGGTTGAGGGGTGCGCTGTGTATGGAGTGCAAGGCTGAGGGATGCGCTTTGTACGGAACGCAGGGTTCAGAGGTGCGCTGTGTATTGAGTGCAGGGTTGAGAGGTGTGCTGTGTATGGAATGCAGGGTTTAGAGGTGCGCTGTGTACGGAGTGCAGTGTTGAGAGGTGTGCTGTGTACAGAGTGCTGTGTATGGAAGGGTTTAGAGGTGCGCTGTGTACGGAGTGCAGGGTTGAGGGGGTGCATTGTGTGCAGCGTGCAGGGTTGAGGGGAGTGCTCTGTGTGCAGCGTTGAGGGGGTGTGCTGTGTGTGGCATGCAGGGTTGAGGGGGTGTGCTGTGTGCAGTGTGCAGGGTTGAGGGGGGTGTGCTGTGTGTGGCATGCAGGGTTGATGGGGTGCGCTGTGAGCAGCGTTGAGGGGTGTGCTGTGTGTGGCGTGCAGGGTTAAGCGGTGTGCGCTGTGTGTGGCGTGCAGGGTTGGGGGTGTGCTGTGTGTGGAGTGCAGGGTTGGGGGGTTCACTCTGTGTGGTGTGCAGGGTTGAGGGGGTGCGCTATGTGTGGCATGCAGGGTTGAGTGGGTGCGCTGTGTGTGGCTTGCAGGGATGAGGGGGGTGCGCTGTGTGTGGCTTGCAGGGTTGAGGGGAGTGCACTGTGTGTGGCTTGCAGAATTGAGGGGGGTGCGCTTTGTGTGGCTTGCAGGGTTGAGGGGGGTTTTGCTGTGTGTGGCTTGCAGGGTTGAGGGGGTGCGCTGTGTGTGGCTTGCAGGGATGAGGGGGGTGCGCTGTTTGCAGCTTGCAGGGTTGAGGGGGGTGTGCTGTGTACATCTCCCCCCAAAAACAAAGCTCTCTTTCCCACAGATTCCAGTTCAGAGCTCAGCCCCAGCCCCCCCTTCGGCTGCCATCATCCCGTACAGAGCTTTCCTCTGTAGAGGAGTACTCACAATGTCCGTGCAGCTGTCGGTAAGGAGGGGCTTCTGTCTGTGTGGATGATGTCTCATCCTCTTCCTCCTGGCCCCGGTTTCCTCCAGTCCTGGGTGGTCGGTGCAGGGTCAGAGTGCTGGGGCCACATAGCAGCACACTGACAGGCACAGGCAGGACTCAGGAGAAGCGGTGGTGGTCAGAAGTCCGGGCTGTGGGGCGGGCTAAGTGGACGGACAGCATGTTGCACAAGCTGGGATCCTTGACCTTGTGTGTGGGGAGTGGCGTGTAATGGAGAGGATGCCTCGTGAGTCGCCTGCCCTCCTCCTTCCCCCCAGTCTCCGCATGTCACAATCCCTGGGATCATCATGGATGGTCTTCAGTGTTTATTTACTCACTGCTGTGTCAGTGTCACCGCTGGAGCCTAAGCAGGGACTGCACCGCATCTTCTTCCTCATAGTGAAGCAGAAGGGCTCACAGTCTCCTAGACTGCACAGCGCAGCAGAAGAGCTGATGGATACACTTAGGTATGTAGGTCTGGGACCAAAGTATATGAGATGGATTAAAAACCTATATACCCACCCAACGGCGAGGGTAAAGGTAATTGGGAGTGTGTCGTCTGTATTCGAGATGTATAACGGAACGAGACAAGGGTGCCTGCTCTCACCCCTCCTGTATGTGTTGGCATTAGAAACTTTACTGTCAAATATACGGAACAGCCGGGATATAGGGGGGGGGTGAGAATTGGAGAGGAGGAACATAAAGTGGCCGCGTATGCAGACTACATACTCCTATACCTAACAAGGCCAAGGTTGTCATTGCCCAATGTGATTAAAGAAATAAAAAAATATGGGGAGCTTTCAAATTTCAAGATAAACCTAATTAAGACAGTAATCTTGAACTTAGGTATAGATAGAGAAGAAGAAAGATTATTACAGAGAGAATTCCCGTTTACCTGGGAAAAAAAATCCTTAACATACTTAGGAATTAAAATAACTCCAATGCAAGAAGGACTGTACCCGGCCAACTTTGTTCCTTTATTAAACAAAATTAAAACAGAATTAAAAAACACCTCCAAGAGACCCATTACATGGATAGGAAGGATCAACATATTAAAAATGATGATCCTACCGAAAGTAACATATAAACTTCAGATGCTTCCAATTGAAATACCCCAATTTTTCTTTAAGCTGATTAGAACGATTATCCTGAACTACATATGGCAAGGGAAAAAGGCTAGAATTAAATATACACTGCTAACCCGGGGAAAAAAAAAAGAGGGGGGGTGGCCCTACCAGATTTAAAAAGATATCACAAAGCGATCATATTAGCCAGGTTAATGATATGGGCAAATCCACACACAAAAAAGAAGTGGGCACAATGGTAAGACTCAGTTAAAAAAAAACATATGGATACCACCGAAATTTAGAGCACTAGGTAAAGAAACACATAATATAACTAGAAAAGTATGGAAAACATGGGATACACTGTATAGACACGAAAAATGGAAATATAATTCTCCATTGATTCCATTAGCAGACGCAACGTTTTTTATACCAGGAAACGGCACACGATTGGGAAAACAAATGGGAACTGCACAATTAAAAGACATCACTTCACTAGGAAAAATAATGACAAAACAAGAGTTAAATAAGAAGCACGGGTGGGACCAGCTTAGTGACAGGGAATATCTCCAAATAAAACATTTAGTAAGCACTATCCCACAACCAATTCGAAATGAAAAAGCGCTAACCCCCATAGAAAAGATATGTAGTAAAGAGAAGCCTTTGAGGCATGGGATATCGCAGGTATATAAAATACTAACAGAATTAGAAACGGAAGGATCATTACCCTTTTTAGAAAAATGGAGTCAAGATCTGGGTAAAGAAATAGAGGAAAAACAAATAATAGAATCAGTTTATAGTTTTGCATCTGACATAGCGACGATAGAAACAAACTATAAAAACATGATACGTTGGCATTTGACCCCAGTGAGAATGAATAAAATACATCCTAACAACTCCCCATTGTGCGGAAGGGGATGTGGGCTCTTAGGAACGACAATTCATATGTGGTGGGGATGCCCAAACATAGAGGAATATTGGACTGAAATCCTGGAGTATATAGAAATAGTAACTGGAGAAAAAATCTTACAAAGTGCCTGGACATGCCTATTCCATGGCACAAACAAAACAAAAAAGGAATACAGAAAAACGTTAGTCCCATCCCTGCTAAACGCGGCAAAGGGGTTAATTCCAAAAAACTGGTTATCAATAAAAAAGCCAACTATAAAAGAATGGATACAGCAAGTTGACTATATCGCTGAGATGGAATACCTGAACCGGGGAGAGCAGGGAAGGGGGGAAAGTAACAGAGTAAAATGGGAAGAATGGAGAGTTTTCAAACTGTCAGATAAATATGCGAAGGGAATGATAGAAAAAGATAAATAATAAAATAGAGTAGAAAAAAGAGAGGAAGGAAAGAGAGAGGAGTAAAAGTAGAGGAAAGAGGAAGGAAATGACAGATCTGGGGAGGGGGGAGGTGGGTAGAAGAAGGGGAGGGAGGGACACGGGTAATAGGGTAAAAATGGGAAAATTAGGAAAAATGTATATACCTGTAATCTTTTTGATAAGTTGAAACTGTATTACACCAATGTGGGTGTGTGCTGTATAATTTTAACAGATTTTCCAATAAAGAGTAAATAAAATAAAAAAAAGAGCTTCAGGTAACCTGCCGCTGCGCCCCTCTAAATTTTGCGCCCGGGGCGACTCCCCCATGGCCCCCCCACGCTACACCACTGCTAACATGCACCGCTGGTTCCAAGCAAATGGAAAGGAAGGGGATAATAAGGGGTTCCATTTTGTATAGATATAAAAAAAATTATAAATACCTTTTTTTCCTTTTTTATAAGTGATCACATTCCACCTGTTCTCAGCTGCATGAGAGCGGGAGGGAGAAAAAGCAGCAGCAAACTGAGCTTCCCAGTGAATGGCTCTGCAGTGGCGGAGTGTAAGGACAAGCCTGATCATTGGAGGAGAGTACACTGAGTTCCCAGCATAGCTAGAGAGCGACCACAGTGTGCTTTCCTGCTTAGTGTGGTCAGTTTTTAATAGGAAAGCAGAGGGAATGGCAGGAACACCAGAGATTTCATACAAAGGAAGCAAATAAAAGAGAACAGGATACTTTATCATACACGTACATGGTACAGCAGGCACATATCAGGAATATGAAGTGTTGGGGTAACAAATGCTTTAAGTAGTGGTGTATGGGTTACTTTTAGAGAATAAGGATATTGTTTAGCGTGACTTTAAGAAACTGTGCCCAAATCAAGCATGAAAAACAACACACATACAGTATATGATAATTGTTTTATTTCAGCCCACAAGTGAAGTTCCATTTTCTCCTTTATTTTTAATCTTCTATGATATTATTACCACTTTTGAGTATTTACTGTTTCAAGTAGAAAAACTTGTTAAAATATTATAAAATGCACAGTATAATTGGATTGGGAACTGAAGCTTGCCAGCGAAGCACATCTGCAGCATACATGGTGTGTTTACATTAAAGAATAACATTTAAACACAATCCCTTCCCCTCAATGCCGCTGTTTAAAAAATATATTTTTCCTTAAGTAAAAAGCAACATAAAACCACATGATACACATTATACTCTGTCTGCTTTAAATTTCATCTGTTGCACTGCTGCCAAAAAACATTATTATGTCATTAGCCTATAGTCCCTGGCAGTGCTAAATACTAAATGGTTGCACAATGTTATGCACTGCATTTAAAAAAAAAATCTTTAGTTTTAGCATGGTTTGTCCTCTTTTTTCAAACACTATGTTGATTAATAGATAGAACTGATTATTTTAAACAAAACACAAACAAGCAAAAACAGTAGAAAATCCAACTAATAAAAACTGGCACACAAACTGTTTGTAGATCTTAAGTATAGCATTAGGTAAAATGAATGAAATGTTTATACATAAAAATCAGTAAATTAACTATGATGTAAAATAGTTGGAGAAAAAGTTATATTAATAAACAATTCTTATAACAAACAGAGCCAGCATAAAGTTCCACAGAAATTACTGAACCCGGCAGCTAACCAGCTATTAGTAGTTCGAGTTTTTTGAGACTTTGTTGATGGACAAAAGGTTCTCTTCCCCACACCCTGTGGGTTGGCCCAGTGGATGTAGGGGTCTGTGGAAGGAGGGGCGGGGGTGGGCTTTTTGCAATCTGGAAGCCCTTGTAATATAAAGTGTCCCTCAGGTATGTGAACCATTTGCTACCACTGATACTCTCAACAGGAATGGCCTTTCCCCAGCCAGCAGCTGAGGGATGCCTGCCAGGCCAGCTTGTTTATAATTCAAAACAAGCCAGTTGCAAGCATTGCTAGGATTCTTGGGGTTGCCTGGTTGGCCCATTGTGTCCTAGCTTGCACATCATTTTTGGTTGATAGGACTAAGGTAGCTGGGGCCACACAGCATCATTGGCTGTTTAGGTGCAGGGTTGGGCTCAAGCACAATAGCAAGCAATGACAGGGGTAGGGAGTAGCCCTGAGCTGGACATTTAGTGCTGGTAGTGATGCAAAATAATGTACAAAAAGTTAAGCATTTTCTGTTTTGCAGATTTAAAAATAAACATCAGGTCATGAATTAATTAAAGCGGAAGTAAAGTAATTATACTAAAGACTACGAGCAGCAAGGCTATTATTGCAGAAGTGACATGCAATGTCTCTTCTGTGATAAAATATACTCACTGTACCACTCTTCTCCAGCATGTAAACTGAGCTGCGCATGTGCCAAAAAAAAAATACGTTTTTCATGCAAACTTTCTTTATTTTGTAAGCAACGGCTTGGGGAGCCAGTCTGTATGATGCGGCCACAATGTAGTGCTCTGGGAAAAAGATTAGAGATTTTTTGGATAAATTCTGGTGTCTCTTCCGCAGACATTGGATATAAGTAACGCGTGCGGAAAAATTGGTCTTTGGGTGTCAGTGGTGCCTTCACACCGTAACCCTATAAGAGGTACTCTTGATAAAGGCAAGAATTGGCCTTGCTGTCTAAAATTTCAATGATATGCACCTGTCAAACAGGTGTGGAAAAATTTGTCTTTGGGTGTCGGTGGTGCCTTCACACAGAAGCAATTTCCGGATTTCGAGTCCAAACGACATCACTTCCGGTTTTGGTGGAACGCACGCCGAGTGCAGCATTTCCTGGTGTTTATCCTTGCAATTTCGATGCTTGATGAATGTTTTTAGCTTGTAAGTACCGTATATACTCGAGTATAAGCCGAGATTTTCAGCCCTTTTTTTGGGGCTGAAAGTCCCCCCTCGGCTTATACTCGAGTCAGCGAAATTTTTACATTTGAAATAGTACCTGTAAAGAAGTTGCGGCTGCGGCGTCCATCGTTCAAATTCCGCGGTCTATTCCTGTTCCTTCCGTGATAGGCGATTCTCATCAGACACTCTCCGCCTATCACGATCATTCTCTCATCCTCAGTTTCCCAGCAGACGTCTGTGATTGGCGGAACACCTAACACAGTGTCTGCTGGGAAACTGAGGATGAGAGAATGATCGTGATAGGCGGAGAGTGTCTGATGAGAATCGCCTATCACGGAAGGAACAGGAAGAGACCGCGGAATTTGAACGATGGACGCCGCAGCCGCAACTTCTTTACAGGTACTATTTACAATGTAAAATTATAGGATAGGAAACAGTGAGCTAGGGAACAGCGAGGATAGGAAACAGTGAGGATAGGAAACAGTGAGGATAGGAAAAAGCGAGCTAGGGAACAGTGAGGATAGGAAACAGTGAGGATAGGAAATAGTGAGGATAGGAACAGTAAGGATGGGAACAGTGAGGATAGGGAACAGTGAGGATAGGAACAGTAAGGATGGGAACAGTGAGGCATTGTTGATCCTCGGCTTATACTCGAGTCAGTAAGTTTTCCCAGTTTTTTGTGGCAGCATTAGGTACCTCGGCTTATACTCGAGTCGGCTTATACTCGAGTATATACGGTACCTATCCAAGTTTGCTCATTAAAGATCTGCCAAACTGTACTTCACTATTAGTCCCTCTTTTCATTTTTGGTGACAATATCCACATGTGGCCATCACGATTCAGGGAGATCTTCATTGGATCCCTTTGCCATTTATGGCCAGCATTCTAGCCCGAACGACCCCTGGACTGAAAAGCTAGGGTCCATTCTTTTCGGTGAGTGGGGACACAGGAGGAGCGTGTGACGCACTTTGAAGTTTGAAACACATCTGCAGTTTATGATTGGAGCACATTTGCACAATGTATATGGATGTTTTGCATCATTGATTTTTTCACTATTTAATTTGATTGTTTATAGTATTGTGGGCGCTGTAAATTATATATACTTTTTATTCTTTGGTAATCCATGACTGATTCATTTGGATAAATGTTAGATGGTCCACAGAATCTGTGGACAGGCGCGTTCTATTATCAGTAACAAAACCTCCAGCAGCACTGAATGCCCGTTCGAAAAGCACACTGGATGCAGGACAGCCCAGCAGCTCAATTGCATACTGGGCAAGTTCTGGGCAGTGGTCTATTCTCATGATCCAGTAAGCCAGTGGATCGTCGACTGGAAAGCTCTCCATCTCTGTTTTCACCCCTAGATAATCATCCAACATGTGATACAGATGCTGCCGATGGTATGTAAAAGCTGACAGCCCTGGGCAGCGAGGACTAAAAAAATTGTGAAATGCTTTCTCCACCGCTCCTCTCTTTACCAACAGAAGCCTCAACAATACGTTTTCCACGACACTGTAATCTACCATAGTCGGGAAAAGCGCTAGATAAACTCCTCTTTATGGTGTCCTCAAGAGATTTCCTCAGCTGCACTCTCTGTGGGGATGGGATGAGTTCTGAGACTTTCCCCTTGTAACAGTGGTCAAGTAGGGTTGCCAACCAATAGTGATCCTTCTCCTTTATGCCATGTATTCTTGGGTCCTTTTGCAGGCTTTGAAGCATGAGGGAGCCCATGCACTGCAAATTTGTGCAGGCATGAGAAGCAGACTCCTCAGGGTCACTGAGGATTACCGTATCTGGAACTGCCTCCTCCCAGCCACGTACTACTCCCAAGGGTTCTAGGGATGGAAAACTATCTCTTACTGTTTGACGTACAGGATGTCTTCCTCTGCTTCAATGCCTCCAAAACTGACAGAATCCTCCTCCTCCCCTCCTCCCTCTCCCCTTTGTGCGTTCTGTGGTGTAGGAAAAAGGGTGTCTGCACAAAGTGGGCCTGAAGAGGAAAGGAAGTAATCCTCTTCCTCCTGCTGCTCTGCCTTGAGTGCCCTGTCCATAATGCCACGCAGAGACTGCTCCAGTAGGAACACAACAGGGATTGTTACACTAATGCATGCATTGTCATGGCTCATCATCCTTTTGGCCTCCTTAAATGGTGACAGTACAGTGCATGCATCCTTTATGAGCAGCCATGGAAAAAAAACAAGCAAGCCTGAAGCTGTAGTTGTGCTGCATGTGCAGCGGCTGCAGCATTGCCAAAGTCGAGTTCAACCTGGTGGGCATGTCACAAATCAAGCGGTTGTTGGGCAGGTGGAATTCCCGCTGAAACTTAAGCCAACCGAGCACTGGCTGTGTATGACCGCCTGAAAGGGCTACAGACTCTTCTGGCCTGCTTTAGCAGATCTTCCAACCCGGGGTACCTATTTAGGAAACGATGCACCACCAAATTGAGGACATGTGGCAGGCATGGCACATATGTCAACTTTCCCTGTCTCAGGGCAGACAGGAGGTTTGTGCCATTATCACACAACACCATTCCTGGCTCCAGCTGGCATGGCGTGAACCACCTCTGTGCCTGCCCCTGCAGAGCTGCAAGAATCTCTGCTCTGGTGTGGTTCCTGTCCCCTAGACACACCAGCTGAAGCACTGCATGTCACCTTTTAGCCTGACTCATTTAATAGCCCCTTGAACACTTAGGGGGTACTTCTGGTTCATAGGAAAATTCAGCAGAGGAGGGCATGGAGGAGGAGGAGGGGGTAGAGCTGACAAATCTTGTATCATCACCACTAGCTGTATGAAAACGTGGGGGCACAACAAGCTGCAGCACTAAGCCCTGTCCAGCATTGTCCAGAGTTGCAAGCAGAGTTACCCAGTGTGCGGTGAACGACATATATCGTCCCTGACTATGCTTGTTGGACCCAATGTCAGCAGTAACATGGACTTTGCAAGTGACTGCCTTGCCCAACGATGCCACAACATTGCCTTCTAGGCTATGGTAGAGAGCTGGAATGGCCTTACATGAAAATAAATATCCACTGGGAACCTGCCATTGTGGTACAGCACATTCTGCAAATTCACGGAAGGGGGCAGAATGCACCAGACAGAAAGGCAGAAGTTGTAGAGCCAGCAGCTTTGACAAGCTTGCATTTAGATGCTGGGCATGTGGTTGGCAGTGACTGCATTTTTTTTCACTGCAGCAGATGGGGCAGAGAAACTTGCCGACTATAGTCTATAGCTGATGGTGTGCTGCTGGCAGATGTGCTGCAAGGACCTGGGACACCCTGCGCTATACCATCATCCCTATCAGTGGAGGCTGCATAGAGGTCATGAGGTATAGCGGGGGCAGACTGAGGTGAGTAAGGAGGAACAGATTTGCGCCCCTTTTGTGTGGCTTTCAGGTACTCTTGTGGTGGGAGGTTAAATGCCTTGTCAAGCATGTGGTACCCAAATGTCTGGTGTATTTGCCACGCTTGATATGCTTGAGACAAAGTTTGCAAATTGCAACAGTGCGATCAGCTGCACATGTGTTAAAAAAGGCCCAGACAGCTAAGCGGTGGGAAGTGGGCCGGGACATAACAGCTCCACAATGTGATGGAATAGGGTGGCTGCTCTCTACTCTTCCATAATGGCTGCCTTGTTGGGGTTGTGTCTTACTCTTACTTTCCTCCTCTACTCTATCTGGCAGTTGCGTCAGTGACCTCGTTATCATCATCTCCTCCATCCTCACTACCACTGGAGACAACTTGGCAATACGCTGCGGCTGGGGGAATATGACTGCCAATTTGTGTACCAGTGTTCTCCCCTCTCTGTAGGCTCATGTTCCTGCCTTCCTCAACCTCAGAACCAACATCTGAATCAAGTAATGGTTGTGCATCGTCAAGGAGCAAGTGGCTGACACTGTGTTCAAATAACTCAGCTGAGTCCTCCATGTCTGATGCTGGGGCTATGGCAGGAATAGCTTTGGACAAGGAGGCATGTTTAGCCACTCTGGCAGCTTCAGTGGACTACACACTAGTCTCTGCTTAGGTGACAGAGGATGAGGAGGATGAGAATGGTTTAATAAGCCAGTCCACCACCTCCTCTGCATGCTGTGGCTGAATAACATGGGCAACATCACTAAACAGAAGAAATGATGCCCTGTCTGAGGACTGACCATGTCCACCTTTGCCTGTGGACATATACGCTGCTGGCCCCCATCACAGTGCCATGGGAACGTCTGTCCTCCCAGACATGTTGGGGGGTGCTTATTAACAGAATGTAATAAAAATGTGTACGTGGATGCACTTTAATCAATGGAAAGTGGTGTTTGGTGCACTTTAACTTGAGCACTCACTACACAGACACACTCCACTGATACACTATAATATACTGCAGTAAAACTGCACTGACACACTACAATATACTGCGTCAAATGTGCAGTAATGCACAGAAATATACTGCGTTAAACGTGCAGTAACACACTGAACTATACTGCGTTAAAGAATGGTAACGCATTGAAATATATGGCGTTAAAATTGCTGTAACGCACTGAAATATACTGTGTTAAATGTGCACTAATGCACAGAAATATACTGAGTTATAAACGGCACATAACGCACTGAAATATACGGCGTTAAACTTGCAGTAACACACTGAAATATACTGCGTTAAATGTGCACTAGCACACTGAAATATACAGTGTTAAACTTGCAGTAAAGTACTGAAATATACTGCGTTAAACAGCACGGAACGCACTTAAATATACGGCATTAAACTTGCAGTAATGCACTGAACTATACTGCATTAAACGGAAGGTAACGGACTGAAATATACAGCGTTAAACTTGCAGTAATGCACTGAACTATACTGCGTTAAGCGTGCATTAACGCAAAGAAATGTACTGCATTAAACGGCACGTAACGCACTGAAATATACGTAGTTAAACTTACAGTAACGCACTGAACTATACTGCGTTAAACGGAAGGTAACACACTGAAATATACAGCGTTAAACTTGTAGTAATGCACAGAAATATACTGAGTGAAGCGTGCACTAACGCACAGAAATGTACTGCGTGAAACGGCACATAACGCACTGAAATATACAATGTTAAACTTGCAGTAATGTACTGAACTATACTGCGTTAAACTTGCAGTAAGGCACTGAAATATACGGCATTAAACTTGCAGTAACGCACTGAAGTATACTGCATTAAGCGTGCACTAACGCACAGAAATGTACTGTGTTAAACGTATGTAACGCACTAACATATACTGCGTTAAACTTAAGAGTAACACACTGAAATATACAGCATTTAATGGAAGGTAACGCACAGAAATACATGTGTAAACTTGCAGTAACGCACTAAAATATACTGCTTTAAGCATGCACTAACGCACTAAAATATACTGCTTTAAGCATGCACTAACGCAAAGAAATGTACTGTGTTAAATGGCATGGAACGCACTGAAATATACGGCCCTAAACTAGCAGTAACGCACTAAACTATACTGTGTTAAATGGAAGGTAACGCACTGAAATATACTGCGTTAAATGGCATGGAACGGACTTAAACGTATAGCGTTAAACGTGCAGTAACGCACTGAAATAAACTGCATTAAACGGCACGTATTGCACTGAAATATATGGCATTAAACTTGCAGTTACGCAATTAAAAAAACTGCACCTACACTGGATAAACTATCCCAAGATTCACACAATTGTAAAGATGAATGGTGGTCACACTACACTCACACTAACTGAACTATCCGTAGATTCACACTAATGTAAAGATGAATGGTGGTCACGCCACACTCACACTGACTGAACTATCTATAGATTCACACTAAACTGATATGCTACACTGACAATAGAATCACAATAGCACATTATAGCACACTAACTGTCTAGTAGCACTGAACAGAGCCCTGTTCTATCTCTCTCTATTCTGATATCACACTAAAAATGGCTGCTATTAAAAGCATAATTTTATAGTGTAGGGCGGGACTAAGAGCAATGAGCCATGATTGGATACAGTCATCATGACAGCATCCAATCATGGCTCTAAAAGTGCTCTGTGCCCTGATTGGGCAAAGATTTCATTGCTTCAGCCAATCAGGGCTTTCGATGCGCAGTGCATTGTGGTCATTCGGCGGGCTGAAAAAACGGTCGAACGCCCAATAACAGCCAATGTTCGGCCCAAACTCATGCTTTGGCTGAACCGTTCACCCGTCCCTACTTTGTGCCTAAAGACCAATCTAAAGCTCCAAGTCAAGATTAAAGTGTATGTGTATACACAAATATTTTCTATTTTAAACTGAGTGAATTGTTTTACAAGGTGAGAGTTTGCATATTTTTTAAGCTATGTTCCCTTCCAACCGCAAGCACCACCTCAATTCTTTAGCTGTCAAAACACTGAGGCAGTGTTTTTTTCAAATGACAAGGGATAGAACTTATGCCGCGTACACACGATCATTATTCACGGCGGTTAAAAAAATGCAGTGAATAATGACAGGAAAAACGAGGGAACCGCTTGGTTCCCTACACACGGTCATTTTTCCCGTCATTTTTTCTCTTGACGAGAAAAACGACCGTCTGTGGGCTCCGCGGCAGTGTTTCCCTATGGGAAAACTGCCGCGGAAAAAAATGCTGGAAAAAACGATGAGAAAATTTAGAACATGTTCTAAATTTTCTCGTCGTTTTTTATGGCGTTTTTCTAGACGAGAAAAACGACATAAAGCCCACAGACGATCGTTTTTCTCGGCGAAAAAAAAATGCCGTTTTTCTCGTCGAGAAAAGCGGTCGTGTGTACGCGGCATTACTGTTGGGAGGGGCAGAATTTAATTTAGGCTTAGAGAGACAATTAACCCCAGCTCCAACCTTGGAAACCAGTTGAAAAAGTTATTTAACAAGAAATAAATTCTGGGAGTGGCTGAAAATCCAGATGTCTGGCAGGTGCAATGTTGCCTTGGCAGTGTAAGTTATAAATTGTTCAACAATACCTCATTGGAATGGTTTGTTTTGCATTAAAGTGCAATATTCATCTGTAAAATATAAATTTTACTTTCAGTTCATTAAATGTGTAGCTGCAGACAATTTCTAAACAAACAACTATGCAATTAAGTTCAATTGCAAGCACCTGACCTAAACGGGAGAAACTGCTAGGGAAAACAGCATACGAGCAGGTGACACAAGGCAAACATGAGCTGCCTGTTTTTTAAATAAATATTCTGAAAACTTGTACCAAACCAAATATCAGCTCTAAGGAAGCATCTGGAAGTACATTTTTGCCACTCATATGTTTCTGGATTAGATTGCTGCTAATGCTATCTGCATTACGTTCGTATGTTCTATCTTATTTTGTGGGTTACCCTGGTTGCTCCATCTTTCTTCCAGACTAATATTTCATACTACTACTACTACCACTACTGCTACTACTCCTTCAAATTTGGCTTACTGAATTTACATGTCTGTATGATTTGTGTATGATTGCAAAAGGAAAATGATTCCTTAGGACAGGGCTCAAAATTTCAAGTCCTGAGCTACTAGCCAGGCCTCAAGTTTTACTTGCCACCAGTTGCCCCGCCCAACCCCTACCATGTCCTGCCCCTAATCCCGCCCCTATACACACCCTCATAAATTATATCATGAAAATAAGACACAAAGTGGTTGTAAACCCTTTTTGACTACTTCTACCTATAGGTAAGCCTAGAATAAGGCTTACCTATAGGTAGTGGAAATATCTCCCAAACGTGCGCCGTTTAAGAGATATTTCACTTGTAGTCCGCCCGAAAATCCCAATGGCGCATGCGCGGGGAAGAAACTAAACTAAGTGCCGTTTCTTTCCCAGCCTGTGCCGTGAATCGCGGCTCCCGTGTGCATGCGCGGGAGTGACGTCACGCGGCTCTGGCGAATCACAGACCTGGAGTCCGCAGCCCGGAAGGAAGAGGAGACAGAAGATGGATGCTGCCTACTCTGGGGACATCGCTGGATTCTTTTGCAGGTAAGTGACACATAATGGGCTAGTATGCAATGCATACTAGCCCATTATGCTTTTCATTTGCAGGCTTTTGCAGCGGGCTAAAGAGGAAGTAAAACCCATCAGGGTTTACTTCCTCTTTAAATGTTTTATGCAGAATTAAGCTATAAAAATAAATATTAACAACAACTTTATCCGTGCCCAAAAATGCAGCCTGTCCGTGTCTACCAATGCAGCCTGTGTCCCCAGTGCAGCTTTGTGTCCCCAGTGCAGCTCTGTGTCCCCAGTGCAGCCAAGTGTCCCCAGTGCAGATCTGTGTCCCCAGTGCAGATCTGTGTCCCCAATGCAGCCATGTGTCCCCATTGCAGCCACGTGTCCCCATTGCAGCCACGTGTCCCCAGTGCAGATCTGTGTCCCCATTGCAGCCATGTGTCCCCAGTGCAGGTCTGTGTCCCCAGTGCAGCCATGTGTCCCCAGTGCAGCCATGTGTCCCCAGTGCAGCCATGCCATGTGTCCCCAGTGCAGCGATGTGTCCCCAATGCAGCCATGTGTCCCCAGTGCAGCCATGTGTCCCCATTGCAGCCTGTGTCCCCAGTGCAGCCATGTGTCCCCAGTGCAGCCATGTGTCCCCATTGCAGCCTGTGTCCCCATTGCAGCCATGTGTCCCCAGTGCAGCCATATGTCCCCAGTGCAGCCATGTATCCCCATTGCAGCCTGTGTCCCCATTGCAGCCATGTGTCCCCAGAGCAGCCATGTGTCCCCATTGCAGCCATGTGTCCCCAGTGCAGCCATGTGTCCCCAGTGCAGCCTGTGTCCCCAGTGAAGCCATATGTTTCCAATGCAGCCATGTGTCCCCAGTGCAGCCATGTGTCCCCAGTGCAGCCTGTGTCCCCATTGCAGCCATGTGTCCCCATTGCAGCCATGTGTCCCCAGTGCAGCCATGTGTCCCTATTGCAGCCTGTGTCCCCATTGCAGCCATGTGTCCCCAGTGCAGCCATGTATCCCCATTGCAGCCTGTGTCCCCATTGCAGCCATGTGTCCCCAGAGCAGCCATGTGTCCCCATTGCAGCCATGTGTCCCCAGTGCAGCCATGTGTCCCCAGTGCAGCCTGTGTCCCCAGTGAAGCCATATGTTTCCAATGCAGCCATGTGTCCCCAGTGCAGCCATGTGTCCCCAGTGCAGCCATGTGTCCCTATTGCAGCCTTTGTCCCCATTGCAGCCATGTGTCCCCATTGCAGCCATGTGTCCCCATTGCAGCCTGTGTTCCCAGTGCAGCCATGTGTCCCCAATGCAGCCTACCTGTGCTTGGTAAGAGAAAGGAGAGCTGCCGCCATCTGGTTGATCAGAGCGCGGGGAACATAACAGCTTTCAATTCAATAGCTGTGTTCCCTGCTGCGAGCCGTCATATACAGCCCCTCCCCCTTGTCCGGGAATCTTTGATAGACAGATCACCCGTCCAATCTCGGGATGGGTGATCTGTCTATCAAAGTGCCCTGGGGACCCATGATTAAGTCACGTGATGTGTGACGTAATGCGTAGGGAGAGGAGCCTGATCACGCTATCAGCGGTATTCTGAGGAATCGGAAGCCGGAGCAGTGAGGGAGATCGCTCAAACTGAGCTGAACTGTGGCCATCCATGCACTAACCTTATCTACGGTCACGTGAGTGAAAGCGCTCTAACGAAAAAACATTGCCTATAGCAGTGGTCCCCAACCTTTTTGGCACCGGGGACCGGCTGCGTGGAAGAAAATTGCGCCAAGGCCCGGTTGGGGGGAGGTTGGGGATGGCACGCGGGGGGTAAGCAGTTTTTCGCGGGCAATTTGTCAGCGCATTATTTCTATTATTACATTGTAGTAATAAATGAAATAGTTCAACCCACCATAATGCAGAATCAGTGGGAGCTTTGAGCGTGTCACTTGCCATGTCGCCTACCACCAGATGCGGAATGTCACTTGCCACGCTGCCTGCCACCAGATGTGGTAAGGCCCCAACAGATGAAGGCAGTGCCCCCACAGATGAAGGCAGCCCCCCTCCACAGATGAAGGCAGCCCCCCCTCCACAGATGAAGGCAGCCCCCCC
The DNA here is from genome assembly GCA_029206835.1 of Rana muscosa. Classification (NCBI taxonomy): domain Eukaryota; kingdom Metazoa; phylum Chordata; class Amphibia; order Anura; family Ranidae; genus Rana; species Rana muscosa. Next base: position 714,761,794 of record CM055116.1, on the reverse strand, counting down.
TCCACAGATGAAGGCAGCCCCCCCTCCACAGATGAAGGCAGCCCCCTCTCCACAGATGAAGGCAGCCCCCTCTCCACAGATGAAGGCAGCCCCCCTCCACAGATGAAGGCAGCCCCCCCTCCACAGATGAAGGCAGCCCCCCCTCCACAGATGAAGGTAGTGGCCCCCCCCTCCACAGATGAAGGTAGTGCCCCCCCCTCCACAGATGAAGGTAGTGCCCCCCCCCAGAGATGAAGGTATTACCCCCCTACAGATGAAGTACCCCCCCACAGATGAAGGTAGTGCCCCCACTAGGCCCTGTACACTCCATGCACACACGTGTCCCAGTCAGTCCCAGTTCACACTCACCCTGTCACTGGCAGTGTTGTCGTACTCGGGGCTCCCCCGTGCCTCTCCTCCGGAGCTCAGTCATGTTGGTGTGTGTTCGGTGATGAGGGCTGAGGATTAGCAGCAGGTAAGTGTATGGAGGGATCAGAGGGGAGGGGGCGGCTCCATGCTTTCCCGGAAGAAGTGTGGACTCGTCTCCTCTCAGCTCTATCAAGGGACACCAGTGGCTTCCCTGTTACTGTGGGCTGTCCTGGAGGTGACGGTGTGCTGCGCCTTCCCCTATGACAGAAGGGCGGGAAAAGCTCAGTGAGGAGGCGGCACGTCCATTCACACTGCACGGGGAGTGTCCGTGTGAGAGACATAGGGAGGGGCCACGGTGCATAATAAACAACACTGTGTGCTTCACTCTCACCTTCCCCGACATTGTTCATCCACTCTGAGGAACTTCACATCCTACAGCTGGCCGCCGGGCTTTCTCATGCCGCCCGCCCGCACCCATGGCCCGGCTGCAGAAGGGCCACGGCCCGGTAGTGGGCCGCGGACCGGGGGTTGATGACCCCTGGCCTATAGGATACACAGCATTGCACAATGAGTTTCTTTTCTTTTCTTTTATGATCTGCCTACCTGATATGAGCTTACCGCTTAGACTGCTTGTGCCAGAAAATTGACAGTCGTCCCGGTCCTTGATCAGCTGGATGAGAGGGACATATTAAGGAACGCCTAGTCGGTCTACATAGGACTGAGAATTGTATGTGTGTGTATTCCACATAGCTGCTGAGGAGCAGCAACATCATTAGTGTTTCATCTGAGGCTGTTTGTGCTGCACAGGATTGCATACATATATATTGCAGGGTCTGGTTTATAGCACCTTTTGGCAATTTTTGCACTGTTGTTTTTTTGCACATGGTTTGTAGTTTGCACATGATTTGCAGGTTGCACCTTTGGTTTTTATATGTATTATTAATTAATCTATGCATTGGTCTATTTGACATATTCACTTAGGGTTGATTATACAGCACATCAATATTTATTTAATATTCACGTTTAGGGTACCAGATTACTTTTGATTGATTGCAGCTTTAATCATTTAGTTATCCTTTGTTGATTGGTTTCACTCATTTATATTTTACACTTGATTGTGCACCATTTTAGCGCTTTAGTAATTTATTAATTAGTATTTGTAGCTGCTGACTTTAAATTTTTTCTTAAGAAGCCTGGAGCTCCTCTTTAAGTATATTGTGTGTATACTAACAATGTCAACTTTATAAGGGTAGTTCCTCACCAGGGATGAGCTTCGTGTTCGATCGTTCGACGAAGATCGAACGATTTGGGCCGTTCGCGCCAAATCCGAGTGACGCGAACGGCCCACAATGCACTACGCCATCGCAGTGTCATCCAGGCGCTGTGATTGGCCAAGCATGCACTGTGACCCCGCATGCTTGGCCAATCACAGCGCCAGCAGCGAGGAGAGAAATGATTGGCCACAGGCAGGATGCCTGTGGCCAATTATTGCTGAGGGGGTTTAGTACACGCCCCACACTATAAAAGGCCGCCAGTGCGGCGGCCTTGTGTAGTGTGTTCCGGAGCAGGGAAAGAGAAGCATAGGCAGGGACAGTGTCATTTTTTTCCTTTACTAATCCTGGATTCCTTGTGTTTAGGGACAGAGAAGGATAGGTAGGGAGAGTGTCAGTGTGTTATTCTGTGCTAAACCTTGTTTGTAGGGACAGAGAAGGACAGTGAGGGAAAGTGTCAGTGTGCTATTCTGTTCTAAACCAATCTTGCTGAACCGTATTTGAAATCCTTGAGTTTAGGGACAGAGAAGGACACTCGTGGAAACTATCAGTGTGCTATTCTGTGCTAAATCTTGTTTGTAGGGACAGAGAAGGACAGTGAGGGAAACTATCAGTGTGCTATTCTGTGCTAAACCTTGTTTGTAGGGACAGAGAAGGACAGTGAGGGAAACTGTCAGTGTGCTATTCTGTTCTAAACCAATCTTGCTGAACCGTATTTGAAATCCTTGAGTTTAGGGACAGAGAAGGACACTCGGGGAAACTGTCAGTGTGCTATTCTGTTCTAAACCAATCTTGCTGAACCGTATTTGAAATCCTTGAGTTTAGGGACAGAGAAGGACACTCGTGGAAACTATCAGTGTGCTATTCTGTGTTAAATCTTGTTTGTAGGGACAGAGAAGGACAGTGAGGGAAACTATCAGTGTGCTATTCTGTGCTAAACCTTGTTTGTAGGGACAGAGAAGGACAGTGAGGGAAACTGTCAGTGTGCTATTCTGTGCTAAACCAATCTTGCTGAACCATATTTGAAATCCTTGAGTTTAGGGACAGAGAAAGACAGTGAGGGAAAGTGTCAGTGTGCTATTCTGTGCTAAACCAATCTTGCTGAACCATATTTGAAATCCTTGAGTTTAGGGACAGAGAAGGACACTCGGGGAAACTGTCAGTGTGCTATTCTGTTCTAAACCAATCTTGCTGAACCGTATTTGAAATCCTTGAGTTTAGGGACAGAGAAGAACACTCGTGGAAACTATCAGTGTGCTATTCTGTGTTAAATCTTGTTTGTAGGGACAGAGAAGGACAGTGAGGGAAACTATCAATGTGCTATTCTGTGCTAAACCTTGTTTGTAGGGACAGAGAAGGACAGTGAGGGAAAGTGTCAGTGTGCTATTCTGTGCTAAACCAATCTTGCTGAACCATATTTGAAATCCTTGAGCTTAGGGACAGAGAAGGACACTCAGGGAAACTGTCAGTGTGCTATTCTGTTCTAAACCAATCTTGCTGAACCGTATTTGAAATCCTTGAGTTTAGGGACAGAGAAGGACACTCGGGGAAACTGTCAGTGTGCTATTCTGTTCTAAACCAATCTTGCTGAACCGTATTTGAAATCCTTGAGTTTAGGGACAGAGAAGGACACTCGTGGAAACTATCAGTGTGCTATTCTGTGCTAAATCTTGTTTGTAGGGACAGAGAAGGACAGTGAGGGAAACTATCAGTGTGCTATTCTGTGCTAAACCTTGTTTGTAGGGACAGAGAAGGACAGTGAGGGAAACTGTCAGTGTGCTATTCTGTTCTAAACCAATCTTGCTGAACCATATTTGAAATCCTTGAGTTTAGGGACAGAGAAGGACACTCGGGGAAACTGTCAGTGTGCTATTCTGTTCTAAACCAATCTTGCTGAACCGTATTTGAAATCCTTGAGTTTAGGGACAGAGAAGGACACTCGTGGAAACTATCAGTGTGCTATTCTGTGCTAAATCTTGTTTGTAGGGACAGAGAAGGACAGTGAGGGAAACTATCAGTGTGCTATTCTGTGCTAAACCTTGTTTGTAGGGACAGAGAAGGACAGTGAGGGAAACTGTCAGTGTGCTATTCTGTGCTAAACCAATCTTGCTGAACCATATTTGAAATCCTTGAGTTTAGGGACAGAGAAGGACACTCGGGGAAACTGTCAGTGTGCTATTCTGTGCTAAACCTTGTTTGTAGGGACAGAGAAGGACAGTGAGGGAAAGTGTCAGTGTGCTATTCTGTGCTAAACCAATCTTGCTGAACCATATTTGAAATCCTTGAGTTTAGGGACAGAGAAGGACACTCGGGGAAACTGTCAGTGTGCTATTCTGTTCTAAACCAATCTTGCTGAACCGTATTGGAAATCCTTGAGTTTAGGGACAGAGAAGGACACTCGTGGAAACTATCAGTGTGCTATTCTGTGCTAAATCTTGTTTGTAGGGACAGAGGAGGACAGTGAGGGAAACTGTCAGTGTGCTATTCTGTGCTAAACCAATCTTTCTGAACCATATTTGAAATCCTTGTGTTTAGGGACAGAGAAGGATAGGCAGGGGACAGTGTCAGTGTCATTGTTGCTAAGCCTCCTGCACAGTATACACCTGAAGGTAGCCCTTATTGCTGTTTTTCCCATCTCCCTGCAGGCCATCCATTAAAATGTCTGGAAGGCAAACAAGGAGAGGCAGACAGTCAGGAGGCAAAAAAAGAGGGCAAGCAGGCTCTGTGTCTGGGGGCAACAGTGCTGGTCGTGGACGCGGTGCATTGTCATCAGCACATGGCCATGGGACACGCTTGTCCTTCTTTTCGGCAGCTGGACATGTTGAGCCACATAATGCCGAAGACTTGGTAGAGTGGATGACCAAGCCCACCTCATCCTCCTCATCCTCTCTCACCCAGGCTCAGGGTACTGGCAAAGCAGCTGCCAAAGCATCCTCTTCTCTGGTATCAATGTCATCATTAGTCAATCCTTCCCTAGACCCACCATGTCCTCCTCCTGAGGAGTCCCCCGAACTGTTTGAGCACAGTGTTGGGTACATGCTCCAGGAGGATGCCCAGCGTTTGGAAGGATCTGATGATGATACCCAGATAGAGGAAAGCAGTAGCGTGAGAGCAGAGAGAGGGGATGCTCAAGAAGGACACCAATCTGGCAGTCATGCTCCAGCAGCTGCAGCATACTGCCAGATTGGCTCCAGTGATGAGGAGGGAGGGGATGATGAGGTCACTGACTCCACGTGGGTGCCTAATAGGAGAGAGGAGGAGGAGGAGGATGAGGAGGAGGCACATCTCCAACGAGGCAGGATGCCCTTGGGTGGCCAGCGTATGGGCAGCACACCGACGGAATCACACCGCAGAGCTCCGCCTGTGCAGGGCGCTGCCTCTGCCCGTCATTCAAAAAGTTCTTTGGTGTGGGCCTTTTTTGAGGCGAGTGCATCAGATCGCACAACTGCTGTTTGCAACATATGTCTCAAGCGTATATCGCGTGGCCAAAACATCAGCCGCTTGGGCACCACATGCTTGATCAGACATATGTTGACCTGCCATGCAGCTCGTTGGCAAGCCTACCTTAAAGACCCACACCAAAGAACAAAGCGGACCTCTCCTTGCACCGCATCAGCTGGGATCTCCAACCCCACTATACCTTCAGTCCTCTCTGAAACCTGCACTGAGAGGAATGAAGGTGTAGAATTAGGTGTGTCACAGCCAAGTACTTGCAGCCACTCTGCTAGCAGTACACCGACGTCCGATTCTAGCAGGCAAATTTCCCTGCCCCAGCTGCTGGACCGTCGAAAGAAGTTCACTCCCAGCCATCCACATGCCCAGCGGTTGAATGCTAGCTTGGCTAAATTGCTAGTGCTTCAACTGCTGCCTTTTCAGTTGGTAGACTCGGCCCCCTTCCGTGAGTTTGTGCAATGTGCGGTTCCTCAGTGGCAGGTTCCCAAACGCCACTTTTTCTCACGGAAGGCGATTCCGGCTCTCTACAGGCATGTGGAAGGCAATGTCTTGGCCTCGCTGGACAGGGCGGTCAGCGGTAAGGTGCATATTACCGCTGACTCATGGTCCAGCAGGCATGGACAGGGACGTTACCTTTCTTTCACGGCCCATTGGGTCACTCTTTTGGCAGCTGGGAAGGATGCAGGACAAGGTGCAGTAGTGTTGGAGGTTGTTCCACCGCCACGCCTCCAAAATGCTACTACTGGTTGTGACACACCTCTCTCCTCCACCCCCTCCTCTTCTTCTTCCTCCATGGCCTCTTCCTGTGCTTTGTCCTCGGAACCAGCGGTGCTCCGTAGGCGTTCAAGGGGCTACGCAAGTACGCAGGCAAAAAGATGCCATGCCGTGCTTGCGCTGGTGTGTTTGGGGGACAGGAGCCACACTGGGGCAGAGGTCCTGTCTGCTCTGCAGGGGCAGGCCGAGAGGTGGTTGACGCCACGCCAGCTTAAGCCAGGAATGGTGGTTTGCGACAATGGCACCAACCTCCTCTCCGCCCTCCGACAGGGACAACTGACCCATGTGCCCTGTGTGGCTCACGTCCTTAACCTGGTGGTGCAGCGGTTCTTGGGCAGGTACCCGGGCTTACAGGATGTCCTGAGGCAGGCCAGGAAAGTCTGTGTGCATTTCTGCAGATCTTATAATGCCAGTGCTCGCCTGGCTGAGCTGCAAAAGGAGTTGAACCTGCCCAAGAACCGCCTTATATGTGACATGCCCACCAGGTGGAACTCAACGTTGGCCATGCTGCAGCGGCTGCACACGCAGCAGAGGGCCATCAATGAGTACCTGTGCGACTACGGCACCAGGACAGGGTCAGGGGAGCTCGGGCTTTTTTCACCACGCCAGTGGGGCATGATCAGGGATGCATGCACTGTCCTGGCACCATTTGAGGAGGCCACGAGGATGGTGAGCACTGGCAGTGACAGTGCATGCATCAGTGACACTGTACCTCTTGTCCACCTGTTGGAGCACACGCTGCGTGGAATAATGGACAGGGCACTTGAGGCAGAACAGAGGCAGGAAGAGGAGGACTTCCTTGCCTCTCAAGGCCCCCTTTACCCAGACAGTGTTCCTTCTGTCCCACCCATCACACAGGAAGAGGAGGAGGAGGAGGAGGAGGATTGTGTCAGCATGGAGGTGGAGGCTGGCACTCAGCATCATCAGCAGCAGTCTTTTAGGGATGATTTACAGTCCCAAGAAACCAGTGGACTTGTACGTGGCTGGGAGGAGGTGGCTGCGGATCATGTCGTCCTTAGTGACCCAGAGGACTCTGGACTGAATGCCTCAGCTAACCTACGCTGCATGGCCTCCCTGATCCTGCAAAGTCTGCGGAAGGATCCTCATATTCTTCGGATCAAGGAGAGGGACCATTACTGGCTGGCCACTCTCCTTGATCCATGGTACAAGGGTAAGGTTGCGGACCTTATCTTACTGTCGCAGAGGGAGCAGAGGATGAGACAACTCCGGGAGGCCTTGCAGAAAGGTCTGTGCAACGCGTTCCCAGAGACTGGGAGGTTACAAACTCCTGGTCCTGGACAACGAGTTGCTGAGGCTTCGGGCAGTCAAAGAAGGAGCGGTGGGGAAGGTGGCTGTCTGACCGATGCGTTCAGACAATTCTTTAGTCCGCAGCCCCAAAGTATGATCGGTTCCAGCAACCATCACCAGCGTCTGATATACATGGTGCAGGATTACCTAGGGGCAAGGTCAGACTTGGACACCTTCCCCACCGAAAATCCTCTGGCTTACTGGGTCTTGAGGATGGATCACTGGCCAGAGCTTGCACAGTATGCAATTGAGCTACTGGCCTGTCCTGCATCCAGCGTTCTTTCAGAACGCACATTCAGTGCTGCTGGAGGATTTGTCACGGATCACAGGGTGCGCCTGTCCACCGACTCGGTTGATCGACTGACTTTCATCAAGATGAACCAGTCTTGGATCACCACCAGCTACCACACACCTGATGCTGATATAACAGACTAATTGATTTTAAAATGTCACATCCCTTCAAGACTGATGCTGATGCTGAGTGCCTGTGCTGTTATGTTGACTGGCTATCCTCCTCCTCCTCCTCAATGATCCGATTAATGATGATAGCTTGGAAGATCATTTTGGTTTATGGGTGCCGCCACCAGTGGCTAAGGCACAATTTTTCAGCCCCTGTTTAACAGGGGCGTGTAATTACAATTTTTGATGCAATACTTTGCAACAGGGCTCATTGCTGTGCTCCAAGTACAGTATCTGTGAGGGGTTGCAGTGTTGTGCCACCAGTGCCTAAGGCCCAATTTTTCAGCCCCTGTTCAACAGGGGCATGCAATTATAATTATTGATCTAATAATTCACAGCAGGGCCCATTGCTGCGCCCACCAAGAGTAACTGTCAGGCCTTACAGTGTTGTGGCACCAGCACCACCATCAAAGGCCCAATTTTTACTACCACTGTTCAACAATTATATGTTATTACAATTCCTGATATATTAGTTGACAGCAGGGCGTTCCAGCACCCACCAAGAGTAACTGTGATTGCTTACAGTGTTGTGCCAACACCAACACCTAAGGGGCCAATTTCTGCAGAGTATATACGGCAGGTCCCTACTTTCAAACATCCAACTTACAAACGACTCCTACTTGCAAACGGAAGAAGACAACAGGAAGTGAGAGGAAATCTACCCCTAGGAAGGAAAATTCTCTCCTGTAAGAATTAATATGGGAGAAAGGTGTCTCCTCTCTACTGATGCTTTATCACCAATCCTTGTTTCAATAAAAACACCACATTTCAAAAACAGTTGTCATTGGGACGCAAAGTGAGGTGAAATGTTCTGAACAGGGGCACAGACAGCAAAACAAATGTTACAGGGGTGATAACCCTTCCCTATGTTTTCCAAAAAGCTTAAAAATAGATTTTTTGGCTGGAGCTACACTTAAACAATGTACGTGTTCAAAATTACAAACAGATTCTACTTAAGAACAAACCTACAGTCCCTGTCTTGTTTACACCGGTCTTGTTTACACCGCCTGTATACTGCTGTTCAGAGTATATAGGGCCTTTTTTATTTTGTGTTGCGGGGTTCCCCTTAATATCCAAACAAGACCCAAAGGGGCTGGTAATGGGCTGGGGTAGGGGGGGGGTGATGGGGTAGCTATGCCATTTTTCTTAAAGATTTTCATCCATATTACCGGGACCAGACATTACATTAAAGCCGCAAGCAGTTTTAAATGGCTTTTTTTTCCTTTAGAAATGTAATTTTGTGCAGGGACAGTTCTAAACACGGGAAACACGTGGCACTTCACAGGCATACTTTAGACACCCCCCAGGTACAATATTTAAAGGAATATTTGACTTTTTTTTTTTCACTTTATGCATCATTAAAATGACTGCTCCCGAAAAACGGCCGTTTTTAAAACTTATTTTTGCATTGATACATGTCCCCTGGTGCAGAACCCGGGTTCCCAAACTCTGTTTAGGACAATAACATGGATAATAGTCGTTATAATTAGCACTTTAGAATTCGAACGTTCGCATCCATTGTATTTAATAGGGTTCTAATGTTCGTGCGAACTTTCGGTCCGTTCGCGGGTTCTGGTGCAAACCGAACCCGGGGGTGTTCGGCTCATCCCTATTCCTCACTCTATGATTTAATAGAGAGCTGAAGCTGGGGATGTGTGAAAGATCACCAAAACTCTATCAAGCAATAACATCTTAGCATGCTGTGTATGTTACAGGTTTCGTGTTTGTTATTTGTGATTATCAGTTTAGACTAAAGAACCCTAAAATTTGTATTCTGCACAATAAGCCATATCCTCCTTTAATTGTATACAGTGTATACGCCAGTAGTTAGTTAAGTCAAATGGCTAAAGGTTCTATAATATGACATGATTGCAACACTCATCTATTAAATAGTCATCTCATATGACTAATTCGTTTTTTTCCACCTTATACATTATCATGAGATGTAAGCATTCCCCAGTCAGAGCTTTACTTCCTTTGTTTATTTGAGCTTTGAAAGGCACAATAAGACACATTAATTTTACTTTTTATTATCACAGTTGTCTTGAAAAGGCAACTAAATATACAGAGAAAAGTTTGGGAGAAAACCGCGCTAAGCACATAAAAACCTCAATGATAATAAATATACAATTGATAAATAAAAGCAGCAACTCTCCTGTAAATAAAAAACAGCATGTAAAAAATAGAATCGCGCTAAAAGCTGAGCATAATCATAGCTCAGCAGTTCATAAAAATATAAAGTCCACCAGTGTTCATAACTAGGGGCTTATTCTTATGATCCATCCACCAATTCCACGAGTGAGTTCCACCACCATAAAAGATAGATGTCTCCTTACCAGATACTGACGACCGTCCATTACAGAGGGTCATAGCATGCCCGTAACCACTCTTAATCTTTAACCCGGAATCAAGCAGTGCATCCAGTGTCCGGTAAGCTCACAGCCATTGACTCCACTCGGACCAGTGTATGGGTAATTTCATAAAAGAGAAAGGCTCCATATAGTGTAAAACCTTATATAATTTTATTAAGCTAAAAAAGATTGCACTTACAGCATCCGAAAAAACAAACAGCCTTAAGCCTGGTGTGCCGGCCGCGCACATCCAGACAGACCCGTCCTTTCAGGGAACGATGGTGATACAGCACGAGGTGACGTCCAGCACTGTGATCTCCATGGGAAATGCACATGTTTGCAAAGAATGAAATTAAGTGAGTCAACTTTTTTACTTACACCGTTGGGGGTGTGGTAAGGTGAATCTAAATTTGTTGTGCTAAATGATTTCTTTTGATCTATTCTAGACAAAGATAAAAATATCCCTGAGGAAGAACTTTCTTTTAATTGTTTGAAACGCGTCAGCTTAAGCCACTGTTCGACTGTCTCTAGATGATTCTGGAGGTCTTGAATTCTGGCACTGTATCTTTTGTTTTCATTCTTCATGGATCTATTTCATGTTTTTAATGTTTCAACATATATATATATATATATATATATATATATGTATCATGTATAATGATGTTTTTGCATCAATAAATTTATATTTTTCTATATAATTTGTTTTTCTGTTGCCAATATAATCCCAATTCTAGAGGTTTTCCACACAAGTGGAAATTACTTACCAGAACTTTTTGCCTCACATAAAAGCTCAGCATAAATAGCTTCCTTAACAAAGCACCTCCTGGTGCGTGCCCTTGTTCATAGACAACCCACTGGTTTCCTGTTTTGTTATTGTTACTGAGAACGTGGAGACAGTGATTAGGTCCGTGGCTGATTTGACTAGGATTAAGGAATTTACTTTACTTTTAATAATTTCTATTTGAAAATAATAAAAACTTAAAGTGGTTGCAAAGTCACATGTATTAATTATTTTGATTCTCTAAGTTTTAGGTCCCTGCTCAGTAGGGTGTGTGTGTTTTCCTAATTTTTTTATGCTAAATACCTTCTTTGCAGAGCCCTGCTGTCCTGTCATGTGACCTCCCTCTGATTCCCTTCCCTTCCCGAGTAAGTGAGTACAATGGGAGACGCTGAGATTTCCCTTTGATGAATGCAAGTTAGCAGAGGAAGGTCACACGTCTGCACAGCAGGGCTCTGCAAAGAAGGTATTTAGCATTATAATTTTAGAAAAGCACAAACACTGTACGGAACAGGGACCTAAAACAAAGAGGATCAAAGTAATTAATACATGTTTCTTTACTTTACAAGCACTGGAGCAGCTGCAGGGAATAGAATTACATGCAGGTGGGGAGAGGAGATTGGCTCTCACACAGACTACAATACTAACAGGGAGAGAGGGAGGGGGAGATGCAGAGATGCTGAGGTGAGAGCAGGATTATGAAGGCATGTAAACTGACCACACTATCAGAGATCAGCAGCCACGATAAACGCAATTTTAAAAACTATTAGGTTGTTTTTTATGTTTCTTCAGCCCTGAAATCTGTAACCTTGTTTACTAGCAATTTATTTCAAATTACACTAACTGCTGCACATGTGTACCTCAGTGTAGATTCTGTGAGATACAGGAGGTAAAAGACAGGTGCAAGGACAAGGTACATCATCTATGACCAGCCAATAGAGAACACCAGGATGATTGTAGCGCCAATGAAGCAGCAAGGCGGAGCATGTTGCATTGATGAAGGAGAGTAAGTACATACAATATGTTCTACATGCTTACACATTATCGCAAGAGACCTGGGGCACCACATGAAATAAAGTTTTGCTCTTATGTCTATACATGCTTTAAATAAGCATAAATGTGCAGCAGACTCAGACATCTGCACATTTTTCTAAAGGTACCTTACAACTGTAGCGGGTGGTCATATTTAGGGGAGGCATCTGAGTGGTATCAGGCTCAGATGCAACAATTGTTAGGATTCCTGGACTAATTTATGCCAGTGGAGGATATCAGTGGTGTTTAGTTCCCTGCGGCCTATAGGTGGCACTGTTGCCATAGGCCGGGGTTGAATCACAATTGGAGGGCTGCACCCTTTGTGTCCTCTCGCAGTAGTAGTACAGCGGGGTGGGGAACCTGCTGTGCATGCTGGGAGAGAGTATAAAGGGGCAGACATTTTCCGCTCGAGGTCCGCGCCCAGGCACTTTCAGCCTGGGTGCATGTGTGTGTTGTCCCGGGTGCCCTAGGCCCGGGGACGGAGTTGCGGTTCCACCCCAGACACCTTTGGTCTGGGGTGAGGTACTCTCTGGAGGTCTGGGGCCCAGTACCTTCGACTGGGTCCCGCAAGGGATCGAGGGCTCCTAGGGTGTCCTCCGGTGTGGACACCCGAATCTGGGATGAGGAGGCCAGGGAGGTGACCCTTCCGAAGATCCAGTGCAGCATTTGCTGGTGACGGCGGGGCCTCTGGTAACTATCCGGATGGATGTCCTCTCTCTGACAGGGGCCATTGCTCATAGAAGGTAGTCCACGTTCTCATCGTCTGTGGCAGGGACCCATCGTGAATCAGGTCTGTGGCAGAGACCCAACAACCAGGTCTGTGGCAGAGGCCTTATTCATCTGGTCTGTGGCAGGGACCCCCTCACGGTCGGTGCAGCGACTGTGCGCCAAGCCTGTTCGCGCTATAACGGAACAGGAGAGAAACCAAGTTCAAGTTTGTGCCTGGACTTCCTCCCCACTTTGTTCTGAACTGTTCTATGTCTAACCAGTCGCTCTTAAAGGACTATTTATTGCTCTGAAGAATAAATAAGTGTTGGACTTTCAGTGGTGTGGAACTTGACTTTCTGGGAGTTAAAGGGTCATTCTCAAGGAAAGTTTTGGCTCTGGACAGGGGCACAGGCCCAAAGGTAAAAGGTTATAGCTCACACCTCTACACACAAGAGGATACGAGCTGGTGGTGCACCACACTCTCCTACCTGGTCCCCTAGACAAGAGCCATTGACCGAGAAGAGAAGAGGGATGCAGAGGTGAGGTCGCTACACAACTATCAAAGGAGAATGTTTCTTGGGCGAATGAGATCCCATATCAATCCAATTTGGGGCTTAACTAAAATGCACAAAAGGGGCATGGTGCAAAATCTAAATGGGAATCCTAATAGCTTTTAAAATAACTTTCAACATTCTCATTTAGGATATCATCTTTTACAAAACTGGTGTTTTACCCACTTAGCCTGGTGAGCCTCCTAAAAGTAAATGATGGAACATAATAAAGAAACTGAAAGGGAACAAAAGATAAATGCTGCTTTATAGAATTTAACTTGAGCACACAGCTGGCAAATAGAGGGGAACAGAAATCATTACTGGACCCTATGACCTCATGGACCCCAGAACAGTTCTACACTCCGCACCCCTGTACAGCCTTACAGAATATTTGCTTCAGTAACTCACTTGAACTGATTTCCTAAAGATGTGCTGTTGTCCTTTTTTCACCCACATGCCTTTCTGTGAAATGAACATGGATTTGGTTTTAGCAGCAATGTGTCATTTCTTGACAGTGTAGAATATTATTTTTGGTTAGCAAGCGAGCTGAAGTGAATGCTCTGTATATTATTTTAGTGTACAGGAGTAATGTGCTACCTATAACATGAACATTAGTTTTCAGTAGGATCCAGCTGTCAGTTTTTTTGTGCAGAGCACATAATTTATAACACATCCCAGGTCAATCACTCGCAAGAGAAGAATCAGTATGAACAAATGTCACAGGATGTAAAGTTCCAAAGCTGTACAAAATGTATTACTTTTTGAGGTCTAATTATTTGTATATTATGTTTTACTTCTTCATCATAAGCAGAGGCCTAATATGTAACATATGCAAAAAATGTTTAATGGTCTGGGAGAATTTGAAATAGATTCAAAAGGGGTATTGTACAAACACTGCATACTTTCAATATCTAAAATAATGAGCACAATAAAGTTTCATTATAAGGCTCCCTTATTTTATATAGTTTTTTAAGTAAGAATTGATTTTATTCAAAGGCAGTGCAAGTAAACAAATATATACACTGCATGTTCAAAAGTTCTTTCACACGGGACGGATCAGTCATGATCCGCCCCGTGAACCTCCGCTTGCTCAGCGGGGATCGCTCCGTTGATCCCCGCTGAGCCGGCTGATGACTGGGCGGTCCCCGCACACTGTGCAGGGACCGCCCTGTCAGACCTCCGCTCTCCCCTATGGGGGGATCGGATGAACACGGACCGTCTGTCCGTGTTCATCCGATCCGCTCCGCAGACGGATAGAAAAATAGAAATTTTTCTATCCTGAAAAACGGAGCGTAGCGGACATGGGTGAGATCGGGCGTCAGCGGATGTTCATCCGCTGACATCCGCTGTCCCATAGGGATACATGTATGTCCGTTTTTCATCCGAAAACGGATGGGTGAAAAACGGACATACGGTCCGCCCGTGTGAAAGGGGCCTAAAAGGACACCTGGCCATCACATAAAGACATGGTTTGACGGGTTTGGGGTGGAGGAATTTGAGTGACTCATACAGAGCCCTGTCCTCAGTGCTATTTTCAGAACCTATAGGATGAATAGGAATGATAATTGTAAGCCAGGTTTTCTTATCTATAATCAGTAACTGATCTTACAAATGTTCTTTTGACTAATATGGGCACAAATTTCAAATGGGCACAAATTTCCACAAATACACTCCAAAATCTTGATGTTGACTGTAGGCTGTTATAGCTGCAAACGGGAAGCTTCATTATAATGCCTATAGTTTTGTAATATGACCCTCATCAAGCTTATGTAGGTGTGATTGTCACATGACCACCATATTTTGGCCATATTGTGTACCAATGATGCTGGTGTTAGAGATACGAGGTATGACAATTTATTTTCTGGAATGCCCACGATGTAGCACTATGGTGGTGAGTCACACAGCCATTTACACTCGAGCGTGTTCTGACAACTTGCACTCGCCTAGGTCGCAAATTTGACTCCATTTTTTTTTTATTGTATTTTTATTGAAAGAATCGTTGGAATACATATAACGCATTTTATACATATTAAAGTCAGAAAAAATAAAACATGGAATGAAAAGAAAAGGAGAAGGTAAATAAAGTAAACATTTAAATGGAAACAAAAACATGTTGATCATAATACAGACAAAGCTACTGAAAAGACTATGGCCAATAACATTCAAACGTTGGCTGGGTATACACCGGGAGCATAGTCCCAGGGGGCGTATAAGTAATGGGCTATTTTGCGTAGCCAGGTCCACAGAGAAAAAGGGAAGGTGGGTGTTGACAGGGCGACAAGGAGCTGTATGTGGGTTACTACAAGGATTTAGGGGGGTACCATAGACAGAATGGTCCCATAGATCCCATATTTTGTCAAACCTGTCAACAGCATCCTCAACCATAGCTGTAATGTGCTCCATTCTGCGTTATGTCAGCGGTTGTTTGTAGAAACCGGGCTTGAGTTGGGTGGGGGGAGGGATATAACCAACACATTGGGATGGCTCTCTTTGCAGCTAATAAGCTATAGGAAGCTAATTCATTTGAGGTCTTTCCCAGACCAGGGAATGGGAGGCCCAGGGGGAGATGTAACGGGTCCAGCGAGATGGATCAGAAAGGGATGATCAATTCACACTGCCAGAAGATATGGTAGTGGGTTCCTCTGGTTTTCCGACATCTCCAACAAACATCTCCAACAAAGGGAAGAGAGGGAAGGGTCATAGTGATGCAATACCTCGGGGGTCGTATACCAGAAGTATAACACTTTGACTGCTGTCTCTCTCTGCGCCACACATCTAGATATTTTGGAAGTTGAGGTCCATATTTTAGCCCATTGGTGGAGGGAAATGGGTTGTTGCGTGAGTTGAGACCATTTGCGCATGTAGGAGCGGGAGTCCACTGAAAGCGGAAGGTTCTCCTGAAGTAGTTAGTATAGAGCAGATATTAGTTGCATTTGGTCGGGGCCTTGAGAACAGATGAGTTCAGAAGTGGTTGGTTTGGTAAGAGTAAGGGACGGGGAGAGTTTTGAGAAGTAGTGGGTTATTTGTAGATAGAAGTATGAAATATGTTTTCGGGATTTGACATTTGGATTTGAGGTCTGCAAAGGAGAGAAATTTACGTGTGACTGAATGCACAAAGTGACGAAGTTGGAATAGGCCGGCCTGTACCCAGGGGAACATTCGGGAATGGGATAGACTAGCGGGGATTACGGGATTAAAGATTACATTAGAGAGGGGGGCATGGAAAAGAAAGGAAGAATTTGGTGTGACATGAGCGCCTTATCCTGAGTGAGCACAGCATAGGGCCCAAGCAGAGGTCGTGGAGTTTGGAATCTGAGAAAAGTGCAGGTGACCACACAAGGGAACATGGGTGGGCCAGAAACAAGGAACCCATCTCTATCTCCGTCCACCTGTTTGGCGGCCTTAGACTGGACCAGGACACCACTGCACGGAGGTGGGAGGCCAGGTAGTATTTGTAAATGTCCGGAGCTCCCATTACTCCTCGACCTCTGGGGGAAACGTTTACTGAGCTGGCCACTCTGTGAGCCCCATCCTTCCAAATATAATTAAGAAACCGTAGTTTAAGCTAATTTTGGTTGGGCCATAGGGATAGGCAGGGTTTCAAAAAAGTACAATAGTTTTGGCATAATGGACATCTTCAACACGTTAATCCTACCTATCCAGGACATTGGGAGGGGATACATCTGGCTGAGTATAAGGAAGGATAGGATGGTGTGAGTTGTACCCCTAGGTACTTGATGAGGTGCACCAGCGGTAAGGGTATGAGTTTTGAAGCGATAGGAGATCTGCAGGTGATAGGTGTAGTGGTAAGGCTTCTGTTTTAGATGTGTTAATCTTATATCCAGATAGGGAGCTAAACTGAGATAGTAGAGCATGCAGGGACGGGAGGGATGTATGAAGGTTAGTAAGAGTCAAAAGAACATCGGCTGCAAATAAAGACAGTTTGTATTCCCTGTGGCGCATGAGAACCCCTCGGATGTCAAGATGGGATCTCATATCCTCTGCTAGGGGTTCTAGGCAAAGGATGAAAAGAAGTGGAGAGAGAGAATAACCTTGTCTAGTGCCGTTAGACATTGGAAAGGATCGGGACGTGAAGGAAGCCATTTGGACCTGTGATGAGGGGTTGGAGTAGAGGGTTTTTAGGGCCGAGATGAAGGGACCGTGAAGACCAAATTTAGTGAGGGTGGCAAACATGTAGGGCCAGCTCAATCTATCGAATGCTTTTTGGACGTCGAGGCTAAGGATCAAAGCAGGTCTGCGTACACGGTTCAGCATATCGATGAGGTCAGTAGTGCGCCTAGTCTTGTCCCCTGCTTGTCTAGTGGGGACAAAACCCACTTGGTCCCTATCGATCAGTTTCGTCAGAAATCAGGAGAGGAGGTTAGCCAGGATTTTTGTAAATAGCTTATAATCTGAATTTAAAAGTGCTATCGGTCTGTAGCGGTCTGGGAGCGATGGATCTTTGTCCGGTTTAGGTATAACTGTGATATAAGAGTGTAAAAATTGCTGGTGGGGAGATTTGCCCTGAAGAAGAGAGTTATATAGGAATACTGTCACGTACCTGAAGGGAGACTGAAGTGATGAGGTCGGCCTCTCTTGTGTCTCCAGCCCTGGTCCTGCTGGAGGTGGAACACAGGGAACCGAGGGACAGGAGGAACATGAGTGCCTGCAGATGTAGACCCGGAAACCTGTAGCAGGGGGTGCGACCCTGGATGAGCAGGAGGACCATCAGATCATGGAAGGCAGCTGTGCACCAAGGATCAGAGGCACTCCGCTGGAACAATGGCAATGGGACATCAGATGATGTTAAGTCCCTGGAAGACTTGCAGCAGGAAGTCGCAGAGAGTCGCAGGACTGAAGTCGCAGACACTCAGAGGTTGAAGAGGAGCGACACAGGAAGCAGATGCAAGGTCACAAGGGTAGCCGGGTCAGGTAACAGGCGGGCAGCGAGGTACAAGGCAGCAGGAAGAAGCAGGGTCAAATGGGTAGCCAGAATCAGGAACCAGTAATCAGAACAGAAGTAGAGTCCAGAAGCAGGGTCAAGGCAAGCCAGGTTCAGCAACAGGTATCAAGCAGGATCACAAGAGGGTTCAGGATATTGGGTAACAGCTGAAGACCAGTCAGCAAGGGTCTGGGGTCAAGGCACTTCCTTAAATAGGCCGTCTGGCGCCAATTGGCGCTAGGTGCGCCTAGGCATCTCAGAGCGCCCGTGTGCGCGCGCATGCGCAAGAGTGTGCATCGGACGAAAACAAATGGTTCTCTTACAGATACTAGATGAGTCAATAGTATCGGGAGGAAAGTCTTATAATAGGAGCATGGAAGGCCATCTGGACCAGGGGATTTGTGGGAGGGGAGGCTCTTAATAGTATTGGCTAGTTCCTCCTCGGTAATGGGGGTGTTCAATGCATGTACTTCAGTCTTGGTTAATTTGGGTAAATTCAGGTCTGACATAAATGCCTCGAAAGCCGTCTGGTCAAATGGGGGGTGTAGATGGGGGGAAAGGCAGTTGTAGAGTTTGTCATAAAACTCGCCAAAAACCTGTGTCATGGTCTGTGGGCAGTGAGTGGGGGTACCATCTGGTCATTTGAAAATTCTTAGAATTTTTGTTTAGCCCATAGGAGGGACTTATCTATGGCTGACATGGCTAAAGACTTTATTTGGTTGCGTAGCGAGATTACTGTGCGCAGCCGGCCCACCGAGAGAGAGCAGAGCAAGGAACGCTCTGTAGCTAGCAGTTCATATAGTAAGGAGGATCTCAAGAGGGTTGCATCTTTTTTTCTTTGTGAGCTGACAGATATACACTGCCCCCTGAAGAACGCCTTATGAGCCTCCCAAAGGGTGGATGGGCTGGCCACGAACCTGTATTTAGCTGAAAGTATTCAGTTAGCTCAGCGGAGAGTTTATCCTCGGTTCTGGGATGTTTTAGCAGAGATTCATTGAGCCTCCAGTGGCACTTCCTGGGAAATGCAGCTGAGAGGCAGAGATCTAGGGTCAAGGGAGCGTGATGGGGCCCAGGTCAGAAGACACTGTGTGAGGCAACAGAGGGGCTGACACGAGGAAAAAGTCCAGTCTAGAGAACATCTTATGAGGGAGGGAGTAGAACAAATATTGTTTACCTATGGGATGTTTGATCCGCCATGCGTCAAACACGCGATGGCTTCAAATCAATTTGCAAAAGGAGGTGGCAAGGGATTGTGTTGCGGGGGGTAACGTGGCATGGAACAAAGATTTCCTATCCCAAGTGGGAGAGAGGACAGCAATGAAAGTCTCCTCCAATCACCATAAAGGGCTGAGAAAATTGTTGCAATCATTCAAATGCGTCAGTTAGGAATTTAATCTGACCCGTATTAGGAGCGTAAACATTCATGTGTTATAGGATTAGATAAGTAGGTACCTTGTAGTATTATATAACGACCGTGTGGGTCTAAACAGGGTGGACTTTATCTAGAGAGAGCGCTAACGTCTAATCTGCACTGCAACACCAGCCTTTCTAGATGAGTCAGATGCCAGATAAGACTCCGGGAAATACTTAAAGGCGAATTTCAGGGATCCTTCAGCACGTTTTTTTGATGGAATTCAAACCTTTCCCGTTATAAGACAATAGTTTCAAAGTCATAACAGAGCTGTGAAATTAAGACAGAGAACATTCAGTATAATGGGCGATAGCCCAGCGATGCAGATACATACACATAGCCAAGGGACAGATAATAATCTGTCAGGCAACATAGAGTAAAAGAGCAGGTCAACATTAAAACAAAAAAAAAAATGAACAATATTTTTTTTTCTCGAAAGGTAGTCCAAAAAGGTATAGGTGCAATAACAAAAAAGTTAACATCAGGTGTAGGCCTGAGAGGCATCCGTGTCTCAGGAGTCCCCGACTACAGCCGAAGGACATGTGGGGGAGCAAAGCGGTCTCCAACAAGGGGAATAATACGTGACGTCCCACCACGATGCTCTGCATCTAGTTTTATCAAACCAAGAACTCCTCAAAACTTCTTAGGTGTTGGCAACTTCAAGAAAACTAAAAACAGTTCAGAGCTCCTCCATGGGTAAAACAGAAATTAAGGTGAAACAGTCCCTCAAAGGGGTCGACGGGGAGTCGAGTTCCCGTGTGGGAAGTAAAAGGTGCAGAAGAGTGGTCCCCAGCAGGTCAAGTAGGTAGCCTGGTACATTGAGAGTGCTGAGGTGTGGAGTAGGCCTTTGATCCCCTTCCTCTCACTGGTGTTCAAATCTTAGAAGGAGCCGATGGGGGGCGTGGGGTGGCCAGTGAGGTCTGACCATCTTCAGCAGGTAATGGTTGAAGGCCTAGGCGCTTGAGAAAAGCATCTCCCTCTTGCAGGGTCACGAAGGACATGTTGGACCCCATCTATAGGGACATTGAGGCGAAAGGGGAAGCCCCAGTAATAAGGGATCTTGTGCAGTTGGAGGTGAGAGGTGATGGGCCGCAGTGAGCGGCGTTTGGCCAGGGTGATTGGGGAGAGGTCGCTGAATAGTTGGATTTTGTCACCTTTGTATTCAATACTGGATCGGTTGCGAGTGGCCAAAGTAAGTGCCTCTTTGCTTTCATAGAAATTAAACTGTACCACTATGTCACTTGGTCTGGCCCCTGCAGGGGGTTTGGGAGCCAATGACCTATAGGCCCAGTCAAGGCACAAGTCTATGTCCATGATGTCAGGTGCCAGGGAATTGAAGAGGCCCAGGAGATAGGGTCTGATGTCAGCTACCTGTTCCGGGACACCACGGATTCTAAGGTTTTGGCATTGTTCCCTGTTCTCCAGGTCCTCTTGCTGGAGCTGTAGTTGAGATACAGAATTTTTAAGGAGGGCATTCTCCTCTTCAAGAGCCTGAATGTAGTGTAAAGTCTCGTCAAATTATGTTTCCAAGGTTGCTGTACGCTCACCCAGCAGGTCTATCTCGCCTCTGAGTTCTCTGGAGATCTTCCCTATCCTCTTAGCAATGTCCCTGGTAAGCTGTTGGGCCAGAGCCTGGAGTTTAAGATTCTGCATCTCAGGTGTTAATATCGACTGAGGAGAGGGGGGTATGTATGGGAGGAGAACCTGCCGGGATCCGTCCTTCGCCATCAGGGTGCTGACGTAGTACTCCGGGTCTCCCTGTGTAATCGAGACCGGGGGTTGGGGCCTAGTCAGATAACGATCCATAGTAGAGGAGGGCTGTGGGGTTTGTGTGGCTCAGTAATAGGATCCCTGGTCCCCGATTTTGCCCATGAAGTCCTGGGAGGGCTAAGGAGTCGTGGTAGCCTAACCCTGTTTCGATCGTTTGCCATTGAATAAGGAATTATGTGGAAGAAATGGACTTTATAGGCACATAATTATAAAAGTAACACATTTTAATATTTCACCTTAAATATGTTTGCCATTGAAGCTGTACAGGTGCTGCGAAGCTCTCGAATCTTGAGGAGATGCGCATGCGCCCCTTGTTGACTCAATTTTTATGGAGAAAAATAACATGTGTGTGTGTTGTGCTGTTGGTGTAAAATGAGTGTCAGGAATCTGGAGCAGTGGAGGAATTTTGAAAAATGCAGAGGTGTTTGATAGGGTTATTACCGTAGATGAAACATGGTGTTTCCAGTATGATATGGAAACAAAACGCCAGAACATGCAGTGGAAAACAAAGAATTCACCTTGCCCAAAGAAAGCACATATGTCTTGTTCTTAGTTCAATACCATGTTGGTGTGTTTTTTTTTTTTTTAGCACAAAGGGAGTTTACGGGAAGCTGTTCGAAGGAAAAGACCAAAACTGGCCTGACAAGTGGATTCTCCACCACAACAATGTTCCAGCGCATGATGTGTTAAGTGCTTGCGAGTTCCTGGACCAGAAATCTATTCCGAAACATGACCAACCACCTTATTACAATAACTTAGCACCCTGCAACTTTTGGCTGTTTCTAAACTTAAAAATGCCTTAAACACATTTGATGACATTCTGGACATCCTGAAACAAGAAAAAATGAACACCACGTTATGCTTATAAAAATAATAATAATTCCATTTGTAAAAGGTCAACAGTTCATTTACATTCAAAAGTCCCACCTTGCAGTGAATCAAGTGCTCGTGCTTCAAATCAATAAAGGTGCTCCAATTTCAATGTGCAGGCTCACCCTTATATATTGACCCCCTATCTCTAGGATGGTCACTTGTGCCTTGTGGGGATAAATTACCCCTGGGTTGTGTCCTCCACATCAGCTAAGCTCGGGATAGTCCTTCATGGATGGGGAGAGAAATGAAAGAGAGGGGGCTCCCATAAGGTAAATCCGTTACTTATTAAAATTGTTTAAAATACAAATGAGATCCTACTCGTGTAGACGCTGCTATCACGTGTGGCTCGATCCCCTGTAATAATTCCGGATGGATGTTGGTCGCGGTGACGCGATCAAGCCAAATGGCCAAAATGTTGTAGAGGTCTGTAATTACAAAAAATTTGGCTTAAAGATTTTCTAAAACGGAAGATTTCAAAATCTGGTGCAGATCTGCATAGAAACCAATCATCTTCTAGGTTTTATTTTCAAAGCTAAATTGAACAAGCTGAAGTAAGAAGCTGTTTGGCGACCATACACAGCTGCACCAGATTCTGAGTGCTCCAATATTAGTAAATTAACCCCATTGTCCCTTGGGCATCACCAGCAGGTTGTTGGAATGAGTGGGTTTATCTTATTCAGTCTCATAGGAGTTCTATACCAGAACAAGAGAATTTTGTAATTTATCTCTTGAATTTGCACACTGAATGAACTGCTATGAGCAAGCTCACAGGAATTGGTTAATTTTTCTGTTAGTGAAATCTGTAATTCTTTATCCCAATTTTGTTTAAAGATGGGAGCCCAAAGGGCAAAAAGAGTTTGTTAGTGTGAGAAAAATCAGAGAGATTAAGTAAGTGTAAGGGCCTTTCTTTGAACAGACTTTTTTAAACTGTTGAAGAGCAGGTATAGTTGTGTATGAAATCATGATTAGTCAAGAAGTGATGAATTTGGAGGTAAACTCCCCGAGGAAGATTTGTGTGACCACCTTTCATTTCTACTGCATCACCTATCCCCCTCAGATCGGAATAATGGGTCCTCAACTCTTCCACCTGACACACAAAGAAAAAAGAAATATATATTTAGGTGGTTATGTGTTTTTAATTTTTTTATTTAATTGTTAGTTCCCCTCCAATTCCTACTCTTTTTATACTTAAATTTAATTGGACTGTTTCTGAATGATCTTGCATCTGTACCACTGCAGCAGGGGTGCCCAAACTTTTTTCAAAGAGGGCCAGATTTGATGAATTGAACATGCGCGAGGGCCGACCATTTTGCCTGACATTCTTTGAACCATTAAAATGAAATGCAAATGAACTAATACAACAAGAATTATCTTGCCTTTGTGGCTGTGTGTGATGAAGAGTCTAAGGATGAGCTTGGGCGTGTTATTTGGATATACCGTATTTATTGGCGTATAACACGCACCTTCACTTTAAGAGGGAAGTTTCAGGAAAAATTTAAAATAAGGAACTGTGAAGCAAAATAAGGGTCAGAACCCATGAATGCAGCCTAATCAGTGCCCATCTGCAGCCTCACCATTGCCATGAATGCCACCTCATAAGTGCCATGAATGCAGCCTCACAAGTGCCATGAATGCAGCCTCACAAGTGCTTAGAATGCAGCCTCACCATTGCCATGAATGCAACCTCACAAATGCCATGAATGCACCCTCACTATTGCCAAGAATGCAGCCTCACAATTGCCATGAATGCAGTCTCTGAATGCAGCCTCACCATTGCCATGAATGTAGCCTCTGAATGCAGCCTCACCATTGCCATCAGTGCAGCCTGATCATGCCCATCTGCAGCCTCAGAGGGAACAGGGAGGGGGCAGGATGAGCGCCAACAGATTACATACAGGCGAATCTCCTGTTTACTCTGCGGCCTCTTTAATACAAAGTCCCGTCCCTATGATAGACAGAACAGTCGACCAATGCCAGCCAAGGAGACGAGACTTCCTATTACAGAGGCCGCCGAGTAAACAGGAGATTCTCCTGTATGTAATCTGACAGGCAGTCGTCCCGCCCCCTCCCTGTCCCCAGGGATTCATTGGGGGGCCACATAAGATATATATATCCAAATTATCAGTGGGGCTGTATGAAACCAGACCACGGGCTGCTATTGGCCCGTGGGCCGGACTTTGGACATGCCTGCACTACAGGTTTTGTAGAATTGAGTAGATTGGAGCTTTCATCACTTCATGTAATATTTTTTTTTTGTCAAATGTTTCATTTTTTCTTAACCAACCTTCATATGAGATCTTGTATTGTTACCGTAGCTTTAACTATTTTATTGTATTTTGTTGTTAGATCTGTCCTAATGGAACTTTATTTTCATGTATACTGTATGAGCAGTATTATTTTTGCTGTATTTAATTGTAAACACAATTTTTGGAAATATTTAAATAAAGAATTTTTAAAAAAATAAAGCAAATGTTGAGCAAAATGTCCATATAAAATTTTATCTGTCTCTGAATTCCCTTCCACATATCTAATAGTCCTAGCCTCAACGCTAGCCCTAAATCTGGCCTTTACCCTAGCTGTAACAATAATTTTAATGCTACCTATAGACCTGACTTTAATAAAAAGTGGTCATGGGCTGCAGAGGTGTTTTGTCTTGTCATTGCAAAATATTTTCCCACCGCCCCTTCTCTCCACATTGTCTAATCAAAGAATACCTTGCATTCATTGAAAAAAGTATAAGGCATTCTATGATTGGCAGAGGATGACCCCCTGTGGTCAGTGTGCAGAAGGGATGCTGTTTGCACAGAAGAAGGATGATCATGGCTATCACTGTATGTAGCGTGGACTACTACAGTGATTTATAATAGCTCCAATGGCCCTCCAGATATAAGATGTAAATACTTACATCAAGTTAAGCTGACCCAATGTAAATATGCAAAAAATGTAATTTCTGTATTTGAACTTTAACTTTTGATATTTTGTTCTGCTTCAAAATACAATCTATCAGACACACACTGTTTATACATAAGTGGCTCTAATGACAATGTAGCTTTGCTAAGTGCCTAGTGTGCAATCCTGTAGCACTGTTGTAAAGCTGTATGCAGCCTTACTGTTATGATATGCCCCAGGACTTCCAGGTGTTATACAATGAAGTAGGGAACAGTAAGTACCTCAATTCTTGGTCGTCAGCCATTGGATTGTGGCCATGATGTTATTAAATCATTGAAGCATGTTGGGTCTCAACCACCAAATTAAATTTCCCTTACTGCAGGGACTAATCAACATCCATAGGCTATATGTCCTAAAGAAATTGATTTTCATCCTTTTCCTTTTACTAAGTTCAGCTCAGTTTAACTTTGTTTTGTTCTTTCCTAAGGGATTTAGTGACAGAAATGCAACTTGATGAGAAACAGATAAGGTAAGCAATGTAATGTGTGTGATGTGACACAAATTAATAAAAGATGGGCTTATGTAGCAAACTCAGCCATACCACTCGCAGACCTGTATAGACTACTATACATATATAGATTTAATATCTTCTACACTACCTCCTTTGTTCATTTTGTACATTTGTTTTTGTTGTAAAATACAATGAAACACTGTTGTAATAAAATTAAATTAGCTTTTTTTTCAGCTTGACAGATGCCTGTTTGGAGAACAAACAAAAATTAGTGTACTGATGCCAAATATTTCAAAGAGAAGTATGGAATTTCATGCTACAAGATATCAACTCTTGTTTAAATTATATGTAAATAGCTCTTACCTAAGTGGGTTCAGTACCAGAAAACAGCAGTAGGTGTTTGTTTGTCTAATACAGGGGTCTCCAAACATTCTAAACAAAGGGCCAGTTTATTGTCCTTCTGACTTTTGGAGGGCCCGGACTTTGGCCAGCGGGGGCGGAAATTTCCTGGCATCAGTGTCAGTAAACATCTGGTATTAGGAAGAGGAATAGTGCCCCGTCGTTGGTATCATAGGGAGGAATAGTGCCCCATTAGTGGTATCCGTGGAAGAAATGATGCTCCACTGTCTGTGTCAGATAGCAGAATAGTGTCTCATATCAATGGGAAGGATAGTGCCCCAAGGGTCGGATAAAGGCACGCAAAGCGCCACATCCGGCCCTCGGGCCTCAGTTTGGAGACCGCTGGTCTAATATATGCAAGTTCCGTTATGCAAAAACAGCATACTGTATGTTCTGTTATTGGCTAGGTTCACATTAATGCAGGAGTGCATGAAAATCGCACGCATTTCGCACCCGCATGCGCAGGGGTGCCAATAATTCTTAATTGCATCCCCACGCACTGAAAAACATAGTACGGTTTCCCTCATGTGGAATCTCATGGTGCCAAAAGCCACAGTGTTTCTGTTTGGCCGCATTTCATAAAAGGTGCAGAAACCTTATTTCTAAAAGAAAAGGCTGGCACAGCAGCTCTATCAAATGAATGGCAACGTTACATGGAGAACCACACTAATGTAAACCTAGCCTTAGGAAAGTGTCTGAAATCAAAACTGTTGGTGTTGTTCATAATGAGCAACTGGATTACTTTGTCTTCAGCTATGCTTTAACCACTTGCCTACTGGACACTTTCACCCCCTTCCTTCCCAGGCAAATTTTCACACTTTGACAATTGCGCTGTCATGCAACACTGTACCCAAATGACATTTTTATAATTTTTCTTACGCAAATCAAGCTCTCTTTTTTTGTGGTATTTAATCACACACTGGGGTTTGATTTTTTTGCTGAACAAACCAAAAAAGACTGATTAATTTTTTTTTTTTTTATAGTTTTTTTTACAAACAGGTAATTTTTCTCCTTCACTGATGTGCGCTCATGAGGCTGCATTGATGGGCACTGATAAGGTGGCACTGATGGGTACTGATGAGGTGACACTGGTGGGCACGGATAAGCAGCACTGATAGGTGACACTGATGAGGAGGCACTTATTGGCAGCACTGATTAGCACACTCTCAGCGTGAGGAAAGAAAAGCCAATAACTGGCTTCTGTTTACATCCATGATCAGCTGTCTTTGGACACAGCTGATCATGTGGTAAAGGACCACTCTGATTGGCTCTTTACCCTGATCTGTGATCAGCTGGTTCTGAAGGACTCAGTGGTCACAGAGCGTGCCACCACGGGGGGGGGGGGGGGCGTGCTGGCAACGGGTTAAGAAACAAATATCAGCTGATATCTGACTTGCTTGCTATAGGCAACATGGACAACATGTTATCAGTCTTTTTCCTAAAAGAAATATGTAGGCTACCATTGCTGGCCTCCTTTTAAAAAAGTGCTAGTTGCTAAACCTGTCTTACTGACTCCACTGCTTTTTGCCTTGTATCTGGCTGCTTGTGCATGCTTGGTTTACCATTCCCCATGAAACAGCTGCTTCTGTTAAATTCTATTCAGATTCTGTTAAAGTGGTTGTAAAGTCACACGTATAATTTCTTTGATTTTTACCAGTTTAGGTCCTTGTTCAGTATAGTGTGTGTGTGTGTGTTTTCTTAAAATTGTAATGCTAAATATCTTATTTGCAGAGCCCTGCTGTGCTGTCATGTGACATCCATCTGCTTTCCTTCCTGATCTAAGAGAGCACAGTGGGAGGGGCTACGATTCCCCTCTGGTGAACGCAAGCTGGCAGAGGAAGGTCATGTTTCTGCACAGCAGGGCTCTGCAAAGAATGTATTTAGCATTATAATTTTAGGAAAACACACACAATGTACTGTACAGGGACCTAAAACAGAGAGGATCAAAGTAATTAATACATGTTTCTTTACTTTACAAGCACTGGAGCAGCTACAGGTAATACAATTTTACAAGGAGGAAAGGAGAGGGGAGGGGCGGGGAAGAGATAAGCCCTCACACAGACTACAGAACTGACAGGGAGAAAAGGAGAGGGAGATGCAGAAACACTGAGGAGATAGCTGGATGACAGAGGCACGTAAACTGACCACGCTATAAGACGCTGTAAGAGATCAGCAGCCATGATAAATGTGATCAGTAGAGATGGGCCGAACACCCCCCTGTTCAGTTTGCACCAGAACTCCCATACATAGCAAAAGTTTGGACCTGAAATCCGAAACCCATTGAAGTCTATAGGAGCAAAACTTGAAAAATCAAAAGTCCCCATTTTGAAGGCTTACATGCAAGTTATTGGCCATACAAAGGGTATTGGGCCCCGGTACTGCCCTGGGGGACATGTACTAATGCAAAAAAAGATAATTTTTAAAGGAGCAGTGATTTTAATGATGCTTAAAGTCTGGCATGGTATGGTATTAAAGTGGAACCCCACACCAAAATATAAAAAAAAAAATACATACCAGACCTTACATGCAGCCCAGCAAGTCAGCAAAGGGGGACGAGTGAACGCCACATGCCCTCAACATGGGGGGGGGTGCTTTGGGGTGCCCCACCCCAAAGCACCTTGTCCCCATGTTGATGGGGACAAAGGCCTCTTCCTGACAACCCTGGGCTGTGGTTGTGGGGGTCTACGGGCAGGGGGCTTATTTGAATCTGGAAGCCCCCTTTAACCACTTCAATACTGGGCACCTTCGCCCCTTCTTTCCCAGGCAAATTTTCAGCTTTTAGTGCTGTCACACTTTGAATAACAATGGTCATGCAACACTGCACCCAAACTAAATTTTTATATATATTTTTAAATAATTTTCTTCCCACAAATAGAGCTTTCCTTTGGTGGTATTTGATCACCATTGGTGTTTTAAATTTTTGCTAAACAAACGAACAAATACCGAAATTTTGGAAAAAAAAAAGGTTTTCTTTGTTTCAGTTATACAATTTTGTTTTCTCCTTCACTGACGGGCACTGATGAGGCAGCATTGATGGGCACTGATGAGACGGCACTGATGGGCACTGATGAGTTGGCACTGATAAGGTGGCACTGATGGGCACTGATGAGAAGGCACTGATATATAGAATTGATGGGCACTGATAGGCGGCACTGATATGTAGCACTGATGGGCACCACTGATATGCAGCACTGATAGGCGGCACTGATGGACACTTATAGGTGGCACTGATGGGCCCTGATAGGCGGTAGTGATGGGCACTGACAGGTGGCTGTGATGGGCACTGACAGGTGACACTGATTGGCACTTATAGGTGGTACTGATGGGCAGCACTGATGATGAGGTACTGACAGGTGTTATTGCTGGGCACTGATTGACACTGTAATGGGCACTGATTGGCACTGTGGAGGGCACTGATTGGGACTGATTGGCACTGGTCTGGGCACTGACATCTGTTTCTGATGGGGCACTGACTGGCAGCTGATGGGCACTTATTGGCAGCTGTAGTGGCACATCTGATGGGGCGGTGCTGATAATCAATGTGCTGATTATCAGCACAGACCCCCCTCTGACAGGGAGAGCCGCTGATCGGCTCTCCCTGTCCACGCGAACCGAGCAATGCCATTTACTAGTTCACGCGATGATCAACTGTGATTGGTCACAGATGATCACGTGGTAAGGAGATTCCGCTGGCATGTTGTCCTGCTGGATGTCATATGACGCCCAGTCAGGATAACAGAACCACCGCCCAGCCGTCATTCTGCTATAGGCCTATCGGGAAGTAATTTTCAAGGGAGCCCCCAGATCCCGACCCATTATCCAAAAAAGTGTGCAAAAGGAATAAAAACACAAACAAACACAGTTTTCGACAATTCCCTTGTTTACAGATGGGAAGACAGGAACAGGCAGAATCAACCAGGTATTGTACAACATATAAAGGGACAATTGACATGGCAAAAGCACTGTGCTATATCTCGTGCCTTATAGGGACAGGAACATGTTGTTGTTTTTTTAGGGCTACAACCACTTTAAATGTTTCAATGTTAGATCTATTCTCATGGAGCTTGTGCTATATATGCTATTTGTGCTATATTAAATAAAAAAGAAGAGAAAAAAGAAGAGAAAATCTCAAACAGAATTACATCTGCAAATGTTAGCTGATTGCCAGTTAGTATTACTTATCAATTCTAACGTTTTTTTGTGGCATGTTTACGGTGCTTGAGTGTGTAGTATTCGGCAGGCTTGCTGCCCAAACTTTGCCATGAATGCGATGCATCACAACCATGGCATTTAAACACTCCCGTCCTCTGTCTATTGTCCTAATTATTGTATTGTGTAGTATGAATTTTTATATGTAAATGAGAAAACATGTTCTCTAATTGCATACACAGGCGCTGCTTACTGCTTTGCAGTGTAACACAGTAGTTCTTCTTGCTCCTTCTTACAATGCATATCTAGGCGTTGGCTGACTCACTAAAACAATTTCCTTTCTGTGTGGCTGATATCTTTACAGTTGTTTATAGAAAAACAAATCCCCCCATGCTTTTTTGTCTTATTTTTCTTCCAGTTATCTTCCAAAAACATATGCACACATGCTGTCTCTTCCAGGTTCTTGCAGTTGGCTCCAAGATCCACCTTTCAGCTGCTGTGAATTCCTCCTCCTGCAGTCTCCTAGAATATCCCAATCACATATCCCAGGAAGCACAGGAACAGAGACACATCATTCTTGACCAGACAAAAAAGGGGGTAGGGGGCAGGTAGAAGAAAAATAAAGTAGAGTAAAAAAAAAAAAAAAAAGAGACAACAAAATCATCTTTTTTAAATAGTGTTTTTTTTTTTTTTTTTATAAGAAGGCCTTTTAAACACACTCAGGGGAATTTAATAAAGTAGTACATTTTTCTTTTCTGGCACTATGGCATTTTAACATGAAAAGACAAACAGAGCAGTGCCAATCTAAGTGTAGTATTAAAAGTAACAGATTTTAATCACAAAATATATACACTCACTAGAAAGTGGTTGTAAATGGGCACATCATGGATAAGCAGAGCTGTCCG